>OY728158.1:153619501-154869501 GCA_963277665.1 Viscum album | reverse complement strand
GTTTGTTTTGTTTGTAAATATTTGTATCTAATTATGATTCTTTACTCATAATGGTTACTTCATGGGGAGATATAGTGGACAATGTATTATTGAAGGTGGGTTCGACATGGTTATGTTTAATGAAACAATGAAACATTTTATAGTTGAGTATTATCATTAAATTTTATTGAAAATATAATTAGAAATATCATTTCATACATCATAGGAATGAATATTTTATTCTACATAAGTCAATATAATAAGAAAATTTACAACTATAATCATATTTATTGAATATAAATTTCCTGGTATTTTTCAAAATGTATCTTATCACCATATTATTTTTTATTAATTTTTTAATGATTTCATAAACATGTATTCCATGTATTCAATATATTGTTTTTAGAATTAATTGAAATTTACTATTTTATATTTTTATGGAAAAAATGTACACCCTTCATTCTATTTTTTAATTTCTATTGATAATATTTCACATCCTATTAGTTGGAAATTTGGCTCCATGTTACTATAATATCTCCTATACAGGGATCAATATTGCATGAAATAATAAAAATGATTTTTGGTGGTAAATATGGAAAACATGCTCTGGAATATCTCTACTAGATTCCTATATACCAATTCATTGTTTTAGTATTATTGAGTAATTTTCATATTTGAATTTTATTCCTTTTTAAATTTGTGGGAGATAAAAAATGGATAATAATTGGGTCTTTTTAAATGATGTATGTTGAGTAATAAATTACATACTTATTTGATAAATCATCTAAATAATTAGAGTAACTAATTTAAATTATCCATTAATAATTTTTTGCATCTTACATTAAAATATTATGATAGTATTTTCATCAATTAAATAGATTTAAATTTTAATTTAATTTTATATTGAAAGGGAAATTTAAATATAATGCATTTTTTATTCAATGATACTATTTTGACTATATTTTTTATTTTAAAATCATTTCACTTCATGGTTATCTTTATTATTTTTCTAAAAATATTTTTATAATTATAACAATAACAATACATTCATCTAAAATTTATAATCTTTAATAGAAATTCATAAGTTCTTACTAGTGAAAAAAATATTTTTCTATGATATTTGATTCTATTTATTCTTTAGAGATATTCTTTTTTAATCTTATTATAACCATTAATTAATGGTCATTATTTTTTAAAAAAATATCAAGGAAAGATAAATTTTCATAAATTGACAATCTTCATTGATATTCAATATTGGGGTTAAATGTTGGTTTTCAGGTGCGGGGGATGGTTATTAAAATTGATAATACTTATTTATTGTTTTACACATCATAAACCATTATATATTATTGAATTTCCTTTTTTCTATAATAAAATTTCCCTTGTAGTGGGTAAAATGTGTTCATTAGTTTCAAGGTTATGAAGCCCATTTCAAGAGTTTATTCTAAATTACAACTTGGATATAATTAGATACATAATTTTGTTTAACATTAGAAACAATTTGTTGCTGATAATATTTTGGGGAATATCCTATAATTTTCATTGACATTAATCATTTTAATATGAATAAAATTTATAATATATTAGTCAAAATGAACTTCAAAAATGAAATCAAAATCATGGGTGGCATATTCAATGTTTATTTTTTTAATTATGGGTGTGTGTATTATTTATTATTTTTTATTATTCTCACCCATTTATTTGTTTAAATATTTTTATTCTCCTTTTTTTATATAACTCAGTTTTTATAGATGTTATGAAACGGTTGGATGATTTATTTGGATGAATGATAGATTTATATTTAATTTCATTAATAGTTTTAAATTTTAATAATTATTTTATGAAAATATACAACAATTTCACTTAAATAATTTAATTTTTGGAGGTAATATAAATTTTTATAATTAGTGAAACCAATGCAGATGCTTTTTTAGAATTTTTTTTGGTCTTTCAGTTTTTCATATATTTAGAATAAATTTATTCCATGAAAATTTTATGTTCATTTCATTTAAAGAAACTTATTATCATCTATTGTAATTTTATGTGTCTTGAATAGAGACAAATTTTCCCTAACATTTTTGTTAAAAACATATTTTAATATGAAAATATTTATTAATTAAAGATGTAGTACTATTTTGTAAATCTATGATTTAATTTTTATTCATGGAATATATTTATGAAATTTTATGTCGTTATATCTAAATTGATAAAATTATCATTATTTATATATTTCTATATTTAGGTGTTATTGTTTTTTTAGTTATTTTAATTTTTATTTATTTTCTTAAAATATTTATTGCATACTGGGTGATTAAATTTTAATTTAGAGTGTTTATTGTCATGATAATAAACAACCATTTTTGTAATGTTTTTACATTCTATTAATATGTTTTGGTGAAATGTTTTTTAGTCATAATTTTAATTCAATTTTTCCATGATATATCATTGAAAAGATTTTTTTTAAATAAATTAATATATGAATTTTAGTGTTCTCTCATAAAAATTGAAATGAAATAGTTTTTTAGTAAAAAAAATTTTTCTCTTAGATAACATTTTCTTTTACAATTTTAATGTGGTTTTATATGACTATTTAATGGATACATTCTGTATGATATTTTTTCACATTGGACCCCAGAAAACATAAATAGATCATTTTCAATTTTTTGAGGGGCCATGTATGGTAATTTTTGATAACTAGTATTAGTTAGTTTTCAATAGATATGTACCATTAAAGAATTTATCATATCAATATTTAAGAAAATTATCATTCCCAAAGTCACCCTAGCTAGAAAAACATCTGCTGATCATACTAAAATTTCATATATGATAACATCAGTATAAATTTACTTTCATCTCAGGTAATATATTTTCTCTATCTCGACTGAAGATGTCCCATTTTAATTAACACGAATAACTCGGTGTTTTTTTTTGAAAATAGGCAATGGGGAGACAAAATATCAAATGTGGATGAGTTTTTGAACTGAATAAATGAAAATAAAACATCTATGGGATATGTTTGGATGTAAATGGGGTGATATTTTCAGAAGATAGAAATTATGGAGAAGAATTTTTGAAACCCTAATAGTAGAACATATGGGTCATTGAATGTAACAGTCAATGAAGAAGCAGCAATGAGGCCAGAGTGATCATAGCTTGTAACAATAAATATGAGTTGTCGAGGGGGGAAATAAATGGAATCAAAACTGAGATATGACCTTAATTGGGTGAGCCGTAAATGAAATTCAACATTTTCATTAAAATATCATAAAGTGTAATAAATTTTATTATTATAGGAGAGGCCATATCATGATATATCAATTGATGTTTAACAATCTGTGTTCTCTAGTTTAGAAATTAATTCTTTGATGAAGTAGTCATCCTAATGATCACCGATGGAGAAATGTTTTTTGTTAGAAAAATATAATGATTTTTATATGGTTGTTATGTTTTTTAAAGGAATATAATGTGACACCCTTGAGTCGAGATCGATGAATGTTGAATATACATTTGGAAATTATCATGTTGTCTAGAATTTATTTATATATTTGATTAATATATTGTGATGCAAAGCACAAATATATTCCAAAACCTAATTCTACAATATATGTGTGATGTTCATGTGATTATTTCAAAGAAGAACACAAATGTGGCAGAATAAATAATGTATTGAGCTCAACTGGTGATTTCTGTTCAGTGAAACTATATTATATATAGGATTTTTATTTCATTATTTTGTATTATATCAGCCATTATAAATTATGGGATAAAATTAATTATTCCAAGATTCGAGATACAATGATAAATATAAAATTAGTACCTGTATATGTTATTGTCTCATAAGCCTTCAGGCCATGTAAGGGTTCCACCTCACCAATTGAATGGTGGATTGTGAAAAATAAAAAAAGAAGGCCTTCTGTCAAATTAGGCAAATGTTCATTCATGCTAGATACAAAAATATTTTTCCTTCCTTTTTTATTATTCATTATTTCTATAATCTTATTATCATGTGAACCACTTTTGAAAAGTTATTATTATTTCAAAAGGGTAATTTATAGATTTCATTATTTAGAATATCATTTTCTCAATACAATCATTCAATGTTATTATATTTTCTTCCATAAAATATATCACCTGATTGAGTAATGATTTTAATTGATATTTCAATGGATCATAATTGATTTTATAGTTTTTTAGAGTTAACACACCATTTAATATATTGATATGTTTAGGAGATTGTACATTGATGAATGAACATCCAAGGATGAATAAATTTATTTTTTCGTGAATGACCTACTGTTAATTCATTTCTCACTAATATATAAATATTATACATGAATCAAATATTGATCATTTGTAGTTGTAGACATAATTCATAATGTATAATAAAACATATTTTTTGTTGTTTGTTTGTATGTTTCATTAAATCTTTTTTTATTGTTCATTACATTTTCAATAGGATTCATTACTCAGGCATCAGCTAAACCATTGACATTTCTCCTAATCCTTAAAATATCTATGTTATAAAACATATAATAATTTTATTCACTAATCAATAATCTTTCAATCATGATTTCAAATAAATTTTCTCACTATTTTTGGATATATGGGGTTTTAATAACCCCTTTAAATATTTTCATCCCTTCCCTTCAGTTTGAACCTATGAACCACATTTTATGTTTTTAGTTATATATTTACATAAAAATTTGATTTATATGACATGTTTTCTCTTGATCATGTGATCCTACTCAACAATAAAGGGGTTTTGACCTAGAAAATCAGAATTCGGGGGAAGGGATAATCCAAGACCAATTATTCCCTTCTTGTTTATCAATGTGACAATTGAATAATATAGGTTTCCTTGGTTATGAAAACATTAATTTCAACACTACAAGAGTCATGTGAGATATTGTTCTATATAATGAACAATATCCTAATATATAATATGATCGCAATGTTATCACTATTTTGTTTCACACATATAAAAGTACTATTGATTTCTTTAATATTGTAATTTCAGGACATAAAAATATATATTACATCCTATTTAATTTAAATGAATAATCATAAACACTAATTTTGATATATTTAACATGTTTTAAATATTATCATTATATGATGTGGTGATTTGGATTGTGCTATATGAATTTATAATTAATCCATACAAACTATGAACATGCCTAAATATTTTTCATGCTTTTTTATTATCATATTAAAATATATACCCCTGTAATTATGATCAAAATTGGTCAGTGAATGCCTAAAAATTGAGAAATAACTCTTTAGATGACTAGAAATCAATATTCATCTATGTTATATTTCTGCATATAGGATTATTAATAGAAATCATAATTCATTATATTTAAGAGTAACCTTAAACAATTTCAAATCTCTTATCATAGGTCTATAATTATATTTTAATTTGGTATTAACAAATATTATTTCTCAATAAAATCTAAATAGAATTTATCCATTCAAAGATATGATAGGAAATGTGGTATTACAAATAAATGTGTATGATCCACCTTAACATGTAATTTTTTTTTCATGAGCGAGGTATTTTTATGTTTTCAAAATAGTATAATTTTTATATTTTTTAGAGTTTAAGTATTCATATAACCATAAATGAATTCATTATTCTCATATCCCTATATATATATTGAATAGATGTGAATAAATATCCATGTAATAAATGTACCCCATATAATTTTTTTTTATTTTTGTATCATTAAATTATTAGGATATTAATACATTTTTATAATGGAATTAGATTTTTTTTTAATTCTTATGTTATTGGTTTCAAATCCTGTTATTTTTAAACATTTATCCATGATTTCATAAAAAAATAATGACTTTCATTACCATGGGAATATGAGCTTAATATGACATATGAAAAGTTATTAAATCATTTATTCTAGACTTTGAATAATTGATTATTGTGTATGTTTCTTTCTATGTGAATTGAGGATTAACAGTGTTGTTGGTATTCCCATACCCAATAATAACAAATAACACATTAATGAGACATTAAAATGTAAAATTAAAACATGTTATTATCCAATAAATGGTCATATTCACTTATTTCACTCCAAAACATTATATATTCAAAGATTATAAATGATGTATCATCACCATTACTATATTAAATTTTACTACATCATTCAAACTACATATTTCATGTTTTAATTTATTTTACATATTTTAAAATAACACATAATTTCTTAAATTCATCTGGAGTTGAGACATAGGTTATAACCTATATTATATCCCATTGTTATAATCTAATTAATTTAATATTTTTTGTTAATGTGAGAAACATTTTACATAATTTCAGGTGGGTGTTATAGTTTTGTCTTCATATTTTTTATATGTGTGTTATGAATTTCATAAATAAAAATTACTTATATTAATTCTATAATTTTTATATATTTTTCAATTCTAATTTTAATTTATGATTAGTTCTATGCATTATGTATCATTATCTACATATACATCCACAAAATTTACCTAAACTGGAATGGATTACATGTCATTAGCAACAAGACATGGATGTCAATCAAAAAATGAGTAAATGAATCCTATCTACAATACTTTAATAACAAATTATTTAAAACTATTAAACTATTAAATATCATGTATAACATTAAGAAATCTATTTATAATATAAATGAATTAATATCACCATAAATTTAGTATCAATGACCCTATATCCAAATTCTCTAGGAAACAATGATTATTTCACTACAACACAATTTACATCATCTATAAAATAATTTACAAATACATGTTTGAGATGAACCAAATAATCAATAAACGGAATTCTATAATGTTTTATCAACATTAAAAATTATACCATATTTTATAGAGTAGGAAAATAAAGAGCCTCTAATTTTTTCTAGTATGGGATAACAAATGATTGGATATATTATATAAACAACTAAATTAAAGGTTTGGTGACCCTAAAATGATGATTCTCTTAAATATATTACAAATCGAAGACCATAATAATTTGAATAACTATATATGGAGTAAAATATTCTAAGGTATAATCCAATCAGAAATCTTAGACATGATTTTATGAATTATATACAATTAAAATACAAAAAAAATTAGTGAATAGATAATTAATTCAAAAAATTAATATATCATCCGTATTTGTTATATAATAAATTACACAACTTTGGGTGGTTCCCAAGTTAGGAATACCAATTAATTTTCATGCAAATTTAACATAAACATTTTATGAATCCTTAAACAATTGCTTGAGGTAATGTAATCCCATCATAAGGTTCCTTGTTTTGTACTCTTCTGAATTTTCAAATAATGTATAAACCATGAATCATTTAGAAAGTACCATTCCACAAAAAAATAAACATATATATTGAATATTATCCTTATTATCCTCTACTATGTTTTTGTATTTGGGTTGAGTATTTTCCATATATTAACCAATTCCAATTACTGAGTGACACTTCTAAAATTTTCAAGGCTGTATTTCAGAGATGATAGTATAAAAAACAATTTATGAAGTGACGATTCCACCATTTTAATTATATATTGAATTAAAAATAATAATTTTATTTCAATGCTGATTTATTTCCATTAATAATATTTTATGGTATCAATGAGGGAAGGATATTCATCTTTCTGTAGTGCCCAATATTCCTAAAAACCAACAATGAAAATTATGAACACCAATAATATTAAATGATCTATTCAAAGAATATATAATAAAACAAACCAAGGAAAATAATATGGCATTTAATAAAAAACTAATCTACTATATTTAGCATAAAAACAAACTATTTACAACTCCCAAACTCGTTATTGATATCAGTATTCTTGTTTCAGCTAAAAATATGTTTCATCTTATAGTCAGTATGTGTGATAAATTAAATAATAGTTCCATGCCAATTTAAATTAGTAGTTTTCATAAAATTCTATAAAACCATCTCTTATAGCCATCCCCTCCTAAGTAATCAACCATTTCAAATATTTATAATATAATCTTCTGTCAAATCCATTTACAGATAATACTTCTTTTAAATGAAAGAGATATTGTTTTGATTAGCACTATAGACCAAGCCTTCCTATTCTATTTCTCAAAACGATTTTACAAAAAATGAAACCAAATAAATAT
This sequence comes from Viscum album, assembly GCA_963277665.1. Lineage (NCBI taxonomy): Eukaryota > Viridiplantae > Streptophyta > Magnoliopsida > Santalales > Viscaceae > Viscum > Viscum album. The sequence goes on along the minus strand of OY728158.1, from coordinate 154,861,385 downwards.
AATATTTATAATGATATAAAAATTGTATATATGTCTTTATTAACATTAAATATATCAAATTAATAAATAAAATTAAATAATATACCTTTTTAGGAATGATATTTAAACTCACTAAAACAAACACTATGCGGATTAAAGGCTTATATTGACAAAATACCTCTTAATTAATGGAATATACAAATCCCACTGATAATAGCTACGTTTAAACCATGTTAAATCAATATAAAGTAGAGGATAATTTATTTCTAGTTTTCATGATTCATTTTGGAACCTCAATGAAGGGAAATTTATCACTCCATTTTCTCATATTTTCTATATTTCAATATAAGGTGTACTATAATATTCATTAAATTTAAATTTAAGGGAACCCCCAACTTAGCTTGTGTGTCAGATGATATCATTATATCGGTAAAACATAATTTTATAAAATAATTTTCTGAAATTAATAGATAATTTGATGAAAGTATGTGGAATAATTTAATTACAGATATTATTCACAAAAAATTATTCAATAAATAATTTTAGTAATGTCACAATATCTATAAAAACATTCTATAAAATACACTATATTTACATTATTGATTTTATAAAGAACCCCTAATATGAACATTAGTCTCATGTTAGCCATTTTCATTGATGTACTCTATAATCCCATAAATTCATATTTTAATTTTCTTATTATACATTCAATGTATTCATCTTTAATATTGATGATTTTAAGCATTTATGTGGTTTATATCCTAGTGAGATAAAAATATATCTTGCAAGACTCTTAATTTAATATTTCATATGTATTATTATCCAATTAATGTTGACGACTCTACTCATATTGTACATATTTTTTTGTCATTGGGGGATATTATAAAATATCATATATATGATATGGTAAAACTCAATATTTAATATTTCATTTAAATAATAAATAAGTACAAATTAATTTTAATTATACTAATTATACAAAAAATTAAAATATTCTTCTATTAATAATGAAAATAATTTTCCAAAAATCAATAATATATTCCCCTACTAATTGAAATTATTCTAATATAAATTATACTATAGAATAAAAAATAATTAGGATAGAAACCAGTTGAATATATTATTATTAACCTAATAAATTTTATGAGTGATTTTTTTAAATTTTTGTGTTTAAAATGATGATTCTATGATAATGATGATTCCTCCCAATCCATTATGTTTTATTTGAAATTGGGGTTTGAAATTTTTTATTTAGAGTAATAATTTATATTATATATAAAATTAATTGTTTTTAATATAGCTATCATATACCATATGAAAAAGTATATAAGGGAAATGTCAAAGAATTTTTTTCCCCAACCACATTCTAGAATAAATGTTATGTCTACATAGTCTTTCATAAAAATAAGAAAGACACAAGGAAAGAAAATTTATAGTTACTATTCATTAATTATATGATTGAGTAGTTAGTAAGGATATCAAAATATTATTCCCTTGATAAATAATTAGTATATTTTATAAGAGTTTTTATTATAAATCAGTAATATAGAATTCTAGAATTTCCCTTAATCACATTTTCATATATGAGGATGTCATTTTATTATGAAATGTTTCAAGATCCTTATTGTTTATCATATTTATTTTTATTTTATGATTAGATAAATAATTTATTATAAATATTCATGTATCATATTACAATCTATGGGTCCACTTAAGAAATGTTTGTTAATTCTCTATATGTTATAATCCATAATTTTGATGAAATGAATAATTTGGTAAATTATATCATATTTAATATCATGGTTCACATTGGAATAGTAATTTTACATTTAAATATTATTAAAGCAATACAAGTATATTAATCAAAATAAGATGACATTTTATCCCTTACATTCAATTAAAATTTATGTGTCAAGGGGAAGTTTTGAAGATAATTTTTTTATAAAAATTTTATTAAATAAATTAAAATGATTCTATGTCCCATCTCATGATTATTCCATATATAGATATTTTACATGATACATTTTATTATGATTCAACTAAAAATTGACTTTTATTTATTTAATATTAGAAATTACAATATTCAAATTTAGATTTAAAATTTATATAATATATTTTTATACCATAATTGTGGTTAGGTTTTTCTTTTATTGAATATTTTTTTAATTTATATGATTCATTTAATGTAACTCATGCATACTGGTCCCTAACTAAACATGTTGTCAAAAAACTAAAAAATAATTTTATATTTTTTTTGGATTAAATAGAGTTTTTTATTGGATTAAGGGTTTAATAATTGTTTCATCTTATTATATAGATAAATTTATGTATCCTATATTGGGTAAAATATTTATAATCTTGTATTCCTCCACGTACACTAGAGGTTAAGGATTATATTTGGTTGTGTAATTTAATCAATATTAAAACATTATCCTTGAATTAGAGTTAAAAAATACTGAAAATTTTCTAAAAACCAATTATAATCATTCGAGTACTCATTTTCAAACTGACATAATATCATAAAAAATATACACTATTGAAATAAATAGTTATATTTCTCACTAACATCATAATGGACCAATCATTTATAAATTATTATCAAAATAAATACATAAAGTCCATACTTACATCTGTAGTCCTACAATAAATCTATGATATCCATCTAGATGTTTTATCCTAATCCATTTCACAAACCTGTAAATCATATATAAGGTATGAAAATTCACTACCTTACCTTGCGGGGTGTTGGATATACATCTCTGCACAATCTCACTATTTTAATTATAATCATAAATATATGGAGAAAATAACAATGTTAGACATGTTTAATGGATTTCATTTTCTAGACATACCTACAAAAATCCATATGTATAGGGTCGTCTTGTGCTAGCTAGTAATCCACAACACCTTATCTTACCTACATAATTTCCATGCTATAATACATTTATCATATTATTCCACATAATATTGGTTATACTCAATGAATTATTTTATAGTTTTATCAAATTATTTGGGTATACTCCCTCAATGTTTAGTGTTTCACTATACTCCCAACCCATACCTATATCTATGATAGTTATGAAACCAATGCTTGACCTCTACATTACCACTCAAAATATTATAAAATGATCAAATATAATATCACATTGTGACCAATCCTTCTTACTTAAGATCATCCCATCATATGATTCCACACAATAATAGAATTGGACCGTGGTCACACTCAAGACAATCTAATATTCTGAACCTAGGCATTATAATAAATGTTAAGGTCCATGAAAACACCTTCTCATTCAAGGTGAATCAAACTAGTGAGAATCCATATGTCCACTCTTATGTTATTCCTAGACTTCTTGAACAATGTGGACACTATATCACCTTTTGTAGTTATTGAATTCCCTTATCAACCAAGGGCATGTACGACATTATAATCCCCACAATAATATTATAATCTATCCCCTATCACAAGTAAATTTATAAATGTACATGAGACAACACAAAGGAAACCTTGAAAATCACATAAACTCCCAACGTCATTGACACTGTCTAATGATTTTCATCCCTCAATAACAATATAACTCATAAGTTATTCTGACCTAGACCTCTAGTTCCAATTCAACACCAAAAATACTACCGAAATTAGTCTCTCTACCCAAGGAAAATCCATAGACCACTTTCCCAAGTCCCCATAACAAATGGATTTTTGGTCATTAACAGTTATCATGTCCCAAACAAAGGTCTCATCTCACATTTTTTAAGATGGATTTTTCATCCCTACACCAAGAGTAAAACCCATTATATCACATGATTTGAATGCTAGAAAAATCATCCCACTTAAAAAGGTTACAAAAATCTCAACCCAGAATATAGTGGATCTCACTCACCTAGGGTGAAACATGTAGTAGTATCACACATCCCAATAGACTTAAGGGTCTTACACATGAACAACTTGATTATGTAATAATTTTTTTTCTCATGTCACCCTTTGATTATTTGGACCAACATAAAGACCCTCTTCAACTAACTCAACAACCACACAACCAAGAGAAAGGTCAATCATATAATTCAATATTTCAGAAGTATTAAAAGGACATATCCCATTCATAAGATGTGAAATCCTTCCTAAACATTCTTCCAAATGAACTATTAAAACCTATCCTTCTATATAGTATCATGTAACTTTCATGTGGGAAATAAATCATACATAATAAAGTGTTTAAAAATATTTTCATATTAATTCCTACTTATTTAATTTATTTACAACCAAATCAATGCATGAAACCCCATTTTTAGTTTTTTTATACCCTAAAAACCCACACATTATATAGGAGACATATATGATGATATATAACACAAATAATTAATTATTAAAATTTATACTCAAACATTTATATTAATCCAAAGTGTATTATTTTTCAAAAACTCTCCAAATATAATCAATTAAATAAACCTCATCAAGTATTGTGAATTTGACTATCTATAGCCTCCCCCCTCTAAAAAAATCAATGTATCATAATAATATAATATTTCAACAATTATTAAGTGTATTTAGTAAAAAAAAGATGACCCAAATCCAATATAAATGGATATAAAAGGTGATGAAAAACATAAATAATAAGAGGATAATCATAATTGAAATTATAATCAAATCACAAAAAAGGACCCATACCACACCAAGGGTAATTGAAGTGATGAAGATGGAGGTTTGGGATAAAAAGTTTGGTCTTCTCTAACACACACCATTACTAATAAATTGAGGTAATTAATGCATAAGACGTTTCTATCTATATTTTTAAAGATTCCTCACTAGTAATTTATCGTGGGAATACTCTGAGAGTCATCGAATGAGAAAAGAGTTTTATTTTAAATTACATGATTATCCTGGAGAGTGATGATGTAGAGAACTCTGGTAGACGTCCTATCCCTAAACAAAGAACATTTGTTAAGCATCTCGAGGGTCATTGTATGACTAATTTTATAATAATTTAGTCATTTTGTTACAACTCTATTCATTGTATATCCAATTTTGTAAGCATTTATGATTAACTAAGTCCAATATATACTTAATGAATTGAATCCATAATACATGAAATGACTAACTCCCAGTAAAAAATATCATAATAGATCATATGGGTCCTCGTGAAACCACCTCTAATAGAATAATTTTACCAAGGCCACTTAACCATTCCCCAACACACATATAAGAATGTATAATTCTAAAAGGATCATTTCTATATCCATGAAACATGTTATTGATATATCAAAATTCCTAAAGTCCTAATATATTTTTATAATAAATAAAAACCCCTTATATTATTCAAAAACTAAAACCATATCTAAAAATTAATGACCATTAAATTTTGGGTCATTAAAAAATCCCCACCATAATACATCTCTTCACCTAGAATTCAATAATTCCATAAAAAATTCATTATAGTACAATATTGATTGTTAGAAAAATGATCGGATAAATAATTTGGTGGCCCAAACCATATCCGTCAAAAAAATTATTATGGAAAATGAAATATATATGTATACATGAGTTGTAATGAATATACACCATCTAATGGTTGAATGAGAAGAACAATGTGCATTAAATAATATAAACCTTAGTGAATAGTCCATTATCCCAATGATTTAGTTTCAAACAATTTCAGTAATATCATTAATCATCCCATAAATATGAATACCTAAAATAGGGCCCTTGTATCCAACAAATAAAGATATCTAAAATGCACCATTGTAAATCCTTACCATTATATGTAATCATGTGACAATGAAGTTTCCATGAATCCTTGATCCATTCCCAAATAAAGCCTATCATTCCTTTGTGTTATGTACCAGATAAAAATAAATAACCATGTAAATGTTCTCCTCACTTCATGGTCTAACCAAATCATGACATTAGTTCCTTCATTAATCACCTACATATTTTATTAAATGAAATATGAGGCACTCATATGAAGAAAATACCAAACATAAGGGTCGAGTTCACTACATCATTTTCATTCTTGATATACAAATATACATGAGATTAAAGAAACATCCCATTATAAATATTTTTAAGAATAAAGACATTCAAAAGATTCTGAAAACCATCACAAAAAATAGAAATCTTCTCATTATAATGATTCTAAGTGGTCTTCTTGCAATTATTTCAGTCCTTTTTCCATAACACTGAGACATCACTAAATATCATATGGGTGGTCTAAAGTAAAATCCCTAAATCACCTACCACATTATATTCATTGATATAAATGTATCAAAATATTAACTAAATAATCGAAGAATATGGTGATAATCCCATGAAATGACTAAATCATAAATAAATATAACAAACACACTTTAAAATCCTTAAAAATGTATTGGAAAAATGCATATGAATGTTTCCATAAAAATATCGAGCTCTTATCATATGAATCATATATCTAGTATCCTTATTAATCTTACGGGTTCCTTCATTAAAAGATGAGTTTGTTCCTCAATCTAAAAAATAGGTACAAGATTTAATGCTATATAAAGATGAGGAACTCTCTATAAAAACCATAAACAATATAAATAATGTATGAGGACATGTCATCATACACTATTACATATGTTCAATAGGGGACTAAACATGCATTTGGTTATGTTCAGTGTCTTCCAACATTACATTCATGGAATACAATCATACAATATTCATAAAAATATATATTCACCATTTTTAATTCTTTATGATCCATAATCATCAATATAAAACTTAGAACTACCCAAGGAAGGTGAAGAACATTACAATTAGGGCCTCTATCTAGTTCAAATTCCACGCTTTAAAATATACACTCTTTGATACTTATATATTGATAAATATTTATCTATTTGTTAAGAAACTTTCTAAAGGTATTCTTCTCTAGTTAATAATTCTAGGGGAAAATTATTCCATATAAACATCCTTAATAACACAGGTGAAATTTGTGATGTTAATGGCATCTCCCAACTCCAATGCATATATGGAAGAGAATGAATCATATTCATGCAATGATGAGGATGGATCCCCACCAACTCTTATCTAGGGGGGTCATAGTTTTTCCAATTAAATCCCTATAGTTCTTGTGAAAATATTTTTCTCCAACTTAGAGTAATCGATATATTTCTCGGTCATCTTAGGGGGGTTGAGTAATATATTCATCTATGTCGACAATTGTTTTATTCAATTTTTTACAACATAAGGACATGTAGTCCTCATCAATTTATAATACATTATCACGTGAATCTTGGTTGTATTCACTAGATTCAGAGTGTTTCTCATGTATTTCCATCAGAATAGAGGGTTCACCTTCTATGGTATCAAAATGGGATTTCAAATTATTAATAACAAAAAATGTAACAAAAATAATAAATAATATGATTTAGAGGCTGAGACTATTTAGAGTGTAAATCCACATCCCTATTGGGTGAGGTCATAATCGGGTTCACCATATCCATCGCACTTGGGCTTGGTTGGGTATTATCCCTCAACAAATTTTCATGGGGCAGTTGGACGTCAACAAATGAAGCAAGTTCCATAGAATTTCATGATTTCCTTTCATCATGATCGACATATTTACATGGGGATAAATTGTTCTTAACATATTACAACCATATTTAGTTCTTTCTAATTTGAGGATGTGAGATAGTAATTCATTAATGTAAGCATTAGTGAGATGACTAATATTGTGACATTTGTTACAATTGGCTGGTAAGTTATCATAAGGTACCTCTACATGAAATCTTAAATAACAATTTAGTATTACAACAATGTATGGAAGAGGTTGAGATATCTCAACATCCTTGGAAACCTTATGAATTGAGGGGTTGGAATGATATTTGGTAGCATGGTCCATTTTCAGAAGTTGGCCAACTATGCTGGAAAATGGACAAAGAGATTTTTGTTTAAATATGTGAAGAAAAAGGATAACTAATCCTTTAAAAATTAGGATTATTAATGTTATAAAGCATGGATAAATGTTTGGTGGTTCATTTATTAATATCCATGTGGAATCCAAACAACAAAATTCAATTAATCATTTTGAAATGATAGTATTTATCTTGAGAATAAAATTGAAATACAACATTTGAGTAGTTTAACAAACAAATATGAAAACAAACAATCCCAATATCCTCAATCAACCTTCTTAAATTGTTCAAATAATTACTACACAAGAAAAATAACCAATAAAGACAAGTAAAATATCCATGTAGAGGAGGAGTACCTAATTAATAGAGAATTATATTTTTTATTGACCTTGATGTTGAAATTTATTTGGTCCAATACAATGATCATCAATCGAGACTCTAGGAGATTCCTTCAACTCGATAGATTGAATAATAAAGACATCCACTATGAAATGAGCATCAAAATTATGGTATCTTGAATGGTCCCCATGAGGGGGTCTGTCAATGACCTGTGATTCCATCACCCTACTACATATCTTGATTATTAATACTACAACAATTCACTATTTTGTAATCTAGAGTCCAAATGTGTGTACACAATAAAACATTGAACACAAAAGCTCACAATTTACTAAAATACAATAAACTGAAATGATTCAAATACCAACACTGACATGACAATCTAAACACTTGTCTCTCTGAATATACAACTACATAATCAATTGATATAAACTATTTATTTTATTTATCCCTGACATAATAGATTTATCAAAAGGAAAACTCAAAATTTATAGTTCATCCCACTATAAAAATGGCCTAATGTAAATAATATTCGTGAGGTTTATAAACATTTATATTGTGGTATCCACCATAATAATTCCAATTATATAATAAAAAAATGATTGGTAGTCATCTTGTAGATTCTCCTTTAAAACAACCATCCAAAACCATTAAACACTACTATATAGAATGATAAGGATTCATTAATTCTTGGTGTATTCATGATACCATTCAAACTTCCACACCAATGATCTACCCCAATAAAAAGTTTAATTAAATTATTTGACTACAAACCAACTGCATTCATTGACATATCATTACCCTCTAAAAATTAATTTAAAACCAACAATCCATGAATAATTTTGGACCCATGATCTAACTATATCATGGTTTATAAAAATGATATTCTGACTCGATGAAAACTCTCAAACTCATCCATATACTATATATGAATTAACAATAAATAATTTCTAAAAACATAATGTTATGGTATCTTAACACACCCCAATATCTTGATGTCCAATAAAATGTCACTTTAATAGGTATCACGAATACCATGTCCTTTTTTGAATGATGATTATACCCGTATGATAGATAAAAGTTTCCCCATTGTTGGATGGTCATTATTTTATTCCCCAAAAATCGTTCACAGTTTCACTAAATCCCATGCTATATTTTCTACCCAACATCATCGAATGAAATTACCATCTCTCTCATACTGATGTGTTAACATTAAATAAAAATATTATTCTATATTTTATTTTCTAAAACATTGTCATTTCCCTTGAATATTCCAATCAAAATTTGGATCAAACGCAATAAAAACCAATTTTTTTCTCCCTATTATATATATTTCTATAAAATACTTATTGTGTATCGAAACTAGAGGGTCCCAAAACCACTTTAGTCAACTGATCAAACTCTAAAAAGGTTGAAATAAATATTGTGTCCATTATTAATTATTAAATTAAAATTATACTTCTACCACCACATCACTCGAATTTATCCACATCCTAAAAAACTCTCAATGGACCCATAAACATCTTCTAACGATCCACAATAAAGGACCAATATGTGTATCCAACATGATCTTATCGTTGCATAATGATAAATTTAAATAAAATTAAAAGTTATTATAAAATATACTTTTCAAGGTACTGTAATTAACCTATGGAACTCCCATATTTTCCAAGATTCAATCTTCACAATGAAACCCAATTGCAATGGTTTTATTATCAAATGAAACCTCAATTCAAACACAAAATTACACTCTCTAGAGTTAAATACCACTAAAACATGTGTTTTCAACCTTACCGAGTAACTATGAACTCGTTCATGTCATCTCATACTATATCTAAATGAATATTAAATGATCTACGGCTAACCAATTGATCATCCACCACAAAAGTGTCATTATAAGACATCTATTTTCTTACAAACGTACAACTGCTCCTCTGAAATCAAAATAAGAACCAAAATGTTTTTGAATCCATCCAATCATTCCCTCTCACAATTCCATTATACTATAAACTCTATAATTACTTCATATCCCATGAATAATGTATTAACATTACTATCATTAACCATATATGGGGTTCCCATAAAACCACCAAGTATAGTTAAAAAAAATTCACCAAGAAATGATATGGGAATCTATGATAAATGTTTGTGAGGAAACATTATGTAACTATATGACACATTGACAAGGTAACTCATTCCCATCCATTATTCATTTTTAAAGAATTAAATGCCTCCAATTATGCACTATGTGTCTCTTTATATCCATCGTATGAAGGTTTTTAATAGTTATCCCTAGTGAATGTTTCATCATAACATTCACATGTACTGTCATTTAGTAAAATTCGATGGTATATCTAAGTAGAATCCTATGAATAATTTACATATGAACAACTAAGTAATTTTTTAAAATACTAAACATCTAAACCTCTTATCATTAAATTATCCACTACCATGTACAAACATCTCTTCTGAATCCAATGTGTAAAATGTGATATACATACAAAACCACATATCATTGTACACATATCCCAAGTCAAAATTAAAATCTATAGTAAAGATATTATCAATGATATACATCACAAACATATTGATGAAATTAAATAATATTAATATTGTACCACTATTAACTAGGACTCACACTGAAAATGGGTTCATGGATCATATAATAATGTTCGATAAAAAAATATCACAATTTCTAAGAACACTTTTACACAATCTCATAAATTAATAAGAAAACAATTATTGTTTTTATGCCACTATTACTGTCACATCGATGAACATCAATTTTAGCCAAACGGTTACACTTCGATGATGAATTCCATAGGATATAGAAATTGATGACATTATCATTCATATAATGGGGAAACTATTGTATTGAGTTGTAGTATTTAAAAAATGGATAAAAACTAAATAAAACCAATCATAGACATCAGAGTAAGAATAATCAAATAAACCCAATGTTTTAAAACAATGAAATTTAATGAATTATATAATCATATACCTTAACAACCAATAACTATGTTTGTAAAATATATAAATTATTGAAATATATATTACACGAAGTAATTAATTAAATACCCAAGCCTCATTGGAATACATGAAAATACTAAGCCACTCTATCAAGACACATAACACAAAATGTTCTCATTTATATAATGTAAAAAATATTGTCTTTATGTGCATTAGTGTACTCATGTAGGGTGTTAGAAATATATATAATAATGGTGCTTTATACCTTTAGTATAAGTGATTATACATTTATAGGAATGATGAAAATATATATTTCAAGAATTTATGTCTCATGTCATGTGATATCCAGGTCAGCACAAATCCATTCACAAATGGTTATTATGTTATAAATATTCCACCTTGATAACCAATCACATATACTTTAGAGACATACTGAAAAATATTCATCACCTATTTCCACACAATTTGCAAGGTAACCAAAATCACTTGTAATTGTTTTAGTTCTGTCACAACTACTAATTTCACAGAGTAGTGTCAAACATGGATATCTCGACCCATTCAAGTACCCTAGATGGTGATATATCCAGTAATAACCCATTTCTATATTACTCAAGTTTGGTTCAAACAATATAATATTGTAACATCCCAAGTAAACAAATAATATTACATTTCCATAATTATTAATGAAATATTTATTTTAATTTCAAGGGGATTCCATGTCTGATAGTGTACTCAATACACAATAATAGGTTTCTTTGAACGTTTGTGTTGCAGAAAACATAGAGTTATAGAAAAAATATATATATTAATATCATTATTTAAAATTTTAGTTATCATCTAGCCATTGTAATTGTGGTAATCAATATTACATACTAGTATATGATTAGAAAAATTTCTAAATTTTTTTACTTTTATCAAATTATTTTTGGAGACTTAAAATAAGAATAAATTTGATTTTAAGCAAGAAATAGTCTAATATTATCTAAAAGGTCGATTTACTACTTTTTGGTTGGATTACCTTTTTAAATATCGCTTTTTTTTATATGTGACATTTGATAATATAAATTATTCCTTATAAGAGGGAAATAAAAATTTAATTTGGGTAAAATTTTTGTAAATTTCTAATAAAGTATATTTAGTATAAATAGTGAAAAATACTGCATTTTAATTCAGAACAAAATTTTAATCTAATTAATTTATATAGATATATTGTTGTAAATATTGTTTTTAATGTGTAATTGGATTATATTATTTCCATCTAATTCAATGTTTTTCATTGTAAGTAATTTCACTTTAAAATTGAATAAAAAAACATGCAATTTTTTATAGTTATTATTTCTTAAAAAATGCTTTTTTGTTTTGACAAAGACAATTAATATTAAATAAATTTATGTGACACATGTGTTCTGAATTTTGATAAAATGCATTCTATAGTTTGTATTAGACGGTCTAAATTTTTTAAATAGGTAACTTTTATTTTTAGTCATTATGAATATTAACATCAGTAACTTTTTTATTTTCCATGGTTAATTGGTAAATCAGGTAAATATGTGTAAAAAATAAAATTATAATAATATTAAATTACAATATAATTTGTTATAAAATTATTGTATTATACATAGAAACCGATGGAAATCCTTGGGTCGATTTTAAGTCCCCATAAAGCCACAAGAATGTGAAAATGACATTATCTAAAAATAATTTAGTGTTAAGGAAAATATAACAAAAACATATACCATTTACTAAAATAAATTAATATGGGTTTATATAAGTTATGTATTAGACAAAAATTAGTCTTTATAAAGATAGAAAGATTTACTATATGAACATAAATGAGTTTTTAAATCAATTAATATTTTATTAAATGATAAAATAGTCATAAAAATATAATATTCATCCAAATGACATATATGATGATAAAATTTTAATTAATGATCCATTTTTGGTCTCTTGGAATTTTATTATAAATATATTAACCATATTATATGAATATACATGAAGACATGGTAAATGTTAATTAAGTTAACAAAGGGTTAAATGAAAAAGGGTAAGGATTAAAAATTAACCAAAATCTATACAATTCTTGTTAGATTATTTTATTTCTACATATATTTATCTTATAATCGAATTATAAGAGGTTTTGTCATTTTGAAACAGAAATTCATTTTACAATTAAATATTACTATCAAACTTTCCTAAAGATCCCCTCCTCCCTCTTATGAAAGGAAACCACCTCTAACCCATTACTCACACCTCTGAAACCCCTTGTATCAGGCAAAATATGATCCAATATGCTCCAAATAATCTTCTATTCCACCTAAAAGTCTTAATTTGGGCATAAATCCAATCCATAATGGTTTTTGGTTGAATCTAGAGGGAGTTACCGAATTTAAAGGTAACGCCTTCTATCAAGTTCTTTTCTTTTATTTTCCTTCATCACTACCTATTCTAATATTTTTCATTTTTTAAATAACCACACATGTATCCCCAATATACCAGGTTGTTTTTTGATATGTATTCAAACTATGCGTACAGACACCTCCATCTATTGGGTATATAATATATAGTTTCTGTGGATGAAAAACTACAGCCTAACAAAATGATGATTTTTCAATTATCTCTTCCTGCCTCTCATGGTGGAAAATATGTTAGATCTTTATTCATATCTGATATATATTAAATTCATTTTTTCTCTATTATTATGTTTTTTTATTTATAGCATACCTTTATAGTTTCAACAATGGGTATATATGATAATTTCTTTTGAGGAAGTATGGACTACCGCACCCTCAAAGTGATAGGACTCATTCATGCCATACATGGACCATATAAAGGATGGTTTTAATGAACATATGTATCATATATAAAATATGAAATTATACTGAAATTATAATATACCTATGTATCATTTTGTTTTCATTCCATTGAAATTGAAAAAAAAGAAATGAAAGTAGCATTCATGCATACATACGGCTTGTCATCTCCATGAACAGTTCATTTCATTTTCATATATTAATATTTAATGTACTATTTTAAATACATATAAACATTATATATATTATACATATTATATCTAAATCATGAATATCATTCTGGTGATAATTTAATTTTGACCACATAGGATATTTGTAAGTATAACAAGTTAATTTTTGACTCAAGTACCAAACATCGACAAAATACGGATATGGACATGAATAATTATAGGATTATTATTTAAAGCTAATAAGTGGTATAAAAGGAATAATAATCCTGAAAATGGTTATGAATCTTGTATAATTAACTTATATTTATCATTTAGTGTGATAAATAATGAACAAGACCAGTCAGACACATGGTAAGGGAACTTCTTAACAAAATTTCCATTCTTTGGGTTGATCTTATACTTCTTGATTATGTGGTTCTATGATTATGTGATAAATAAATGTTTATGTCATATATTGTATTTATAAAAATGTCTATATATATTGAATACAGTAAATGGATCTATTTTATTTACAAAATAATCATTGTAAGGAACTTCTTCTCAATATCATTTTATTGAGGCATAGTTTTATTTTTATACGAATTTCCTTTATACGACGTATAAACCCCTATGAATTTTAATTTCATACTAAGGAATATTTTATTCTATGAAGTGATTTACTAAATTTCAAAGAAAATGTTTCTTTTTAATGTATGTGGTGACAAAACCATTTCTACCGCCGCAACCATTATTTGATATTTCGTTTTGTTAACAAGCTGCATTGTTTTTAAAAAGAAAACTAAAAAACATATACAATTTTTACATATTTTGGTTTTGTAAATGGTTTTGAGTTTGGATTGATTCTTCCAATATATTGAAATGATATATTATGACTGAAATGTGGAAATTTTATATTTACATTATGTATTAGTTATGTGTTGTGATTATGTTATTGTAGTAGGTAATTTTTAATGTATATGGGTGGCTCCATGATAAAACTAGATAGGGTGATCCCGAGATAGCTCTTCAATGCATTGTGTAATGTGACTGAGGTAAACATTAATGTTTCTCCTAATTGATTTTGGAAATATACTATGATGGGTATTCCAAAATTAACTCCCTACATATCTATGAAAGCTACAACGTATGTACGTTATGGATGCAACAAGTTACCTTTATGATTGATTATTTCTATGTGATACTCATAAATATTATGACTTCATGAGGTATGTTAAAGAGCTTATGTTTTGTATGTATTAATGGATTATTGTTTTCACACATTATTTTAAAATCCTTTATATGATTTTAATGCTCATCCCATTTTTTGAAATGTTTTTCACAGGACATAAACTGGATTAGTGTCGAGGATGGTGTCAAGTAAACGTTATGTTCTTTAAAACATTGAAATAATCATGATTCATTTCTTTTATGAGTTTTTGTTTTATGAAAAAATTGGATACTGATTATATGTGTATACAGGTAATATTAAATTTTGTATATATATGTTATAACATAATTCTATAAAGCTCTAAACCTGAAAAGATCCTCAATTTCAATTATTAACATAATTCAAGATTATGTAATGTTTAAGGCTGGGTCCATACAGTTGGTATCAAAAGTCGTTTTAGAAAACTTTAGGGATTTTGTGTTTTTTAGACACATTGTAAGTGTCTATTTCTACTCTTTAAGTTAAATCCTTATTTTGTATCTTATTCGGATCGAAGAATTTCGGATAATAATTGAAGGAGGGGGATCTTAAACAACATTCCTATCTCATTATGAAGAATTTTTTGCAATAATTTTTGAAAATCCATGTCCATATGATTATGAATCATTATCTAACATGCAACTCACTTGAAATCAATTGTTTGAGATATCATACACCTCCCCTATTCCTCGATATCATTGTGGATCATGGGTTGAATTTAATCAAATTGTATTTTCTCAAAATTCTCATATTTTAAATAATGGTAAATATTATCATGTCATTTTCCAATATTTTACCTTATCACATGATTCTTAATAATATTATGATTCTAAAAAAAATTTAATTAAGGAGACCATTTTTAAACCTATTAATATTTTCTTTTAAATTATATTCTTTCAGCACATACATATTGTATTTTAAAAGGAACATTTATTAAATGTTTCCCATCAAACTCTGTCTAAATATTTTATACAAATAATGTTTTATCAGTTATTTGGAAATTATATTTCATACATGATTATTTTCCAAAACTATTTTTCTGTGGGCACTCAATTGACCCATATTGGGCGGGGGCTATTTGGATAATGAAAGATGATGATTTTGAAGGATCTCTAAACAATTGTTGCAATGAATGGACTATCTATATATGTGAACAAGATGACGATAAAACTATGTAGAACCCTTGATAAAGGTATGATTTTCTTCCATTAGGAAGAGTGATATTTTATAGAGGTAAAAATGTCAATATTTAAAAGACTTCATGAATTATGATAGTTAGGTCATTATGAGTTGGGATGAAAATGACAGGTATAAGACAACCATTGTGGTTAAATCATAATAATTTTATTTTAGTGTTTTATAAAAAGGGACAACACGCATGATGGGTGACAACCCATCGCATCTGGTGAGGTCAAATGAATCAAACCCACACCCTATGGGCAACAAGGGCACATCACCTAACACTGGCCTACGTGAATCCACTAGTTAGTATGACTTATTATATTTAGTTAAATTTTTTTATAGATCAAGAATATGTTTATTTTAAGAACATATTATTTTTCAATTTTATATCATTATTATTATAAAATTATTTAGTGAATATGTGATAATTCTTATTTTGGAAGGCATTCCCTCCTTTTGGGATACAATATATGCCGAAGAAGAATAGAATACCATGGTATTTTATTTGTGGAGTAATGGATGAAAATTTATTTTGGATAAATCTATATTTTTATTTTGAACCTATGGATATTTTTGATATTTATAGAAATGATTAACCTATCATAGATAATAAGTGATTTGGTTAATTAGACACCAGTATGAGACTTTACGAGTAGCCGATGCTATTTGGAGATAAATTATAACATTTACTATAGAAGACTATGTCATTAAATTCATCTGATTTTTGGGTTTCAATCGTATTTTGGATTATATTGATGGAATTTAAGGTCAATTTTTTAGTGACAGGTATTTTTTGAAATTTGGGTATTGTTTTTTCAAATTTTCGACATGAATTATAATATTTCTTTTTATAGAGGATTATATTTTTTAAGGATTATTTGTTCTTGTATTGACCATTTTTTTTAATTTTTAAATATACGGGAAAATATAGTTCATATTTTTAGAATTATGTGATTCTTTAAAAGTTAATTCTAGCCCTTCTCATGTGACCAAGTCATCCTGAATACTCATCGTTTGGAGAACAGATGAGTTTGTGGTTGAAATTTAGTAAAGGATGAAAGTACACTTGAAAAGTTAGTATATTTTCAAATATTCTTAGTCAAGATATTAAATAAATTAATCAAATTTATATAATGTATCTTAACACAATAATTTTGTCCATTTTTTTTACTGGGGACTTAGAGATCGTTTAACCCATCCTATGTTTGTGATTTTCTTGTGGTTATCTTTATCATGATTATTCTTTCTATCACTGTCAAGTAGAACTAGATAGTTTATTTCACTTCTATATCATTGTTTTCATGGAATCCTATTATTTTTTATCTCATGTGTGCTTTTTAATTCACTTTAATTCATTTAAAGTGAATGTTTTTTTGACTTTTTTTTACGTGGGACATTCAATGAAGATTCCATACCCAATTTTAAAACTTCTAGGAAACAATTCCCAAAACGGGGGAGGATGTAACAACCCAGGTAAATAATGAATATGAAATTTTCATATTTACTAATTATATATTAATTTTACTTTCAAGGGGATGTTATGTCTAATATAGTACTGAACACGCAACAACAGATTTATTTGAAATATTAAGTTTCACACAACATAGAGTTATACTAAAAATAATATAATATAATTATTATTTTAAATGGTAATTAACATATAGCCATTTTATTTGTGTAAATGAAAATTACTAACAATAATATTATTACACATTTTTGTTAAATATTTTTACATTGATAAATTAATTTTTAGGGGATGAAAATATAAATGAATATGATTTTGAACCTGGAATATTCTAATATTCATTAAAAGTCAATTTAACACTATTTGATGGTGAACCATTTTTAAATACTGTTTATTAGATTTATAAGTTAAATTTGAGAAAATTAATTTCTTCATTAGATGAGGGATATCAATATTTTCTTTGGGCAGAATATTTTTTATTTTTATGATTATGTTCTTTTTTAAGAAATTGTGAAAAATACTGCATTTTAATTCAAAACTACCCTTTTATATAATTTATTTATACAATTATATTGTTCTTTTTTATCTGTTTTAAAGTTTAATTAGATTATAATTTTACCATTTAATCTAATTTTGGTCATTGGAAGTAATTTTACTTTGAAATTTAACATAAACAAGTGTCAATATTTTGGTAGATATTATATCTTAAAAACATACGTTCCTTTTGTTTTGACAATGGAAGTTAATTATATATTAATTTATCAAACTTATGAATCTTGAATATGGAAAAATGATTTCCATATTTGGAATTAGTAGGTCCAAATTATGTAAACAAGTAACTTTTATTCTTTGAATTTATGAATAGTATCTTCAGAAAATATGTTATTTACCATGGTTAAAGGGAAAATCCCATAAATAAGGTTAAAAATAAAATTATAATATTATTAAATTATACTAACATGTTTTATCATCCAATTTTATGATACATGTCTAACCATGGGCATCCTTGGGTCAATTATGGCACCCCATGGAGCCACTATTATGGGAAAATGACATTTTATAAAAATTAATTTAATGTGAAGAATAATGTAACATAAACATATATAATTTAGTAAAAAAATTATAAAGGGTTGTATAAGTGTTATCTTTTACTATAAATAGTGACTGGAATGAAAAAAATATTTCATATATCATGATATTTTATTAATAATTTCTAGATATCATATAAATAAATTTATTTATGACACGATGATGATGTGATGATTACCTCATTAATGATTGATTTAAAATAATGTGATTATAAATATTAAATTAAATTTATTTGGAAACATTTTATTCCATCAATGAATTTTATGGATTATTTATAAATTTTTATATTTAAATCAATGATGTTTCTTCTTAATTGATCATGTTTTTATGAATTTTTAAGAAGACATGATATTAATAGTATAAAAATTGATATAAGTGACTTTTCAAATCAATTAATATTTTATTGGATGATAAAATAGTACTAAAAATATATGATTTGGAAAAATGACATATATGATGTTTAAATGTCATTAATGATCCATTCTGGGTCTCTTGTCATTTTATTGTAAAGATATTAATCATATAGAATGAATATACCAGAAGACATGTTAAAAGCTAAATTAATTAACCATGGGTTAAATAAAGATCACAAGGATTAAAAATTATCCAAAGCCTATCCAATTATTATTAGATGATTTTATTTATACTTATAAAAATCTTATCTTTAAATTTAATGAGTTTTTGTCCTTTTGAAATAGAAAATCATTTTATAATAAAATAATACTTTCAAACTTTCCTAGAGAGCCCATCCTCCCTCCTATAAAAGGCCATCTCTTATAACACATTAGTGACACATATAATGACCTTTGTATCATACAACATCTACTCAAATAATCTCCCAACATACCTATCTTCCACCAATATGATATAATGTGGGTTGAAGTCCATTCAAGAAATCATTTTTGTTCAAACCAAAGGGAGTTACCCGATTTGAAGGTAACATCTTCTCTCAAGTTCATTTATTTTATTTTCCTTTTTCACTCAATATTATATTATTTTTCACTGATTACATAATAAAAATAGTATCCTCAATATTCAAAGTTGTTGTTATGATAAGTATTCAAAATACAAATACAAACACCTCCATCTAATTGGTATAGAACATATTGTTTCTGTGGATGAAAAACTATTTCTTCACAAAACAAATGTTGTTCATTTATCTCCTACCATCTCTCTTAGTGTCCATTATAATGGAACTGTATGTATATGTGATATATATTATCTTTGTTTTTCCACTATTCTCCTGTATTTTTCATTTATATAATACCTTTTTTGTTTCCATAATATGTAAATATTATAATATCATTTGAGGAAGTGTGGACCACTGCCCCATCAATGTGATATGACTCATTCATGCCATACATGGAATGTATAAAGTATCATGTTAATGAACTTATGTAACATATATAAAATATGATATGATACTGTAATTATATTATTCTTATGTATAATTTGGTTTTCATTCCATTAAAAAATAAATTAAATTAATTAAATTATCATTCAATTCGTATATACGACTTTCCGTCTCCATGAACGGTGCATTTCATTTTCATATATTCCAATGATATTGAGTGTTATAAATACCTATTAACTAGATATATATATATATGATATATATGATATAAAAATCATGAATATCATTTTGGAGATAATTTAATTTTTACCACATGGGAAATTAATAATTATAACATGTTCATTTTTGACTCATGTACCGAACATCGACAAAATGATTGATATAAACATGAATAATTAAATGACGATTATCACAGGGTACTAAGTTATATAAATGGAAAAATAAAAATTAAAAAGGTATTGATACAATTATAATTAAGTAAATATTATCATTCATTGAGATAATGATTGAATAAGACAAGTTGGACACAAGGTAAGAGAACATCTTATCCCAATTTCCATTCATTGGGTTGATATTCTACTTGTTGATTAGGTCATGAAATGATTATTTGAGAAATAAATTTTGATGTCCAATCTTGTATTTATACTGATGATTATTTACATTGAATACCCATAATTGATCTATCGTATTTACAAATTTATATCTATACGGGACTTTCTCTCAATATTCTTTCATTAAGGCATATATTGATTTATATACGAATTTCCATTATACATTCAATAAACACCTTTTAATTTTAATTTCATTCTAAATGAATCATTTTTTTATGAAGTGATTTACTAAATGAAAAGGGGAATTTATTTAAATGTATGTAGTGAAAAAGTCATTTCTGCCTCTACGATCATTATATGATATTTGGCTTCGTTAACAAACTGTAGTGTTTTTAAAAGGAAAATAAATACCATATACTATTTTTATATATTTTGGTATTGGAAATGGTTTTGATAATAGATTGATTATTTCCATATATTTAAATGATATATTATGATTAAAATTATGAAATATTACATTTTCTTTTTTTCTTGTGTTATGTACTATGATTATGTTATGGTTCAAGGGAATTGTTTACGTATACAATGGGTTTCTTGATAAACCTAGAGCGGGTGAACCCAAGATAGCTCTCCAATGCATTTTTTAATGTGAAGGAGGTAAATATTAATGTTCCCATTAAGTGATATAGGGAATATACTATAATGGGTATTCAAAACATAACTCTCTACGCATCCTTGAAAACAACAACATATGTATATCATAGATTCGACGAGATACCTTTATGATTTTTGATTTCAATGCATTATTCATAAATCATATTATTTAATGAGGTCTATTAAAGAGTTTATGTTTTGTATATATTTATTGACTAATGTTTTCATTCTTTATTTTATAACCCTTATTGAGAATTTTATGCACTTCCCATGTTCATGAAATGTTTTTTATAGGTTTTTAGTGGAATAGTGTCAAGGATGGGATAAAGGAAATGTTATGATATTTAAAACATGGAGCTACACATGTTTTATTTCATATAAGAAATTTTATTTAATGAAAAACTAGAGACTGGGTAGAAGTTTTTTTTGTAATATTCAATTTGGTATGTATAAGTTTTGTCCTAATTCAATAAAGCTCTAAACCTAAAAAGTTCCTCAAGGTGAATTACTAACTTCATTCATTATTATGTAATGTTTATTTTAGGGAATTATAAATATCACATAAAATAAATTCATTTTCATCTAACTCATGGAGGACTCGTTATCTAAACCCATTCACAACACATCTGTAATATGGTTTTCTTTAATAAACTTCTATTATCCTAATAGTTTCATTCTGGCTCAAGGAAAATCCCATGAGATCATCATCACAATTAGGGTGAAGGAAACTTATCACAAGCAATACCTTCTAACACAAGGTATTTGAATATTTAAAAAGTAATTTAAAAAAAAATCTCACATGGTATTCCATATAGTATATTCTAACTCATGGATGGGTAATTCCTTCAAATATATAACAGAATAAACACCTGTTTTATGGTGTGGAAATTGAAAATTATTTTCCTAGTGTAGCATAGTGGCAGAGTAGGGTAATATTATTCGAGGATCCTCTCTTTTTTCTTACACGCATATTCTAAATCACCTAACCTAATTCATTTTTTAATTAATTAAGGAAACAAATAAATATTCAACTTAGATTATTGAATTTAAAAAATATAATGAAAAATGTGAAGTAAAATTAACTTGAAACTCATAAACAGAATAAAATTAAGGAAGAAAGTACTTGGTTCTGGGTTTGGTTTTGGGTTAAATAATTATTATCTATAATTTTATTATTATTATTGTGGTAATAAAAACATTAAATATCATGATTGAACTACAATTCATTATTTAAAAATTTTCAATCTCAAATTCATTATGTACTCCCAATTGAACATCCTCCTTCAATCATAGATTTTGATACAACATGGTCTAGGATGTGTAATATTTAAACACCCAACTCTATCAATGTCATTTTAAATAGTTATTAGTTCAAATTCATCATATAATGAAATAAAAATAGGAGAGATGGATAATATTTTATATAAAATAATATATTTAGATTAAGTTGGATGTCATTAGGGGAAATAAACACATCATCGATTTTCACCTCACCCATGCATAATACTCCATATACCAAAAACGTAACATAAGAATTTAAGAATAATTCATGAAATCCTTGACCTCCCTATGCAATTACATGCGGTAAGAACCTCATTTTCATGGGTAATAGATCAAAATGGGGGAATGATAGGAGAATATATGGAGAAATAAAATATAAAAAAATATTAAATACAAAAAGAATGATATTAAAAAATTAAAATAGATAATAAAAAATATTATGTGAGAGAAAAGATATATAGAGAGGGAAAAAATACTAAAAATAAGAATAAGGGAAGAAAAAAAGAAAATAAAATAAAATTAAAAATAATGATTTTAAACAGATTAATAATAATAATAATATTAATAATAAAAATTGAAATAAAAAGAAATAAAATAAGATATGAAATTAATTTTAAAGATATGATGGAAATTTATGGAACACGATTGAATTTTAATTGGAATAAATTAATTTATTGAAATTAAATTAAATTTCATTTAAAATAAAATAAACAAAATAAATGAATTAACATAGAAAATAAAATAGGTCAAAGAGAGGTTTCATGATCTCTATGGTTGATTCTCTCTTCTGTTGTCAACTAATACCCAAGTAAAGAGGGATTTACTCCATTATATAACAAGGTGGATGATCTTGTACTCTTTTAAATCATTGGTCGAGACCTTGGGATCTTAATAGACCCCACTAAATACCAATGGGTAATATTCTAAAACCTACTGATTAGAGTAGATTGAAGATCATGCGGGGAATGAAATCATGTGGGGTGGCTATGGTGAGCATGGGCTCAAGACATAGCCATGTGTTATCCAACTTCTTTGATGTGTATGGGTGCCTTTAGGCATCAAGAGATGGTAGAATTAGTGGTCATTGGGTGCTGGAAACTAAAAGAAGGAGTTGATAAATGGATGTTTTGAAATGTGTAAGTTTTTGGAGAGGTGTTAGACACAACTATTCCACATGGTAGGGGAGCCCATGTGTGGTAGTGGTGGTGGATGCTTTCTTGGTAGCGGTGGATTCCTCTTACTATGGATTTATATGTGGTTGAAAGATCATGAAATAATCATTAAGAGGGAACACATTGGGGTTTAAAGGTGAATTAGTGATGGCCTAGTGGTTTCAGGGGAATTTGGAGACATCAGGCCAAAAATCTATGGATGAACTCTAGTGAAATGGTTTTTGGAGCTCTATTGTAGGGGGAACATGAATGTAGGTTTGGTTTTAGTAGGGTGCATGTGAATGAGTAGGATGTGACATGGGGGTGGGGTGGTATGGAATAAAATAGTAGGTGGTTGCGTGAGAATGTGTGGTGGATCTAGTAGAACTTAGCAATGCATGATGGTGCAATATGGAGTAGCGGTGGAGCTACGGTCCCACATCAAAAATCTCACATGGTTGGGATCCATTATAAGACCAAGAACAATATCATCTTGTCAAAGAATTAATTTCACTGGTGAAGGATGCCCAACTCCAATATGGAAGGCCCCATCTGAGTGAGATGCTCCTCTCTTCACTACATAGAGTCAAACCACGTGTTGGCACATCAACATTACAGTTTTTATTCCCACAATAAATTAACACCCAAATAATTAGCGCATAAATTGATGCCCCCTGCACTAATATTCCTCTCAGGATATCCCTCCAAGATCCTTCAAGGCTAGATGGCCTCTTTTTGGGATACCGTTGTGGCATGTTGGACTTGGTTGAATGATGGCCTAAGAAGTGATATTTTTTAGGGAATGTCATACAAAAGAAATTAATTAAAAAATTAGGACATTCATAATTAATATTCAATCTCAAGAAAATTTTAGATGATCAAAAATTAAAAAATTAAAAAAATTATATTTTTATTCTTTTAAACAATTATTCGGTCTAATTTAAAATTTTCCCATTTTATAATCTCCAAATTAAAAATAATGAATTTAACATTAAAATCTATAGTAAAATCAATGAAATTTGGTAAAACAAATAAGCACATTAAATGACGATATCAGTAACCCCAAATAATTATTTCATAAATTTCATCAAAACGTGAATGAACACCTATGAAGCTATATAAGAGACCATATTTTGTCAAAAACTCTCTTTTATGTTAACCACTTCATAAGAATATCATATTTGGTGAGATAAAAATATATATTCTCCACTAAGTCATACATTAAGATTTATTCTAACCTTACTAAAAACTTGCATCACTCTTGATCCCTGTACCCATGGACAATCCCAAGCACATACTCTCTATCATCCTTTGAAACATTACTATCTTTCCAGAATTGTTTCCACATCATGCACTTAAGTCTATTCATAAATATTTTAGTGGAACATTATATGACCATTAAACTACGTAAAACATTCTTTGACATGCATTCAATGTTTCATAAAACATACCTATCCTTCTGTAATCCCTAAAAGAAAAATATCCCATAGGTGTGTCACACTAGGGAAATCTGATGTTTTGTCATCTCACTCATTATGGTAAACCAAATTATCTAATTAAAATCCAATTACCCCATGGAATATAACATTTGATAATTGATTCACCTCTATAATACCATGACCTACATGTGATCTCACTCCAACTTACATGAAACCCTATATTATTAGAGAACATGTCTCTAGACAAATATAATTTCCATAAATGAAATGAAATATAAACCCCAATTTTAACTATCCAATTTCATTGTATTTCTTCTACTAAGTACGATCATGATAAATACCTATATTCCAAGCCTTAAATCA
The DNA here is from genome assembly GCA_963277665.1 of Viscum album. Classification (NCBI taxonomy): domain Eukaryota; kingdom Viridiplantae; phylum Streptophyta; class Magnoliopsida; order Santalales; family Viscaceae; genus Viscum; species Viscum album. The sequence continues at coordinate 154,835,527 of OY728158.1, read as the reverse complement.
ATATCCATCAACAAAAAAATGATAAAAAATAAAAAATAAAATATTTTCAATTTGGTACCCCATGCATTAATAAATATAGAACCATCCAATCCAATGTCCACATCACGAATTCCAGGATTTTTCTGGGATTGACCATGCCTCTACAATCTTCTTAAAATGAATACCATGACATATAAAAAAAATAATTAGTTATATAAATTTATATTTTATTATTTAATTTAATTTAAATATGAATATTAACCAAGAATTACCCAAGAAATTTTTCTCCACTGAAGACACTTCTAAATGCGTGCTTCTAAACATATAAATAATCATTAATCGATTTAAAATGACTGTTCTATCCCATTCATCCAATTTTACCATTCTTTTATTGATTTTATGTTGAAACAGTAGAACAAAAGCCATTAAATCAATGTATAGTAATAGTTCATCAGTAAAAGTTAATAGTTGTTGAAATATACACAAAATCACCATGACTCAGATCATTGAAGTCATCTATTAAATCAGGGAATTTATATGAAGAAGAGGTAGGGATGAGTCATCAAATTTAAAAATTTATATTTTACCGAATAAAATAAAAATTAAGGGGGTCTAGGAAAAAACAGCCTACCTCCACTTTAAAGAACACAAAAAGCCTCATTACTAATGTGATTATGATGTGTCATGGAATGACACACACCATAACCTGATTATTTTTAACATGGAAAAACTGTAATGATGTGTAAAACATAGGTAGAGGGCTCAACCATTTACGCTAATTGGTTTTGGAATGACATTATGGTTGTAAAATAGATATATCATATGTATTTATTCATAAATCCACACATACCTTCACGGTGCGAACTATTTTGAAAGACTCATCCCATTGAATATTACGAGAGATATTACATGTTTTGAAATCTATTGTCCTAGAAAAATTCTTTGAAATTTAAACTATCTTAGTGGGACATTAGGATCATGAAAAACCCTACCACAAAAGAAACATATTATTAAGGCTACATGTCCATAGCAGGAAACATAATGACAAATTCATACCAGAAAATTCATCTTCTAAAAATAAAAAAATAACATATTTTTATTCTATGAAATGTAGACTCAAACTACAAGTCCCAAATAAATGAATGACTCCTTCTTTGAGTCGATAATTAAAACCCTACACTAATTGAATGTTTCTTAAATTCATGTATAATTACATTGTGATTATCAATTTTTTTCAATGAAAATAACAGACACACACATATATATATTTGTATTTGAAACCATACACTAAAACCAATCACATAAAATATCTAATACTTTATTATAAGTACCATTTACATATTAAAAATAAAAATATGGAAAATAATGATGTATTGGTGTAAAATGTTGGATCCATATATACTCAATAACAAAGTGGTACACTTATTTATACTAAATAAACTATTCCCTTATGTGAAATTGTTCCATGTTTTCTCCTTTTAAATATTTTTTTGTATCATTCCTCATACGGATTCTAATAAAAAGCATGAAGTATATTTTGACCATGACTCTCTCTCTCTGAATATATGGGATGAAGATATTCTGTCTGTAACATATAAGAATCATATCCTAATGTGTTATGTTATAAATGGAATGGTACTATATATACATAGATTCTTTGAAAATGTAGAATATGAGGGAAATTCAATAATCTAGAGACTTATTATATGGTTCATTAATATGTTTGATTATTGGTAATATTTTTTGGAGATATGTATATATTTGTCTAACTTTTCCTTTTTTGAAATTAATAATAAATAATTCCAATGTCCTAAAATATTACAAAACACTTATTTTTCTATGAAATATTTTAGGTTTGGTATGTTTTTGATTTTGGTATGTCTCATAATTTATTTGGGAACATATACATTTGTAATATAGTTGATCATCTATATATATAGGATGATGTAGAATCCATATGGATTGATGAATCTAATATTGTTATGTTAATATTAAGAGAGTATATTTTTTACCAGTTTGTTTTTATTATGTTCAACATTTTTTAGTAGAGTAATAATTTATATAAGTTCATAATTTATTCCCTTATATATCTATATGGTTGAAATGCTAGAGTATCTATAAATTTTTAGACATAAATAAGTGTTATATACATATTTCTAATTTGTTAGTGTAAAAAATAATTTTGAAATCGTTCAACCCTACCAAGAGGATTGAAGTACAAAATTCAGAGAAAATTTTTCTCTATACTATAATACATTAAAAAAAACATATATTAGGTCACTATATCTGAATTTATATAGAATGTGGTTTCATCCACCTTTTGATGTGGGGTATAAGGAACAATAGTCTATAAAATGTGAAATTCTAGGCTTTATATTTGGGGGGCAGTCTAAGAGGGGTTTGGAGTGGGGGCTTTCTAGGGATAGGGGGTGTGACCAGGTGGGGGGGGGGGATTCTAGGGGATGGGGTGTAGGGGGAGGGGGTGGGGGTGGGGTTTTCCATGGGATGGGGAGTGGGGGGGGGCGAGTGTTTTTTGGGTGGTGGGATGTCCCCGAGGGGGCTATATAGGGGGTTAGGATCGGGGGTTGTCTTGGGATGTGGGGGAGGGATGTTAGGTAGGGGGGATTTCCAGGTTGAGGGGGAGGGGCTGCGGGGGGTAGCCATAGGTCTAGGGGTGGGGGCCTTCTAGGTAGAGGGGTAGGGGAAAGGGTGGCTATTCAGAGGCTTGTGGTGTGGGTGTGGGATGTCCAGGTGGAGGGGGGGTTGTGAAGTTGGGGTGGGGGGCTCTCCGAGGGGTGTTTTAGGGGGTGGGTTGTCCAAGGTGGGGGGAGTCTTTCAAAAGGGTGGAGTAAGAGTTGTCCATAGATGGGGGATAGGGGCAGCTCTCTAGGATTAGGGGAGGTGCATGGGGAGGGTGGCGGGCCAGGTGGAGGGATTTATTCTAACTAATAATAAATAATAATTCTTCCGTACCAAATTAGTTTTCGGTTGTTTTATAAAATTTTAAAAAAGGGGATTCAAATTGAAGAGAGAGAAAACAAATATACCATTTTGAAGTGCATTGTGTTGCATTTGTTGTCAATAAGGCATGAAGTTGTCTTGGACTGAATGGAAGTCAAGGAATGTCAAGATGTGAATGACAAAGGTTGTGATGGTGTTGGTGGTGAAGGAGAATGGCCATGGCACTAAGATGCATGTCACTTAGGAGATTCACTAAGTGGTATTGGAAATTGTGGTTGAAACATTCTCCATGGACATCTGACAATTGCTGAGCTGCTCTTTAAGTTCATAGAACTTGTATCAACTGGATACAATGTCACAACAATGTTAGAAGACCATGTATTGTATTGACAATGCATGAGGAGAAGCAAGGGATCCATCCACAACTTCAAAGTGGATGAAGTGGATTAAAGAAGTCCATGTACTAACTCTTAGTGCATGTGAATCAGAAGAAGATCCAATTGATCTCTGATTTGATCAATGAAGCACTTTGAAGAATTTAAGTGATTCAGGAGTTCGGTTGAAGAAGAACCTTTTGAATTCCATATCCTAAGTGAAGATCATATGAGGAGAAGTAATGGAATTCTTAAGAAGAAGATGAGAAGAAATGAAGAAGAAGAATGGCTTGGAAGAAGTGGCATTTGGCATGTTACACTTGGTACTTTGTTTTTATACAAAGTTACTTAGTGTTTTACACTTAGCAAAAAAATAAGGCCAGCCAAGGCCAGCCCACGGGTTCAACCCCAAGGCACTTGTGGGCCTAAGGCGCCACGCCCATGGGGGATCCCATGGTGCAAGCACAAGGCGGCAGGAGGCCGTGTGTAAGCCCCCGAGGGCACGCGGTGGTGAAACCCGCGCACCCGGAGTGCATGGTGGGCGCTAGGAGCGCGCCCGCGAGGAGCAGAGTGGGCGCAGAGCGCGCCCGCAGGGAGAACACGGTGCGGGGCGGCACCGTGGAGGGAGAAGATTCAATTGAAGGGGCTGGGGGAGCGGCATGTTAATAAACCGCAGCAAAAACGCTGGCCGATTCGATGTGGGACGAGATTTTCATCCCGGGATCTAATCCTGGCCGCATGTTTGATCTCGCGCGAGATCTCCACCATACGATCCATCTCCGCGGCGATGTTATAATCTGAGCCGTCCGCGGTAATTTAAAGGGCGATCCGACGGCTCCCAGCGTCGTCTGCTTTGTTGAGCTCGACCGAGGCCTCCCCGCAGCCTCTGTCGAACCAGGAGCACTCTGAAGATGGTTTTCGAGCTCCCGGCCACCATTGTTTGAGCCGAAGACACCCTCATGCTCGTCTGGCCATAACGAACTCATGCATGCATTAAAATGTTGCATGCATGCATCAAGGGAGAATTCGAGTGAGGCCGAAGGCAAACGAAGTGCCGAGGCCTTGAGGGTCTGTGTTTTGCATGGATGGGCCTAAACAGAAGGCTTGCATGCGTTCAAAAGAATGCATGCACGTGAGGAAGAAATTAATGAAAGAACCCGCGTTGGACAGAGGAGTAAATTCTAAACTTGGAAAGATTTTGAAGATCTGAAATCTTCGGTGATTCAAGATTTTACACGCGGATGAACCAAGGCTCTCCTCGCCTATAAAAAGAGAGGCCGAGCCCTCGAGGAAGCTTGCTGATCCTTTGTTGAAAATCCGGAGAACCGTGAGTGCACCTCTGCCTCGCGAAGTAGAAGCCCCACGCAAGTACCTTGCGTGGCTGGAGTCCCTTGCGTGCAACATCATTGCGCGACAAGAAGAGGAGTTCCCTGCGCGCCTACTCCCTTGCGCGACAGGAAGAACCCCAGCCGCATCTTCTTGCGCGCTTGAGGTTGGCACCCTCACTGCCCGCGTACTTGCGCGGCAGGAGGAAGTGCACGCGGGTGTTGTACTTGCACACCCGCGGCTTGTGCCTTGCACTTGCATGCCTTGTGGCTTGCGCGACCCACGGCCAGTGGAATTAGCGCGGCTGTGAAGAGAAGAAGGGCCGCACCCCTTGCGTGCCTACTTTGAAGGTGGAAGACCCGAGCCTTTGTGCTTGTGTGCCAAGTGAGGAGAAGGCCCTACGGGCAGTATCTTGTGCAAAAGAGTTGAGGCCAAGTATACCACACTTTGTGTGTGTAAGAGGTGAAGAAGGAAGGCCGAGGCCTTTGTGTCTTTGTGTGCAAAAAGAACTAGTGAAAGGCCGTAGCCTTGTGTGGGTGAAGTGAAGACCACACCTCATTTGAGTGTGTGTGTGTGAAAATTGAAGAGGAACACCCTACGTGCATTTATTGTGTGCAAGAAGAGGAGGCCAACTCATGAGTATGCAAAAGTGAAAGAAGTTTTGTGTACAAATTAAAGAAGTGGCCGAACCTATGTGTATGCTCTAAGTGGAGTGAACACACATTGAAGAAGGAAGAAGTAGACCAACACTAAAGTATAACACACATTTATGTGTGTAATCAAAAGTGCATAAAGTGTGTGAAGGAAGAAGTGTGTGTGCTTAAAGCAATTGCACTCATTGAGTGTTTATCACACCAAGAAGAAGAACAGGGGAGTGCATGCATGCATGCATGTACGTGTACACGTGAACAGTGCTAAAATAGTGGTGTGCATTTGAGGAGTCCAAGACCAGGTGATCTTGAAGATATTGAGAAGGCCATGCACTCAGTGCATGAAGTTGAAGTGAACTGAGACTGGACCAGACTGAAGTTAAAGACATCATTTGTCTGAGTATTCAGTAGTTGGAGAGAAGCCAGGTCATCCTGAAGAAGGAGATAAAGCCTGAGCTAGACGAGAAGCCCTGATCAACCACAAGTGATCAGAAGAAAAGAGCAAGGCCAGCAGCCTTTATCCCAGGCTGCTGAAGTTACTTGAAGAACTTAAAGTGAAGAAGAGCTACTCGTGTGACTCGAGGAGCCAGGAGAAGACCCTGTGGGACTCAGGGAGAAGAAGTCTTCAGTGGGATTCTGGAGCAGGCCAGTGGGACTCTGGTAACACTGTGGGACGCAGTATAAAGACCCTCCTGTGGGACTCAGGAGAGATACGGTGGGAAGCTGTATCGACCATTGTAATACTAACCGATTATAATGGGAGAATCCGTGCTGGGAGAGCATGGCAAGGATGTAGGCCTTTGGTGCCGAACCTTGTAAATCCTTGTGTCCTGTGCCTTTTCATTACTGCATTATCCGGGAAAGGTTGAGAGATACAAGAAGAGTGGATCGAGGCTTTAACCAGCCATAGAGGTTTAATTGATAAGGAGTCAATTAGTAAAAAGTTTTAAGGGATCACTGATTCACCCCCTCCCCCTCTCAGTGATTCACACTGATCTGGGCACTTCAATTGGTATCAGAGGGAGGTTACCTCTAAAAGATCCAAGGGAGTCTATATGGAGTGCAGATTTGAGGAAATGAAAGAACTGCCTCAAATGGAGATATCTGCCAAGACTCAGAAAAACAGAATGAAGAAACAGGCAAAGAAGATGAAGAAGAAGGCTGGTGCAATCAGAGAAACTCCTTCTATGGAAAGAAATGTGAAAGTCACATCAGATGACAATTCCTTTTATCATTCTTCTGATGAAGCCTGCTCTAGCTGTGATCAAGATGAAAGAAACAATGATCTTCTAAATGAAATCAAATATCTTCAGAAGAGAGTCCCCAAGGAAGTTGCAATGTGTATAGCTACAGGCCTCCTTGATCTTCAAGAAGAAAAATTATAGCTAGAAGATGAAGCCAATTCCCTCGAAGTCCAATTGGCTAAAAGGGTTGGCATAACCAACACTCTCAGAAAGCTGGTAAATGCCAAAGATGAAATTGTTTCCCTTTGCAGTGAAAGATATGAAGATACTGCTGAAGAATTGCAAAGGAGCCTTTCTGAGAATAACATCTTTATGATAATAGTCAAAGATGTTGTCCATGCACTGGAAAAGAGGCACAAAGTGTCAATGAATGTCAGAGATGCTCAACTCGAAGACAAAGTCAAATTGGTGAAGGAGCTTGACAATTCATTGCAAGAAATGAAGAAGGTGCATGAAGACCAGATGAAGCAGCTGAAAGAAGATTGGGAAGGAAAGCTAAGAATTGTTGAGGATGAGAAGAACTCACTTAACATGAAATGCTTAGAACTAGAGGTGATATTGAAAAATCTGCAATCACCCAAAGCTGAATCCTCCCAGTCAGCTGAAAGAAGAAATGTTGCTACTCAAGTGAGCTTTGAAAAGGATGATTCTAAAAGAAAGACATCCTATAATAAAAGGGCAACAACTTCTAGAAAGAAGGTACCATCCATCCCATCTTGTACTGATGCTTCTAATTGTGTTTCCACAAAAAGTGCAGTATGGAAGAATAATTCCAAACAAATATGGATGAAGACAGTAAAGAAGCAGAGCTCTCCTGAAACAGCACAACAGGTCAAGAAAAGTAACCTACAATCAGAAGGACTCAAGAGGTCATGATTTGTGGGTCAGTGTTGGTGTTGTAACAAGTATGGGCACTGTGCAAAGGATTGTTGGTATAATCCACTGAATGCCAAAGCACAGAGGAAGCCCATGCCAAGGGGGAGCAAGCCAGAGGAAAAGAAGCAACATCCACAGGTCCAGAGACATCTGTTTACTGCTAACAGATTTGGATTGCTTGATAACATCTGGGATGTGTGCAAAAGTGGTCAACTAGATACATGTCAATCTCCAACAGTATCCAGAGCTCAAAAGAAGAAAAGATCACAGAACCTGGCTCAAAAAGATTCCTTGGGAAGCAAGAAGAAAGTAGAAAATGCTCCCAAGAAGTGTTTGAGAAATGAAGAGAAGTCCTTGGAGTCTGAGTCCAAGAAGGGTGATGCATCCAGAAGGACCACCAAGAAATGCTTCTACTGTGGAAAGAAAGGTCATATCATGGATCTTTGTAAAGAAGCCATGAAACTAAATAGAAGCAGACTGAACTCCAGAAGACAATCAATCCAGAAGAAGAATGGATTGATTGAAAATAAGTTTCCTAAGAGAGGTAGCTTAGCAGCATCCAAAGAACCATGTGGAACTTCCAGAACTGGGGCCACTCTTCCAAATGATTTACTTGTCATATGGCCACATCAGTTGCAACTTGCCAGAGAACTACAAAGAGTTGAAGATGAAGCTCTGGCAATTGCTAAAGCAAAAGGGAAGAAGAAGGTTTCACATGAAGATGTTCTGAGAAACACACCAGCACAATCATCAATGAAGATCAAATGTGCAAGTGTGAAGAATGGTGAAAATGGGACATCTCGGTTGAGAGAATCTTCTCAACCTTGTTGTTCACATTAATGAACCAAGGAGGTTCCATCTTATTCCCTTATACACTTGTATTTACATGTGCTAACATTGTAGGGAATTGAAGATGATGGTCATTCTCAGCTGGAGGATGGTTTGGATTGAATGGAGTGCACCCCTTGAGGGGGAGCCAATCTGAAGAAGATGATGTTCTGAAATTAATATCATCTTGAGAAAGTAGATGAAAGGGGGAGCTTTATCTTTGCACCTGAACTTTCTAATGAGTTTTGTGAAGTATGTGCAAGATTTAGCAATTCGTTGTTATATCTGAAAAATTTCAAACCCCTGAAGCATGATCTCACATGTATAGTGAATTTTGGACAGCTTTGAATTCCTGGGTCATATCACTCTTGTTTTCTACACCGGGTTAGCCCAAGTAGACTTAGAGCTGATTTACTAAAGGTTCTTTGCTAAAGAGAACATGTGACATCATCCCTCTCCTAGTGTTTTTCAAGAAGATGCTTTTATAAGGGAGGAAGAGATTTTTGAAAGTGAACCACACCACACCTTTGCATTTGATTTCCAATAAGGGGGAGAAAATATTGGCACACATATTGACCCATTCATATGTGATGAAGTGGTGTATTGACAACAAATACAAAGGGGGAGATTGAAGTGCATTGTGTTGCATTTGTTGTCAATAAGGCATGAAGTTGTCTTGGAATGAATGGAAGTCAAGGAATGTCAAGATGTGAATGACAAAGGTTGTGATGGTGTTGGTGGTGAAGGAGAATGGCCATGGCACTAAGATGCATGTCACTTAGGAGATTCACTAAGTGGTATTGGAAATTGTGGTTGAAACATTCTCCATGGACATCTGACGATTGCTGAGATGCTCTTTAAGTTCATAGAACTTGTATCAACTGGATACAATGTCACAACAATGTTAGAAGACCATGTATTTTATTGACAATGCATGAGGAGAAGCAAGAGATCCATCCACAACTTCTAAGTGGATGAAGTGGATTAAAGAAGTCCATGTACTAACTCTTAGTGCATGTGAATCAGAAGAAGATCCAATTGATCTCTGATTTGATCAATGAAGCACTTTCAAGAATTTAAGTGATTCAGGAGTTCGGTTGAAGAAGAACCTTTTGAATTCCATATCCTAAGTGAAGATCATATGAGGAGAAGTAATGGAATTCTTAAAAAGAAGATGAGAAGAAATGAAGAAGAACAATGGCTTGGAAGAAGTGGCATTTGGCATGTTACACTTGGTACTTTGTTTTTATACAAAGTTACTTAGTGTTTTACACTTAGCAAAAAAATAAGGCCAGCCAAGGCCAGCCCACGGGTTCAACCCCAAGGCACTTGTGGGCCTAAGGCGCCACGCCCATGGGGGATCCCATGGTGCAAGCACAAGGCGGCAGGGGGCCGTGTGTAAGCCCCCGAGGGCACGCGGTGGTGAAACCCGCGCACCCGGAGTGCATGGTGGGCGCTAGGAGCACGCCCGCGAGGAGCAGAGTGGGCGCAGAGCGCGCCCGCAGGGAGAACACGGTGCGGGGCGGCACCGTGGAGGGAGAAGATTCAATTGAAGGGGCTGGGGGAGCGGCATGTTAATAAACCGCAGCAAAAACGCTGGCCGATTCGATGTGGGACGGGATTTTTATCCCGGGATCTAATCCTGGCCGCATGTTTGATCTCGCGCGAGATATCCACCATACGATCCATCTCCGCGGCGATGTTATAATCTGAGCCGTCCGCGGTCATTTAAATGGCGATCCGACGGCTCCCAGCGTCGTCTGCTTCGTTGAGCTCGACCGAGGCCTCCCCGCAGCCTCCGTCGAACCAGGAGCACTCCGAAGATGGTTTTCGAGCTCCCGGCCACCATTGTTTGAGCCGAAGACACCCTCATGCTCGTCTGGCCATAACGAACTCATGCATGCATTAAAATGTTGCATGCATGCATCAAGGGAGAATTCGAGTGAGGCCGAAGGCAAACGAAGTGCCGAGGCCTTGAGGGTCTGTGTTTTGCATGGATGGGCCTAAACAGAAGGCTTGCATGCGTTCAAAAGAATGCATGCACGTGAGGAAGAAATTAATGAAAGAACCCGCGTTGGAAAGAGGAGTAAATTCAAAACTTGGAAAGATTTTGAAGATCCGAAATCTTCGGTGATTCAAGATTTTACACGCGGATGAACCAAGGCTCTCCTCGCCTATAAAAAGAGAGGTCGAGCCCTCGAGGAAGCTTGCTGATACTTTGTTGAAAATCCGGAGAACCGTGAGTGCACCTCTGCCTCGCGATGTAGAAGCCGTACGCAAGTACCTTGCGTGGCTGGAGTCCCTTGCGCGCAACATATTTGCGCGATAAGAAGAGGAGTTCCCTGCGCGCCTACTCCCTTGCGCGACAGGAAGAACCCCAGCCGCATCTCCTTGCGCGCTTGAGGTTGGCACCCTCACTGCCCGCGTACTTGCGCGGCAGGAGGAAGTGCACGCGGGTGTTGTACTTCCACACCCGCGGCTTGTGCCTTGCACTTGCGTGCCTTGTGGCTTGCGCGACCCACGGCCAGTGGAATTAGCGCGGCTGTGAAGAGAAGGAGGGCCGCACCCCTTGCGCGCCTACTTTGAAGGTGGAAGACCCGAGCCTTTGTGCTTGTGTTCCAAGTGAGGAGAAGGCCCTACGGGCAGTATCTTGTGCAAAAGAGTTGAGGCCAAGTATACCACACTTTGTGTGTGTAAGAGGTGAAGAAGGAAGGCCGAGGCCTTTGTGTCTTTGTGTGCAAAAAGAACTAGTGAAAGGCCGTAGCCTTGTGTAGGTGAAGTGAAGACCACACCTCATTTGAGTGTGTGTGTGTGAAAATTGAAGAGGAACACCCTACGGGCATTTATTGTGTGCAAGAAGAGGAGGCCAACTCATGAGTATGCAAAAGTGAAAGAAGTTTTGTGTGCAAATTAAAGAAGTGGCCGAACCTATGTGTATGCTCTAAGTGGAGTGAACACACATTGAAGAAGGAAGAAGTAGACCCACACTAAAGTATAACACACATTTATGTGTGTAATCAAAAGTGCATAAAGTGTGTGAAGGAAGAAGTGTGTGTGCTTAAAGCAATTGCACTCATTGAGTGTTTATCACACCAAGAAGAAGAACAGGGGAGTGCATGCATGCATGCATGTACGTGCACACGTGAACAGTGCTAAAATAGTGGTGTGCATTTGAGGAGTCCAAGACCAGGTGATCTTGAAGATATTAAGAAGGCCATGCACTCAGTGCATGAAGTTGAAGTGAACTGAGACTGGACCAGACTGAAGTTAAAGACATCATTTGTCTGAGTATTCAGTAGTTGGAGAGAAGCCAGGTCATCCTGAAGAAGGAGATAAAGCCTGAGCTAGACGAGAAGCCCTGATCAACCACAAGTGATCAGAAGAAAAGAGCAAGGCCAGCATCCTTTATCCCAGGCTGCTGAAGTTACTTGAAGAACTTAAAGTGAAGAAGAGCTACTCGTGTGACTCGAGGAGCCAGGAGAAGACCCTGTGGGACTCAGGGAGAAGAAGTCTTCAGTGGGATTCTGGAGCAGGCCAGTGGGACTCTGGTAACACAGTGGGACGCAGTATAAAGACCCTCCTGTGGGACTCAGGAGAGATACGGTGGGAAGCTGTATCGACCATTGTAATACTAACCGATTATAATGGGAGAATCCATGCTGGGAGAGCATGGCAAGGATGTAGGCCTTTGGTGCCGAACCTTGTAAATCCTTGTGTCCTGTGCCTTTTCATTACTGCATTATCCGGGAAAGGTTGAGAGATACAAGAAGAGTGGATCGAGGCTTTAACCAGCCATAGAGGTTTAATTGATAAGGAGTCAATTAGTAAAAAGTTTTAAGGGATCACTGATTCACCCCCTCCCCCTCTCAGTGATTCACACTGATCTGGGCACTTCACATTTTATAAATATTAAAATTGAAAATTCATCCTTTAAAGGCCACTCTAACCCAATAAATATCATCTCTATGTTGAACGATAGTATGTTGACCAAACTATTGGGAATAAAAGGGAACAGTCCCAGGTTTATCTTGTAAAAAAACACTCCTCGCTGAAAACATCCCCCAACAAATTGCCAACTAGTAGTAGAAGGCAATGTAATGAAGAATACATGTTCCTCTTATGATGTCAAAATGAACATTTCATTATCAACTCATCCATTTATGCATAACATATATTTAAAATTCACCAATTTAAACTTATATTGATTTAATTTACTTCCACGCAGAGGATCAACCCCATTACACATTAACAATATATACGTAAACCCATGTGCATATACAATTACAATGATGTCTGTAAATTAACCATAGTAATCACCTAAATTTACAAATGGAAAACTGATGCCACTATTTCATGTTCCTCATTTTTCATCAACTTGTTAATGCTAAAATGAATGACAGTAGAATATATATCTTTATAATGATGAGATGTTATAGATGGGACATTAGCTAGTTGGATAAATTCATTAGTTTGCATGGGGTCACATAACTCCCTTAGGTTATGATCCTAAATAATTTATAGAATTCAATAATTATTTCTACAGAAATAAATTAGTACAACAAAATCCCATACTGAAAATCAATTTATATATACAAAATCCATGAACCAATCATAAAATGACGCATAATGATATTGTTGAATTTGATACACAGTCTCAAGATAAATCTCTTCCTTTAGCTGATTAATGTGTTTCTTAAAAATGATAATGTGATGTTTAAATGAAAATCATAAGGCATGTAAATGTTAAATAATAAAACTAATAGGACACTTGATGCATTAATGGTGAAACTGATGAAGAATAAAACAAGAAATATTGATGTGCTTGTATCCACTCGATGTTTTCCATATCAAATATGGTTCCTTCTCTAACTAGACCATCATGAATCTAAGAGGGGTTCTATAATTTTGTTTCAACATATATAATATATTCTTAAAAAAATTAATACACTCATCCATCAGAAAAAAATTGGATCATGACGGCTCTCGACGAGCATTGTTACATACATATAATTTCAATGTATTAAAATACCACTCAATAGGATACATCCACTTAAATTTCACCATACTAGAAGCCATTACATTTTTAGTTAAATGTACTGCCATGTGAACCATAAAATTGAAAAAAGAGGTGGGAATAAATTCTCCAAGTGACAAATTGTAAATAAAATTTGGTCGTGCAATCTTTTTAAATCACTCATTATTTGATTACTCTATAGAAAAAAATTACACATCTCTATCAATCGTTGAACAACATTGGGGGATAAAAAATAAAAAATCATGATTTGAATCAACTACTAATGTAGTATGTGATTTTCATGATTTTTAAACCCTTACAATGACCTACTCGTCAAATTCAGACACATTGAAATATTATAAGAGTAACCATCATACACCTTGAGAATCCTCAAAATAGAAATAAAAGTTTCTTTCACTTTTGTAGTCCTTGTATATTATACAATATGAATATATGCCTAGTTTCTCTTAGCAATCTATAAATGCAACTATTTTCTTAAACAAATTTCATTAAAATCACGATATTCATTAACATGGTCCTTTCATTTTACACTAACACCTAAAATGGTCAACAATATATTATCACATACATTTTTTTCAATGTGCATGAAATCTAAATTTTTCCTTAGAATGTTAGTTTTCCCAGAAGGGATATTGTAAAAAATACTATTTTTTCTAATTTTTGATGTGTTGTCTACCGCAACACAAATATTAGTTAACGTATGAGCCCCCAAATAATGAAATTATTATATTATTGAGATGAATTCTTCCTCAATCCGCAATAACATTTCAACTCATGTCATAATAATTTGTGTTGGGCAGAACTCTCTTGGACCACCAAATGTCACTTTGTCCTTTCTGAACCCATAATTACGGGGGAGAAAATTTCTGTTACCCATGTATGGCCATTTTATTCAATTTTTATGCCAAACATATTTTTTAATTTAATTTCAACAACGGAAATCAAATTTCCAATTTGCACACCATCCTGATAAATTTTCATAAGCTAGGAATTAATTGATTGAAAAAAATAATGTATCCTAAAATTTGAATATTTCATTTGTTTCACAGTCATAAGTCATCACAACATCCCACCAAAATACATTCAGCTCATAATTCATTGGCTGAATGTAAACATCAATCTTAATCCCTTGACATATAGGTCCATCAATTAGAGTAGAACATAATTTACATTTCTTCTATATACAATTCCATGAAATGAGATTATGTGGAACCCACACCATGGTACATGTTCTTTGGGTTCCACCAACTATAGAATGGAATGGATTGAAACCATAAATTCACAACCCCAATTATACATTAAGAAAATCATTAGCAATGTCAGGGTGTCTCTTATCAAAATCCATCTATGCACAAGAGTTTGTCGGGTGGGTGAACATATCACTTTCTTAATTTCTTTCTGCATGCCATGTCATTAAATTTAGAAATTTAGATGACATAAAAAAATTCAGGAAAAGGTTTAGAAGGACGTAATGAATTTTCTATACAATAATTGGTTTTCCCTGTTTCGTAGTCTGACATTGATGAGTTTGTTTTCCGTGTTTTCTTTCCACCTTGAAGCACCATAGACTATACAAATATCTAAATGGGAAGTTTATTTTTCAAACAACATACAGTGTTAGCACATGAATCTATAGTATCATATGTAAAACTTATGTTCTTTGTCATCTTATGGGCCTGGAAAAACGACTATAGAATCTTAGTATAGATAAGAATAACCTTTTTCTATAACACCAACAACATGATGAACAATGTGTCTGACCACTAATTCCAAGTCATCCAATGATACAAATCTATGATAAAAGACAATTTGTTGTTAGTAGTACATCCATGATATAATTCTGTTTTTTGCATCACTATGAAAATAATAAAACCTCCTCGAATAACTATCCGCACTAGAGCACAAATTTATCTAATAGGTCTCAATAATCATGATTTCAATGCCTCCAGGATCCATCCTACTTATAATATTAGTAATCATTTCATGTATTGGATCATTCATCCTCACATCAATATCCATATGAAAAACATCTGTATTTTGACAACGAATATATTATTCCCCATAACAAGTCCAAATTTTTTAATTTTACAGATTTCACTTCAAGAATAAGCTCTCCCTCACAGTATCTCATGTGTATTGGAATATGGTTGCACATTTTATACATGGGAAACTAATATATTTACATTGAAATCCACCAGTGAACTCAATAAACAACATAATGCCCCTGAAAGCTTTTGTAGACATTCGACTTGGAAGATAAATCCAACTTTTATCCGTAATAAAACCTGTATAAAAATGATTAGACATGACATAATATTACATGAATTTTTCATATAAAATATATTTAAAATAAATAATAACCAATTACGAGTTGACCACTTATAAAATAACCAATTTATATCTCAGAATAATAAACAAGAGAATAGATAATTGAATGGAAGTGAAATACCATGTTATCTCCGCCATTTGGGTTTGGTAAATCTAATGATGATTTAATATTCAGGAATTCCTAATCATATTTTGATTTTTTTTACAAAAATGGAAACAAAATATTTCATAACTCTTTAATGTTTAGATGAAAATACTTTTAATGGAGAAAATATATTGAGAATGAATTTTGTATATTGTTCTAGAGAGTAATCAATTTTCATGAATGGAATATTATTGTTATGAGGGGTCATTATTAAAACACCAGGTATATTAATTTTTCATTTCAATAGTTTACTTTTTCTCATTAATTGGATATTTTTTCTAATAAGGTAACCGATTGGGAAATCCACAATATGCTTGTCAGCATTGATATGTGAATTTCATGTTTGGTTCTCAAATGTTTTTCCATAAATTGGCTCACACTTATAATATTATTCTCATGTAAACATGATCATTTGTTCCCAACAATATATTATTCTTCATAATATGTAGTTAGATAGATAATGGGTAATATATAATGACATTACATAACCCATTTTATCATATGCTTGGGTGATTTGATTAGTTAAGGAAAAAAATATTTTATATATTCAGTATATAAAAAATAGTAAACAACCATCAACAATAAAGAATATGTTATCCACTATAATTATAATGCATAAATTTTGGAACAATACAATCAAAACAATCAATGAAACTATAACTATATAAATTAAAATGATAAATCATAAAAAATGAAACCAAACATAAAAACCTGCTTGTGTGTGTGGTATAGGAAAAAATTTATTAAATACCAATCTTGAACTATCAACCTTAGATACTAAGTTAATGCCTACCCATAAGTCAAAAAATATAATTTTTTATGAATGATCCCAAGAAAAATTAGTGATGAATGTTCCAAATTAATCATTATACATACATGTACAAAGTTGGTCACTCATACATGTATGATGGAAATAATATTTTCATGTATGCATGTCCTCACATTTATGTGTATTTTATGTGTGTACATTAATAATCATTAATTTTCACAGGGTGTGTATAAGACACAGTTGACGTATAATTTTCTTCACACACACACACCTAGTTCACAAAAATATTACACATATTAATATCTTCCCACACACACCTTCTATGCACACATTGTCGACTTATAATTTTCAATTCTCACATACATTTATGTGTGTATATACTATTTATTATGCATTCATCTAAATAAGAATGCCTGATTCCTTTCAAATACATGTGCTTTTTTTATTCTTAATAAAATAGTGATTAAATAATGCAAGAATATTTATAGTCTTATAAAACTCAGAGAAACTATATCTTTATAAAAATTATTTCTCACTGGCACTTCAATTCACACTGCCTTCGAGCCATCAGAGGAAATTAATATTAACCATCAAAGATATAAATAAATCTCTTATTTATGGAAAAATAACTAATCTATATCAAGGTTAACATCTAATATATACAATTAAGGAACAAAAAAATACCAATATATCATGACTTATGTTATAAATAAAGAATATTACGGGCAATAAATGTGATACCGCAGGCCAAATTTTAGGATCCAAGACACTGTTCCTTAGGGCCTGAAGCCGAGATCCTTTTATGCAATAAAATTCTTACATGTAGTAAGGGTCTGAATTCCATCATTGTAGAAAATAGGGGCTTGGTATCAATAAATAAAAGGATAGAAAATAACAAAATAGAGTCAATAAATAATTAAAAATCATAATCCATTGTTGGTATCTCATGTCATATAGTAAAAACACAAATACTGCCAATGTGATTGGTCAATAAAAGCGTGAGATATTACAAGAATGTGAAAAAATATTGATACATCACTCTAAATTCCATCCCAATTCTACCTCTAAATACCATTCTCCATATCCTAGCACAAATAATGAGGGTCATTCCCTTTGTTGTATCCCATATTACGATGTCTTTACATGCATAGAGATGACCATGCATGGTGGGAAGATGAATGTAGTATGAAACAACCAATTATTCCATAACACTTGTTCAATGGTATAAGTGTTTGTGTTGTGATAATAAATTAATGTTCATGAAATAAAACACACAACCATGTTTGGAGTGGTCACGTGCTAAACATACATTTGCATCTTAATGTAAATGTAGTCATAAAAAATTCATGAACTTAGTCAACCACAATGGCATGTCATGTTTTCCAAAAGAAAAAAATGTTATGAGTATCATATCAAACAATAGAAGGCCATCAAGCCCCTTTCCTCTCTCAGTTAATCCATAAGGACAAATCATTTGTACAGTCTCTTGGGCATTCATTTTCCAAAACTACGTCTCAAGTCTTGTCCTTGAATACCATCATGCCCCATTGTCACCTCAAGGTTCAGATCACATAATTCTACCATGACCCTATGTGATACTAAAAAAATACAATATAACCTACTACATATCTCAATCCAATCTTCATGGATCATGAATCATCTTATCCTTCTCCCCCTTAAGGGCTACTGATCCATTATGAGCACACTATTAACATTAGTACAATGCATATAATAACACAATATAAAATATAAAAAGTATGTCAAATTTAAATATGTAATATCATATTGAAGATCAACATATAATATTCACAATATCATAGATTATTGAAACACACACTTGTGAGAAAACTCAAACATGGGTCTCATGGGATATGGAAGCACACACATGTGGTCAAACCAAAAACATTTTCTCATAGGATACACACACACACAATGAAATGTTATAATCTCAAGAATATTATAAATCAAATAATAACACAACTTAATATCAACCTAGTCAACATATACATGGAATCTACATTTTATGTAACATCTAACCTCAAATAAAGAGTAAATTATTCTTGTACATACACTATCAACACAAATTGTTTCACAGTTTTTCATGCACATAAGCCCGTATACACATGAAGTTCGATTTACACACTATTAATTAACACAAAATATTCATATAATAATCATGAATGACAAATTTGTGATGTTACTGTCCCAAAATCAAAACCCTAAAACCAAAATTAGGGCATACCATATAATGCAACAAATTTAGAAGGGAGGGGAGTTAGAGGTGGTTTTATGAGGAAGATAAGGGGAACCGTAAGGGATCCTAAGTTAGAGGGGGTGTGATGAGGTATGGGACACGCAGTGGCGGTATTTGGGAGACTGAGGAGAAGGCAGTGAGGTGGCGGCAGTGCAGTGATAGAGGGGATGGGTGGTGTGATAGGGGAGGGGACTAGCGACATTGTTGGCGAGGAGCCTAAGGCTGAGCCAATGTGGCGTCGATGGTGCAACGATGGAGGGGATGAGTTGTGGCGGCACTGTAGCAAGGGGGTGTGGGCAGCTGTGGGGATAGGGTTTCAGTATTGGGCATGAGAGTGGGGGGAGTGGGGGCACTGATTTTTTTTTGGAATCTAAGCGACCGTCTTTGGCGGTTTCTATAGGGTACCAATAACGACTGCCAATTGGGTCACCCTTGCATGGGGTATCCAATTATTCCTTTTCTAGTAGTGTTTATTTGTTTGATATGATATCCAGATACAAATATATATGCGTTTACTATGAATATGAGGCAACCAAATTTAAAGTTCCTTAAAAAGTATAATTTAACATATTATTCCATATTGTTAAATTAATTAAAGAGATACATATTAGAGGTAAATCAAACATAAAATTATAATAATCATTGGAAAAATTATGTAATTGTAAATAGACGAATTCATGGTCAATCCATGTTAATTACAAAATGAATTTGTTGTACATAATGTTTTTTTAAAACATTAGATATATAAACTGATGTTAATGCAAAAAATGTGTGTATTCTGAGTGCCTTGTGTAAATTCAGGTAATTGAAAATCATATATTATTGAATTATGGTTAACTAATATTTAAGCATAGTAATATTTATATACCTACTTGTGTAGAATAGTTATGATTTCAGCTAGATTCTTGGAGACCCATTTGAAATATGGTCTTTCAAAGAAAAACATATAGAAAAGGGTTTATCCATTATTATTATTATGAAATATATTAACTATAATAAGTGGGAATATAAATTTTAAAACATTTTTTCTATACTCGTATAATATTTGTCACACAATTTATCTTCAATTCCACTAATGGGAGAGAATCAACTCATTAACTATGTAATATCCCCAAAATGATATTATTGTTCGACACATAAACATATGAATGAAATGGATTGTGAATATAGATTATATTACCTGAACCAAATAATTTTTCACACATCTTGATGGTATTCCACAATTGAGATAATTTTATCTCTTTAATCTACGTGGTTAAATGGAAATATCATTAACTATAAAGTCATGAGGTTTATTTGGTACAATATATTGATCCTTGTTAATATATATATTTTCAACCCATATTGATTATAATATATTGGAGGTGGGTTATAATTCTCCAATAAGTAAATAATTTCATTTTTTGTAAAGGTTGAGAAAGATTCATGTGTGGTATGTTTTTATAAAAATACACACAAGACTACACATATTGTTCTTTATTTTAAAAGTTCTCATTAAGGATTTTTTCTTGTTCAATAATCACAATTAAATTGTAAAGATATACTTTTATAGAACATCATAATGAAAATTAAAAAATATAGTTGAAAATAATAATTTAAAGCAATTTAGTTTGGATGTTATATTTATTTTTTCAGTGAATGCTCTTTTATTACCCTCTTTATAATAATATAGTCAAGGAAAATCCTTTGTTCAAAAATGAAAAAAAACACAATCACCATTTAATGGAAAATGGGAAACCCATCACAATAGTTGTCCCAAGTTACCACATATACCCAAGAATAAATCATAATAGGGACCTAAGACCCATAAAAATATTATATATCTCTGAAAAGAACCTATTACAGAGGCCCAAAATCCTAGAGGGACCAAGTCCATTATAAATCTAAAACCAACCCAAATAATTATACTTGTAATATTATATGATCATTCAAATTTTTTGTGTGTTTTTTAATTAATTACGTCAAAAATTTATTTTTAGAGAGTGATATGGTTGATTAAATATTTTCCAGGGTCCGATCTTTATCCCCATTTGTTTATCAATTAATCACCATATTTATTCAATATTAAATTATATTTTTAATGAATTTATCATTAATAATATGATCAAAAATAAGGAGAACATTGATGTGTAAGAAGCTACCTTCTTAATCAGGTCCTAAATTTAAAAAAATACTATAAACAAGGGTTTTATAGGTGTATTCTATAAGAAATTAATGTAAATAAGATATTTATAGTTTTTATTGTATTATATTTAGAAAATATTCATATGAAATAAATTGAAACCAATGTTATAATATTTTTGGTTTTAATATTGATTTCAACATAAGTTCTCATATAATTTGCGTGGATATAATTATAATATTCCATAACATATCTATATTAGTGATAGATAGAAATAACCAAATCTAAAATATTGAAATAAGGGACATGATAAAGAATATAAAATGATGATTTACTCTTCTTATTACGATTGGTGAGGATGAAAATACATTGAATTAACTATTTAATTAAATAATTGTTACCAGAGTTATCAAAAGGCTAGTCAAGATATATTATATTGATATATAAGAGTAAATAGAAGAAATTATAATCCACACACTAATAATCCTATGATGTATTCAGTAAGAAGACATTAATATAGTATAGGTTGTACATGTTGTGATTTTTATAATACAATAGATGTCAGTGGTACCATTTTCACTAGTTGGGTAATATTATAATTATTTGGGTGGGATCACTTGTATATGTAATTTTTTAATTATTTCGTCTTCATATATTTCACTTAGAATTTTATTTATAGTTCTCCTATAGTGAAATTATTATAGTTCTAACCTGTTTGAATTCAATGTGCCATAATTTTAATTGTTTTTTAAACTTTATATATTGAATATACTTGTTTGGGGTACATTGATGGTACCCTGAATGGATAGAGTGATTAGTATTTCCTATTTTGAACACATCCATTTACATTAATATGTTATGATATTTTATTTGATGAATATTTTTCTATATTGGATAGATTATGAGAGTTCTTTCATTTCACTAGGCCCCATTCTATATTAGTTTTTTTAAAAGTCGGTTGTAGAGTTTGGTACATAAAATCACAAGCTATGTGATTTTGAACATAATACATTAGTTGAAATATATTAAACCCCATGAAAATTAATTCATTTATATATATTTTAGTACCAATTAATTTTTATTATAATCAACATTTATTAGTTTATTTCTGATGTATATTTCTTTTTTGAGTTTCATGTATAGATTCAAAAATTCAATGGGATGGATTTAAAATTCAAGAAATTGATTATTGGGGACTTTTCATTGTAAAATGATTCAAATATTTTATTTCTCGATTTAGAATCTGATGGGACAAATATGGAAGAACGGTATAGGTTATATATTTATGATCTAATTTTACTCTAGATATCTACATCCTGTTCATTGTATTATAACATCGATGATGTTAAGAAGGCTTTCTAATATATAAGGGTTCATGGATATATATATTCTATGATGAATAAAATGTAAAATTAATTTATATTATGGTGGTCATTTAGTATAATATTGTCTCTGGGTAAATAAATATTATTATAATATTGATTTTATCATGATTTGACTTTTTTAGGTATTATAAATTGAAACATTGACAAATATATTTTGGGTGTTGGTTTTTATTTCACAACTCTTACAATTATAGGATTTTATGGTCACTGTAGTGAAAAAATATAATAATAATATTAAATTAGTGTTTATGAATTTTTGAGATCATAAAATAAATTTTGGTATTTATATAATGGTGATTCATGATTCTATATAAAATTAGTACAATGAAAAATGTGTGGGTTTATGGTTGTATAAAAAATTACAAATAATTTTAATGGATAATGATTTTCATTAGACTTATGACAAATTGTTTTCATATATTATATTAATTTTTTAATAAGAAGAATATAATAAATGGTTATATTGATAGAAGTGTTCATTTTATGGGTGCATAAGTAAATCACAATTCAAGAGTTAAAAGTGATATTTTATAGCGTTATTTTTTCAACCTGAGTTTTGAATAATAGAATCTGGGACTTTATTTCCCTCTACATCCAAGAAGAGGATTATGAATAAATATTATTATTAAATATTTGACAAATAAATATTTTGTATGAAGAAACAATTTATATAATCATAATGGGTGATATTTTCATTTTCATGTATATAAAAAACAAGCTAGAATTTCATAGAGTGGATCACGAATTATGATTAAAGAAAAAATTGATTTTGAAACAAAAACTATATGATCTTTATTTCCATAAAATATTTTCAGATAAATCATGTATATTTTGAGAAATATCCCTAGTGGGGACCAATAGATATAATGGGGAAATATTATTCATATTGGTGTTTTAAAATGAATAATTCATGTCCAAAAAACAACATTAAAATCCCTTTATTTTTGCAGTAATATCTTATTCACATAAATTAAAATGGGATGAATTTACTAGATAATAAATGAATATTTAATCTTGGAATAATTTATTATTGAAAATTTCAAAAGTGTATTTTTTGATGTACTGAAATGTGGGCTTTATGGTAGAAGTAAAAATATCCATGGATAGATATAATAACTTTTTATACATACAAATGGGGTCTACACAAATATATTCTCATTTTATCCAATTAAACAATTTCATATTCATCTAATAAGTGAAATTTATAGTATGGGTGTTATTTAAGAAGAATATTTTTTAATTTATTATATCATTCATTCATTAGAGATCTATGGGTAAAATAGTTTTCCTTTATAAATTGAAAAGTATATGCTATAAAAAATGTTGAGAATTTAATAGAGAACATTTTTGAAAGATATTCTAGTGGAAAATGTTATGGTTTGTGGAATTTATACAATAGAATTTATAATAAAAATAATTTAAGGATTTAATGAATCGCAAATTATTATTATATTCATTGAGTATGTTTCTTATAGTGGTTTCCCCCCTTATTTTTGAATGAAATTATGATATTTTATGTCTATCTAGTAAACTAAAATCCTTTAACATTATTGGTGAATGAATAATAAAATGTTTTTATGAAATTTATGATGGATTATATTTTCTATTTTTAGATTAATCACATATAATAATATTTATTATGTTAAATGAATGTTTTAGATGATATGTCACCATAATGTTTCTTTATTGGGTATTGATTTGAATAAATTTTATTTCATCATTATGATAATAAATTGTGAATTTTTTTATAAGTTTATTTTTAACATAATTTAGAAATATTTATAAGTAATCAACCTTAAAACATTAAAAAATCTTGAATTAAATAAATAATCCAAATTGAGGATCTTTTCAAGTTTTTAGTTTTATAAAATTAGGCCATAACTATTACATTACATCTCAAAAATTACAAGGTAGACACTTCTACTTTGTTTCATTTTTTTCATAAAAAAATTCTTGAAAAAAGTGCCATGTCTTGTCTGATGTTTTGGACAGCATGACTTTTCCTTGATTCCATCCTTGTCCCTCTTCATCTTTAAGTGCTATGAAAAACATTTCCAAATATGGTATGAGAATAAAAAGATCATTAAGGGTTATAAAACAAAGCAAGAAAACCTTAGTTCATCAATGCATACATAACATAAGCTCTTCGATATACCTCATGAAATCATATGATTTTTGTATAACACATTGAAAAAGTAAATCATAAAGTTAACATGTGGAATCCATATCATACTTACATTATAGCTATTATAGCTACGTAGAGAGTCATATTTGGAATACCCATCTCCATATATTCACTTAATCGCTTTGGAGAAACATGAACATTTACCTCATTTACATTACCCAATGCATTAGAGAGCTATCTCCGGCTCACCGACCATAGGTTTATCATGTAACAACCCATATACTTGAAAATTCCCATGAAACATAACATATTCACAACACATAACATAATCATAAAGGAAAGATAATAATCCTAGATTGCAATAACTATATATCTTTATTAAGATATTGAACAATATATTGAAATAATAAATCCAAAAGCCATTTATAATACCAAAATATGTAACCACGTTTATGGAATTTATTTTTCTTTTAAAAACATTATTTCTTGTTAAGGAAGCCCAAGATCAAGTAATACACGTGGTGACGGAAAGGTTGTCATCACTACGTATGTTAAAAACAAATATTCTTTTTTCGATTTAGTAAAGTGCTACGTGGAAAAATATTCCTTTTAAATGAAATGAAATATAAATGGTGTTTATATAGAATATAAAAAAAATTGTGTATTAAGAAAATATAAATCAATGAAAAGAGTTTGAGACGAAGTCTCTTACCTTGTGTCCGACTTGACTCGTTTATTCTTTTATCTTTTGAAAAATAAAATAAAGTTAATTTATAATTTCATAAGAACATTTATAAAGTTTATTATTCATTTTATATCACATATTTCAATGTTATAATCATTATGTAATCATATATGTTAATAACTGTCATTTTGTGGATATTTGGTACTTGAGTCAAAAATGAACCTCATATATTTTCAAGTTGCCTATGTGGTCAATAGTCCATTATCTAAAGAATGATATTAATGATTTAGATATCATATATATCATGTATATATATGTATTTATACTATAACATAACATTTAGTGGTTAGAAAAGAAATTCACCGTTCATGTAGATGGTAAGTCGTGTGTACCCATGAATGCTACTTTCATTTCTAATTGACCTTTCAATGGAATTAAAATATAATGATATATAGATATATTATAATACCTGTAAAATATCTTATATAATATCATTAACTTCATAATTTTTTCATCCCACATATGGAATTAATGGGTCATATCACTTTGATAGGGCGGTAGTCCGCACTTTCTCAAATGAAATTATCACATTTACCTATAATGGGAATTATAAAGGTAAGATATAAATAGAAATTACAGAAGCATAAATAAAACATAATGAAAAAATAAAAAAATATATATTATATTTAAATATAGTTCCTTCATAATGGCCCCCCTGAGATGCGATAGTAGATAATTAAACACTCCTTGTTTCGTGAGGCGTTAGTTTTCCATCCATAGAAAAAACATTTTCTTTACCCATTAAAATGAGGTGTGTGTTTGTGTAGTTCAAGTAATTCTTATAAAATATTAATAGTATATTTTGGATTCTTCTGTTGTTATTATATAATATAATAAAAAGAGTTTAGGGGTTTAGATAAGTAAAATAATAGAACATACCATAAGAAAAGTTGTTACCTTTAGATCGGGTAACTCCCTTTTGTTTGACACAAAATAGTTTTTTGATGTTCATTATTCCTAAGATAAGTCTTCTGGAAGAAGTAGAGGGATTATAGAGATTAATTAGGAAATGGTTGGATGGGCCAAGGGGCATGATAGGTTTATGGGATGGGTTAGAGGTGAGGTATTTTTATAAGGTGGAGGAGGGGGTCTTTAGGAATGTGTGAAAATATTATTTTATTACATAATCATTTTCAAATTTTAAATGTAAAAAACTAATTAATGTATAAGATAAGATGAATAATGGTAGAAATATAATCATATAATTATAATTGGACCTGTTTTTTATATTATTTTAAACATTATAATCTTATTTATTTAAATATTATTTTAATGAGAGAAACACTACATCATTATTATGTCATTAATAATTTAATTTATTTGATGACTTAAAATTACAAAAAACACTGTGATGTAGAAACATGTTTATATTTCCAAATAATATTTATATCCTAAAGGATAACATACATAACTCTATGAAAAAGTTATTTACAAAAACATATTTGTTTATGTCATTTTTGTCATCAGCTTATGATAATAAACATAATGAGTCATTATCACTCACATGTTGCTCCATGGGGTCCCAAAATCGATCCAAATATGACCATTGTATGATATTTATCAAAAAATAGTATTAGGACACTTGTTCGAGTAATTTTATATTATTATAATAATATTTATTACCATTATTTACTAGATTAACCCTTTAACCATGGTAAATAAATGTTTTAGTAAATTAAATATTCATAATGCCAAAAAATAAAAGATACATATTTACAAATTTAAAATCCAAATTCAAAATATGGAAACCATTTTGTCAAATTCATAACATAGAAGTGGCTTAAAATAATTTAAAATTAATTCCAACTGTCAAAACAAAAGGTGTTTTTTAATGAATAATAACTTTCAAAAGATTGACACTGTTCTATGTCCCAATTCAAAGTAAAATTAATTCCAATGACCCACATTGGATTAATTGGTAAAAATATAATCTAGATACACTTTCAGAGAAATTAACAAAGTTATCTATCAATATTAATATTTAATTTAAATGGTAGTTTTGAATTAAAATACAGTATTTTTTTACTATTCATTAAAAATGATATTTATCACAAAAATACCAAAATTTCATCCAAATTAATTTTTAATGACCTGATTCTAAAGAAGAATTTTATTGCATTAAATAGAACATATTATAATGACCGAAACTAGATTTAAAAAGGATTCTTCATAAAAGGTGGTAAATCAACCATTTAATGAATATTAGAGTATTTGTCTTTAAAATTGGAATCATTAACATTTTTAGCAACAATAATTTATTTGATACATATGAAAAAATTTAATAAGAATGTAAAATCATATTATTGTTAGTTTTATTCATTCCCCCCAATACAATATCAAGGTGTTAACTACCATTTAAAATAATAATATTATATTATTTTTGTGCAATGTAAGATTTCAAAGAATCCTTTTGTTGTCTATCAAGTATGACATCGAGCATAGATAACCCTTTAATGTTAAATATATATTTAATTCACAAAACATTTATTAAAAGGAAAATATATTATCTCTTTATTTACTTTGGATGTTACATCCTTGCCCCTTTTTGGAAATTGCATCCATGTAATTTTTTTCACATATCACATAAATGGGTTATTTATCCCTCAAAGAATTTTCAGATTCCCATGTTTCATCTTTAACCATATGGGTTTTACACAAAAACATTACCCAGTGTATTACCTTGTTCTATAATACTTGCTCTCTTTAGTCTAGAATTTGGACTGGTTGTTCCTCATAAGAATGATTCTATTACAACTAAAATACCTTTGGACTTAAAACATGAGATGGATCTGGCATATACATTATAAACATTTGAACATGAAAAACATTGTGTTCCTTGGATAAAAATGGAGGTAAATCCACATTATATGCAACTGATCCAACTTTATCTACGATTTCATATGGTCCAATGAACCTCGGACTCAACTTTCCCTTCTTAACAAAACACATCACACTTTTCCATGGATAAACATTGAGAAATACATGATCACCTACCTCAATAAAAGATCCTTCCTCCTATTATTCGCCTAACATTTCAGCCAGCTCTGAGCTGTTCACAAGTGCTACTGAATCAACTAAGAGTTTTCTACCATCTCTTCTACCAATTCTGGTCCATAAGCTTCATTTCTCCTACTCCATCCCAAAAAGCTAGAGTTCGACACTGATTCCCAAATAATTCCTCAAATAGATCCATTTGTATACAAGCATGAAAATTGTTATTATATGAAAATTCACCCAAATAAATATATTGGTCCCAACTCCCCTGGTAATCCAGTTCAGAAGAACATAGAATATCCTCTAAGGTCTGAATTGATTGTTCTGACTGCCCGTCTGATTGCAGATAAAATGTTGTAACAAAATTTAATTCACAACCCAACGACTTGTAATGGCCTTTCCAAAAGTTAGAAGTAAACCTGGGATCCCAATCAGATACACCGAAGATTGGAACACCATGCAACCTGACCATCTCTTTATCATACAATTGATAATCTTTAACTATATAAAAATATCTCTAATAAGAAAAATCTTTGAAGATTTAGTCAATCAATCAAAAATTACAAAGATTGCATTATTACCTCAAGATGGATTTGGTAATCCCTCAATAATGTCCATAGATATATTTTCCAATTTCCACACTAGCACCATAAAAGTTTGAAGCATCTCTTTTGGTAATTTTCACTCTACTTTTAACCTCATGACATATCAAACACTTCACAGTAATGATAGTAATATAACTTTTCATTCCATCCCACAAGTAATACTCTCGATAATTTCTGTAAATATTAGTACTTTTAGGATGAACTAAAAATGGGTAACTATGTTCTTCACATAAAAACACATTATTCAACTATAAATCATAATGCAAAAATTATATTTTCCCAAGCCTCAAAATACAATCATTATCAATGTTAAATTCAGGAAACTTACCCTACTGAACCAAATCTACCTTTTTCTGCAACTCACTATCTTCCTTCTACGCTTGCATTATTTTGTCTGACAGAGATGATTTCACTAACACCTGAAACAAAAGATAAAAATTTCCTACACCAATAAATTCTATGCCAAATTTAATCAAATCCAAAACCAATATATCTTGTTCCAAATATAGCATGGCAAATGAAGCATTACTTTTTCGATTAAAATAATTATCCACATAATTTTCTTTTCACATATGGTAAGGGATCGTGCATTCATAATCCCTGATTAATTACAACCACATCCTCTGTCTCATATTCAATTCATTCTGAGTGAATACATAATTAAAAATTTTGTGATTAGTATAAATTTCACATTTTAGTCCATACAAATAATGCCTCCAAAATTTTAAAGAAAAAACAAAAATAGTTATTTTCGAATCATGTGTAAGATAATTTATCTCATGAGGTTTCAACTGATGTGAATCATTAGCCATTACCTGATAATTATTCATAAGGACACAATAATGTACTTTTAATGAAGCATCACTATAAATAACAAACCCAGCACCTTTGGAACGTAGTGACAAAACTAAATCATTCACCAATCATCTTATCAATTCTAAAAAACAATTATCAAATTCTTTTATCGATATTAACATAACAAATTTTCGAGTAAACTAAGTCATTGTACTAGATAACCACAAAATATTTTCAAAAAATAAACAGTAATAATCTGCAAAATGAAAAAACTACAGATCCCAGTTATATTTGTGGATTTTGGCCATTATTCAACAACTTTTGTTTTAGTAGGATCAATAATTATGACATTTTCTGAAACAATGTGACCAAGGAAAGAAATTCGCTGTTACAAAAACTCACACATGCTGAATTTCCCAAGTAGTTTCTTTTCTATAACTGTTTGCAAGATAGTCCTAAATGGACTTTCATTCTCCTCTTTTGTTTTAGAATAAACCAAAATATGAGCAGTGAACACAACCAAAATCTTATCCAAGAATTCACAGAAAATTAGATTCATAAGATCCATGAATAAAGCAGTTGCTTTCATCAAACTAAAAGGCATAACTACAAATTCATAATGTCCATATCTAGTATGAAACATGGTCTTTGGAATGTCTGCTTAATTTATATTAAACTGATGGTACCCCGAACTCATGTAAATAATTAAAAAATACTAATCTCCCGGGAGTTGATCAAAAAAATCATTGATATGGAAAAAAAATTCTTGTTCTTAACTATGATGTCATTCAATGATCTATAATCAATGCAAAGTCTCATTGAACTGTCTTTATTTTTATCAAACAATATAGGATCACACCATGGTGATTTGATAGGTTTAATGAAACCTTTATGTAATAACTCTTGTAGTTTCTTCATTAACTCTAAAATTTCAATTTGATCCATTCGATAAAGGGGTTTTGAAATTGGCTTATTGTCTTGAACTAAGTCAACATTAAATTCTACTTCAAAATCAGGTATAATTCCAGGAAACTCATCAAGAAAAAACATCAAGGTACTAATTAACCCCTATCACAACATTAATATGAACCATTCCTTTGTTTTCAACAATATGTGAACGGTAACATTCATTTCAATATTTTAATATTTTTCATCTTCCTGATATGATCCAATGTAAGGGTTCATTCTTGTACACAAACTAAAAATATTTCTTAAATAAGCTTATATAGCTCTATAGTCAATCATAGATTGATAAATAGATTGCCCATCCATACCCAAAATGACATAAAACTCTACTATAGGCAAACTAATAGGGTTTTTTGGTAGATTTGTTCCATACATAAGGACATGAAGGCTTTTATAATTTCGTTTTGTTTCAACACATCCTCCATGTGTTTTTACCATATGTTCATAATTCATATCTTGAGATGAAATTCCTAATTTACTAGAAAACTTCATAGAAAAGAACAAATGTGTAGAAACTCAATCAAGAAACTCATTTTCCTAATCTAAACAAACAAACAATGTACCTGATACTACTTAATTTGATGGACCAACATCTGATGAAGTAGTTGCAAAGGATTTCTCCACCCATTTCTACTTGTAGTATGGCTTTTTCCCATAGTTGATTTCTTCTTTGGACACTCGATTGGATAATGATCCATTTCATTGTTCATAAAACAATTTTATAATTATAAATCAGATTTTTTCTAACCATTACCCTGATCTTTTTTAGTGAAATTAAAAGCTTTATGTACCAATTTACCACATCAGTAGCACGTACAATAATTCAAAAGTCATTCCCCATCATTATTTTGACCACAATTCTCACAAACTGTAATCTTAAGTTTCTTACCAACAATCTATTTTTATGTGTTCATCCCTTTAATCTTCCACCTCAACCTCTTATTCTATTATTTTTCAAAGAATACCTGATCATCAGAAAACTCCATTTCCACCTTCTCTGCACATCAAAAAAGTTTTCATAATATTTTAACTCACAAGAAGCTAACTCTCATTTATACTATGAGTTAAATTCTATGTAAAAATGGTTGATAATACTATAATGATCTAGTATAAAATTTCGCACATACCTGGCCTGTCGAGTGAATTTTTCTTTATAAGAAGTCACTGAGTCATCCTACTTCTTTAATTCTAGGAATTGTTTTTCCATATTAAAACGAAGCACCTTAGGAAAATATTTCTTAAGAAACATACCTTTGAATTCATCCCAACCAAGAGAAAAACTTTCCTCACTATCCCTGATATTTTTCACAATGGACCACTGTTGATCAAATTATCCTTCAAAATGGTAAACAAAAAGACTAAATTTATTATGTTTTGAACACCCCATAACAGCAAAAATAATCTCCAGTACATTAATCCACCTTTCTGCTAGCATAAGGTCAGATGATCCACTGAATGATGGGGGATGTTACCTCATCAAATGTTCCACTATATATATGTTCCTCTGTGGCTCATCTGGGTGATCTCTTGCATGGATACCACCTCCATTTATAGACTGAGTTAAATTTTTCATACCAGCAAAAAACTATTCAGTTCTTGGTTTTGACTTTCGTAGGTTGCTGATTTGGAAGGTTGCCTTCATACTAATTTAAGCACAACATAGCAGCCCTATTTCCTCTACATAAAAAAATTCAAAAAACGAAAATATCCTAGGTGAAACAACATGGTAATCTGTAAATTATATATCACATCTATCTTAAGATTAATTATTTTATGGACATTAATTTAACAAAATCATAACTTTTAATGTTATCTAAACTGACCTCTGATACCAACTATAAGGACCGAGACATAAAACATTACATAATCATGAATTAAATGAAGAATTCACATTAAGAATATTTTTAGTTTCCAGGTTTTAGAGAATTTGTCCATTACTATTAAATTACGTCACAAAAATTACAAGGTATACAAGTCTACTCTGTTTCCATTTTTTCATAAAATAATAACTCTTGAAAAAACGAGTCATGTCTAGTACCATGTTTTAGACTGCATGACTTTTTTTTGACCACATACTTGACCATATTAATCTTTAAGTCCTATGAAAAACCTTTCAAAATATTGGATTTGCATAAAAATCTCAGTAAGGGTTACAAAACAAAGAAAGAAATCATTATTTCATCAATACATACAAAACATAAGCGCTTTAAAATATCTCATGAAATCATACGATTTATGAATAAAACATATAAAATAATAATCATAAATTTAACTTGTGGTATCCATATCATACTTACATTTTAGCAATCACATCTACATATGGAGTAATATTTGGAGTACCCATCAAAGTATGTTCCATAAATATCTTAGGAGAAATAGTCATGTTTCCTCTGTCACATTAACCAATGGATTAATGAGCTTTCTCGGGCTCACCTGCCACAGGATTATCATGGAACCACCCATATAAGTAAAAATTCCCAATTACCATATCATTTTCATATCACATAACCTAAGCATAAATGAATGATAACATTCCAAAATTATAATCACAATATATATTTTCAAGATATTGAACTAGACATTGAAATAATAAATCCAAATACAATTTTTAATTATAAAATACATAAAATATTATATGGTATTTATTTTAATTTTAAAAACATCACGGCTTGTGATGGAAGCCAAAGATCAAATAATACTCGTGGCGGTGAAAATGTCGTTTTCACTGCATACATTCAGAACAATAATAATTTTTTTCGTTTATTAAAACGCCTTGAAGAATAAAATTCCCTTTGAATTAAATTAAAATTTAAATGGTGTTTATATAGTATATAAATGGAAATCGTGTATTAAAAAAATGCCTTAATGAAAGGAGATTGAGATGAAGTCCCTTACCTCATGTCTGACATGACTTGTTCATTATTTAATCTCAAGAATAATAAACTAGAGTAAATTTCAACTTGATTAATAACATTATTCAAGTTTATTATTCCTTTTATATCACATATTACCTTGTTATAAACTTATTGTAATCATTTATGTTAATAATGGTCATTTTGTTGAAATTTGGTAGTTGAGTGAAAAATGAACATCTTATTTTCACATGTTGTCTATGTAGTCAATACTACATTATCTACATAATTATATTAATTATTTGGATATTACATATATCATATATATCTAGCATATATATATATATATTTATAATTTTACATAACATTTAGGGGTAATAAATGAAATGCACCGTTCGTGGAGACGGTAAGCCGTACGTACACCTGAATGCTACTTTCATTTCTATTTCACATTTTAATGGAATTAAAATAAAATGATACATAGGTATATTATAATTCTTGTATAATATCATATATAATATCATTAACTCTATCCTTTATACTTCCCACATGTTTCCTTAACGAGTCATATCACATTGAGGGGGCGGTAGTCTACATTTTCTTAAAAGAAATTAACGCGTTTACGCATAATTGAAACCAGAAATGTTTGATAAAAATGGAATATACTAAAAAATAATGAAAAAATAATCAATATATATATTATATATAAATTATATTCTATCATAATGGCCACTGATAGAGGTGTTTGGAGATAATTGAACAATCATCATTTCTTGATGTGTTAGTTTTCAATCCACAGAAATAGTATGTTCATTACCTATTAGATGGAGGTGTGTGTATGTGTAGTTTGAATAATTCTCATTAAATCATCCCAATATATTGAAGATACTGGTTTTTTTATAATATGAATTAATTAAAAGTGTTTTGGGGGTTGGATAAGTAAAATAAAACAAAAGAACATAAGAGATGAAGTTACCTTTAAATCGGGTAACTCCCTTTAGTTTGAACAAAAATGGTTTGTTGATTTTCTTTATACATTTTTTAAGGCTTCTAGGAGTAGTGGAAAGATGTAGTGATAATTTTTGGGCACATTTTGAATGATCCATTGGGATTGAGATGTGTGTGAAATGGGTTAGAGGTGGGGGCTACTTATAAGGTGGAGGAAGGGATCTTTATGAATATGTGGATTTATTATTTTATTACATAATGATTTTAAGAATAAAAATGTCCCAAACATATTAAAGTAGAATATAATATGAGTAACAATCGAAATAAAATAATCTTATTAGAATTGTATATGTGTTGGATCTTATTTTAATATTTATAATCTTATTCATTTAAATCGTTTATTAATGAGTAAACAATGCATCATTATTGTGTCATATATAAATTTATTTTTTTGATGTGTAAAAATTATAAACAAAATACGATGATATAGGAAACAACGTTATCTTTCAAAAGAATATTTCTATTCTAAATGATAACTTATATAACACCATTCAAAAATTATTTCCCTAAAAGATATATGTTTATGTAATTTTTGTCTTTACATTATGTTAATTAAAACAAAGTTTCATTATCACTCCCATGTGGCTCTATAGGGTCCCAAATTAGACCCAAAGATGCCCATAGTTGGATTTGTATCATCTAATAGGAATAAGACTCATTTTAGGGTAATTTTATATTATTATAATAATATTTTTTTACCCTTATTTACCAAATTTTCCTATTAACCATTGTAAATAAAATATTTACTGAAATAAATATTCATAATGTATAAAAATAAAATATTCCTATTTACCCAATTTGGACCTCATGATTCCAAATATGGAAACCCTTTTTCCATATTCCAAACATATAAGGGGATGAAATTAATTTAATATTAATCCCAATATTCAAAATAAACGTTGGGTTTTTAAGGAATAATAAATATCAAAAGATTGACACTTTTTATGTCCAATTTCAATTTTAAATTAATTCCAATGACCCAAATTAGATTAAATGAAACAATTATCATCTAATTAAACATTAAAACAAATTAAAATGATAATTTAACGATACAATTGAATTAGCTTAAAAGGAAATGTTTAATTAAAATTCAGTATTTACAATATTCATTAAAAATGACCTTTCTCAGAAAAATTCAAAAATATCATCCAAATAATACTTTGAAGTCCCAATTATAAATAAGAATTTCATTTTGTTAAATATGACATATAAAATTCACTAAAAATAGATTTAAAAAGGGTTCTTCATCAAAAGGAGGAAAATCCACCTTTTAATGAATATTATTGTTTTGTGCATAAAATTGGATTCATTCACATTGTAAGCCTCTAACATTTTTGGAATAAATGTAAACACCATTAACAATCTTGTTAACCATATTTTACATAGTTATGTTCGTTCATTCCAATACAATGGTTGGGTATTAACTACCATTTAAAATTATAATATTATATTATTATTGTGCAACGTATGATTTCATAGAAACCTGTTGTTGCATATCAGGTACGCCATCGAACATAGAAACCCCCTTAATTTAAAAATAATATTTAATTCCAAAAATATTAATTAAAAAGAAAATTTATTATTTCTTTTTTTACCTGGGATGTTATAAGATTATTCAAATATTCTATCTAATAATCGGTTGTAAATGGGACTGTAAAATAATATTATACTTAGCATTAACTAACTGAATATAAAACGATATTAAATATCCTATTGAGTTTGTAAATTATGGAAATATTGGATTATCAAGAAGAAATTCAGAATGAATGGTGAGTGTTTTTGGTACAATAAATGAAAAAAATAATGATAAATATTCTAATATTTTAAACTATGAGGTGGTGATCATGAATGATATGTTCTAAAATTATTGGTTATAGAATGAGAATCACAATATTTCTAGATGATGTGATCTTCTAGGAATCAACACTGTGTGAGTGGTATTGAAGTCACATGCACTAATTTATTCCTATAGTATATAAAGATAAAAAATAACTGAAGAGACAATAATTAAAAATGACTAGAGATTGTGGATATTTGATATAAAGGATGAAACCAATTCCTTATTGTTTTTTGGGATAAGAGATATAAACAGAGTGAACATATGTGGTGATATTAAAAATTAATAGGTGGGTTTATTGGTATAATATTAAAGAATATGGTTTAAATCAACCCATCTAAAGGTAAATACAGAAATCCTTTTAAAAATTGGTTTTGATGACTTTTCATGATATATATTCACTTTTTGAAATGAAGATGACAATTTGGATATAAATTGTAATATATCATTGGATATGATAGGTATTGAAAAGATAGATATTACAAAACCATTCCCCTAGTGAGACTGATATAAGTAAATTGTTATTTAAATCCAATCCATTTCTTCATGAAATTGACTGGGGGATTTCAATAAATGATGAATTCGATCCTTTACTATTAAGATAATTAATAGATATAGGATATTAAAAGATAAATGAATTTCAAGTAAAATAAATGTTGATTCTAAAAATTAAAATAATTATTTATTAATGTAGGAATTTAATTATACGAGCCTCATTATTGAACATCTATAACAATATGAAAAACTTTTTCCATGATTAGTGAATGAATATCTTTAGGTTATAAACTCAGAATTATATAATATTATTTATGTGACATAGCTCTATAATTTAAAAATAATTATATGGATAATATTTTTAATATATGTTTGGTTTAGAAAAATTTTATGTACCTATAGTGATAATATTTTAATGTGGTAGAATATTTTGTAATAAATATTGCATGGATTGTTACCACTCCCCTCACAAGAAATTATATTCTACGCAAATAGAAGGCTCCTATAATGGATGAAGAGTATTATTTGATAAAGATAATTCCATTTTAATATTCAATTATAATATGGATGTATACCATGGTTCAAATGAATTAGGACATTTT
The DNA here is from genome assembly GCA_963277665.1 of Viscum album. Lineage (NCBI taxonomy): Eukaryota > Viridiplantae > Streptophyta > Magnoliopsida > Santalales > Viscaceae > Viscum > Viscum album. Next base: position 154,798,227 of record OY728158.1, on the reverse strand, counting down.
GTATGCAATGGGAGAAGACATATGATTTATGTACAACCACAGAAGAGATCACCAGAATTCAGTATTGTTGATACTCTCATGTCCCAAAGTGTCAAAATTTTATTACTATATTTTAAAAAAAATGAATAATAGTAGTGGTTGGAAGCTTTTAATGTTTTGGGGGAAGGGGAAACTCCATGTATCACTATTATCATTATATTGACACATCAAGGAAAAATCCAGTAATAATACATTTATTCATAATAATAGATCTATTTTACGGTTTCTAAATTTTCATAAATACGAAATCATATAATTATGTTAAACACATGTATTTAATCATATAATTCATCATATGATATTATCTAATCAGCCAGATATAAATAATTCATTTAAAATAAATAGGTTTACCTCAACATATAAGTGATTGTTTATATAAAGGTAAATTAAATTTATTCTTTTTTTACTTTTATCAAATTTAGTGAATTATTTTATAATTAAACATGTAATAAATGTATTTTTACAATAATTATATAAATAAATATTAAATTTTATAACTATTTTAATTATAAAAATAATTTTATCATGGGTCGAGGAAAAAAACTTGATAAATCATTTGATAAATGAATAGTTTTTAAATTTCGAATTTTTTTCCTTATATTATAATATTTTAAATACCCAAATTTCTATGTTTTACAATTTTAATTTCATGAAATTTAATTTATTTTTTTATCTGTGTTCTAAATTAGTCTAAGTTGAATTATTTATATTTTTATATTAAATATATTATTTATTGAATAATACTTAAATTATAGTAACATCTAGAAAATATCATACATGATAATATACCCAACATATCATATAATTATTTTTAAATTAAAAAAAAACAATTTTCTATCATGAAAATGTTGAAAACATTTATTTTTAGTGACATAGTATACTCAAAACATTATAATAATCAATTATGTGCATTTAAGATTGTATATTAACACGGAAAAGTATTTTTACAACCTTGATCTATAAAAATTCTAAAAAATCAATAACATTGACATATATTATATAATTTCTGAAATAAATAAAAATTTAATTACTAAATTTCTTACCATGCACATGAATAAGGAATAAAAAGATAAAATTCTTATCATAAAATTATTATCATGATATAAAAAAATATTAGTATTCAGAATAGTTTTGTATGTTGATATTTATGAATAATGTATATATATATATAACTCTATCTATGATGGTTTCAATAATTTATTTTTAATATTTAATAATAGGACGATTATCAAAAATGCTTTTGTAGCATTGATTCATTTTTTGGGTAATTAAGAGTGTATAAAATTAATTAGTTTTAAATATATTTTAAATGATAATATTGGGTGAGATTATTTTTATTCAAAATTTTTAGTGATATACATAATATTTATAGTAAGATTAAAATAATTACATTTCAATACCAAATTAATCAAGATATTTAATTTTTAAAAATAGAAAAATTACCTTGAAAATTACACCATTTTTTATTTTATGCTAAAAATGATTAGTATATTAAAAAAAATAATTTTACATTATCCTGATTTTTTTTGGAATTGATTAATGTCAACAAGATAATTTATTTTACATTAATGTGAGTTATTCTATTTAAATTATAATCATGATCCCTATATATTGATATTTATTGAAATGAAATCCAATCGTATTTAAAATAGGGGACTTATTCTAAACCATATATACTAAGATACTTGAATTTATCAAAATACTATAAATAAATATATATATGTATATAAAAATATAAATTTCCACATTCATATATCCTTCTCCATGACAAAATCCTTTTGCCAAAAGGCTCTAGATACAATCTGGTTGACGTTATTCAGTGATTAATGCAGGGGTTCCCATGCCTCCTATTCTGTTTCTATTTATGATTATTTGCCTCAAAAATATTTTAATACATATCTTATATTTTAAAAATATTACATTTAACATTATTATGTCCTTTTTTCTATTAAATAATTTTAATAAACCATATTTCTCACCAATATATATTTATATTCTGTTAACACTTGAAAATATTTGGTTGTTGAAAATTATTATTGTAATTTCAATTTTGTCGTAGAATTTAATCTATAAATTTGATAATATTTAATTATCACATAATAATAGTATCATTATTATTATAAATTTTTTAAAAGGTAAACTATTTATTTGGGTTTCAGTATTTGTAATTATTTATGAAAATCATTTCTCATTGTTATTATTTTATTCTAGATAATTATAGAATGATGTTTTTTAAACATAATTCATTCAGGGATGTTAAAAATATATATTTTATTATTTATTATAATAATAATATTCAATCAATTTTAAAATAATTATTTCATTATTTTAATATATCAATTATAGGAATTAATAAATAGTAACAAACAAAATTTATGTTTACCCATAAAATATAGAATTATTGGTAAACATTATTTAAATAGTGTCTATTTGATGACCTAGGAAACATTTTTTATATATAATTAAATGAAATATATACCATTAACCATCAATAGATTATGAAATAATTGATCAATGGCCTTTTTCTAGTACAATTATACCATAATAGTCTTATGGATTATGAATCGAATAACCTCAAAACAACTGACATGAAAAATTTAAATTTAATAGTCAAATGAAATATGATAAAAAGTAATTTATTTTTGAAAAAAAAAATATATAAATAAACATGATTATGATTCTTAATCATATGAATAATTTCTATAAATTTTTTATTATATAGGTTAAAAGATGTTGAAGCCAATCAAGACACAATGTAAGGGGATTAGTTACTCAATTTCTATTCATTGACTTACAAAATTACATCATTGAATATGTTATTATAATATTGTATTAATTTTGACCTAATATTGTTTAATGATTAAATTAAACTTATTTTAATTGAATTTATATCTATTTATAAAAATTACATTCATGATATATTCATACCGTAAATGTTATGATCATTATATGAGTATAATTTATAAGGTAACTTTGAGATTGTGGTTTTATACGAATACAATTATATTTGGGGAATTTTTTTTCATTTTCCTAAAAAACCCATATATTTTATAATAATATTTTTATTTCATGGGTATAACTATCTTCTAACCATTTAAGAACCCCTTATTTTATAATTCAGCGGAACATTTTTCTGAATTTGAATTTTACATTATCTGTTCTTTCTACCAAGAATCATATTCCAACCCATTCATATTTTTTATGTTTCTTTATAAATATTATTATAAATATCTATGTATCAATTACATAATTTTTTTTAAATTTTCATTTATATTCTCATCAATGAAATAAGATCAATATTTTTAATGTTTTTCTCATAAGGTATAATTGACATTATTTTAACTAGTGTGAAGATAATCTATTTTTAACAATTTCAAAAAGAAATCACCTACTCATAATAATAGTATTTTTAAAATAATAAACATACATTATATATATTTATTTTCCTTATACATAATTCTTATTTCCATTATTTAAAAAATCAATTTAGATTTAAATATTGATTAAAAAAATAATTGGATACATTTTAGACTAAGTTCCTAAAGATATTATTAACTTTTTCTCATTTATTCAAACATTCTTGAATTATTATAATAATTCAATAGATGAATTATTTAATTATACCATACAAATATTTATTTAGGATGGATTATGATGATGCCTTAAGTGGATTCATCATTAAACTCATTCTTTTATCAATGTTCAGATATGCTATGATGTAATTATGAAAGTTTCTATGTTCGTAGATCTTAACATACTATTTTAATTTCAATATAAATATATATATGGTCAATTATTCTACATTATTAATTTATTGTTCATAAGATAAATTATATATTATTTCCCTCTAACATTTAGTCACTTTTATATGATTATATTATATATCACTCTTTGTCTCCAAATTTAATTGATTTCCTTCATTAATTTTCATGGTAATTATATGTAGGGAAATGTTATTTATCATTTATAATATTTTTATATTATGTTTTATATGTTTACTATCCCACAAAGCAATAAATTTATACAATCTAAATTTTATGGGTTCCAGATAATAATGTAATTCTATTTATTCACTATGAATATAGTTGATATCTTATACATTTTATTCCAGTTATAATTATTATGTATTAAAAATTAATGTGGATTTTCTATTATATTATTTAGTCATTCAATAATAGTATGAATTAATTAAACTTATATATTGAAAATGGGACATATAATTATATTTCCCATTGAGGAAATTGTATGTATTATTATTCAAGTCTAATTTGGGTAATTAGTGACTTTCATTAACTTTATTTATACTTTCAAATCATTAAGCCTTGTAATATTAAATTGCCTTTAATTTCATAGAAATATGACTAGACCCATTGAATTAGATATCTACATCATTCATTAAATAAATATTGATTAAGTAATTTTTATTTGATTATTTTCTTTGTTATGTTCTTCAGGTGTATAATAAATGATAATATCACTCATTATATTGAATTAATTGATTATTATTTCAACCATCCACATTACTCAATCCTTTATTATGTCATTATATCTTCTTTTCTAATATAACCCCTACTATATAGATGATATCACCCTTTTCGTTTAATTTAATTTTCCTTACTAAAATAATAACGTGCCTAAAAAAATTAAATGATATACTAAGATGATTAATAATGTTTAATTTTTTATTCATGTTGGAAACATGTATAATATGTAAATTTTTTGGTTCGCTTACCTAATTAGTTTACAAATTCTTTAAAACTATAAATATAATCAATAATAGGTATGTTAATTAAAAATTATTATTTATAAATCATGTACACATGGGATAGTTACATTTGGTTGGTTATAACTTGTATTAATTAAAGGATAACATAACATTAGAGCTTATAAAGTCTCTAATAATACATAATTAATGGATTATAGATACCATAAATGGATAATAAATTTATATATTGTTATAAATTCAATGTTATAGATACCCTTTTTTGGTCTTATGAGATCGTATTTTTTATGATTGATCATATTTTTGGAAAAAATTATTAGTATACAAGAATAATAAAATTTTGGGGTCTATATCAGATTTTGGATTAACATGTGGATAAGTGTTATGGTTTGTTGAGATATTTTTGAATAACTATGTTATATTTATTTCAAAATAAAAAAAAAGGTCATAAAAACACCTATGGATGGTATGAAATTTTTTGTTGAGGAAATGATACTTATTCTAGAAAGGGTGTAATTTATTTTTGAAATATTAATTATTTATTAGATATATTTTATGGTATGAATTTTCATTTATTTAAACATATATTTATATTGTCTTAAAACATCACTATTATATTTTGGGGTATATTATATATTTACAGTATATGTAGAAAATATTTGGGTTGTATGTGATTTTATTAATTTTAGGAATAAAGATTGTGATATTTTTAATATAGAATTATTTCTTGGTGACTCTTGTTGTTTTGTAAAAGTAATAACTAATTATTTCTTTAATAAATAAAAACGATAAGTTGTGATTACTTAGCAAAAACTATTTTTTCGGATAATATATTTTATTTACTGGAGATCAAGTGAACTTGGTTTTCATGATTTTGGGGTTTAAATAACATTGAGGTATATTAAATGTGGAATGAGTGTATTAACCATATACTAATATTTTATGAACTGAACTATTTTTTATGATTTTGCTTTTACTATTAATATATCTTTCAAATTAACTTGACTTATACTGAATTTTTTTGTTTATAATAAATATCAAAAAACAAGGGGAATAATATTCTTTTGAACATTCAAATAATGAATAAAAGTTGATTTAGTTGTTCTCGTAACCAATTAAAATATAATTTTTATAATTCAATTGTTAATAATTAATATTTGGAATTCAACATTTGGGATACAAATTGATCTTATAGGAGACTCCGATATAAATAAAAATATAAAGGGATGAAATTTTGATTGTGTTATTGGTATAAATAATTTATTTATATTTTCATATAATATATTTCTTAATGGGAGATGAATTCATCAAATTAGTTTATAATTCTGATAAAAATATATAGGCTTATATAGATAACATCCCCCAACTATCAAGGTAGAACATCAAAACATACGTCAAAATTAGGAATCTTTGATCTATATTTACATTATGAAATAGAAATTAAATATTATAATATCAGGTTTATTAGTATTATACTACTGTTAATTTTTAGAGTTAAAAAAATTTATGATTCTTCTACTACCATATGATACAATCAATTTTATAGAATAAAATAAAATTATGGGAATGAAAATTCATTATTAGGGATGAATAATAAAAAATGTATTTGGAATAATTCATCAAACTAATTGTTTAAAAATAGTATCTAATATATTTTGATATACATACTATAAACATGTTTATGAATTGATATCCTACCTGAAATGATATTTATATAATAAATTGGATACCAATTATACATTTAATGGTATTTCATTTTATTCATCTTGTAATGTTTTCCTTATATAATGGTTAAATAAATACCATTAATAAAATATTTATTTTCACCTCTTTGAAAAATTATTAATTTATTATATATGATAGAAATAAATATTCATGTTAATTATGTAAATTATTCTTTAAAAAAGTTATTAATTTGATCTTGTAATTCATTCAATCAATGTATTAGGCAAGAGTTATTTTTTCATTTGATATTCAAATTATTATTGTTGTAAATATGTTTCTTCCATGTGATATATTATGTTATTTAAAGGTAAAAATCCATGAATTTTTAATTGTATTATTAGAAAGTGGATTTTATTTTTGGTAACAACTTGTATAAGTTATATTCTAGAAATATATTTTACATTTATTTTATGTGTTTTTTTATTGGTTAACATATAAAAATTGTTTGTACAATTACTGAATCCATTATAGAATCATCATGATATAAATATGAAATAAAACTATTTTTATAATACCTGACATATATTACTAGATATTTTACTCAAAATTTCAAAAAAATATTTTTCAAATAATATAATTTACATTTTATATTCATATTAATACGAAAAATATTATTGGTGTTGTTGTAATGTAAAGTAGACATTACAATATTCAAACTAGTGTCTTTATGATAGTATATATGAAATGATATGTAATTTTTTTACCTAAAGATATAAAAATTATTATTAATTAATAAAATTTAACATTATTCCAAAATTTATAATTTCATAGGATGATAATTATTTAAATACATATTATGGTCTTGAAAAGGTATGATGTGTCTATATTATTATCATAAAATTTATTTTTTATATAAATTTGAATAAAAAATTTATAAATTGTATTATATTATGATATTTATGTGTAATATAATATATTCTTTATACATTTTTATTTTTAATATATAATACTTGGTTAATTACACAAATTTGATTTGTACGGCTGTTGATGTGTTTGTGTGAGAACGAAAAAACTGTATGTAAATAAATATAATTTTTTTAATTGATAATATTTGATAAATAATGATGTTTAATAATTTTGGAGATAAAAACATATTTATATAATGATTATATTATTAATTTCAAATTTCATAGTAATATTGAATTTATAATTCACAATTATTAAAATAATCATAAAAATAACATTAAAGGGTATTTATTGATTACAATTATTTACAAAGTAATAAAAACATTTAAATTTATATAGAGAAAAATAAAATTGTACAATATTTATTAATATAATCGATTTATTACATATTACACAACTTCATATTAAAATTTTTAAAGTGGACCAATAATGAATTCATATTTGTAAGATAACTAATGAGTCTTGTATGTAAAAGAAGACACATTATAACCCATCCAAAAAAGAATCTAATAATTTTTTTATATAAAATATTCTTCCTAGATAAATCCATAAATATTACTTTAAGAATTTATATGGATCAATCCATTCTAAATGAATATTCTTAAATTTTTTTACATTAAATCGGAAGGATGTGATGTAAATATAAAATTAAGGGATTCATAGCTTCTTTCTCGTTTATTATTTATGATTTCTTAAAATAACAAAAAAAATTATTACCACTATAATATGGTTTGAATGAATTCATTATTAGGATTTTGGATAATGTTTTTCATATAATTGATTCTATAGAACCCATTACTTCTCAACAAAAACTTTTTATGTTATTTTTTGGTGTTGATATTTAGGTTTATCAAAAATAACATCTTTATCATAAATTCTCTTCTTGTTGTTTTAAATTTCATGAATATTATATACAAGAAACCCTAAAATATTATCTTATTTATTAATAAAATTTCTAATGAAACTATAAAATTTATTGGTTTTCCCTTATTTTAATGCCTCTTAAAAAATATCACCATAGTGATTTTAGGAAACCAAAGTTAATGAATATTTTCTTGTAAACATATGATAGAGATAGATATTATTGAAAACAATTATTATTCAATATAACAAAAATATTCAATTATTTTGACATCATAATATTATAATTTTAATTTATACATCACAATAATTTAATTTAATTTAAACATTCATATTAATTTTTAAAAATAAAAACTAAATTATGAAAGATGTTCTACTGAAAGGTAACAATTTGAGAACTTTTTGAACAAATATTCTTTGTGATTTATAATTTATATACATTGACACTCTTGGAGTGAATAAAACTAATAAAAAATTAAAAATTACCATTATAATTAAACCAAAAGTATCATGGATATTACAAATTGAAGTACCTAAAAAAGAAATATGTTAATAACTATAATTTAGAAATTTAATATAATAAGATATCAATGAAATTTAATTCGATAATAGCTATGATATAAAGATTAATTAGGTTATTAAAAACATCAATAATGAGTATAATTTTACTTTTTCATGTTTTTAGCTGATATATGAGATGATCCAATAATATAGTTAAGGGGTTTTAAACTCAATTAACATTTATTGAGATAAATCATTTTTTCATTTTCTACGTTATTAAATGATAATGTGAAACGTAACCTATTATAGTTCTATATTTCATTTACTCTAATTTTATTTGGAAGAACATATATTTAACATAATATCATTCTTTAGATATTTTACTCTAAAATTGTAATTACTTGTAAATGTTTATCTTCGAATGCCATATTCAAATTGAGATTTCATATATTTGAAATGAAATTTTGGAAAAGTTTAGGTTCATTATCCATATGCATCAATATATTTTATTTTTTAATCTAGTTATTTATATAGTAGTTATGTCTTAATTCCATTTAAATTCACTTTGGTAATCATTTCAAAACAACAAGTCTTTATAAAATCTAACTGACATTATCTCATTATTTTTCCACGAATATTTTCCCTTGGGTCAATATTCATTTTTTTATTCTATATATTTACTAACATATACAAAAATAATTTCCTATTTCCATTTATTATTATACATTGAATTATTTTAAAAGTATAATTAATAATGGTTTAAAGTTTTCTAGTTGATACATTTTATTTATTCTTTATATAATGACCAGAAGAATATTTTTTAAATAATTTCCTGTTGAAATCATTTTACACTATTATATCTTTATATATTTAGAAATCATATATTTTATATTTTAAATAATTTTCCTAATTAATGTTTATTTATTGATATTTAATAATAATTATATACTTTTAATAAATGTTATCAAAATGAAATTTATAATTTTTTAAACTAACATTCATTAGAATTTATAATGATATTTAAATTCATGTAAGCATCATTTATGGATTATTTTTCTTCAATATAGATATGATATAATGATTCCACCCAACTTATTTCTCTATATTGATAATTTCAATGTCCTATGAAATTTTATAGAAAACATTTTTATTTATTTTGATATAGTTTTTCAATGATGAAATTATGATATATTTAATGTACATTGAAGTTTTTCCAATTTTTTATCTTTTTATCTTATTATGAATCATCCAATTTTATCTCTGAGCCATTTGTAATTCATAATTTTATTGATTCATAATGTGAATTTTCCATTAATATTATTTCTTATGAAGGTTTTATCTATCACTATTCATCTCGAACTTGATATTTATTAACTTTTAATTGTCAATTTTCACTAATATTAATAGTATAATCAATATAATTGTTATATTTCTGTATTCTATTTTCTAGAATTGATTTAACCATATACTCAATACTAAATATGGCGTAAATATGATGGGTTCTTACCAGGTATTTTATTACAAATATTGATTGGAAGAAATATTTAAATGTCATTTAATTATTACATCAATATATATATTTTTTATTTCAGAGGCATGTTGATTATGTGATATAATTAATGTTAAATCCATCATATGATAATGTTCTTGGACATATCCTTGGATCAGTGGGTCATATATTATTATATCCCATCAATGAATCTATATTTATAATGAATGAAACTATTTTTTTTAATTGGTTTCTACGAACACATTTACTTATATTTCCATAGAAAGAGGTCATGACAGTTTGATTAATATTTATTTCCATGAATCTGGCCCTTTATGTGTTGAATTAAATTTTTAAAAAAATGAGTTCCATCACATTAAAATAACTTATTTATTTTAATGTGATTATTTACATTCTCATTCAATCTATGTATATATTTCATGATAGTGTTGTTAGGTATATGAAATTATATGAATATTATTTATTCCTACTACATTTTTCATTTTTTTCATTCCATAATACCATTTTTAATATTTTACCCTTTGATAAAAATGTCACATCACTATTTTAATTTTTTATTCCCATTCTTGGAAAAAATATGTGTACTATGAATTATTAAAGGATGTACATGGTGGACTGATAATATTAAATAATTTAATATTATGAAAAATATATACACTCTATGTAATGTTAAATTTTCATTATATAATGATATTCCTAATTATTGAAATGTATTGACATGTTATTTAATGTTTATATTAGCAATATAATATTTTCAATAAATCTTATTCCTCTATGATAGTTCATTTCATGATATTAAATATCCTGATATGAATAAAAAATATTGTCCTATTAATGAACTTACAATAATGAAGGAAGAAATATTTCCAGCTATAAAATATTTTAAGGAGTTGATTTTGGGGAATGTAATAGTGGAGGATCTCAAAAGAAGATAAAAATTTCGAATGTTCCTCTATAATTATAATAGAGTGAATATAATTCCCTTGTATACGATGTCTGAATCTGTGATGAATCCTATTTAGATGATGTATCACATCATCCAGATTCTATATGAGTGTAAAGTGTTAGAGTTATAAAATGTTGATAGGGTTCCAAATATGGAATGTATGCTTATAAAGGTTAATGTCGATGATTTGGTTTTTCTGTTTTTTTTTACTAGTTTGGTTAGTAAAAATAATTGAATGTATGTGATACAGTGTATTTTTTTATGAAGTTTGGAGATAAATGCATTTATTTATTTAGATGATGGATTTTTTAATGCATGGGAATTTTTTCATAAGAGATAGATTGTTAGGATTGGAATGTGTGAATATATTTTTTCATTATGTATATCTATTTTATTGAAGTATAAAGGTATATTTATTATTAATGTTTCCATTTTACTAAATAGATCATACAATCAATGAATACAATTTAGGAATGCAGAAAAAATAAAAGTATTAGAGTATATGGTTGAGTATGGATGATGGGAATGCGATAGTTAACTAAATATAGGATAAATAAAAATTTTTATCATGTTAAATTGTTGATATTAATGGACATTACAATAACATGATAGGGAATTGGTTTAGTAAATATATTATATATGAATTCCAAATCTATTAACATGATGAGTTAGTTATGATTATTTTACTAAGATAGTGGAGATATATAAAGTTGCAGTAAAACATAATCTTTTAATGGAAGTGTATATAGATACAATATCTCGACCGTTTTATAAATATTATTTGTTGGTTCACTATTTTTTTTCAATTTATGTTATTGTAGCCTTTAATCATTTCTCACAATAATAAATGTTTTACAGCACTACCCATAGACATGGTATTTTTGTTTACTATAATATTTCATTAGGGTATTAACTTATAAATTTATCTATAATTATCATTCCTATATTATATTATATGGTATATTCAGAATGAATTTTATGATGAGGTTTCTTAGTTTTCATAGTTTGAAATATATCATTTTACAGAAGTTCAATATGATTTAATAGTTCTGAAACATTATTCAATTTTTGATTCATATAGAGGGTCATTATATTTTTGGGGGTTCTAGAACTAATAAATAGACCTTTTGACCAAATTAAGATACATTTTTACTTATACCCTCTATGATGTATAGTTATGGGAAAATAAATTGTAATGAACATTTTATCTAGGTATAAACAAATTTCATTTGTAATCCCCAACAGTTGTTTCATACCACAAATTACACCATTATTATTTCTTTATAGTGAGAAAATACTGTGTTTATTTTACCTCTGTTTAATAGTAGTAATGTTTAATTTCCTACTAATTCAAAAATATAAATTCCAAATACTCTGAAGTTATACCATTAATAGAGATTGAGATGAACTCCATTAGTCTCTTTTTGATATAGAACATTATCACTAGATTTAGAGTTCTTTATAACATCCTAATAAATAATGTAATTGTTTTTTTGTATTTAGTTGAAATATTTTTATTCAAAACACAACATCTAATTCAATAACTCATAAAAATAATATGAAACTAATAAATATAAAAATTAAATAAATTAACAAATCCTTATTGTATATATTATTGTTCTTTATGGATTAATTTAGGAAATAATTCTCTAATAATCTCTTTAATTCTTTGAAGTCTTTCATTACCACTATGAGTAATTTAAATAAAATTACCCTATACTCTTATTTATATGGATGAGGTATTTTTCATATTAGGGCTGTTTGAAAAGTTCTCTCTATGTTTCCATTTATTATATTAATGAAGATAAGATTTTAAAATTCATGTGGGAGAAGTTATATAATCGCAATAAGAAAATACAACCATAATTAATGAATCATGGGGATCCAACAAAAAATGTTTCACAATAATGAGTCACTAGGATCTCATTAAGAATTTAGAATGAGGGTAAATTAGTGTAAATTGTTAAATTTTTTAAATATTAACTCTATAAAGTGTGAATCTTTCATAACCAATCGGTTTAATTAGATCTGTTTGAGGATAAATCAATAATATAAATAGCAACAAACTTTTCCAATAAATTTTAAAAATAATAATAGACTAATATTTATTACATAATAACAACCAATTAAGGTATATAGTACTTGAGGAATATTGGGTGATGTCTTACTTTTCATAGGTGATTCCTTATTCACTCTAAAAAAGGAATATAAGGTGGGTATGACCATTCACAAACACATGTAGTTTCTATTGAATTACACTTCACAAATAGAGTTAAAAAATAGAAAATAATAATATCGTGAATATTTATTTTAAAAATGATATATTACAATGGAACATATCGATTATAAGGTTTTTAACACGAAAATACAATATCTTGGTAGATTATCACAACTTAAAAAGGCCACTACTTGAGTTCCATATGTAATTAAAGTGATACATTGATATGGATAAATGTATGGAATAATGTTTAACACTATTGTTAAATTTTTTTAATCATATATATAGATATATAAATTATTCGATATAATTCTATCATACCTATCATGTGAGAATGCATTAGTAGTCAATTTTATCCAACTAATGAACATCTCAAAATCAATATGTCTTATTCTCTAAAGGGACATCATAAAAAATATTCAAATAACAAATATTACATTAAAATAACTAATATTTTATTTCCATCATTCTAAATTCATTTAGGAACCATTCAAGGATCAATGTGATTTCTTTCACTAATTTACTCTCCCACGGTATCTACCATTTAACATGAAAATGTGATCTAAATATGATTTCATATTTGTTGAGTTGTGGAAATTATAATATATCTCATTAAATACATCTTAAAAAGAAAATATTCCATTATAAATACAAGATTATTTGTATTTACTAAAATGAATATGTTTTATATGAATCCAGATTCATTATTCATTAGAGATTAAAAATATAACATTTCCAGTAATGATAATCTGTAATATGAAATTGAAAATCAATAGGATAACATATATAGGTGTGAAAAAATTCAAACCAAATATCTAAATCTAGAAATATAATGATGAAATAAAAAAAATACATAAAATGAAAATTGCTATATCATTATGTTACTCGGTTAATCAATTCATATTTAAAAAAATTATACTGAACAGAAAAACTATATTATAACTTGCTTTTCATCTATTATTTTTTATACCAAAATATGTAACTTCCATGAAAATTAGAAAAAAAAAACTAAAATGATCAATTAAATCATGGATGTTTCAATAAAATCATATAGTATATAGACAATATTTTTTAATATAGTAGAAATAAGGGAATATAGTGTTCTAATATGATATGTCAATTATTCTCTACTTGATATACTATTCTTGAATATAGACTTCATGACAAAATGACATCTAAATTAGACAATATATTATGACTTTTTAAATTTATTATTATTGAAAATTTCATTACATAACAATATATAGTTATACATAAAATATTTCAATAATGATTGCTAACTAAACTATATTATAGATGTTATGTTGACTAAAAAATTTTATCAAACTAACTATTTTTAACATATTCACCTCCTTTCACCTATAACAATAACTAGAATGTTGTTAAAAATATAAAACAAACTTGAACTATATTTAACATTCCCCATCATCATTGTTGATATAAATTCATATAGCCGATATATACCGACAATATGAATCTAAAAAAATGTTGTCTATAAATAAATAGTGAAAATAATGTTCACAATCTCTATAGTTAAAATTATGACAATTCAATGATATAAATATATATAATATCAATTTACAGGTGACTCGTAATAAATAATCATAAAATAATGTGACTATTGTAATAAATAATGATCAATCAGTTATGAAACATATGCACACAGAGTATATTTCAAAGTGATTCATCCATGGTCATTCTATCCTCCATAATGGATTTATTTAAAACATCAACATGTTGAACCTATATGGTAAAATTGAATAAATATTGATCTCATGATGATACTTTCAATATATTCACCCATCACCCCTCAATTATGTCACTCATATAATAATTTTATTTTCGTACTCTCTTTATTTTTCCAAATGATAGACATGTTTTTCTATATATATTATTATACAAATTCATCCTAACACTCATTTGGTATAAATATATTCCAACCCCAAAAAAATCACCTTGTTATGTTCATGTAGTTTTCTAAACTTTTATAAAAACTATTAAAAAAATGATTCGCATGGGAAATATATATTAATTCAAATGGTTTATTTGGGTGGGAAAACCTACAAAATAAACCTCAAATAACTGATAGAAGTATTTTTTTTAAATTTAGGATGTCATTAAATTATTCAAAGTTAGAAATTAAACACATTTTCAAATCATCAATCTCCAAAATATATATTATGTATATATATGTGGTGTTATTATGTTTTTTCAAGGAGTTTGAAACTATGTTTTATATAGTTTAATGCCGCATATGTTATGCCAATAAATCATTAAAATATTATCAAAATTCTAATTTATATTCTCCAAATAGGACATCACCAAACAATTTGTGTGGTAGAATGACTCTCTACCTCATACTTGACCTCTTATATACATAATATCGATGATTATTACTCTATTTCAAATAAGGCATCACACTTTCTGACGTTGATATAGGAATATCCAAAGTGAATTATTAATAATAAAATATAGCAGCGTAATCATTATAATTAAACCTATAAAGTTAAATTATTCCTTCATTAATATAAATAATCCCATAATAAATTGTTCAAATGACATAGTAATGAATTATATTGAAATCCTAATCGTGTGATTCATTGATATTTTATATGAATCTAGTATATAGTGTAATAAAAACATAATTGTTGTTATTGAATTATTGAGAGTGAATATAAATCCAATAAGTATTCTAAATAATATCAAATAAATATCCACTGCAATTTACTACATAATCATGTGAATGGAAAAACTCTATCTAATGGGTAATTCGAGGTGGCCAGATAGATTCCTTCAATGATGCAGATGTTGGAGAATGGATGTTCTCCTATAGATTGGTTGGGACTTTGGGTTATGTATTGTGAATTTTGCCTCTCGTACATTGGGTCTTATACTATCCCTTGGGCCACTGGCCCAATAGTTCATGAATGGAAGACCTCTCAACCTAGTAAAAATGGGGATTATCCAATATAAATTATTCAAATAAAGCACTTCGGGCAATTACGAAATAAAGAAAATGATTATAATGACTTTCCAATTAATCATATTTTTCAGAATATATTATTTTCTTTCAATTATATTCATCATCCACCTTCTCATTACCAAAAAATTATTTATGGGAGTATTTTTAAAAAATTCATCATTAATAACCATAACAACTAATCAACTCCTTAAGAAATTGGGGACATTATTTTATCATTAGTGGATTCTTTCATTTGGAATTTACCCAAGGAACATCCTTTTATCTACCCTATTATAATACTTCTCTAAATTACTCTATTTAATATTGATAAAACATATGGTTTTAAACAATATCCAATTATTATTATTTAAAAATTTTATATGAAATATATCATATCCATTTAGTGAAAATTTAGTCGTCAAGGTAAATGTGTTCTAGAGACATGATACAATTGAAATAACATTTCACAAAGAGTGTTGAGAGAAGTTATTCTAAGATAGAAAAAATTAGACCTAGTTAAGAGAAGTTATATTTTTCTATATCGAATAACCATTTTATAGAAGTGACTATAATAAGAATAATTTATGGTTTATAAAATTATTATCAAGGTAAATATAAAATCCATCTCATTATACTCATATAATTTTTGATATGATAAATTTCACTCACATAAAAATTCGTATTTGTAGTCAAACAATATTATATCTTTAACATGTCAAATTTTTTAGAAATTTATAACAAAAATATCACATAGTTCATTTGATTTAAATGAAGAAAATAATAATTTATTTATCATCAATTTTTATTTATTTTATCATTTTCCCTAAAAAATAATAACCTAGATGCTCATGAATATTGTGTGTGGTAATCTATACTAATTTATATTATTGGTTCCTCGTTATAATTTTGTGAAAAGTTATAAATGATGATAAACTATTATTATTCATCTTAGAGAAATTTTATGATGTATTTTTCAAAAAAGAATCATCACATAATCATTGGACCTATTTGGTGAAACTCTGATTCAAAAATTGTGTTACCATCATTCATGATCATGTGGAACTATATTTCAACTAATGATAATAAAGATAATATTATTTATCAATAATAAATTGATTATATAAAACATTATCAATGATTTTAAATAAAAAGAAATGGTCACCTTGAGAATTAACTTTATTTCACAACCAAAATGTTTAGAATGACTCAAAAAATCATAGTACATTTTTAAAATGAATAAATTATTCAATTTATTGTCTCTATAACTTATGTATACTATCAAAAATTAATTTATAGTTTTTAATAAATATTTTTTTAAAGTGATAAATCCTCATTCATATTTATTCATTCCGATTATAAGTGTTTTATCACATGTTAGGTGCATTAAAATATCAAAATCATCAAATGATTGACTCAATGAAATTGAAATATTCCATCAATAATCGTTCTTTGACTACATTTTTATTTTTAATTATTTCACAAATATATTATTTAATGAATTGATTATTTTCTGGTAATGATATACATGTTCAATTCTCAAATGAATTTTAACATTACAGTTTTTGAATGTGATAGATATTTAATTGATACTCGTAATGTAATTTTGATCATTGGAAAAAATTAATGTGTTTTTAAGGATTTATTATGTGAAGAGTGGGGTCTCATATGTTTATTTGAGTTTTAGAAGACCCTGGCTCTAAAATATCACTTTATAAGAGAAACCTATAGGGCACAATTTCATATAAAAACATGAATCCCATATAGAGAAACTGTGCATCCCTATAAGCGGTCTCACATTATTATCTATATTGTAAAAGGTATGATGCATTGATTTTTGGAATTTCTATAGTATTTAGAAGTGGTGTGTGTACCAGGGGTATATAATTTTCCAAACCCTTCCCCTAGCTACTTGGTTAGTTCCACTTAACTCATGTCACCATATAGTTAGTGCATGTTGAGATTAAACAATCTGGAAAAACCACGTTGTGTATAGATATTATGTAGTGAAAATTACATGGTTGGACCATGATTAACGAAACTATTTCACCTAAATATTAATTTATTTTCATGGGGAATGTAATGGTTTTTCCCTCGGACCATTTCTGTGTTGACACATCCTTTTCCAACCTTATTTCACAAACAACTCTCATTTTTGCACCTATATCTCCCTATACACCCCTGTGGGGAATATCCTCCTTTAATTATATATTTTTAAATCAACTCAAATTTTGGGAATCCCCATAGTTATTATTTTACTCCTCAATATTATTTTCTTTCTTTATACCATTATAGGGAATACTAAATTTGTGCAATCTATTTCCCCATGTATTCAATTCATTTTCCTAATATTCGAATTTCTCCAATTATATATCCAATAAAATCCCAATATTATATTATTAGACTATGATAATAAAGAGTTTGGTGTTCTATATGATTTTCCTTAATAGTTATATTGTCAGTAATTAATTAATCTGTTTCAACATGCCAAAACAATTTTATTGTCCCTCCTAAATTATGAAACCCCTCAAGTAAATTATATTGAAATCATCTAAAAGGGAAATGATACAGTTGTACATGGTTAGTGGTTTAAAACATAAATGTAAGACAAAAAAATATGTTGCGTTTGAAAATAATATTTCCTTAGAATAAATTTTTAATTATTTATATAAACAACCCCTTAGGATGTGTTTTTATGAACATTTTTATACTACTCTATCCACTTTTAGAGAGAACTTATTAGGATTTATAAATACAATTCATGGTTGAAATGGCCAAATTTATTTACACGAATCATATAATTATAATTCCTATAATTTTTTAGTAAAACCACCTTTAAGGATTGTTTAACTACTTAATAAAAATGGGTTATTCAAGGATAATAATAATGGATATATTGTATGTTTACATACATTTCCTTCCATATCATTTTTAAATTAATTTTAAAAGGAAATGTTCATATAAATTGTCTTTTTAATTTCAAAAGAACTAAAAAATAAATATAACTAGATTATATTAGTAATCAATGGTAACACCATCTTAATTACCAATCCTTGAAATTTTTAATAAAAAATATAAAGAGAATTTTCTTTGATTCTAAATTGGAATGATATTCCTAAATTATAACTCTTTGGAATAAAGATTCATATATTATGATTCATTTCGCATGTATTTTGTTGGGGTGGAATCCCTAATATCATGACATGTAGAATGATTTCCATACGAACAGAATCCTTTATACTATGATTCACGAGCATGGAATTCATAAGGATTGTTTTCATAACATTATGACTATAGGCAGGGAACCATGAGGATGGTATCTATTATATTGTAATTCTATGGTACGAAATCCTAGGTATGGAATCATTTATCTAATATATGATCCACTATTGTGGATTCTGTGGTATTAAACCTCAATAATAATCATGGTTGTTTATATATGTTCATATGATTGTATCATGTATTCATATATATATATAAACATTACTGAAGGTGTGTAGGGACATTCTAGAATATGCTTAAGCTGATATGGTCGACCATTTTTCCTCAAGGGACATAAGACCCAAATTTTACAATTTATTTTTACCTCTTCATTCTGATATTCATGAAAACTATTTATTATATATTAATTGATTTGACATCTTTATGAACCATTTCTTGTGGCCTATTGAGTATATATCATAACCTATTTGGGCCTCCATTTCACTATAAGTACTCAAATTGACCTTTATGTTTCATGTTGATTTTCATAATTCACGTTTGTTTTGTTATTATTGTATTTGTGATCATACATATATAAGGCGGATTAAGAGATCAGGATGGTTATAAATATTTTCCATGGATATTTTCTTTATTTTTATTGTATACAACTTATCTATACATATTGTATGTTGTTGCTACCCATTATGGAATATTCATGAATGATTACTCTTCATTCATTATTGTCAGTGGTTGTTAATTTTCTGTGATTATTTATTATAGTCTCTTCTATATTTATTACTAAACTAGAGAATATAGACGCCCCATTATACCTCTATTTGACCATAACTACAATTTGGTAGCCTATGGTATAAAAGGAGATAGACATGAGGCCTAGTTGAAAACATAGCAAGGGAATCATTATAAGTATCTCACAGGTTATGCCCTTTAATTGGAATCATATTTTTCCCTTTTTATTTCAATTTCATATGAAATATAGAGACTTTAAATGTGTTGAATTATGTTAAACATATTTTTTGGGTCCATGCATCTCATTAATGATGGAATGTTCATGTTTAAAAGATTGGGATTATTGTTTGATGTTTGGGTTGATTATTATTTCACCCTGGTTGACTATTATGCATCCAAATTTTATTGATTTGAGGGAATATATATATTTTATCACAGCCCTTTATGGAAAATAAGTGTTTCTACATGCTTTATGACATGCTTCTTGAATCTAAATCAATTCATATATCATTCCATATAGGTATTATAATAGATTTATTATTGAAATATTATTTGTTTACTCTTACTATGATTTTATTATGTATACTTTATTATTACCATGATGTGTGATCTATCATCATGATTTGTTATATACCACCTGAGAGTGATAAATAGAATGATTATCATTATGAAATTAATTTAAAAAATGTCATCATATAATCATTAACATCATGGTTACTAATATCATATCTATACACACTAATGAAAAATGTAAATGGTTATAAATGTGTCTGGATCAACCTAAATTGTGTTTTCATGTATATTTTTATGGTGTCACCTCAATTATATATTATTATGTGTTATATAAATGGACCATTTGTTTAATAGGAAGAGACATTTATTGTTTTGATTAAATGGGAACCACTACCAATATATCGAATGTATTGTCCATTATAACATTATAAGGGTAACCAATGTTATCAAAGCATTATTCATGAATTTTAAATCCATTATAAGGAACATAAAAATAAATTTGTAGTTTCAGGAATTCCAATAGAAAATTATAAAATAGAGTACCTTTAAAATTTTGGTATGATAATTCTTATAATATTAAAAATATGTTTATATATATATATACTTTAATTTTAATTCATGCAGAAAATGAATGCATTTGAAAGAAGTGTAAATTATGACTTTTGTGTCTTGTACCTATATGACTTGGTAATGAATACCCATATTGATAAATCAATAAACACATTTATAGAACCAAGTATCTCATTTGGGGCATGATTTTTTGAGGTAAATTTGACTCATCCCAAGAATGATGTCCTTTGAAATTTTTTATGATATTAAATCATTATAGGTGTTCAAAATTGAAATAACCAAAAATGATATAGATTTCACTTGAATGGTAAAACTTTTGTTATCTATAGAGACCTCAGGCCATAAATAATAAATTTATTCCCATATAATTGAACTCATATTGATATGATGGGACCCTCATAGATCATCAGTACTTTCCTGGGTTCTTATAAAATAAAACACATGGGGTTTGTTTCTTAAAAAGGAATATTAATTTTAGGTTTTGGAAAAAAAAATGTATAGTGTTGCAACTAGACGTATGGTGGCTTGATACAAGGAAGTTTCCTAGGATTAATAAAATACATTTTATCTATTATTGATATTTTTTATGAGGTGTTGATTAATAGAAATATCAATTACAAAATAATTTTATTTTTCCACTATTGATTTTAAATTTACATTTTCATTACGAATAAAAAATATAAGAATTCATGAATTAAATATATTGTTAAAAAGGAAATTATGGGTGAATATTAAAAGTGATTCATGGATATATCTAATTAAAGTAAATTTTATAGTTTCTCTAACAATTGATACTTTATATCCTTTCTATACAAACTATTTTAAATATTTAAATGTCATAAAACTAAATTTTTAGAGGTTATTGTTGTATGGACCCTCATGTAGGAGTTAGTTATAAATATTTCCTGGAGAGTTTCCTTTAATAGTTACATGAACATTTCCATGTGACATTGATGACTACTTCATAGGATATAATTGACCTAGAGGTTTTTTGGTAAGGCCTAGATATATTTTAAAGTGTCATCATATTATAATGTGGAGTTATTATTTATGTAAACGGATAAAGAAATTACTGAGGTACCTTCCGACATAATGGAATTGATAAATAATTCTTTTTATTTTCATATTAAAGTTTGCATTTGGGTTTTGGTTTTCCCTAATAGGAATCGTGATAATTAATGGAACCCCTAGGTAGATAGGTGTTTTTCTAGTATATTCAACCATAAGGGGGTATTACTATATCTAAATACCACTATGTATCATCCCCTATATCAATATTTTTTTATACTCTTTTTTTGATCACTCCCATTTTCATTTGTTTATATATGATCAGGTCATGGTATCCCGATGATTGGAAAGTGATATTGTTGTGATAATGATGATTGATTTTTAACCTTATATTTCAAAGATTCCTTAACTGTTTCATTATCACCTCTTCTAAAATATGTTTTACTATAGTGTTAGATGTTTTGTAATAAATACTGATGAATTTAAGGGGTTCTCATGTGATATCCCTTAGAGATAGCTCTTACTTTTTTTCCAAACCCTATAATGTCAATAACTATTCAGAGTTAATGAAAACAGGTGGAAGAGGTCGATCAAGTACTTAATTTTGTTATCTATGGTTAGAATAAATTTTTATATTTTCTATAATGATGCATGTTAGGTTCATTAGTCTTTTTATAAATGTGTAGTGATTCCATTTCCATTTAAAATCATCCTAATTTGTTTTTATGAAATCTATCTATGTTTGTTTATAAAATTCATGTTCTAATCCCATTTGAATAGTTCTTGTGTTGATGTTTCACTCAACTAATTAAAGAAATTTTATGTTGGGTGGTTATTCTACAATTAATGGATGATGTGAGATACCTGATATTGTAATGTATTTTAGAGGGAACACTTAGAAAATTATATTGCTAGTCAGCCATGTATCCTAGATAGTTTGACTATATTCAATAATCACTCGTTGAATTATGTGTTGGGTTTACGAATTGGGTTTATGGGATGTACACCTACTGCATATTTATAAATTTAAATTCTACCAATTTATTTATTTTACAATTTTTAATTCTATTATGATGATAATTAGTGTATGGTGTAGGGATCTACGATCTTAAATATAATAATTACGGTCAAGGTGATGTAGTGATTTGGGTAATTTAAAAGGATGTACATGGGATGAGGGATACACTACAATTATCATGGACATTAATGGTCGGTATACATGGTGTTAGGTGTTGAATAAGGTAGGTGTGGCCTAGATGAAGTGAGAATTGATATGAGGGATCTATACTCTGGCTCAATAGAATCACAGTGTGCTCCTCATTAATAAAGGATCATTCCCCTAATCTTAAAATCACCATGAGTATATTGAAGAAGGATTTTTTTATAAATTGAAGTAGATATTTTAAAATTTTATTATTGTTAAATGAAATCAATACTAAGGAGTTTTAAAATATTATCCATATGGTTCATTTTCCACCACTCTCCATTGGAAGGTGATCACCCGTGATGTTTTTTTCTAACAAAAATACCATTATTTGAATTTGGGAATATGTGATGGGAACATTAATCATCGCTTTGGAATGATTATGATCTTGGTTATTCATTTAATATGTCCATTTTTGTTGAGGATGTGTTGAGGTAACCATTTTTTATTTCATTCAAGAAGTTACATTGATTCCCCTATGGAGGGGAGGAGGGAATAAACAATAGATGGAAATAAATAATGAATTATATGTCTTGGGACAATGAGAATGGTTTTTTAATGAATATTTTGGAACTATAATTTTGGATGAAAAATATAAAAATTTAAATCTATGATCATAAAAAAATCCAGATATGGCTCTATGATGGTTTTGTGTGAAATCCAAATTTGGGTGTTAATCTTGGAATACCTTATACGTCTTGTTTGAGCTTCGGTATGCATTCCTCAAATAATAGTAGTATTCCTTGGGTTCTTTCCTTAGAATTTGCTTTCGGTAATGTGTCGATCATGGGAATTGAGCATTTTCAAAATAGTCATCCAAATTCAGACCAGCCTGGAACTCTTGGATACTAATTTTCAACCAGTGAGTAATAGTAGTTCTCACTCTATTTGGATTATATGGATGAAGAATGAATGAAATCCATGGATTTTCAAAGAATAGATATAGTGAGTAGTGGAGCATTGTCAATTTAACATCGAACATTTCATTCAGATCATAGAGCGAGGGTAGTTTCCTCACATGTAATTTGAAATATGTGATGTGATTATCACGTGAACATGGAATGAATGTCTAAGAAAACATTTTTAAATTTGTGTAGACCAAGGAAATAAAAGGGTTATTGGAATTTAGAACCAATAGTGGAAATCACCATATATCAGATGATATATATATATATAATGACATTATAATGACATATTTTATATAGTCTCGTGTAATCAAGGAATTAATATTTTGGAAGTTTTTGTGACCGTTGGCTCTAATTCAATAATGGCTTAAATGTTGTGGGCATACGGCGGCACTATGAATTTTCATGGTTGTTTTGAAACACAACATAGTTTTTCGAGTCGAAATTTTGATCCACGTAATTTGATAAAGGATATTTTGTCCCAATGATTTCATGGGTTTGAGAATTTTTGGGATGGTGAGACTATAAGATCTATGTTTCTGGACAATTTTTAAACTCGAAACAATTATATCTATTAAATTTGTAAAGATGATAAATTTTTAACTGAGCCTTATAATATAAATCTATAAATTAGATTAGTTTAATGTGTAATTTTTGGATTTGGATTAAGGGGAAATGAGTTTAAAGAATGTTCAGGTGAGTTTTATGAGAACTGGTTTTTAAAATAGAAGTATTATGGAGAAATAGAAATGACACATTGTTTGTTTAAAATGTGTGACCTCATTATTGAAACGACGCATCCATGCAAGCAGTGTTTCATGGTTTTAAAAAATGTTCTATGTTGTTTTTATTTCCATGAGGAATATAATTAATAAATAGTAGAGGTGTTCTCATGGGTTATCCATAGATTTCCAAACTATGCACCCAACCACATGGTCAGTACCACTTAAACAGTAGCGCCACATGGTTGGTACATGTTCATATTTGTAAAGACCAGGAAATTTCAAGGAAATTTTTTTCATATTTTTCTTTGGAATTTTACAAGAACGCAGTTTCTGACGGCGCCTGATTCTGAGGCCCGGTGTGCCCGAAATCATTTTCCGAAGTTTGGCTCGGGTATGTTCTGTGAACGAACGAGCGGAAATTTCTCACTTTTGAACCGGTGCCCAGAATCGAATTCCGAGGGCACCGATGGAACCACAGCGCCCGTAATTGCTTAGGAACTCCTGTTCCGGAATTGCGTTTACATGAGTGTTGATGATAAAAATTGTGGAAGTTTATTTTATAATTACTCTACAATTTTTATAATTTTTTTTCAGTTCTTGATGGAAGTTGGGTAACCACCCAACCTCCCTTGGGAGGTTATGAGGGTGGTGGGGCCCACACGAACCCCACCCTTCATATCCTCTAACCCCCCTCAACTCCCACATTAATTTTGTTAACCTAAGTTATAACTTATGACTTTAATGTAATAAGTTTAATGAGATGAGTTGTGTGTGGTTAAATTGAATTTCAAACTCTTCAAATTCAAATGGTTAGGTTGTGTTAATAAAATAAGACATGGCCTTATTTTTTTTGGGTTAGAGTTCTACAACCTTGAGAGGATTGGGAAGCGTGAGTCTTGTTCTTCTTCAACCTCGACGAAGAACGTGAAGAACACCTCCGCTGAAGAACGTGACTTCTTCTTCCGACGACGTCTTCCCTTCGAACCTACCTCGACGACAATGGAATCGATGTTCGTTCTCCGTGACATGACCCGCGACACGATGTCTCTTTCCGCAACGTTTCTTCCACGACGCCATATCCACGATGCGACGTTCTTCTTCCGCATCATCTCTTCCGCGAAGGTTTTCTGCGATGAAATCTCCGTCAACGACTTCAAATCCTCACTTCGCGACGTCGACGTTCATTCTCCGCGACACCCGTCTTCCACGGCTCGTTAACGTGCACTGTTCCTGAACCAAGGTAGGGGTTTTATTTATTTTTTTGTTCGTGAATACCAACTTGATGATATTCGTGGATTAAAACCAATTGTTATCGAATAACGTGAGGGGGTCGGACCGCACAAACACGGCCGACCCACCTCCTTATTTTTGTGTTGATTTCTTTGTGGTTTGTACATGAAAGCGTGGTGCCGTCGCACCACGTGGTTTCATGCGGAAGGATAAGTGTGGCACCGTCGTGCCGCACCATGGAAAGAAATTCAATGATGCGACACCGTCGCGCTGCGTCGAAGAAAACCGAAGACGCCGCGGCCGGAGCGGGGTCGCGGCGGAGGGGCGCAGTGCCGTCGCACCGCGCCGAACGTCAAGGGCCGCGGCCGGTTCCGGGCCACGACGGAGCAAGGTGACCGAAGGCCGAGCTGGGCCGCCAGTTCCGGAGCTGGAAGGGGACCGGCCATCGCCGGTCCCGTTGAGCAGAAACCGGTCGGCCAGGTCGGGCCGACCAGACAAGGGGGAGCCGGGGGAATTTATTTCCCCCAGCTGGATTTCAAGCGGCCCCAATTAAGGGGTTGTGGTTACTAAAATCGGGAGGGGCTTTCCCCCCCGTGTGGCGTCCAAGTAGTGGGCCCCCATGTGGGGGGGGGGGGGCGTTTCCCTCAAGGTGCGGCATAGTGCCGCGCCGTTTTGAAACCAAGGGGGGGGGGGAATTTGCCCCCGCGCGCGGCGCACATGCGGCGCCCAGGCCGCGCCGCCGGCCGGGCCGGAATTCTGAGCCAGGCCGGGTCATCGGGCCGGGTCGCCGCCCAGGGCGGGTCGACCCGGTTCGGCCGATCCAGGGGGGTACTGGGTTGGGCCGGGCTGGGCGCAGACCCCCTATTATCGGACTATTTGGGTTCAAACTCCCATATCATGGGCTACGGACCTCCGATCGATGCACCATCAGTTGCGTAGAATTCCTTGGAACGAGACAGTCGTTTTGGTATATTGCACTCAATGTTTCGGAATATTTTGGGTTCGGCCAGGTTGGTTCGGATACGAAACCAACAGGGCCCTCGGAGCGGAAACGCTCGTAACTTGAGCTTCGGACGTCCGATTGACATGCCGTCGACTTTTTTTGGTTCATCTTAGTGAGACGAATCTTTTGGCTTACTCCGCTCGAGGTTTGGATGTCGTCGGACTGCGGTCGGGTTGGTTCGCTCATGAAACCAATCTGGCCCCAGGAACGAAAAAGCGAATAACTCACAGATCGGGCGTCCGATTGATGCGCCGTCTGTCTCGTTGTTTTCCTCTTAATGAGACGGAGATTTTTGCATAATACTCCCAGGTTTTGGTTGCTGTTGGATAGTGGCCAGGTTGGATTGTATCCGAAATCCAACCGGGCCCCTGAAACAGAAAAGCTGATATCATTCAGACCAGATGTCCGTTTGACGAACCATCAGTGGTGTTGGTGATCACGTTGAGAAACGATACCTATGAGTATACCCTATGAGTGTTCGGGGTATAGTTGATTTACGGCCATATTGGTTCGCACACGAAACCAACCGGGCCCTGGGGACAAAAAGGCTAGTAACTCACAGACCGGGCATCCGATTGACGCGCCGACTATTGCATTGAGACCTCTATGATGAGGTGGTCCTTTGAGATACTTCTTCATGGGACATAGTGATACTTCGAGTATCGACCTATAGCTCATGGAGCGGACCCTCCCGGAGATGAGCGTACGGAGTACGGAGACCGTGTAGACGGCTGAGACCTGACGACTGCTTGACCGGATCGACTTGGAGTGAGTTGACTTGCCCAATGGACGGAGCACCGTGTATTTGGAGACAAACCCACGACGGACGGAGCGCCCGGTACTTGGCAGCAGAACCTCGGTACTCGATAGGTGGAGTACCTCTCTAGGATATTAGGGGGAGCGCCCGGTATTTGGCGACAGACCTACAGCAGACGGAGAGCCCGGTAGTAGGCCGCAGACCCGCGGTACTCGACAGGAGGAGTGCCTCATCAGTCTTAGGTTAGTGAGCAGTTCCTCTGAGTCATGACAGGACCACTGTACACTCCAGAGACGGAGATCTTCAGCAGTTACGGTTCGATAATGAAAATCCTGGTTTGAGCTGAAAATTTTGACCCTTGTGTTTACCTCATGATTGAGATGGGTCACTTGATAACTTAGGTATATGTATGGGCATATACTTGGGTAGTGGTTATCCGTTGATTTCATGATCCTTGTGTTTCTTCATGATTGAGATGGGTTACATGGTAACTTAGGTATATGTATGGGCATATACCTAAGTAGAGGTCATCTGTTGAGATCTTACTTGTGGTTATCCTTGTTGGTTTTATTGAGACCTTGAGGGTCTCGGGGTCCCTACTGAGTATCGTTATAGTCACCCCTGCACGGGTTATGCACGCACCTCGTTGTGTTGGTTGTAGACGACGGGCAGTGCTGACAGAGGCCGAGTGGTCAAGGACTGGACGGTTCCTGGAGATGGACTACATGACGAGTCAGTACCAGGAGGTCTACTACATGACGAGTCAGTATCCGGAGGAGGTTGATAGGCGAGAGAGTTGAGGAGGCTATTTGTACCTACCCTTCAGGTAGGATTCGTGGCGGATGATCCAGGAGCTGCGCTATCTGTACCTACCCTTCAGGTAAGATCTGAGAAGGTCGACCCAGGAGATGCTTCCTTATTCCAGTAGTTTTCCTTTTTTTGTTGTACTTTCGTTCAGTTGTAGCTACACTTTCAGTTGGGTTTGTATTCTGGCCCATTTACTTTTCAGCACTTTTTTTGTACTTACTGTTTTGCTTCCGCTTGTACTCTGTGGTGTTTTGTTTACTTTTATAAAGGCAATTCCTTCTCAGTTACCAGGATTTACGCCTTTGGTGCTAGTCTCCATCCCCTGTCCTATGGAAGGCGGGTTTGGGGTAGTCACGACACAGGCCCCAAGGACGGGTCGTGACAAATTGGTATCAAAGGAGTCAGTTCTACCTCAGAACATATAACTCTGATTTTTTCTTTCTATGAAGCAATAGTGTTAAGGGTACCGAGTGTGGTCTTTAGTTCAGGGAGTCCAGTGTTGGTGCGGGCGTCCGACGTATCCATACAACAAGACCCTAACAACGGATTTCCGACTTTGTGCACGAAAACACTGGTTGTGTGTGTCTTTCCAAAAGTTTTATTTTAATATCAGCTCAAACTAGGTCAGATCACCAGGTATAAATCGTTTGACCGTGTCACGTTGTTCCTTCCCAGATGACTCCCCGTGGACGACCAGCTAGAGCCCCGAGAGTGGTTCGTACTGATAGCCCGCCGAGCGTCGAGGCCCCAGTACAAGGCCCTTTTCCAGTTGAGGCACCAGCGGAGGCACCAGTAGTACTACTAACCGTTGGGCCACCGATGCCACCAGCCCCAGCAGTAGAGGGAGCACGTCGCTTGACTACACTGCACGAGTTCCAGCGCCAGAGGCCACCCAGGTTCCAGGGAGGGACGGACCCGGAGGCGACAGAGGATTGGATGGAGGCTGTGGTGAGAGTCTTCATGCTAGTGGGGACGCCGACAGACTTCATGGTGATCCTTGATACCAGCCTTCTTCAGGAATCAGCAGGGAAATGTTGGAGCCTGATGCTCCAAATGCATGAAGAGGCGACACTTCTTTGGGCAGACTTTGAGACCCTATTCTGGGCAGAGTTTGTACTAGCCACCCTTCGAGCGGTCCATATACAGGAGCTACTTCAGCTGTGGTAGGGCAGGATGACAGTGGCACAATATTAAGCGAGGTTCACAGACCTCTCGCGCTACTCCACAGATATATTACGGGACCCATTCTTCAGGGCCCGAACCATCGAGCAGGGGCTCAGGCGAGAGATTAGAGATTTTGTTGTTTCTCACTGCATTACGACGCAGACATGGGTGTTGGAGAGAGCCCTCTTAGTGGAGAGTTTCCTTGTTGAGCAGTCTCCAGCAGCAGGACACACCACTAGACGGCTTGTGGCAGAGTCTTCTGCAGCAGGCAGTAGACAGATGACGCAGAGGTCCAAGAGGACCAGACCTACTGTGGGCCGACTGCACAACTCAGGTTCAGTTGTACGGGGAAACCGGGGTGGAGTCAGAGCCAGACGTGCCGAGTTTGGACAATGTTACTCCTGCGGCGGGATTGGTCACATGGCACGTGACTGTCCGACCCGCCATGCAGATGACCAGCAGTTAAATGAAGAACCTCCCAGGCAGAGGTAGAGGTTCGATCAGGGCAGACCACAGGGGACAGGAGGACATGGGAGTGCTCAGCATTAGGCAGGTGAGACCTATGGTCCTGGAGCTCTAGAGGCAGATGGACAGGATCGGGACTAGCTCCAGACCTGGAGGCTATTGATCATGTTGCTTCTAGTGTTTTGTTGTTGTTACATTCATGTCTTTGTACTATTAGCTGCAATAATGAATATACACTTATCTTTGTAAAGTTTTCTTTCCTTTCCTTTTTGTTTGGTTGATACCGAGTGGTCCCGGTTAAGACTATTGACTTGACCCTCACTTTCGAGATTTCGACTGGAGGAGACCTAGTGACCTCACACTGATGCCAACAGTGTGACTCAACCCTTGGAGGCGAGAGTGACAGTTGGATATCTCGGTAGTTACGTCGAGGCCTTACGACATCATCCATGGCATGAATGCATCATTCATGTCAGGATTGGCTATATTAGGCAATGTATATGGTGCATCCAGGGGATGAGACCAGATTTCTCTTATCGGAAAAGAAGAAATCATGGCAGCTCTTTTGAGACTAGAGCCGGTCCAGGCCATCCAAGAGCGGATGAGGACAGCACAGGGCCGACAGAAGCCTTTTGCTGACAGGACATGGAGGCCTCTAGAGTTCGAGGATGATGATTACGTCCTTATACGGGTTTCACCTCGATGGGGATTACAGAGATGTGGCCAAGGCGGCAAATTATCTCGGAGGTTCAGTGGACCTTATTTGGTCCTCAGCTGGGTAGGCGAAGTGGTTTACCGCTTGACGCATTCACCGCAGTTGCACCAAGTGCACGAAGACTTCCACGTATCTGAACTAAAGAGATACGTGCTCGACCCTTCGCATATCATCGACCATGAGGAGCTGAACGATGGTGATGGGGTGTCTTTCATGGAGGTTCTAGTGGGGATCATGGATAAACAGGAGCGGATCCTACGAGGACGATCAATTCCTCAGGTGCACTTTCTCTGGCAGTACGGGAACCTCCGGGTGAGCACATGGGAGCGGAAGGCTCAGATGCGTGCTCTGTACCTCTTTTGTGACTCTAGTATGTGTTGAAGCTTTATGGGGACGTGAAGCCCTGAGGTGGGAGTAATGTAAAGACACAGAAATTTCAATGAATTTTTTTTCTTAATTTTCTTTGGAATTTTACAAGAACGCAGTTTCTAACGGCGCCTGATTCCAAGGATCGGTGTGCCCGGAATCATTTTCCGATGTTTGGATTGGGTACGTTCAGTGAACGAACGAGCGGGAATTTCTAACTTTTGAACTGGTGCCTGGAATCAAATTCTGAGGGCACCGATGGAACCGCAGCCCCGGTAATTGCTTAGTAACTCCTCTACCGGAGTTGCATTTACATGAGTGTTGATGATAAAAATTGTGGAAGTTTATTTTATAATTACTCTACAATTTTTATTATAATTATTTTAGTTCTTGATGGAAGTTGGGTAACCACCCAACCTCCCTTGGGTGGTTATGAGGGTTTTGGGGCCCACACGAACCCCACCCCTTCATATCCTCTAACCCCCCTCAACTCCCACATTAATTTTGTTAACCTAAGTTATAACTTATGACTTTAATGTAATAAGTTTAATGAGATGAGTTGTGTGTGGTTAAATTGAATTACAAACTATTGAAATTCAAATGGTTGGGTTGTGTTAATAAAATAAGACTTGGTCTTATTTTATTTTTGGTTAGTGTTTTGCAACCATGAGAGGATTGGGAAGCGTGAGTCTTCTTATTCTTCAACCTCGACGAAGAATGCAAAGAACACCTCCGCTGAAGAACGCGACATCTTCTTCCAACAACGTCTTCCCTTCGAACGTACCTCGACGACAAAAGAATCAACGTTCGTTCTCCACGACACGACCCGCGACGCGACGTCTCTTTCTGCAACGGTTCTTCCGTGACACCGTATCCGCGATGCGATGTTCTTCTTCCACGTCGTCTCTTCTGCGACGGTTTTCCACGACGAAGTCTCCGTCAACAACTTCGAATCCTCTATTCGCGATGTCGACGTTCATTCTCCGCGATGCTCGTCTTCTGCGACTCGTTAACGTGCACTGTTCCTGAACCTAGGTAGGGGTTTTATTTATTTAATTGTTCGTGAATACCAACTTGATGATCTTCATGGATTAAAACCAATTGTTATCGAATAACGTGAGGGGGTCGGACTGCACAAACACGGCCGTCCCACCTTCTTATTTTTGTGTTGGTTTCTCTGTGGTTGGTACGAGAAAGCATGGTGTCGTCGCACCATGCGGTTTCATGCGGAAGGATAAGCATGGCACCGTCACGCCGCGCCGTGGAAATAAATTCAAGGACGCGGCCCCGTCGTGCCGCGTCGAAGAAAACCGAATATGCCGCGACCGGAGCGGGGCCGCGGTGGAGGGACACGGTGTCGTCGCACCGCGCCGGACGTCAAGGGCTGCGGCCGGTTCTGGGCCGCGACAGAGCAAGGTGACCGGCGGCCGAGCCGGGCCGCCGATGTCGAAGCTAGAAGGGGACCGGCCATCACCGGTCCCGTTGAGCAGAAACCGGCCGGCCAGGTCGGGCACACCGGACAAGGGGGAGCCGGGGGAATTTATTTCCCCCGTCTGGACTTCAAGAGACCCCAATTAAGGGGCCACGATTACTAAAATCGCGAGGGGCTTACCCCCCCCCCCCCCCCCGTGCGGCGTCCAAGAAGCGGGCCCCCATGTGGGGGGGGGGGGCGTTTCCCTCAAGGCACGGCATAGTGCCGCACCGTTTTGAAACCAAGGGGGGGAGATTTCCCCCCCGCACGCGGCGCACATGCGGCGCCCAGGCCGCACCGCCGCGCCGGCCTGAGCCGCCATGCCGTCAGCCGAGCCGGAATTCTGAGCCGGGCCGGGTCGCCGCCCGGGGCGGATCGACCCGGTTCGGCCGATCCAGGGGGTACTGGGTCGGGCCGGGCCGGGCCTAGACCCCCTATTATCGGACTCTTTGGGTTCAAACGCCCATATCATGGGCTACGGACCTCCGATCGACGCACCATCAGTTGCGTAGAAATCCTTGGAACGAGACGGTGGTTTCGGTATTTCGCACTCAAGGTTTCAGAATACGTTGGGTTCGGCCGGGTTTGTTCGGATACGAAACAAACCGGGCCCTCGGAGCGGAAATGCTCGTAACATGAGCTCCGGACGTCCGATTGAAGTGCCGTCAACTTTGTTGGATTACTCTTAGTGATACAGATCTTTTGGATTACTCCGCTTGAGGTTTGGATGCCATCAGAGTGCGGTCGGGTTGGTTCGCTCATGAAACCAACCGGGCCCCTGGAACGAAAATGCAAACAACTCACAGACCGGGCGTCCGATTGACGTGCCGTCTGTCTCGTTGTTTTACTTTTAATGAGATGGAACTTTTGGAATAATTCGCCCGAGTTTTGGTTGCTGTTGGATAGTGGCTGGGTTGGATTGTACCTGAAATCCAACCGGGCCCCTGAAACGGAAAAACTGATATCATTCAGACCGGACGTTCGTTTGACGAACCATCAGCGGTGTTGGTGATCACATTGAGAAATGGTTCCTATGAGTATACCCTATGAGTGTTCGGGGTATAGTTGAGTTACGTCTGGATTGGTTCGCACACGAAACCAACCGGGCCCCAGGGATGAAAAGGCTAGGAAATCACAGACCGGGCGTCCGATTGACGCGCCGACTGTTTCATTGACACCCCTATGATGAGCCGGTCCTTTGAGATACTTCTTCGTGGGACTTAGTGATACATGGAGTATCGAACTATAGCTCGTGGATCGGACCCTCCCGGAGACGAGCGTATGGAGTACGAAGACCGTGTAGACGGCTGAGACCTGATGACTGCTTGACCGACTCGACTAGACCAGTGGACGGAGCGCCCGATATTTGGTGACAGACCCACGACGGACAGAGCGCCCGGTAGTTGGCCGCAGACCCGCGGTACTCGATAGGTGGAGTACCTCTATAGGCTATTAGGGGGAGCCCCCTGTATTTGGCGACAGACCCACAGCGGATGGAGCGCCCGGTAGTCGGCCGCAGACCCGTGGTACTCGATAGGAGGAGTACCTCAGTATTCTTAGGTTAGTGAGCAGAACCTTAGAGTCGTGATAGGACCACTGTACACTCCAGAGACGGAGCTCTACAGCAGTTACGGTTCGATAATGAAAATCCTGGTTTGAGCTGAGATTTTTGACCCTTGTGTTTACCTCATGATTGAGATGGGTCACTTGATAACATAGGTATTTGTATGAGCATATACCTGGGTAGTGGTTATCCGTTGATTTCATGATCCTTGTGTTTCCTCATGATTGAGATGGGTTACTTAATAACTTAGGTATATGTATGGGCATATACCTAAGTAGAGGTCATCTGTTGAGATCTTCCTTGTGGTTATCCTTGTTGGTTTTATTGAGACCTTGTGGGTCTCGGGGTCCCTACTGAGTATCGTTATACTCAGCCCTGCACGGGCTATGCCCGCACCTCGTTGTGTTGGTTGCAGACGACGGGAAATGCTGACATAGGCCGAGTGTTCGAGGACTGGACGGTTCCCGGAGGTGGACTACACGATGAGTCAGTACCCAGAGGTGGACTACGCGACGAGTCAGTATCAGGAGAAGGTTGACAGGTGAGAGAATTGAGGAGGCTATCTGTACCTACCCTTCCGGTAGGATCCGTGGTGGACGATCCAGGAGCTACACTATCTATACCTACCCTTCAGGTAGGATCTGAGGACGTCGACCCAGGAGCTGCTTCCTTATTCCAGTTGTTTGCCTTTTTCTGTTGTACTTTCGCTCAGTTGTAGCTACACTTTTAGTTGGGTTTGTATTCTGGCCCATTTACTTTCCAGAACTTTCTTTTTTACTTAGTGTTTTACTTCGGCTTGTACTCTGTTGTGTTTTGTTTACTTTTATAAAGGAAATGCCTTCCCAGTTATCGGGATTTACGCCTTTGGTGCTAGTCGCCATCCCCTGGCCTATGGAAGGTGGGCTTGGGGTAGTCACGGAACGGGCCCCGAGGACTGGTCGTGACAATATTAATCCCCATGACTAGACTATGAAGGCTACGTATAACGGGTAATGATAGAATCACAATTGGGGCACTATTATCCAAACTAAGTATCCTAACCATGTTCGTCATCTATTAGGGGATAACTATTTTACCTGTAACAATTTAACGGTTTATACCACCTTTTCCACCGGATTTCTTCATCAACTCCCCTATATGCACATAACACTCCCTCTCTATCTCCATGGAGAATAACTTTTCTTCCTTTTATGAATCAAATTTATCAAGATGCATTGGAAGAACCTTTTTTATTATTTAGCTCCTAATTTTTTTCGTCTTTTTTTATCTTGTTTTATGGAATTTTAAATCATTGTGTTAAAATTTACCCTATTTTCATAGAATCATTGTAATCTTATTATTTCCCCCATTCCCACTACAATCAGAGTCAAATATTGTACGAGTGGACTTTAATTATCATGAGGTAGGTAGTATATACTATTTTCAATCAATTTTACATTGTATATATAGAATATTCATGATGGTGTACATAGTAATATTCCATTTGTTGCAGATAAGTTTTTAAATTTTATAAATTAATAACCTAAACCACATTTATAAATTTTATGTGAAAGAGCACGGTCAGTGTAATTGTACCACATAAAGGGGGAGGGGGAATCAGTGAATTGTTTTCCTTTATGAATGTTTTTAATTGAAAACCCATTGCCTCTTGTTAATGATTTTCTGCCCTGATAAAAAAAATCAAGGACACATCTATATGAAAAAAATATATCCAAGGTTCACTATATAGTATGAATTAATAATTCAATGTTTTGGATTGTAAATAATCCAATACCACATGAAACACTAGAAAATAGTCTTTATATTACAATGATAAGGCTATACCCTTTTACACGTGTAGCTGTATGCAATTGATTCTAATAGTTCACGTGAACCCTCTTCGCAAAAATAGGGTAAACCAATATTTTTTATCAATGCATGTAACATGTTCTTCATTTAAATTCCATAAATGTATTCTTTTAGAAAAGTTATTATATTTTTTAACCATAATATGGTATGAATATCACAGACATTGTTATGAAAATAGTTTCACATTTTACCTCTACATTTTCCACTGTCTGATTCATTTGAGTATGATTCTTCCAATAAAATTATTCTCTATAATATTCTCCCCAGTATGATTCCGAATACAAAAAATATGACTTCAATAGAATAAAAAGGGGATGAATTAGTTCCACTTCAATTCTGAGTCAGAAAAAAATCCTACATTTTTTTAGTCTAAAGAACTCAATATTAAAGCATATAGCACTATAGGAGACAATTCAAAACATTTTCCTCATTCAAGGAATCCCAATTCGAAAATCCATGATGTAATTAATCTGTCCTGATATGATGATCAACTGAAAACAATTGAAGATCAGAATAGGGTAATCATCTAAGTCTGATAATTACATAATATGAAGATCATCTTAATGCAATATTTTGATATTATCTCTTAAATTTTACTTCAATCAATAAAACATTAATACCATGAGTTAATATGAAAACTGCTTCTTCTCTATAAAACATGGATCTTCCCCCTCATTTATATTGAAAAATTCCTTGTTTATTAAAAATTACAATATAAATTACAATTATTCAGTTGGACCATAGAGGTTTGGGAAGAAACCAAAAAATCATTCCCACTCACATAAATTCACCCAAATGTTAATTTTCCCTAATATATCAGGCATATTTTGACAACATCAACTATTCTTGTAGATTCTTGATTATTTTGATATCATTATCAAATGTAATTTCATATTCCTATAAATGAAATTTATTCAGAACAATAGTTTTGTATTAGTTGAATGAAAATTTTCGAAGAAATGGATTCCATTCTTAATGATAAATACAATTCTCTATAATAATTCAATATAATAATTATTTTTAATATCTAGATCCTCGTTGAAATCATATTCAATGAACACCTTCAACTGTACTCTGAACCAACTTCTCACTATTTCACCTTTCCTCTGGATGCACTTAAAAATTTACATGAAATGAAAACAATTTAATTTAGACCATTTATAATGGTTGACTACATTGTGGATCGGTTTTCTTGTTTATAATTTTTATTATCCTTGCCTTAGTTTCATATCTATCGGTATATATTAAAAAAATCTACCTGAGTATGATGGAATGAAAAATACAATTGACTAGTGTCAATATCTTCAACATCAAAAAAATCTTTATTCCAAAACAAGTACTTTTATCATAACATACTTCCTGGCATTGAATCCATTTTAGAATTTCTTGAGAATCATCATATTTCAATTGGAATGTATCATAAACATCCATTCTTTTCAGATTATTTCGTTCCATCCCACCTGTTAAAAAATGTTCAGGAAATAATTGGCCCAAATACAATTACGATAAATATGTTTGTCCCAGTTATGATTGTTTTGAGTATGATTGATTGGGATATGATAATCCTGATAACATAAATCCTTAATACAACCATTCTTTGTGATATCATTCTCCATATTATTGGCCAAAATATCATCATCCTAATAATGATAATCATGGATATGATAATTAATGGGTAAGGTCATTCTTGTTATGATTGGTCTAGTAACAAATTCTTTAGTAAATCCATTAAACTCTTCAGCCTCAACATCATCTTTTCTGTCAGGATATGCAATATAATTTCTCTGAAATTAATTGGCCTTATCATGATCACCAACATCCTCTTCATTTCATCTATATCTGATCAATCTGAGTACAATAAAAAACACCCTATAACTACCCCTTTCTTTCATCAATAATGAATCATATGTTTTACCACATAATAATGATTTATGATAATTAAAAATCATCAAATAATCATCACATTTAATTAAACATATTAATGTAGATAACTATTATTAATTAAAAAAATAACTTCTTTCATACCTAATTCATAGTGAACTCAATGAATATTTAAAACATTCCAAATGCATTATCAATTAGACCATTTTATTATAAATTCAGAATGAATCTGATAAAATTCTCATTAGGATGATCTCTTATTATGGACCAAAGGTGAGTCTTATCCGATCATTTTTTTCAGCAAAAATATATTTATTATGATGGAATTTCCTATAATAATGTATGTCTGATTTTTTTGAAAACAACAATCAATACGATTTTCACTAAATACAACGTAACATGATTTCAATTCTTCAGGAACATTCTTTGACATCAAAATACAACACTCAAAAACCATCACCTTCATTACCAACTTTTTCGTAACAATCCCCCCTATGGATATTGATGTCATCAATGTTCCATAAATCACTAGACAAAATATCCTCATGTAATGGATGAATTATCAATAAATCTAATCTTATATGATTTATTTCATTGAAGGAAATAAGAACATTTAACAGAAAAACCATGTTTTAGATAAGTATTGATTATGATACACCTATTTATCTTCCTCGTATTATCATTCTCTGGTCATATCCTTTCCAAGAAATGTATACAGATTGTTTCTTTTAACAACAACAAAAATAGTTATAATCATTTACTCACACTACAATGCTAAATTTATAGCTTATATATAACTCCCACTTTTTGCGTGCATCCATGGATTGATTAATGAAACAATTGAGTAATCACACTTTAAAACTTTATTTAAAGGCAATACAAGAGGTGGGATAGATACACATACCTCAATTGTAAAGAGAAAGAGGTTGGACACCCATGTTCAACATCATTTTATAAAAGGATTCCTTTAGTTAATATTTTGTTTAAATATCCTTAGTTTATTTCAATGTGAGAATATAATTAAGTTTCAATTAATTCTTCATCACATGTTCATTAATTTAATTATATTTTATATCATTATATTCTGAATGAGAATTTTGAATAGGATTCCTAGTGAGCTTGACTGTGCATTTATTTTAACAACCCAAGAGTAATGGTAACTTCACTTCAACTAGTAAATCATACAATTGTGTTTTCATCGACAAACATTAACTAGATATTTGAGGGGATTCAACATATATAGATTCATCTGTACTCAATGTCATTTAATTGTTTTTGTTTGAAATCCAATAAAATTAATTGTTTTCTCAAAATAAAACTCAACTATATGTGGATCTTCTACCATAAAAATTCCCTACCCATTCATCATTTAAATAAACAATCAACTAAATCCAATCTATACTTCCAAACCTAATTTCATATTCTAATGTGTCTTTTATGCATAAAAGAATAATATTTCCAATAATTAAATTTCATTCTTTTTGTCCACTATAAAATTATTCACAAATGGTAAGAGCATAAACAATTTCGAGTCTGGAGGAAGTCAAATGCCACAAAAATCCATTTAGATTCCTAAAATTTTTCAAGTCATTGTCTTTTACATATCCATATTTTGTTAAATTCATTTCCACATAAATCAGGGTGAAAATATTTTTAGAGTTTTCCAAGCCACAACACTTGATATGTTCATTATCATAATTTTCATATGAAATTATAATGTGTTTCTCCTTTGGTATGATTTTTATTCCAATAATGTCTTTCATTTCTCATAGCGTGAAAATTTCAAAAACCATTTTAATTTCTTTGGTAAACCATTCACAACTACTTTATTCAATCCCATAAAAGATAATATATTCCACATGAAAAATTATAATTATGCAATACTCCTGAAAACCTCTTATGTAAATATTGTTATCCACTCTTCCATTCAGAAAATGTAATTTCCATATGCATTTATACAATTTGGAATACCAAATCCTCAGATCTTGGTTCATCCCATACAAATCCTTTTTAAATTTACACACATTAATTTCTTATTTCCTAAAATAAAAGCATCAATTTTTTTCAATAAGAATTTCCCCATCAAGATAAAAATTCAAGATTATACATTAAACATCCATTTGAAGGATTGTGTAACCTCATTGTGTAGTAATAATAATAAATATTTGGATTTTTTCTAACTATTCCACTAAAAATTACAGATTGATTGGAAAAGAGAATACATTTCCCAACCACCATCTATTCTTTCCTTTTTGAGACACCATCATTTTAATTATCAATAACAGTGTTCTTTTTTCGTACTAAAAATTTTGAACTAGATATTTTAAAAATAATTCTAAACTCATATTATTTCAAAAAAATTCTATACATAAGGTTATTTGAGAATTATAAATTCATAACTTTGTTGGTCATGGAAATATACAGAAATTTCCAATGATTCTTCTTTACAATAACTACTTAATAATCCATCTCAACCATTTAATGTATATTTTTTTGATCCATCTTAGGATAATAATTTTGAGAACTTTCACAAATATCAGTGAAATAGTTTTTGAAACCTGTACTTCTTTTTCAGGTTTAAAATGTTTTTGTTTAACATGTTCCAACTCTTATTTATTTACATTCAATTTCAACTCTAGATTCTCATTAAGAATATTTTATTCTTAATGATATTTATTCAAATCATCAATATCATTCACCATTATCACTTTATCATTAGAAAAAACAATTTTTTTCATATTACGGAATAATCATTTTCCAACTTATTTTTCTTATTTTAAATAATTCTAATCATTCTCTTATATTATTTCAACTATTCTTTAAAATGATGTTATTTTATGTTTCTTATTCTTTAGAACTAGAGATTCTGAATTTTTCTTCATATATTGTTTAAATAAATCTATTTTAAATACATTACTCCATGGATTTTTTAGATTCAACATCACTAAATTCTTCTTGTTCATATTTTACAAGAAACTTATTCTTCTAGATTTGAAGAACGTTATTTCTTTTTATACAAATTTTTATTTATTTATCAACTTGTTTCTTCCGTTAACATCATTGATGTAATTATTCATCATTATTTTATTATTCTATAGTTCATTGAGTACATATATCCACAATATGACCAAAGCCTCCACATTCGAAATATTTCGATAGATGATTCCCTATTTATTTCCCTTCACCTTTTTTGATATTTTTAGAAAAAAAGGATAAAATATCATCAAATGTTTTATATTACTCTTTTTGGATCCACATTTTTCAGCTTCATCTTCTATAAGAATATTATTTGATTTTTATTTCATTACATCCATGAGTAAATTTTTCTATAAACCCATTTTTTATTTTATTATCTCTCCCCCTTTTCAATTAATATGTAATGAGAGTGATATAAAAATAATCAAGATATAATGCTTCAGAATATCAATATTTCAATGAATAAAATATTACCTAAAAATTTTTAGGAAGGATTCTCAAAGTATTTTTAACAATTATAGAATCACGTAACATTCCACCAAGACTTATGATAATTCTAAATAATTTATTTACCCTGGTATATTAGTCCCCAATAGAATCATACCAACCCATAATCATGTCTTCATACATCAATCTCCATATTTTATGTTTTTATATTTCACTTTTTTATTATCTTCATATATGATTTCAAATTTATCCCTATACATATGATGGTAGACACTCTTTTCATTGTTAGTAAATAACTTCCACAAAGTGAAGACAATATAGAATTATTGGCCATTAAATAAATCACAAGTTTATTCTTTTCAACTCATGCAAAAGGGATGTTAAAATAAATAAGGGGAATCCAATATGTTGTATCATCATGATCATTATATCCAATAGAGATAAGATAAGGGGATATTATATCATTCTTGATATGGTAATTCCTTAAATCAAAATCATGAATACCTATAATGATCACACAATTCAAATCCTTTATCAGCATAGAATAATGTAAGGGGAAGTAAACCATGATACCAGTTGAATGTTCTTAATCAGTGTAATTGTATCACTAAGAGGGGAGGGTTTGAATAAATGATAATTTTTCTATTATGTTAATTTTCTATTGAAACAATGTTATCCTCGAATTAATGATTTCTTTCCTTGATAAAAACAATTGAAGCACACATCCACAGGTATATAAGTATTTTCAAGTATTAATATTATATAATAATTTCTACATCCTTAGTATTGATTGGAAATAATCCAATAACACACAATCTACTAGAAAACCATCCCTGGAATACAATGAGTAGTATATACCCATTCACTCTTGTAGCACTATGTAAATAATTCTAATACTAAATTATAATATTCTGAGAAAAAATAGGGTAAAACAATATTTGTGTAATAACACATGTTACCTATGATTATTTTCAATAAAAAAATTTCCAAGAAAAAAAATATATTTTCATACCAAGAAGATGGCATAAACTTAATCTAAGTTATTATAAATACTCATTCTGATTTTTGTAGTAAAATTTTCTCTTTCTAATTCCTCCGAGTATGATTCTCCCAATACAATTCTTATCCATACTATTCTTCCCAGTATGATTCACCCTAATATGTATAATATGACATTTATTGAATATGATAGAGATGATTCCGAACCTCTAAAATTATATTTGAATAAAATCACAGTATGACTCTTCAGGTTCAAATAAATCAATAACAATGTTATAACAGTAATTGAGTATGATAGTGACATTTCTGAATATTTTCCTTAGTTTAGAAAACCCAATATATAAATACCAAGATCCTCTTAATCCAACACAATAAAATGATCATCCAAATATAATTGAATAGTAGAATATGGAAATCAACTATGTAAAAGAATAACTATATTCAATGATTATTTGAATACAACATTGTGATCTTGTCTCTTCTGATTCAGAACAATCCACCAAAACTTCTCCAAAACAAGTGAATTTGGGAAGTTATTATTCCATATAAAGCGCATAGATTCTCTCTCTTCCACAGTGAGCATTACATCAACCACTAAAAAATAATTATTTACTTTTCTACATTTATAGGTGTCCTATAAGGGTTTTTAGTAAGAATCTCATAATCATTCTGACTCACATTAATTCAACCAAATTGTAATTTCCACTAAAATATAGTGTGAATATTTAAATTCTTAACTCTACTAAAAACATCTCAAATCATTTAAAATCAAAATAAAACTTCATATCTTTTTTATATAAATCTATTTTCTCCAAAACTAAATCTTTGTATTAATTGAATTTAAATGTACGAACAGATGGATACCATTCCGGCTGGTGAATATGGTGCTATGTATTAATTAAATAAAATCATTATTTTGAATTTAAATCTCCCCTAGAAATCATATTCTATAGACTTCTTTATCTCTAAAATCAACCCACTTCTCTCTATTTTATCTTTTCTCTTGAATCCCATGAAAACTCACATTAAAAGAAAATAATGTAATTCAACCCATTTTGAATGGTTGACTACATTGTTGATCAGTTATTTTAATTACAATTTTCATTGACCATATCTCAGTTCCAAGTCCATCAATCATTTTTGAAAAACAATTAATTCTTAGTCTGATGGAATGATGAATACAATGGACTTGTGTCAACAGCTTTGTCTTCAACAACATTCTTCAATCTAGAACTTCTGCTTTTATCATGACATAATTTATGACGTTGAATCAATTTGAGAACAACATAAACACCATTATATTTAAATTTAAATGCATCATGACATCCCATTATTTTTATCTTATTTTATTTCACTCTCACCAATTAATAATTTTAAGAAAACAATTTCTCCAAAAACAAACTGGAATAATATGATTGTCTGGGTAAATGTTTTTTTTACGATTAGCCTAGATTCGATCATCCTGACAATGATCATCCTTATAAAGACCATCCTATATATGATAATTCTAGGTAAGATCATTCTTGGTACAATTATCTTGGATACGGCCATCATGAGAATGACCATCCTACATACTATTATTCTTGGTATAATAATTCTTGGTCGGATGGGCCTTGATACATATTCATTAGTACAAAATTTTTCATCGTTAACCTCACTATAAATGTTTCCTTCATAATCCTAAATACAATTGTCAAATATTCATTTTTCATGAATATTATCACCATAACCATATTCTTTTCATCAATATACAATTAATATGAATACAATAGATATCATCTATTTCAATACGCCTTCCTTTGATAATGCATGAATCATAAGTTTAACCACCTACATATGATTTATAATATTTTTAAATCAGAAAACTGTCAACAAATTTAATTAATCAGAGTCATTAATAAATTGATTATTCATCAAAATAGTCAATTCTATCATATTTAAGTCAGAGTGAATCCGATGACCATTTAC
The DNA here is from genome assembly GCA_963277665.1 of Viscum album. Lineage (NCBI taxonomy): Eukaryota > Viridiplantae > Streptophyta > Magnoliopsida > Santalales > Viscaceae > Viscum > Viscum album. The sequence goes on along the minus strand of OY728158.1, from coordinate 154,753,305 downwards.
ATCCATCAAGATGCATTATCAATTCAACCCTTTTATGTCCAATTTATGGTGAATATGGTCAATTCCTCATAAAGATCTTCTCTCATTCCAGACTCATGATCAGTCCAATCAACACCATTTACTTCAACAAAATTGTTTTATTTATGATGGAATTTTCTTAAACAAATTGAGTCTGATTATTTTGAGAACAACCATCAATAATAATTTTTCTAAATATAGAGTGAGGTGATTTCCATTCATAAAAAATTTACTCTTACAACAAATGCCCACAAAATAATGTAATTACTTTTATTATCATTGTGGTTATAATAATATTTTACACCTCTACATTGATTTAGGATGAAAACCTCATCCTAAACCACAATGTACGTTTATTCAAATAAATCCCCTTTAATAAATATATACATATTATTCAAAACAAATCCATATGGTGTGTTCTGGATAAATGTGGTCTCATTCCTCAATTTGTGTATTATAATCACCTTATAAGGTGTGATGTATATCCCACATGGAATACATGATCCCATTATCTTAAATAATATATATGAATATCATGCTTTTATTTTATAAAAATCTTATTTTGAGGTGTGTTTATTTCTCTAATAATTTTTTATTCAATGAGATTACTCAGTGATATATTTCATTGTTACATACATGAAACTATTCATAATTTAAAAATTAATTATAATATAAAATTTTCATGTAACTAATATTTTTCATTATTTCTGATCTAAAAATGTATATTTGGGTTAAATAAACTGTGAAGAAATACTATCTCACATACCTATCAATTTAATTTATAATTGATGTTATAAAAAGTATTTCCTTTGACAATAAATGGGATTGACATCCAAATATTATGATTCATGGGAATGATATCCTTTTTTAGGATGTACCTTTTATTATGATTCATGATAATGGTTCCTCTAGGCATGGAATCCCCAATGTTATGATTTTATGTATGAAAAAATTGGATTAGAATCCTTTATATTATGATCTATGGGTAAGACATTCATGGACATAAATCCTTTATCTGAAATTTGATCAAATATAGTAGATTCCTTGATACTAAACCTTACATCCCCAAATTTTTGTGTACACCTATATTATTATTTTATCATGTTTTAATATTTATATATATATGATAAAAGGTGTGTAGAAACATTCGAGATTAGATTGATGCTGGTATGGTCAGCCAGGTGACTTTATGGAACCTCATCCCAACATGTTAATTTTTATTATTTACATATTCATTTTGAGATACCAAAACACTTATTATTTTATATTCGTGGAATATATAGATTAAAAAATTATTGGTGGTGTCATATTGAAAATATCTCACATCCTATTTGGGTTTTCATTGAACAGGTGTACTTGAGCAGACATAATTGTTTCATGTTTAGTCTCACATTTCATGTTTTTAATATTATTATCATACATGGGTGTTTAACAGAACGTAAAAAAGATAGATCTAAGGATGATTGTATAGATCATACTTGGGGATTTTTTTCTGTTAATTTTCATTGTTTAGATTTAAATACTAAATAATGTTTTTTCACATTATAGAATATTAATGAATGATTAATTTTAATTCATTATTGTGAATAGTTTTAATTTTTCATACATTATTTATTATTTTCTCCATAGTATTTTTCAATAAACTAGGTTTATTGTCTCTCCACTATGCCTTCATTAGACCCTCACTACTACTCAGTTGTCTTTGGCATATAGGGTGGTGTGCTTGAGACACAATTCAAAAAATGGATTAGGGATCCATTTTTAGTGTCTCTTGGGTGGGGTGGATTGATTCATGTTTACAATGAATCATTCACCCACCATGTTACTTTTTTTTCACACATACAACATGCATCTATGAGATAATAAAATGTATTATTTATTTTGATCTTTTAGATTATATTTTGAACATTACCATTCATTAATTACTATTGTTTTCTCCACCATTTAATTATTCAATTTATTGGTGTTATATATGGAAAAATTTGGAAACATGTGATGGATTTTCAAATATAGACTCCCTTGATCCAACACTATTCATGAAAATCCCATATTATTTGTAAGTAATAAAAATATCAATCAACCACTTCTCATATAATTATCATTTTTTCTTCAATTCTATATAGGTTTACTAAAATAAAATAATGATTTATAATAAATTTCTTCACTATTTCCATAGTATATTTATTATCACTCTTTACCATCAAAATAATAATAAATATGACATTTAATTTTATGTTTTTCGGTTGATGTTAAATAAATTTTCCACACGTCATAGAGCTGAATTTGACTATATATTTATGTGATTGTGCTAAATTAATTACATTTTCATATATTAGTCCTTTGATAACCATATTGTTAAGAATTTTCAGGATTGTGAATTATTTATGGTTCATTTTTTCAAATTATTATAAAAATCAAATGGTTTTCCCTTTTATAACAATCTTATACAACTCATAATCAAAAATACTATCATTCACTAATTTTGTAGTGTCATGTTTCATTTATTTGAGAACATACACTTATTCATTTTTTAAAATAATCATTAAAATCAAGTAATCATTGAACATACTCTATTCTACATGAAAGATGTTCACGTAATGGTTTTTTTATAAAACTTTCAATATTTTTTTAACTTACAAATGTACCTAACTTATTTTATATAATTTTTTTTAATTAGACACTTTTTCTATATTGAAATTATTATATATAATATATTTTGGTATAATCATTGAATAAGTTTTCATTGAATTTATTTCCCTTCATCTCAATATTCCTCTTAGTCACATTATGAAATTTCATTGTTTTTATCATGATCCAAAAACACAGGTTAACTATTATATTCATAACTATCATTAACCAAATTGTATCTGCAAAACATGTATCTTCAAACAACTATGATAATTGGAATTTACTATGTATTTTTTATATCATATTTTAATATTCCATAATTACATAATATATTTTTAGATGGTTTTTTTAATTTTATATATTTAATGTTATTTCAAACCTTCTTCACTAGGAGGAATTGATGAATAATTTTGCAAGATTATTTGAACCATCCTATAGATGAAATAATGAATGAGGGAATTTTAATAACATTCAACTAAAATTAATGTTGTATCATTAGATAAATAATAACGAATTATCATAAATTATAAAACACTATTCTATATAAGATAAGATATGCATTACATTCTTATGATCATAGTTTTTTAATTACATAGAGGCTTTGATAGAAATAATATTTCTCCCTCCAACATTATTCATTATATATTTTCATTTCTATGTTTCATTTAATGTTATGATTTTTCAAAATTGATATTGAATATTTATTAACATTTATTTATCTTTCATTTCTAAATATTTGAATAAAATATTTTGAGAAGGGTCTAGAGAAAAATCTTTAAAAATATAGAGATGTCTCAGTTCAATTCATATCACTTTAATATTCCCAGATTTCCTATTAAATATGTGTTGAACACAACAATCAAAAAAATTTCTATCAACTAACGATCCAGAAATTGAGGAATTAAATATTTAAATCTTTTTTCATTAAATAAATATCCATATTCATTGATTACATTGATCATGCCACATATATATTTTTTACATTTATAACCCATTATAAGTGTTTTTTATTTATCAGAACATTAGAACGGTATTTCATTTCATTTAAATATTTCTACATAAAATTTCGTTTATTTGTTTTAGATGAAATTTAAATTTATAATATTTTTTTTAAATCTATAAATAGTTATTTTTAATAAATAAATCTCTGATATAGTTTTTTTAAATTTTTTAATAATTCATTAATTGTAAATTTTTACCATTAATCATATGCAATCCATTATTGCTTAGAAAATTTATCCCATTCATAGGGATTGAAAGGTAGCTACATCAAAAAAATGTGGATATATCCTCAACATAATACATTTATTTAATACCAATTCATTACTAGTCAAGATTTGAAAAATCAGTTATAAGGGGGTAATGGATGATAATTTTAATCTTTTTAAAATTTAGTATTTTGATTAGGTATCCCTCATCCTATCAATTACAGTAATCAGATCTAGTTGTTGGTATATATACACATACCAAAAAATTATATCTTTTTAATATAAATAACTGATATTATGAATAATCCATTAGTATTTTACATGAATCAACATCCATTTTATGGTCACTAATAATTTTTTAGGATTTGTTGATATCTCACTTATCATAGATTATTCATAAATAATGTTCAATAATGTATGGAATTAATTGTATACTAGTGAAAAATGAATCATTTTTACAGTAGTTGTTATCAGATAACTATTAAAAATCATTAGTGGCTATAAAATGTATATTGTGATAAAAAAGTATAGAATTATAATGGCCAAATCCCCATAATCATGATTTCAGTGTTGATATATAGATTGTAAATGGATAGAACTTGAAAGTTAGAGTTTCCTCTAGTGTATTTTAGACATCATATAAAAAATAATTTATATTAGTATTAGTAAAAAACAATGATAAATATCATAAATCAGTTATTTGTTCATATTATAATATATATACCACGTATTATAGTAGATTTTAATAATATATCTATGTAATTATCCTTCTCCAAAAAATATCGATTAATAAAAATAATTTTTTTTATATATTTAATGGATTATTAACAAAAAATTCATGTAACAAATATAAATTACTTTTGTAATGGTATAAATAAATATATCAATAACTTGAATAAACCATAAATGGTTTGTGAGGAAAATAGTATACAATATCATCAATAACATTAGTTACCACAATACATGGAAATGTGTTGTCAACACAATCTTATTTATGTATATTACATGGTATTTAATCATTTATCCATCAATTATTATCTGTTAGTAGTGATTAAAAATTATATAAAAATAAAGTTAACTTATTAATCTTAAATTAGTTATTTAAAAAATTTTATTCATCCAAAATTTAATTTTAAAAAATCATAAAATTACACACTATTAATATACGAACTATAAATTTACTTATATAGCACAAGAAACTGAATTTGAAATAACATCCCAAACCATTAAGGTAAAAAGGTTCTTGAAATATAAAAATTACGATAAAATTATGAAATAAAAATTATTAAATCACATATGCCGGAATAAATATTCAATTTCCAGACTGATTGGGGATGATTTGGAATGGGAAGAATTTTTAAGGCATTACAACATTAATCCTATTTGAGCTCTTCTTTTACATATTCAGTTATCATTTCACTTATCATTATTATGTATGGTTAGAAAGAATTCACATAAAATAAAAAAACAACAAAGAACACTAGGTTTTTATGGAGGTTCTCTTCAATTGTGGATGACTACATCCTTAGTGAATGTTTGTAATAATCCCACATGCATAGAACATTCCTTTAATTTTCGAGAAATGTATGATAATGAGTATTAATTTTATCTCATTTTCCTAGAATAAACTAAATATAATGAAAGATACTCACTATAGAAAAAAATGAGGAGGATGGTGTACTCCATAAATATTTATTAATAGTGATTAAAACGACATATTTTATTGAATCTGATTAATATAATTAACTTTCTTATAATGATAGAATCAATAGGTCCTCCTTTAACACAGAAATCTGTGGTTTATCTATAATATGATATAATTTAGAAGGAATATTTTTCATTTACTTATTCAACTAAAATAATATAAATATGATGTGGAGACTATATATCTCAGTCTAATTCAAGAAAAAAATTATAATAAACCAAATTTATATTGGTTACTATTTTATTTTAAATTCCATATTCAACAAACTATATAAATTATGGAATTACATATTCAAATTCCAATTTTATCATCATTAATTTATGTCATATGTGACAACCAATGTATCTCAATGAAATATCTATAATAACCCATATCATTAATACTCATTATTAGATGATTTATAACATTAAGATAGAATTAATATAACCATGTACTATTATGATGCCTCATGTCTTTAGGTAATTAGGTACATTGCATACAAACTTGCTATAGAAATATATAGATATAAACTATTAATCCAAAACAATGGAAACCTTATCATTGATAATCTAAAATAGTAATGTATATGTGAGGGGAATAGTTAATAAATTAGCATTCTATGAACACTAATTTGGAAGTTATAAAATAATTACATGAAGAATGTAATACATCAGAGTCTATAGGAAATACCTAGTAAAAAATTTGGGTGATAATTATAAATTTCAATATCAAATCCTGATATAATATGGTAACATAAAAGTAACATGGGAATGTAGAAACCACATAAAACATGATATCATGTGAATATATTAGATCTAAACACCAAAAAAATCATATAATATTTTATTAGGAGAACCAAAAATTCCCAATATATTTAATATAATGAGATAAAAACATTAATAAATTCATAGGTGGGATATATAATTATGATCTATCTCATCACATTTATATCATGAACATGCATAAGTGTCCCACACATATCATACAACATATGGGTATATTTTATATATATTAATCCTATGATTTTTATGTTTGGTATACATAAATGGATTTCCCAAAGAGATTAATGATATATATATCATTATTAATGACCATGAGTTAAAATGGAAATGGGTATTGAATATAAAATGGTTTGGAATGGAAAATCATAGAATAATTTTGGCAGCATAACAGGGTTATATAATGATTCATGGGAGTGTTTAATGAGATTTAAATAGGTTAATCATCACTTGGACTTCATAGGGACTTTATGATGAATTTGTAAATCCATATACCAATATGAAACATTGGTATACAAAAGGAATAATAAAAAGATAGTTTTTAATAAATATAATAATTAAAGAATTATTTACCCTTATAGGGTGATTTTAAAATCCTAGGAAGTGCTTATTAAGAGCAAGGAAAACCGTATAAGGGATATATGGAAATAAGTTCAATGTAAATTATTACTCATATGGGTTTGATTTAAGTGTAAAGGGATGTGGGTGGGGTTTTACTAAAAAGAGACGAATATTCTTTATTAATTTATAAGAATTTGTATTGTACTCTATATGATATATAAATCCAAACATGAAACAATATGAAGGCTTTTTCCTAGGGATTCATTCAAATTGGTGAGTCTTTAATTATTTAATATTTATAAGAACCTAAATACCTAAAATTATAAAATTGGTGATGTTGATGTGGCACATTTTTATAATGAATTGATTTCAAAACATTATAATAAAATATATGTTTTTTATGAATCAATATAGCTTTATAAGATCAATAAAATAGAATAAAAAACATTATATCAATGGGTAAAATAGATATTAATCACAAATAATCATTATTTTATTTATTACAACAATTTTTGGATTTATGATTTGTTAATAAATACCATATAATAATAAAATATAAAAATATTACCCAATAATTTGACATTCTAATAAAATTATGAAAAAATAAATATTGGATAATTACAATATACAATTTTTAAAAAATAATATTAATTTTATAATACTAATTGAATAAATATAGAAATTAAAATAGTTAAATATAAAACACCATTTAGTTAAATATTATTAGTTTTATGACATGAATAGTTTTCAATCATTATATGAATTAAATTTTACTTTTTGATGTTATATTATAATTTAAATTTATTAAAAATATTTGAAGAATAATATTTTATAAAAATATTATTTTTCTAAAAATTTATTCATTTCAATAAAATGTATTTTTTTCATTGAAACTATATGTTTCCCAAATATATATATTTTTATTCAACATTTAAAAATATAATTTTTATCAATATTATTATTTAATAATTAAAAAGTAATCATAAAAAATAAATATAATAATTATTTTTTTTAAAAATATTAATTGTTGATGATGTAGATACATATCCCTATATTACGCTAGCGTATTCCATAAGGATAAGGTTAGTGATGATGACATTTTCGCTTTGGCTGGTTCAATGAACATAAGTGTGGTTGTGATATCAATTAGCTTGAAATTATTACATAAATCAATTTTCATGGTCATTAAATATAAAATACTATATTTTTCTTCATCAATAAGAAATATTAGAGATTATATCTCCCATAGAATAATAATTAAATGGGATTCATATTTTATGAACATATTGGCCCATAAAATCTCTTCATTTGTCTATATAAATTGGAATTATCAAAACCATGTATATATTAAAAATATGATCACTGTATAACGGATATACAATCAATTGTTATGATGCCTAAAAATATTTTAGATACAATATGATCTAAATTATATAAGGCCAAAATGACCAATATAGTGCATTTTTATTATAATTTCATTTCATATTAATCCATTTACCCTATTAAAAAAAATTTAATTTCACTTATATAAGTTGGAGACTTCACATTATTCCAAATTTATAAATTTCACCCCAGATATAAAATTTTTATTTTAAAATAGATTAAGGTATATCTATTTTATTTCCAATTTTATTTCTCATGTGTATTCTTCAATCTTTTGGTTCATCAGAATATGTTTGAATAACTGAATTTTCTTATTTCGAAGACACTTTTCTCAAAGATCTAAGATCATCATCAGCTACTCCTTGTATGAAGAATCATTCTCTACTTTTTACCACATTATGATTCAGTATATGTGAGAAGTATGATATGTAATTTTTTTATTGGGATACAAGGAACAAATCATGTTCATAAAATATTTTAGGTTGGAGTTCTAGTCCATACACCACTACTTGGATATGATGTAGGATTTTAAAGGGGTTGATATATCTCGATACATTCTTCCCCTTCATACATAACCACATGAATTTCATCCATGGTGATATACTATGAAACGCCTTATATATGGCCTCAAACCATTTTTCATGTTGATAAATGTATGCATATCATTTATGTATACTTTGGGTAGATTTTAAATGAATCATAATTAGTAAAACTAACTCTGAAATTTATTGGAAAAGATCATTTACCCTCATCTTCTCCACTCTATCATCATCCAATCCAATTTTTTTAAACATCATCGCATATAGAGAAACAAACATCCCTATTAGAATTATATAATAGAAACAATTTTTATGAGAACACTATTAAGAATATATATCGATCCCCACATCCATATAATTTCATTTAAAACGATGTCAGTATATCTTCTAGAGTATGAATAGTTTGTTTAGACCAACCATCAATCTATGAAAGATATGTAATGTTAAGGTTACTTCTAAATCCAATAGTTATTAAAGGATTCAATAAAACCTATAGTTAATCTTTAAATTTCAATTAGATACAAAATATAGTGGAACAACATGGGGTATTACCACATAACATATATTTATATTGGCATGTTGTTCAAGAGAGAAATATTAATTGATTGCAATGAAAAGTGCTAAATGGTAATGGTGGTCAATTAGAAATGATAATGAATTACTTATTTTATGTGTTTTAGGGAATAATATAAAGAAATCCATGGGTATATTTTAATATTTATAATGGTATTGGGAATTTTTTCATCATACCCCTAGAATTCTAATGTTTAGGATTGACATATATTAATACCAAACATTGAGACAATAAAATTATTAAATATCCATCTTCATGTTATCCCATGAAATTTTTTTCAAAATGATTCTATAAATATATGTGATTATTTTATGAATATATATGTATCATAAATGATAATAATTGACATTTTCACTTTTTAGTTCAGGATTTCAAGGGACACATATCTAAGATCCAAACTTTAAAACTACATCTTTAGAAAAGATAAACTCCTGAATATTTCGTACTTTTCTATAGTAACTTTTCAAATTTCTAATCAACCTTGATCATCTCAATAATATATGTTTTTGAATTAATTTGATCGTTATAGTATTAATTTCGTTTCGTTAATATGATGTATATCCAACGTATGTCCAACAATATTTGTTCTTCTGTAATTCTAATCATGGAAAGTCATATAGGATACATTCTACATAGGTAATCTAATTGATTGTTTACCAAACTAGGATGATAATATATTTAAAATGCATAATCCATGGAAATATCTTACAACCATTTTTTAATGAAAATTTAGCTCTTTTTTATGAATATATTATTTAGGATTCAATGATCCTTATATATGTCAGAACTCTACCCATAGAGATAATCTTTCAAAACCATTAATGAAAAGATCTTTGAAAAAAATGTCATATCCTATGTTCACTACTTCTTCTAATGGATCCTTAATTGGTGTGAGGAATAAGATATCACCATTTCATCTTTCATGGGTACAAAACTAAAGAATTTTATGGATATATAACTTTATATTAGAAATACTACCCCACTAATGGGGAATGTGAGCACAAGGGTACTAATTATCCTACTCTTATCCACTTTAAATATTTAATCACATTCACTATTATAGAAATACATTACCCCCTTCAATGTTAATACAGTTAGTAGGATTTAATATAATGTGAAAATTCTCACAAATATATCATAGTAACTATATAATCATATAAAACAATCTTTTTTCATCACAGAGGTCGTTATGGGTAATCAATCAATTGCCTCTATTTTGAAATGATCCAAAGAAATCTATTTACTAGTGATAAAATTCTCAATTATTGTTACATTATCCATCCAAAACATGTATTTATAGTAATTTTGATACATCTTTTATGTACTCAAGTGTTTTAATATGATACCAAGATGCTCCTCATCCAACTCCTTTCATTTTATGTAGATATGAAGATCACCTTTGAAAACAAACAAAACACTATTGAGGTAATCCATAATGTTAACATCTATAATGTACATAATGTTTATAGAGTATTTCTTATTGTAAATGGAATCACTATAGACACATTTTTTTACCTTATACAAAAAAGAAATCTTATGGTTATCCTTGTTTTTTCCCATTAGTTGATAATATCCCAACTGAAGATCACTCATGGAATATTATTGGGTTCCACATAGCTAATTGAAAAAGTAAACATTATGTCGAAATGGATATTTTTTATTAATCATGACCTTATTTTTCACAATGTAGTAAATCTGTAGGTGTATTAAACAATAAGTCGTCATAAAAAAATTAATATTTCACCCAATTGTAATATACTTGGTGGTAAAAACCCATTATCCAAATTCTTTTTGTGGTACCTCAATTGGATTGATTATTATTTTATACGGAATCTTTGATGTTAATAATGCACTAGTAATTAGTTTGATAGAGAACTCAACATCTCTAATGGAGGATAACTAGGGTGTTTCATATGAAACACATATATGAATTATAATAAAATGGGAATGTCGTCAAAGATGATATTTTATTTAGTCCTAATAATTTGAGTTACTTATTATATCTCACAATGAAATAATATCTATTCATGATATGTTGATATATTGGTAGATTTGGACTATTTCTTTCACTTCTACAGAATCAAAGGATTATTTTTGATACAAAATACAATTTCATTCTCTTGAAAATTTATGTTCACTATATACAAAAACTTCAAATCCATTCTTAGTATAGTGTTGAAACCATAAAATGTTGTTATCAAAATATTTTCATGGTAATTCTTCCCAAAATTTTTTGATGGGGATGAATTATAATATTAGGATGTAATAATTGATCCATTTCCCATATTCACCAAAAAAATCAACATCCATGTTTCTTGATTTGGTTTGAATAGTAATAAATTAGATGCATTATGTAAAATATTCATTAAAATATAATCATAAATGAAATTTGATTATCATTAATGAATAAAGAGTCCACATTTCAGTAATTTCACTCTCATTCTAGTAATTTACACCTACCAAAACAGATATAGGGATGATAATTTTCAAACTATTAAACAAAAAAATAGGAAACCATGAATATTAATGTTATTAACCATAAATGTATAATAATACTTAATATATGAATTTCTAGGTTTTAATCAAATTTATCCATGTCCTATTTCTTATAATATAGTCATATGTTAATTTCGGCCCAATTAACAATAGAACACAATGATATTGAGAATTTGACAATGAATATATATTTGTTGTTTCAATCAATGTGTGTGTAGAAAGGCCACATTATCAAGAACTATATAATGGTTGATTCCATACCAAGGCACCACTTTCTATGTTCTGATAGCTAGGTACAATGGTGCTCGAGCCACGTCAACTTGTTTTATCTAAACAAAGATGTATTTTATTGTAAAGCACAAACTCTACTATTTACCAAAATTTAAAGATGTTTTTTAATGTTTATATTTATCAATAAGGATTTCAAAATATATTTAAATTCTTATTCTTCAAAAATAACTAGGCTTTACTCTAATACGATCTACGACAACATATATCTTTAATACACATTATTTCAATAATTTTAACATATAGATACAGAAAATACATCCCAAAAAAATCATGATGGATAGTTTATTTGGGAAATTATGTTGATATAATAACATCATGAAACCAAAATATTTAAATATAAAATAATACTCCAAATCATTCCCTTAAATTTAAATGATATTTTAAAATAGAATGAGAAAACCTAAGAATGTACATATGAAACAGGCAACATTTAAGAATATTATGGTAATATTAAAATCATAAAAAACTAATAAATGTGATTTAATAATAATATACATTTAACATAAGATGAGGAATTATAATAAACATGAAAATTAATTCTTGATATAAGATTATAACACAATTAAAACACGAGAATGTGGAAACAACATTGGACCTGACATAATAAAAATACATCAAGGGAAACCACCGGGACAATATATCAAACTATGATTACTGTAAATTCACATAAACCATAAATGAAATCTCGTGAGATGATAATATTACCCAATTAATTATAGGGATTTATATTTTCAGACCCACTTATCACATTCATATTAAGTACATTTATAAGTGTTCCACTTAAATCATACAATATAAGGATGTTATCCTTCAATTTTAATAAAAAAATCTAGAATTGTGGGCTATATAAATGAAGCATTATAATAAATGAATTATAGGTTCATTTAGATGAATACCCTTAAGTAGAAATGTGGTTGGGCTTTCACTACAATATTTTATAGCATAGAAAAGAACATGATCATTTTGGTAGTACAATGTTTGTACAGAATGATTAATGGATGGGAATGATGAGAGTTAAATTGGACAATCCTCACTTTGTATCATACGAAATATAAGAGGAATGTTTAAATACTTATCTAAATTCAAAAAATATGGAATCATAAATCATAATATAAATTAGATTCTTTAATAATGAGGTAAAGGAGAGGATGTCTTAAATTGATTGGGTATAATAAATATTAGGATTATCTTACCAAGAGATTATGGGCACTGTGGGAGTGCTCTTGAGGGGTGGGGGAAGAGTCACGTAGTGATCTAGTGGCTAGAGATAAGAGAAACTGGACGCCTGATTCATTTTTCATGAAAATGATTGTAGAATTCAATATTAATTTATAAACATGGGTATTAGAATCTATATGATAAATTAAAGAAACCCACAAACAATAAAAATATTTTTTCAAAGTGTTTCTAAAGAATAGTAGTTGATTTAATTATATTATCAGGATTATAAAATAACTAATTAAAAACCACATTTTATGTCGAATTGATTCACATTTATAGAGAATTGATTTTAACACATTAATAATATATATATATATATATATTGGATAATTTATAAAAATATTATTAAATTAAGAAATTATCAACAAAAAAATATAATATTATAGGGGAAATATAAATTCTTTATTAATACTCTTTATGATATTTATGACAACACATTTGTAATTTTATTATTTCATAAAAAAAATTATATAATTATACCATAATTAGTCTTTACCCAAAATGTTAAATTTCATTCAAAATTATTAAAATGTTGCTATTTGATAATTTTATCAAACATAATTAAAAAATAAATTTATTTGAAATTATTATTATTTTAATCTGATAATATTATCATTTATGTAGTAAATCCCCAATTATTGAAGAATATTATTTTGTTGAAAATTTCATTGTTTCAATCCTTTAAAAAATACAATTAAATTCATAAAATTATGTTATTCTTTATTTATAATAAATATTTTTATTAATGATATTTTATTAAAATATCATATATATAGGAAATTCATTCATTATATAAAAAATAGTTTCATCATTAACACAAGATATTTCCAAAAATTACACTTTCAGTCTCATCATATCAATATATAATTTTTATAAAAAAATAATCATAAAATAAATATGATGATTAATTTTTTTTAAAAAAATTCAAATTCATAGTATATTTTTCTAGGTACATACACCATTAAAACCCCAATGTATTCCAAAAGGGTATGCTATGTTATGGTGATTTTTTTGTGGAGTGGTTCAACAGACATGGTTAGGGTCATGATCTTCTGAATCTTGAATTTTTATTATTTAAATTTCACATTTTCATTATTTTCTAAATATTTTAATTGTATTTTTGAATGAAAAATCATTAAAATGTTATCTATTGAAAATTATTTGAATGATTATATTCATTGGTTTTGATCATATTGGTAGAGGCAATCTCATCATTATTCTATGAAAATTTGATTTGTCCAAACCTTATATATACAGAAATCATAACATCACAATATAATGGAAATAAAAACAATGGATATATTGATTAAAAACATTTTAAATTTTAAATTTTATGACATATAACATTATAAAATAAACAATGTAGTCATATTGGTTCTATAATATCATTTCATAATAATTCATTTACTCATTTAAAAAATGAAATTTCATTTATAATTGTTATTTTAAATAAAAAATCTAGTATGTACAATGTGTATGATGATTGGAATATTTCAATGGACATTACATCATCTTGATGTAATATACAGTGGCCAAAATTGTCAATTACGTTTTTCTTGGTTTGAGCTTTTATTTTTTCCGACCTGAAATATTTATTTCATTCCTAGGTTTACCAAATTTTTTTCTCTTGAAATATATAACATTAATATTTTACATTATCTTAGAACACAATGATTTATTATTATTTTTATTATTATTCTTTCAATGTCATTCCAAAATATTGTGTACAAGTATCTCTATTAAATTTCATTATTTGGGGTTATTTATATATATCATTCTTCTTATTTTCCATATAGGTTATTATATCTGGTTATTTTTTTCTTTGTGTGAACATGTATGTGTGTTACTTCACATTATCTAAATATAATCAAGGATATACTTTTTATACTTCATGATAGATCTAGATTCTTCATAGGATACATATATAATACTATATTCATGCATATTCACTTATTTATAATAATATTACTTCATTTGACCGTAATGTGTTTTTTTAATAGGAATTATTATTTACATATAACATTATGAAATAAATATACCATCAATGATCGCTATTTCACATAAATGAGTTCATTTAACTACTCTTTCACTTGAACCAGTTCACATAAAACTAATGTGGAAGATTTTGTTCATAGGGAAATTGAGATGAATTCATCATGTCTCTTATTAATTGATTCTCAGAATATAAAGATGATATTAACAAACTATAATCTGTGTATCACCTAATTTAAACAATGTGATTTATTCAACTTCTTGTAAAAGTTTCCAGTCAATTAAATTTTATAATATCACCAATGATTTGTGTAATTAAATATTAACATGACTAATATAATTTTAATATGGGTGGTTCCTCTCCATATCTAAGATCATCTTATTATTTTTTAATGAATCACTCATTTTTATATATGAATATTACATGAATCATTTCATAAAACGAAACTACATTGAATGATATAAATGTCATCTTCTTTACTTGGCCATGATATTTTATTCAAAAAAAAGGTTGAATGAAAACTAAGACAATAATTCAAGGTGATATATAAGGTGAAATCTAACCCAATATTACAACATATTAACTCTTTTGAGCTTGGTATGGATTCCTGATAAGGATGAAACTGATGGGATAACATAGAGGGTCATCAGTTGATGAATTTTATGGTCCTTGTTTAAGCATTCAAGGAATGGAGGAGCTATTTTCAAATATTAAATCATTTTATTGGACCTTATTTATTAAAAATCACATTTAACACGTGTATAATATCCATTTTCTCTTATCACTTATTGGCCTAGATCTTCATAATGTGATTCTTATAAATTCTCCCCTCTTTATCATTAGCTTGATCCAGTATTGAGGTATTCAATTAGTTATATAATATACACACCACGTATGATCCATGACACATTATTGTACATTCTCCATAGGTTCACCCATACTCCCTATGTTCATTTCAGAAACACACCCATTTTCTAATTATATAGGATCATTTTATGCATTATGCTCATGTTCCTCTTATTCTAGCTAGGATTGCTAGTTTTCCAACATGATTAAAATTATATTCACTCTATAAAAAATAAAAAATATTAACATTAAACATCTTTTAAATTGATATTAATCAATATCATGCTTGGATTCTCTAATAGAATTTTGAGTTATTCTTTATTTCCAATACATAATTACCCAATAAATTCACCGCATATAAATAAATTGGCAATAAATTCAGCACTAATATGAAGTAGGATCATCAATAAACCCATTATTATTTATTAATAGTATCAATCTATAAAATTATTTGGTAATATATTCTTATTTCAATATTATATCCTTTTTAATTTTGTTCTCCATCATTATTGGTATAAAAACAAACTAAATTAGAAAAGAAAGTATCACTTCATTCTTAATAAATGGTCCCTCAATTATTATAATGGATGTCCACATGTATTATCCTAGTCTAGAAAGAAAAAGTTTTTAATTTAGACCTCTATTCCATCCATTATCAATTAAGAATATGATACCAACTGATATAAAATAACATATATCCTTTATCAGAGACTAATTTGTTTATTCATGAGTATATAAATTGTTTATATAAATTGATAAGATGATTTTGGAAATATTTGAATAATTTACATAATGAAAACTCTCATGATACATTTAAAGTAGAATTATTTCACTAATTTCAACAAACAAATTTAAAATATTCAAATATAATATATATGTAATATTTATGAAATTAATTTTAGAACATATTCCAAATTATCTTTTCATATCATTGAATCAATAACATAAACCCCTAAGAAGATATTTCATTTCATTTTTTCTATTAATTATATGAATTTATTCACATATTCCTTATCAACTAGTTCTTGATCAAGTACATTTAATATATATTCGTTTCAAATATACTATAATGATCTGATAATTACATTAGATACTCCCGCACATGGGACGGTCTACAAAATCACTTAATCAAGAATAATATTTTCAGTATTTTTTCATTATAATGGAAATTATTATAAATATAAATTTTTTTATATCTCATAAATCAAGGATACTTTAAATTTATTAATCTACAATGATAGCTTGATAATCTTTATCATGATGGATATTCGAGCATTTTAATCAAGTAATCTTCATGAAAATATTAGATATATCAAACTTGTATGTTCTCATCCATTAGTCTTGGAATAAATATTCCTATATCATATGAATAGAAATATTAATACATCATTATCTATACCCCAAAATTTTTTCTTCACCTTCAATTCGTTGCAAGTAAAAAGGTAACATAATGAAAATGGGAATAAAATGTATCCCAATTTTTATGGAGTGAAAAAAGGATATAAATTAATTTTTTATAATGAAACTATTTTATCTTCTTCTCTATGTGACATTAAATTTTTTATTCTATATTTTTTTTAATTTCTTTCACTATTATGTATTCATTGTTTAGGGGTGGTTTACGAGACCGAACTAGAAAAAACCCTGTTTATTATTTTTTTCTACACCACTAAATTTTTTATTTTTATTAAAGTATAAATATTCCACATGCCACATCCATCTCCCTAACCATACCATTCTCTCCCTGGGCTATCCTCCCTCCTAACCCTAAACAATCGCATCCCACTCTACACCAATAGGCCCCAACTTCTCCGAAGAGCCCTCCAATGTAACCCACTATCTTCTATGGTCTATCCTTCATCCATGAACCTGAATAATATCCATATTCTACAAAACTCCATAGCCTTACATTTGACCTTCTCGAGTCCACAGATCACATGACCCCCCTGATCTTGTGTAGGCACTGTGGTCACAACCGTGTCCCCCCCCTCGAGCCCTTATCAACACTATAGTCACAAACCCCACCCATTCTGTAACATGAATCACCATCCTCACTCGATAGATCTCCATGTCATTACCATCACTAAATCCCATGTTGTAGGTGTGGTCATATAGGATTGATTCCACTATTTAAAAAAAAACTAACATAGTGTCATTAGATTTGTGGATGTATGTACTGTATTGTTGTTTTCTGATTGTAGAATTACTGTTTTCTATTGTTTTTTATTTTCAATGAATAAAAAATATTAATCATTGTATTATTTTGGGTTATATAGTTCAATTGGGTTCATATATGTGGTTAAATCATCTAAAAATAAAATTTTATCCCCGGAGAATTTATTTTTAAATTTGGGAGTCTGAGGGATGAACCTATGGATAATGCAATTCAGGTCTATCATAATAACTGGATCATGGTAGGGATGATTTTTAAGAAGATATGATGAGTTATTATTGGAAATTAATAATATAAAACTGTGTGGATATCCTCTTTATACTAACCTTAAATTTACTAGGGTGGTACATGTATTAAATATTTTTTAAATAACATTTCTAGCTATATCATTTTCATTATCATTAGTTTAAATGATGATATTTGAGTATCATTCCTCAATAAATAGTCTTCCCACATTAATTCTAGTATTCTTGTGGTGTTATATTTTACATGAATTGGAAAATGATAAGATGAAATTTTTTTGGGAAATTTATGGGACTTCTTGTGGATGAAACTAAAAAATTCATTTGAATAGATTCATGAAAGTGCCAAATAAGATTTATGATGTGTAGTGATACATTATTGAATTGTTGTTCTTTATTCATTAATTGTGATTTGTATATTAATGGATTATGAATATGGTGTGGAACTAGATGTTAAATCAATAATTCCATTGAGTGTATATAACTAACTAAATGTTTATCAGAATCCCATCTATTATTAGAAAAACAACAAATTTTTTTAATTGTACTGAAAATAGTAATTACGTGTTTACTAAATTACTTTTATATTTTTATTTATCATCTATATATTGTGGATACCCCATTAAAAAGATAAAATATTTTTTTCATCATCTCATTGATTTTTTTCTCGTTATGTCATGCCATCACATAAATAACATGATTCAGAATTGTAGTTCATAATTAATATTTTTAGACAAAAATAATTCTATAAGGATAATATTTTTATTGTTAATTATAATACAAAATTAATAAATTTGTTTTTTTCCATTTTATGTATGTTTTTAAAAAATTAAGTCTAATATAATGAGAATAATAGAAAATAAAATAGAACATTGTTAGAATGAGTAGTTGGATTTAATTTTTAGGCTATTTTATATTCTCTCTATAATAATATTATTATCAATGAGATCATTTTGATAAATATATAAAATATCATTTATTTATTTCAAATAAATGAATTAATTGATAATTATTGTTTAAAATAATAATAGTTTTGAATATATTTTATCATTGTACGTCCGGACATAGAATATGTCTATAGTTGATAATTAATAAAATATTTTTTATACCAAGTTCAAAATAATATAAAAATATTCTAATTTATTTATAAAATAATAAAATTAATTTTTTATTAAACTATTTTATTTACATGTGTTGTTGATGTATTAAATAACAATACATGTAACTGAAATGATCAATGAAAATTGTACAATTTTAGTATTACTGGTCAAATTTTTTTACTAATTTTTATGTGATATAATGTGATAAGAAATCATTTTGTGATAATGAGTTATTTAAATTTATTAATATCATAGGAAGGTATTTTAAAAAAATTCTGTATTTAAGATAATTTTTACAAAATTTTTTATCATGTATTTTTCATCATTTATTTGTTATATTTATACATGATGAAATATATGTTGGGATAATATTTAATGGTCCATTATTAAAATAATTTCTAAAAGTAAACTGAATATTTATTTGATATATAAAATATTATAGTTTTGATTATGTTTATTGATAATGGTGGAATTTGTTCATACTATTTTAATGGGATTCTTAAGAACACTTGCTTTTAAATGCCGTACTAGTGTTATTTATGATTGATTTGAAATATTATTTTTAGTATTTATATTTATTAATAAATATTTTTGGTTAGGTGTATTTAGATTTCGTGTAACACCCCGACCCCAGTTAACTAGATTCGGTGCATTATTACATGACATTGGCATGATCACAACAAATCATGCCTTGAAATATCGGTCAATGTAGTATCCTTTGACATACTAGATACATAAATAAGTTTTAATTTACAATATGAAATGAACTTAACAACATTTTGTGTCCTTAGAAAAGACTAATATCCCATAGAATGTCCCTATAGGTCAATCATAATATACGTATTCAAATCCTGGGAAAAACAAAACAAAACAAAAGTGTGAGATCGAATGCTCAGTAAGGATAAAAATATAGTGGAAGCTATCATAAGAAAACATAAATATTCAAGGACATGTATAAGACTAGAACACATGACTTTTAAACTAAAACATCAGCAATATATATAAATGATAAAGAAAATAATTATATTTACTTATTCACATGGATATTCTAATTTTCGAATAATCACAAGTAATATCAATAGCTAATTTCATAAGGATGGAATACATAATATCGGGCATCAGAACCACATATTCAAGGCCTCGCGGAAATATTATAAATAATAATTTTTTCAAGGAATTATGCCATGACATCAGTTTTTCTCATGATACCCACTGATTCATCGAGTAGCTATAATGTGTCCCATCTGTCACGTACTACGTCCAATGAATTCCTCATATGAAAATATTATAATAGAACATAAACATTCATATTAAAAATACCATAAAAAATGATAATATATTAATCATCAACATTAAATGGTATAAAAATAGAACAACCATAGTCAAACATATCACAAATCATTTAATATAGTATGGAATATTGAATCATAATAAATCAAATTCAATCTAACGTAAATCCCAACAATGGATGTGGATATAGATGAAATCAATAAAAAACTATTTGAGTGAAATATCAATTTCTATATTGAAATAATTTAAATTTAATTTATGATTTTATTTTGAAAATATTATTATAAGCTTGTACGGATGCTTAGAAGGTGTTACGATGGAGGATAATATCTACACCAACTATATGTGCTAAGAAGCATTGTTTCATTAATTTTCCAAATAGTTCATAAAGTACCTTGTTTGGAAACCACGGAATGATTACATTAAAAAAAAATTATAAAAAGTTAAAAAAATTATAAATGACTTTGTCCCATAGTCTAGAAAATATTAAACATGGTTTGCAATGCATTTTTACGAAACACAGATGTGGATGATAAGGGAGTCCTAGTAGATGCTTACGTAAAAACAACCTCAGATAATAAAGAGATTGTAAAATTAACCCTTACCTTGTACATTTCATTTTTCTAGGGTATGTTAACCTCTTATATAATTGTGAAATTATTTGTATTAAATTATAGTTGAACCACCTATATAAATATGATATCATAAATGATCCTCCAATAATTTTTAATTAAAAATAGTTCTTTAGTATCATTGTTTCAGGTGTAAAGTGATTCATTTTCCATCATATGTTTTGTTATGTAAATCATTTTTTATGGAAAGGAAGTATTGGATTCATATCCATAATTATTTTGAGTTCCAAAAAATTATACTTGGTCATCAAATGGTAATTATTCTTGAATGGTTACAATGGGAAATGAAATCCCATCACGTCATGGAGATGGCAATCCGTACGTATAAATGAGTGACAATATAATTCTATTAGTGGTGAAATCATATGTAATTGGATGGTATTTTATATATAAATAATAATTAACATGTTATATTAATTATTTACAACAATTATACATCATTATTCTACCCATCAAACTAATTAAGTGTTGACTAACAAACTACTCCAAGGCGTGGAGATGGTATGTCGTACGTACGCACGTATGGTGACATTGTCATTAATAGGATAGATAAAATAATGATAATAAATTTACCTTGTTTATAATAACATCACATTATGTATAAGGTACTAGAGTTATTATTTTGGTATGAAAACAGAAAATATATAGGAAGTGGATGAAGAAATGAACACTAAAAGAGGTGATGAAATAATTACATCAACTTTGGTTGATTCCTATTTATTTGAAAAAAATGGATTCTTAGGTTGTATTTATGATAAAATTAAGGAATATATAATTAAGTTATTGTATTTCGGATTAGATTTTATCAGGTTTTGTCCAATCCAAATGGCATTGGAGGTGTGAATTTAATAGAAGGGTACGCGCCCTTTCGTAAGACAGGTGAGGGTCACTTTCGAAAAAGTCTGAAATGTTTTTTTATTATAAAATCTTTTTTAGTTTATAATATCTCAAATTGGATTTATTTCAAGTATATGTTGGGGATGGGTCTAAATATTCTCAACCAATAGGTTTTTGACATGATTAGGTTAGCATATTAATCTTATATTTAAGATTTAACCCTTAGTTAAATAGTTTAACATTTACCATGACTTCTCGTATTTTAATATTACATGGTTATTGAAGATACTATAAAATTTCCATAGAATTCAGTGTTGTTCATCAATGACATATATAACCTTATATATGTATTTCGGAAGATTCTTATATATTTATGATATTATATCATTTAATAAAATAGTATTTATTTTAAAAACTCATTTATGTCAATTTTTTAATTATTTAGTATTTGGATTTTTGTGAATGTCATAAAAAATAGATTACATTAAGAAAAATACAATTAATCAACCCTAACAGGTCATATGAACCTATAAAATTCATGGATGGCTGAAAAAGCTTCAATCTACATTTATTTTAACTTTTATAACATCAATTATTTGAATCATTCATTAATAAGGTAATTACAACATCATCATTGTGTCATAAATCAATTTAATTATATAATGTCTAAAAACTATAAATAAAGTACCATGATGTACGAAATATTCTTATATTTATAATAAAAACTTTTTGTTGACTTTATATTTTTTATAACCCTATATTAGAAATGGTATAGTTAATAAAAGTTCAATTTAACAATTTTTGACACATCATTAAATAAAATATAATAAATTTTTTAATCTAATCCATTTGGATAAAAAAAGAATCATATTATTGTCCTAAGGATGATTTTTGGTCAAAACACATTTATCAAATTTATTTAGCACATGTTTGTGGGGAATTATAGTATTATTTCTACCATTATTTTCCCTTTTTACATGTAATCATAGTAAATAAAACTCAAAAACAAATATTCACCACAAACTATTCTCATCCTGTTGAACCACATTTTACTTACTAATGATAGAAGTTTCTATCAGATTTTTGAAATTCAATCCATAGAAGTGGTTGAATTTCAGTTATTTTAAAATTTTCAAATGTTCCTAGTAGGTGGGTAAAAGAAGTTAAAAAATTCAATAGAATTTCATATATCTAATATTATTATTAAATGACTCTAATGAATTAAATTGATTTTATATAGGTATTTTGAATCTATTTTTACATTAAAATATATTTTACTTTAAAAATAATTATTTAAATAAAATGTCTGTTTTAAATAATAAGGTAGTTTTTTTAACTATTCATAAAATATTGAATGTTTTTAGAAAACACAAAAAAAATTCACCGTATTCTAATTTTGATATTTAGAATCAATAAATGAAGCTCATTTTGAAAAATCAAATATATAGAATTTTAAATAGTGATTATAAATATTTAAAACTACTTTTTAAATGGTTAGTTGGATTGGTTTTGGTGTTCTAGAACATGAAGTTGTGTACATCACAAGACATTACATTATTCAAAGGGAGGGATACCGTGGAATCTTGGGGTGTCATATTCTTCCCTAATTCATATAATTTCACCTTATAAATATCTTGAATATTATTGTATATAATGATTTGGTTATTTATTTATCATTTGTTCATCAAGGTCTCATGATGCCTCTTACATTTTATGGTTTCTCCGTACAACATTTACCATACGAGTCATCTGTTTTCTGAAAAATTGTTCTCTAGTACCATGAATCCTGATAGGCACTCCAAAATAAGACATATTAGGTTCCAGTTCTATTTCATCATTGGTGAGTACATGCATTGGGTCAGACATTTATTTTCTCAATATTGATATGTGAAACACATCATGATCTTTAGAGAAACTAGGAGGCATTACCAAATGTTATGTTACAAATCCAATTCGTTCTAAAATTTGGAAAGGTTTAATGTACATGATACTTAATTTACCCTTTTTAGTGAATTGTATAACACCCTTCCATGAATATAGCTTCATGAAAACATGATTACCTTCATGACATTCCAAATCCTTCCTTCGGTTATCGGCATAGCACTTTTTCCAACTTCGAGATGCTTTGATGTGGTTTTGGATAATCTTCACATTTTCCATTGTTTCCTCAATAAGTTTTGGGCCTGTGAGTTTTCTTTCCACAACATCATCCCAAAAATTTCGTCTGTGACATCCCATTCCATATAACACTTCATATGGTTCCATCAGAATACTTTATTAGAAGCTATTGATATAAGAAAATTCTATCAGAGGTAAATACAGATCGCACATACTTTGAAAGTCAAGTGAGCAAGATCTCAACATGTCTTCTATGGTTTGAATACACTATTTTTATTGTCCATCATTTTAAGTGTGTTATTCAATGCTCAACTGAAGTTCAGTATCTTGAGATTGCTGAAGGCTTCTCTAGAATCATGATATAAAATGGTGATCATGGTCATAAACAATTGATAGTGGTACACAAATATGTCCTACCACTTCATTAATATATAGTCTTTCTAGATGTTCAAGTGGTAAATCAACTCTTATAGAAAGAAAATTTTATTACATGGTAAGACGATCATTAATGTACCATATTACATATTTCCTTATTGGATTCTTCTGTAGAACCATGAAATACACTAGTATAATATCGTTCCATTTCCACTCTGGTATGGTAAGAGGTTGCATGAATCCTCTTGGATGGTGTCGTCCAGCAATCACCTATTGACAAACCATTCATCTTTACCCATAATCATAAATCTCCTTCTTCATGTTGTCCCACCAAAAATGTTTCTTCTAATCTCTATACATCATAGTGATACCATGGATTATAATAAAATAGATGATGTGAGCATCATCCAATAATTCCCTTTTTACATTAAGAGTATATGGAACCCAAATCCTCCTCCCAAATTTCATTATTCCATCTTCACTTATGAAGTCAATCAGTATCCAATCATTGACAGCATTAATTTTCTTTTGAAATTACACACCATCATTCTGAAAACATTATATACTTTATAATAATGATCGTTTGGAAACCATTTGAAAATGTATCGATGTCTCACATTCTAGGATTATTTCCTTATCCATCATTACTATATCCGTGAAAATAGGACCCCTTTCAACTCTCATCTTGTTCATGACTGCATGATCCTTTCTGCTCAATGAATCTTCCACCATATTTGCCTCCCCAAGTTGATAGTATAATGTTTAATTGTAATCATCGATTAGTGCATGCCATCACATTTTCCTCATGTTAAATTCTTTCTATGAGAAAATATACATCAAACTCTTTTGATAAATGTATATATTACATTTTTCACCACAGAGATAGTTTCTGTAATGCCCCGACCCTAGTTACCCAGAGTTGGTGCATTATTACATAACATTGGCATGATCACAAAAGATCAAATCTCAAAGGACCAATTAGTTTAGTAGCCTTGGAAACACTAGATACATTTATAAGTCTCACATTACATTATAAAGTGAAAAACTACAATAACATAGTCTCCATATTCAACACTAATATCCCCTTCAAACTATCCCTGCAGGTCAGTCAAAAAATATTTCTTCACATCCTAGAAAAATTAAAAGATAGAAAGGGGTGAGCTCAGATGCTCAGTAAGGATAACAATACAGTGGAAGATTTAATAAATAATCATTAACATTTTAGGCAATGTATAACTAAAACAAAATCCTTTTAAACTTGAACTTCATCATAATATGGAAAAAATGAGAAATTCCATTTACTTATGCACATTGATATTCAAATAGTCGAATAATCACATATAGTATCAATAACAAATATCATAATGATGGAATTCAAAATGCCATACTATCATAACCACGTAGCCAAGGCCTCGTGCCAAGATTAAAAATAAGATTTTGTCAAGGCCTCGTGCCAAGAAACTATTTTCTCTCATGAGACCTACTGATGCATCGAGGAGAGATAACGGGCTCCATCCATCACTTATTAAGTCCAATGCATTTCTCATATGAACAGGTTTAAACATATCATCAACCATAACATAATCGTACCACATAAAACATGGATAAAGGAAACAAAACATTTCCACATTTAAATCACAAGATATCAATACAAAACATTGATATAATAAAAACATTATCAAAACAATTTTCAATACCAAAATAAAAGAAAATTAAAACATGGTATTAATATTTTATTTTAAAAAAAGTTATGGCTTGTAGAGGAAGACGAAACTCAAATAATGGTCACGGCGGCAGAGAATCCATTGTCGTCGCATACGTACGACTTGAAAAACATTCCTTTTTGTCATTTAGTAAAACAATTATTATAAAAATATTACATTTGAATAAACATAAATGTCAAAGGGGTTTATACAACGTATAAAACAAATTTGTTTATAAAACAAAATATGCCTCAATGAATGGAGATTGAGACGAAGTCCCTTACAACGATAAATTTTTAAATAAAATAGATCTATTATGTTTATTCAGTATAATTACACATAAAGAAAGTTTAAATACAATATAGGACATAATAAATATTCATTAGAAATATAAAAAGACTTCATACATAATGGTATTTTATTTATAATTTTTAGACATTGAATAATTTAATTTATTTTTGACACAATGATGATGTAGTAATTACCATATTAATGAAAGATTAAAATAATTGATATTATAAATACACAAAGAAATGTAATTATAGACTTTTTATGAATTAAAATACCTTTTTAGGTTAATATGACATATTAGGATTGGTTATATGAATTTTTTTCAAAGAAATAATGCTTTTATTAATTTTTCAAAAAAAATACCCAATTGTGTCAAAATTGACATAAAGTGTTTTTAATACAAATATTATATTATTAATTGATATTTTACGCTTAAAAATCTAATTCTAAGCCAAATGAAATAAATCTTGATATTTTTATCATTAATGTACCACTTGGGGGGTCGATTTGAAGTCAATAGTATGTTTATTAACCATATAATACAAAAATACAAATAGACATGGTAAATGCCAAAATAATTAAGTAAGAGTTAAAACTAAAAGATAAGGTTAATAAAGTGAACCAAACCTGTCCAAAACCTATTGGTTGGGAGGATTTTGACACATCCCCACCTTATCCTCGAAATAAATCAATTTTGAGCCATTATAATTGGAATATGAATTTATTATAAAATAATATTTTATGATTTTCCTAAGATTCCAATCACCCCTCTTATAAATGGCCACTACCTCTTCTCTCTAATTCACACATTCAAATCCATTTGGACCAGCCAACCCCTACCCAAATATTCTCAATGATTCCCCCACATTAACCTAGAGGCCTTAGTTTTATCAAAAATCCAACCTATGGAGACCTTTTTATCAAATCAAAAGGATGAACCTGAAGAGGATGTAATGTTTTCATCACCCCCCCCCCTCAAGTTCCTTTCTTCTTTCACTTCTTATTTATTTTTTGTTTACATTCTAAAATAATAACACCAGTATCTTCTATATACTGTGATGTTATTATAAATATGTTAAAACCATATTCAGTATTCTATCCATCCATTGAATGACATGTCACCTTATGTGCGTACGTACGGCTTACTGTCTCCACGTCGTGGTGTAATTTTTATTCAAAACATTATTATTTTGATGGGTATAATAATGATGTATAATTCATTTAAATAATAAATATAACATGATAATGATTCTATAAATATGAAACAACATCCAATTATATATTATTTTAATATCAAAAGATTGATACTGTCGCTCGTGCGTACGTACGAACTACTGTCTCCACAGACGTGATGGGATTCATTCCCCGTAATATCCATTCAAGACTAATTCTCATTTGATGATTAAAAGTAATGTTTAAGGACATGATATAATTCTGGATATGAATTAGATACAACTTATCCATAACAAACATGACTTATGTAACAAATCATATAAAGGAAAACGAATCAGTTAACACCCGAAACAACGATAATACTAAGATAATATTAACAAAGTAATGTTAAAAGGTAATACATGATATCATATTATTGTATATGATTCTTGTATAATTTAATAACAATTTTTTCACCATTATAGTAGATTTAAACCAACCCTCGACCAAGGAAAAGTACATGTTAAGGGTAAATTTCACAATCTCTTTATTATCTGAGGTAGTTTA
Source organism: Viscum album (assembly GCA_963277665.1). NCBI lineage: Eukaryota > Viridiplantae > Streptophyta > Magnoliopsida > Santalales > Viscaceae > Viscum > Viscum album. Next base: position 154,724,604 of record OY728158.1, on the reverse strand, counting down.
TATGTAATTATTTACTGGGACATCTTTATCATCCACATCCATGTTTCTTAAAAATGTATTTCAAAACATTCTTACTATTTTACTGAATATGGGTTAAATTAATTTATATCCTTTTTTGACTTTTTAAAAGATGTTTATAAAGGAATCATTTTGTTGTTTTCCAAACAAGGTCCTTTTAAACCTTTTCGACAGAATTAAGGTAAGAATATATTTTTTAACTTATACGGAGGTTGCGGCTATTTACAACCATTATAAAATTGTCAAGGCTTCCCTTACAATCTTATAATAATATTTTGAAAGTAAATGTTTTATTTTATAATTATGTGACTTTTAAATGTTTTCAAAAGTGATATATTTATCTCAAATAGTTTTGATTTCATCTATGTTAATATCCTTTGATGGATTTTAAGCTTATTTGAAGTTCATTTATTATGATACAAAACATCCATAGAGTACTGAAGGTTTTGTGATATGTTTGACTGTGGATGTGTTATTTTTATACCATTCCTGTTTTATGGTGAAATTATTGACATTTTGTATGCTAGATTTAATACGAATGATTATGTTATGTTTAAACCTATTCATATGAGGAATTCATTGGACATAATAAGTTACGGTTGGAGCCCGCTATAACTCCTCGATGCATCGGTAGGCCTAATGATACGAACTGGTGTCTTGGCACAAGGCCTTGACAAAATCTTATTTTCAGTCTTGGCACAAGGCCTTGACTATGTGGTTATGATAGTCTGAAAATATGCATTCCATAATTATGAAAGTGGTTATTGATACTGCATGTGGTCATTAAACTAGTAGAATATCCATGTGAATAACTAAATGACATTATTTCAATTTTTTCCATATTATGCTAAAGTTCAAGTATAAAAGTATTTTGTTTAAATTATACATTACCTTTAATGTTTATAATTATTTATGAATGTTTCCATTATATTGTTATCCTTACTAAGCATCTGAGCTCACCCTTTTATATGTTTTATTTTTCCACGATTCCAAGAAGTGTATTGATTTTGATATGCAGGTTTAATCCAAAGGAATAACTACATTCAAAAAACATTATTTATTTTGTTTTGTATGCTATAAAGTGTATTGTAACATTCCTATATGTAATATATTTTCCAAGACTGCTAAATCGATTGGTCCTTTGGGATGTGATTCTTTGTAATCATGCCAATGTATTAAAATAATGCACCGACTCTGGGTAACTGGGTTCTGGATGTAACAGTTTGTATCAGTGTAAGTTTATCAATAACCATGGAAACTAGATATAGATAAACTCTGATTAGAGAACATTACTGTAAGATAGACTTTGAGGATTTGTATAGAAGAACTTCCTAGAATTTTGGTAATGTAGAGATTTTGTGAGTTTTACAAGCAAATACATCCCTCTCTAGATACGAGTTGTTAGAGGCGGTTCTGGCACGGAAGTGCCCAGGGGTGAAACCCAAATAGACTGCTTTGAGCTAGACTTGAACAGTAACTGGTGCATGACAACGGGCCTTGCTGCACTCTTGGTTACCACACTCTTGATGGATATGGTTAGGATACATCTCATTTTATTTACAAATCATTATGAAGGATAAATAAGTTTATAACTCCTCAAACAAAATATTTTTATGGAATATATCCATAAACTGTTCAATTTATGTTAAGTATTTTACATGTTTTGAATTATTCATTGCAACACATAAACTGACCTAGTGTATGTTATTGAATAGAAATGGCACCCAATAGAAGGAATGTGATCTCCGGCAATACTTATGATCCAAAGAGTTAGAAGGATCATATCTTTCATGGTATTAAGCCAACATAAAGAAGGGAAATATTACCCCATGTATTATCAACATATGAAGAAATAGTATCATGTGTTAATAAGATAAGTAAATAATCCTATGAGTTATTTTCATTTGATGGGAAGTAAGATAAGAAAAGGATGTAAGAGAGAATGATGGATAATGGGAAGAGGAAAAAGAAGAATTTCCCCATATGTGATAGCTATGGGAAGAAACACCCGGGAACATGCCTGAAGGGAATGGGAGTTTGTGATAAGTGTGGAGAAAAAGGACACCAAGTACATGAGTGAAAGGGTAAGAAAATGGTTTCAAATGTACAATTCTTCATCTGTAAGGAGTTGGAACACTATGCAGACCAATGTCCAAATCATTAGAGTATGCCCCAAATGATGCTATTGGACAATAATCACGTTATTATACTACCTCATATGAAGAAGAATGACTTCTGTTATTATGTTGTTATTATAGTAGTATTTCATTTTAGTGTTGTATCAACAATATACTTGTTATATGAATTATGGAGATATATAAGGATTTTACTACAGTACTATTTTATTGAAGATTTGAGATTATATGGTTCTACGAAAAGTGACTTAATATTGATCTACACTTTTGGTAAAATACATGGTTGAAGGAAAGGTAATACTTAATATGGTCCCGATAATGAGGTAGTGATTTTGGGGTATTAGATGGTTGATTTGGATAATTATATTGGATATTCTTGACTACCTTGAAACTAATTAATGATTATTCATCATTGGAGTTTACAACATTTTTTGATAGGAGGAGTATATCCAGTATTTTATAAAGAATAAGGGAGCATGAATGTGATCAATAATGTTTTATTGTAATTCAGGATGTTACCATGTTTTAAAATAATACATGATGGCGATGTTCACATGTTATTACATGGAAAAAAGTATCTTCATTGTTTTTAACTTCCTTATAAATTTTAGACTGCGATTTTGGAAAGTATTATTTTGGATAAGTCTAATGTTTGGAATGGATTAACTTTGAAATGTTATTTTTGGATTTTTATAAAAGGACAACACACAGACTGTGTAACAACCCGTCGTGTCAGACAAAGATGTGGGAATCGACCCCACAACCATAGTGCGATTGGATTTATCACCTAACACTCGACTATGAGAAGTTACGGGATGGTATAATGTTGTTTCTTTTTTAAGGGGTCTGATATGTGAATTATAAATTCATTATATTTGTAACCCAATATGATTAGGATAAATAGAGTATTTTTGAGTTGTACTATGTTCGGGAGTGAATGATGAGTTTGTGATAGAAATATATTAATGGATAAAACTATAATTATAATGTAGGTATATCTAAAGATAATCTTATCAAATCTCATAAGTAAATTCCTCAACATTATGAAATTGAACATAGAACAAAATCTTTTTCCTAGATGGTACCTTAGATCATCACAAATTTAAGGTGTTGTGATTCATGGCCTTTCCATAGCCATGTTCTCTACCACTCTCTATCAGATATTGATGGTTAGATTTCTCTTCCATATGCCTTTTTTCCTATATGGAACCCTAGTATGGGTTATTATTGGTAACCTTCTTAATTACCACTAATTATTTTAAATAGAGGCCTCATTAATCCATTTTTCGATGTGGAACTTCGACTATGATATTTTGACATTTCATCCCCAAGTTTCTAATAACGAACATAAATTGCGAGGATGAAATTTTTTGAAGGAGGGGAGAATATAACACCCCAAGCTTCCATGGTACGTTTCTCTTTGAATAATATAGTAGCGTGTGTTGTACAAAACTTTATATTCTAACACACACCACAACCAATAAAACTAGCCATCATTCCTAGTAATACACACTTTTTGAATGATTATAAATTTTATATTTCAAAACGGACTTCATTTTTGGATTCGGAATATCAAAATTATCTTAGGGTGAATTTGTGGTATTTTTATGAAAACTATCAATTTTTTGTGAATAGGAAAAAACACTGAGATATAGTTTAAAACAGAATTTCTATTTAAATAATTATTTATTTTATTTAAATTTATTTTAGGTCATAATAGATAAATAATACCTATATATGTTCAATGTAAATCTTTGGAGTCAGTTTATAATAATTTTAGATACATGAAAGTTTTATTGAACTTTTCACCGTCTTTTACCCATCTCCTAGGAGAATTTTCAAATTCACATGAAACATAAATTTACCGCATCTGTGAGTGGAATTATGAATATATGAGAGACGCGGTTAATATCAAGGAGATAAATGTGGTTCAACAAAATAAAAATAATTTTTTTGTGAATAGAAAATTTTTTACTTTTATTTACCACGGTTTAAAATAAAGAGGGTAATTAAGGGTAAAATGATATTTATATTACTCTACCACATTTCCTAATTCTATTAGACAACTGTATCTCCTCTAAAAACAAACTTAGGAATAAAATATTATCATTTAGGTCCACTTGGATTATATTAGGACATTTAATATTATTTAATTCAAAGAATTGTTAAAAGAGTTATAATCAAAGATTAATAACTAAAAAAATTTAATATAGTGTTATATAGAAGATAAATTAAATTATAAATATTAATTATAAATCCAATGATATTTCATACCTAATTTTATTTAATTTATTATTTTTATACATTATATAAATTAAATTATTTATGACACAATAATGATGCAGTAATTTACATATTAATGAATGAGTAAAATAAATGATATTATAAATACCCAAATAAATGTTATTTGAGACTTTTTATGAATTAAAATAATTTTTCATCTTAATATGACATATTAGGATTGGTTATATGAATTTTTGTCTAAGTAATAACTCTTTTATGAATTTATCCAAAACAAAATACCCAATAGTGTCAAAATTGACATAAAAGACTTTTTAAAACAAATATTATATTATTAATTGTTATTCTATTCCTAAAAATCGAAGGTTCAATAAAAGTACTTATATCATGATATTTTTTTCATTAATGTACCACTTTAGAGTCTATTGAATGTTTATAGTATGTTTATTAACCATATAATTTAAAAATACAAAGAGACATGGTAAATTCCAAACTAATTAACTAATAGTTAAAACTACAAGATAATGTTAATAAAGTGACCCAAACCAGTATAAAACCTATTTGTTGAGTGGATTTCGACCCATTATCAGCTTATCCTCCAAATAAATCAATTTGGAGTTATTATAAACCGAATATGAATTTATTATAAAATAATATTTTATATTTTTTCTAAGGTGCCCCTCACCCATCTTATAAAAGGTCACTCCCCCTTCTCTCTAGTTAACACAATAAAAACCTTTTGGCTCAGAAAAAACCTTCCCAAATATTCTCTAAAATTCCCTGAATTCAACCTAGAGGCATTAGTTTTATCAGAAATCCATCCTAAGGATCCCTTTTGATCAAATCAAAAGGAAGAACCCGAAGAAGAGGTAATGTTTTCACCACCCTCTTTCATGTTCCTTTGTTCTTCCACTTCTTATTTATTTATTATTTCCTTTATAAAATAATAACTCTGGTATATTATATAAACAATGATGTTATTATAAATATGGTACAACCATTTTTAGTATTCTATACATCCTTTGAATGACATGTCAACATACGTCCGTGCGTACGTCTTACCGTCTCCACATTGTGGTGTAATTGTTATTGAAAACATTATTTTTTGGATGGTTATAATAATGATTTTTAATTCATCTAACTAATAAATATAACATCATAATGATTCTGTATATAGGAAACACCATCCAATTATATATTATTTTAATATCAAAAGAATGATATTGTCGCTGGTGCGTACGTACGGACTACTGTCTCCACAGACCCGATGGGATTCATTCCCCATCGTATCCATTCAAGACTAATTCTCATTTGAGGATTAAAAGTAATGTTTAAGGACTTGATATTATTATAGATATGGATAATATAAAACCTATTTATAAAAAACACGAATAACGTAACAAAGAATATAACGGAAAACAAATCAGTTAACACCCGAAACAAAAGTGATACTAAGATATTATTAACAATGTAATGTTAAAAGATCATATATGAAATAATATTAACGTATATGATTATTTTATAATATAATAACAATTATTTCACCATTATAATGGAGGTAAACCAACCCTCGAGCAAGGAAAAGTTCAATGCATGGGTTAATTTCACAATCTATTTATTACGTGAGGTTGTTTATATGTAATTATCTACTTGGAACTCTTTATCAACCACATACATGATCCTTAAAAATGTATTTAAAAACATTATTACTATTTTATTGAATATGTTTTAAAGTCATTTATACCCTTTTTGGACTTCTTATAAGATGTTAATAATGGAATCGTAGCAGCGTTTTCTGAACAATGTCCTTTTTAACCTTTTCAACCGAATTAACGTAAAAATGTATTTTTTAAGTTATACAGCTAGGGTGGAAATTTTCTGCCATTAAAAAATAATCGAAGCTTACCTAACATTCTTATAAAAATATTTCAAAAGAAAATGTTTTATTTTAAAATTATGTGACTTTTAAATGATTTGAAAAAAGATATATTTATCTCAAATAGTTTTGATTTCATCTATGTCAACATCCTTTAATGGATTTTAATCTTATTTGATGTTGATTTATTATGATACAAAACATCCATATAGTATTGAGGGTTTTTTGATATGTTTGACTGTGGATGTATTATTTTTATACCATTCATGGTTGATGGAGAAAGTATTGAAATTTAGTATGCTAGTTTTAATATGAATTTTATGTTATGTTTAAACATATTCATATGAGAAATGCAATGGACATAATAAGTGATGGGTAGAGCCCGCTATAGCTCCTCAATGCATCGATAGGTCTCATGAGACAAAGTAGCTTCTTGGAGCAAGGCCTTGACAAAATCTTATTTGTAGTCTTGGCAGAAGGCATTGACTATATGTTTATGATAATCTGGCATTATGCATTCCGTCATTATAAAAGTGGTCATTGATATTGCATATGATTATTCAACTAGTAGAATATCCATGTGAATTAGTAAATGGAATTATTTCATTTTAGTTTTCCTAAATTATGTGAATTTCAATTTTAAAAGGCTTTTATTTTAGTTATACATTTCCTTAAATGATTATGCTTATTTATGAATGTTTCCACTATATTGTTATCCTTACTAAGCATCTGAGCTCACCCTTTCTATGTTTTAATTTTCCCAGGAGTCCACGAAGTGTATTGTGATTGATATGCAGGGTTAAGCCAAGGGAATAATTGTGTTCATAAAAGATTATTTATGTTGTTTTTTATGTTATAAAGTGTAATGTAACATTCATGTATGTTATCTATATTCAAATACTACAAAACTGATAGGTCCTTGTGGACTTGATTCCTTTTAATAATGCCAATGTATTGAAATAATGCACCGACTCTGGGTAATTGGGGTCAGGGAATTACACTGTAGATACATAGAAACAACCTAGGATAATAAAGAGATTTTAAAATAACCTTTAACTTGTACATTTCCTTAGTCGAGGGTACATTAACCTCCTCTATAATAGATAAATAATTGTTATTAAATTATACAAGAACCACATAATTAAACATGATATCATATATGATCCTCTTATATTACATTAGTAAGAATATTTGAGCAAAATCATTATTTCAGGTGTTTACTAAATAATAAACACACAGATGGTAGACATTACCATCTAAGGGAACACATGAGGAAGAGGGAGATATGATAGACACCAACCAAATCTAACTTAGAACATAAATATAAAATAAAACCCGAGTTCACATATATACTGTCATGAAAAAGTACTACAACTGGAAGTGGGAAACTGCATGTATAGAAAAGAAAGTAAAACAGTAGCAACCACAATTCTGAACAGCTCCTGCAACCCCATGCTAGTAGAAACCATCTTGATCTCCAAACCGCTTTAAGTGACCTGAAAAATAGTTTATATATACATAGGATTAGTATAACAGTATACTCAATAGGATCCTTCCTGAAACCTCTCGTGCAAAAGTAATTAAAGCATGAAAAGCATCTCTGTCCATAAAGGATTTCCCATAGACACCTAGGTGAAGCACCACAATATGCACCTTGTGCACAAAAACCACCATGTCCATGAAATTAAGTAACCATGTAGTTTCCGAGAGCAACCACAACTCTCATAATGTGTATCATATGTTGGGTATTATACCTCAAGCCATTACATCCCATACACCGAGTAAGGATCCTCAAGCCATCACAGCCTATACACGTTACACCTATAGTAGTCCATAGGATTCTACATCCAGAATATATTTGTGTGAAATTACACAAACCATTACAGCCCCATACACACATATATAGGTAAAACTAACCGCTGTGTCTTACACCAAAAGTAACTACCAAGAGAAGAGAGCAGGGCCAAAGGGGTATTCATCCATCCATACACCCACTAGAATGTTGGGGAAAACACACTGGATGACTCAGAATCCCCGTGGTGTCAGTTTCCCTTACTAACAGGGCGGAGTAGCATATAGAATCACAAAAATTAAAGGATACAATATATCTCACAACCACACTATGGGCCCAACCGAGTCATAGACACAACTGCAGCTAACGTCTCTCAGACACCGGGCTGCTACTTCTAGGACTAGGTATCCTTTAAGCACACAAACACTTAAAGATATTTAATAAATTTTTTCATTACCTTCTTATTAGTTTCATCTTATGTTAGTTAATTAATAAAACATTATTTAACCAAACACAAATCCACATTAAATTTAACTTTCATCACACAAAAACTCCACTATTCCTTTAATATTACAACCTCATCATTATATTCCAGAAAACACCAACCCCTTGGGTTGACACCATTTATTCAATTATTCATTACATAATTAATTTCTCATATTCCCAGGCATTCTAGAAAAACATTCTATGGAACTAAACACAAGGGGATCAAAATGGTGAGTATAAGTACTATCCATCAAGTCTTTGCTACCTATATCAAGAGCATAGACCCATCCTCCCTAGGGAAGCTAAACATAGAATGGATGTGGCATACCCCATGCATCATCGCCTATTGCAGAAGAAGGGTAAGCAAGACCAGCTTACTTAGGCAGTGGGGAGAATTAAAATAGATAATCAACCAAAAAGAGACAACAAGCATCCAACAAACACATCCATCCCATTACATCATCTTGGTGTCCTCCCTGACACCCACTTTCATAAACTGATGCATCTCACAACCCTAAGCATCCTTTTCTGCCACAACCAAAAGGCCTCCATGCACCTACATATCACAACATCCCTCCTTCCTCACATCACAACACTAGCAGCATGAATACAACCATCTTAAAAATTAGACTCTGTGACCTTTAACAATCAAGGGGGTAACCTAGAACCCTTCAAGGAATTATCAAACAATCAGCTCTTTAATGCATCTCGAATTAACTGATACATTATTCATAGTATACAAATTTGGGAAACCTTTTTAGTAAGCTATCACAAATAATTTAACATGCTTACTGCACCAATTTGAATAACATCATATTAAAAAAAGATGAACCATATTCCTTTACATTCTTATTTATCCATCGCCAACAGTTATCAATTAATTATGGTTTACGTTCTTTACCAATTTCCATCAAGAACAAACAACTATAGGAAGCCAGAATGGATATCACACTATATAGAAAACAAGGGGTGATAATATATGACCGATGTCAATTTATTTTTCCGGTTCATATAATTATTAAGTCAATTATATTATGTAATAGTAGGGAAAACATGATAACAAAAATTTTCCACAAAAAAGAAAATAGAAGTAGTAAATCCCCTATATCAAACTGTACATGACGTTCTTTATCAACACAACGGGTCACGACCCTCCTCTCGCGACAACTGCATCCACCCTAGGATTCCATGGTACGACCGCACCAATCATTCCCTAAGAAAACTCCATTATAAGCATGTAGAATACATGCCATAAATGGAAATGAGAAACAAGACAATGTGAACCCCAAAATAATAGCGATAAAACATACCTTATATCGAGGATTGACCGATACAACTTGGTTGCATCAAGACAGAGTGGAACAAATCAGAGGAGGAAAGTATGATTATACCACTTATATGGAATAGAATTAAAGGTTCTAGTGTCTCATAGCTATGAATAAAGAGGAAGAATTAGTATGGAAGATATCCTATCCCTTTAAAAGATTTAACGGACCGACATATTAAGATAGAAATGACTTCCGATCAGAAGTAGATCTTATTAAACCACACGGTTTGACAAAGTAAAAAGATACCGAGCCTTTAGAATAATTAATATATGAGTTATGGAATTTGAATCAGCCTTAATGTCCATAAAATGAGGCATAAACTGTATTATATGTCGAAGCAAATTTTAAAGGGATGATCTGTATGAAACTGGAAACACTATTCACGAACATGAACTTTGGAAAAAGAAAATAGATGTTACTGAAAGACATAAACATTCTGGAAATAGTGTTCATGAACTCAAAATTTGGGAAAGGAAAAAGAGGTTACCAACAGAACAGTTCACCGATGGAACTATTCATATAATTTGAAATTTATCAAAGGAAAGATGGGTTACCGTTAGTGGTTACCGATAGAAATGTTCACTGGTGGAACTATTAACAGAATTGAATATTTGGCAATGGAAAGAGGGGATACCATTAGAGGTTACTGATAGAACTATTCACCAGTGGAACTGTTCATAGAATTGGAAATTTGGAAAAGGAAAGAGAGGTTACCATTAGAGATTACCGATTGAACTGTTCACTGATGAAAATGTTCATAGAATTAGAAATTTGGAAATGAAAAGAGAGGTTACAATTATAGGTTACCAACAGAAATGTACACTGATGGAACTGTTCATAGAAGGTTACTGATAACACTATTCATCAAGGGTCATCGATGACACTCTTCAGAGAAGGTTATCGATTACATTGTTCACCTAAGGTCATGGACACACTGTTCACATATGGTTACTGATGCACTGTTCAGAACTGTCTACTGTTGGAACTATTCAACGAACTATAAAATTAGTAAAGTGTTGTGGATAAGTCCTCTCGACCTACTACAACACTTCAGACACTATATTTTCACAAAACAATTGACTAATGATGTTTAGGCCATTATATCAGATACATCTCAGAACATTCTCATCCCCGAGAATTGAAAACCCACCTAAAGTGAAAATGAAATGGGGTCTGAACAACCACCCATCGAGATACATCTCAATAGTGAGAAAGCCACAATTGCAACAAAGGGAGCCTTCTCATAAATATGAATGGGTCATAACCACAAATGCTACATCAATAAAGGTAATGAGTTAAACATCAAACAACTATGGGTACTGAGCACATATATATGACTCACAGTCCTAGGTACTCTCCTTCATGACACCGTGTCTCCACAAGAAACAAACCAATTGGATAGAAGGCCCACACAATAGCTTCTCCTTATGGTCTTAGATCTCCATAGGTCACTCCCCAAAGGTTGCATCTTCATCAACATCAATATCTCCCCAATTGATGACATGAGTGTAATCATGATGATAATGATGGAGATGTGATACATGGAAAACATCATGCATCTGGCTCATCCATGGGGGAAGTGCTACTCGATACGCCACAACTCCAACATGATCTAATAGCATGAAAGGCCAATGAAACTAGGGAGAAATCTTACTCCCATGATGAAACCATAATTGCCCATGATGGGGAGTCACCTTCAGAAATAGATGATCACCAACATTAAACTCTAAGGGTCCTATTCTTTGATCAACATATGATATTTGATGATCTTGCACAGTCTTCATCCTCTCACAAATCACTTGAACCATCTCTGTTGTATTCTACATTAGTAATGGTTCGAGAATTAATGACTCTCCGACCCAAGTCCAGCACAACAGAGAACGACATGGCCTATCATACCAGGCTTTAAACGGTGTCATACAGATGGTGGAGTGAAAAATATTATTGTAAGAGAACACCACTAAGGGTAAGTGCCTCATCCATGAACCTCCAAAATATAGAATACAAGAGGGTAACATGTCTTTAAGTGTCTGGATGGTTCAATGTGTCTGACCATCTATTTGAGGATGAAAAGAAGTGATAATTCATAGTTGAGAACTGAAAGAATGATGGAGAACTATACACACACTGGAGGTAAAGTTAGGATCATGATCAGAAATGATTATCCTTGGGACTATATGAAGTCTTACCACCTCCTCTAGATACTTCCTTGAAAAAACATCCATTGTGCTCGATTGTTTGATCATTATGAAGTGGAATGAATTTGTTATATGATGGAATACCACACAAATAAAATCATGTACTCCCATGGATCGAGGTAAATCAGTAAAAATGTCCATTGATATTTCCTCCCACTTCCACTAAGGAATCTCTAACATTTCGAGAAGACCCCCAGGAACACGTTGTTCGACATTCACCATCTATCAGACCATACATCGAGACACAAACTCCTCAACTGAATGCTTCAGCCCAGGCCACCAAAGCTGGCTCTTCAAGGATCGGTAACGCTTTTTCATGCCAGGATGCACCGCTAAAGGTGAACTATGAAACTCATTGAGAACCATCTACCACATTGTCAAGGGAAAAAAATCCTTCCTTGATATAACATTCAGCATTGTTCATCCTCTGACCAAATATTGGGGGCCTCACCACAAACAACTCAATCCCTCCACACATGCACCTCAAGATTTCCCAACTGGGAATCTTCAACTTGCTTCATGAGGGAATACTGAACCATTATCTTAGAAGATAACATATACCCCCCAACTTCTGCCACATTAAGATGTAATGACGAGTGTTCTTTCATTACACTCCTAGAGTCTCCCGATTCGTGCAATGCATCACTACATGACTTTCGACTCAGCTCATCAGCTATAATATTCCCCTTTCCAGGTGTATACGATATTTTGAAGTCATATTTTTATAAAAACACCATCCACCAATGTTGTCATAAGTTCATGTCACGCTGGGAAAAAACATTCCTCAAAATCTTATGATTAGTGAAAACCACAAAGCACACATTAATGAGGAAATGTCTCCACAACATCAGAGCAAACACCATGGCTGCCAAATCAAGATCATGAGTGGAATATTTATGCTCATGGGTACGAAACTGCCGAGACCCATAAGAAACAACTGATCTCTTCTTTATCAGAACATAGCCTAACCTAAGATGTGAAGCGTCACAGAAAACATCAAACTGAACTCCCTCTATTACATGACAAAGAACTGAATAACATAATAATATCTCCTTTAGATAATTGAAAACTTCCAGACACTAATCAATCCATATGAATTCCTGGTCCGTCCTGGTCAAAGATGATAAAGGAGTCGCAACTCATGAGAAATTGGCTATGAACCTCCTTTAGAAGCATGTGAGATCGAGGTAACATCAATCCTATAAAACTGTCTTGGGGGCTTCCCAAGACACAACTACATCTATCTTCAATGGATCCATGACTACTCCTACCAGGGACACAACATGCCCCATGAAATGGACTTCTCAATCCCAAAACACACACCTCGACAACTTCCGAAACAACTGATGTTGATGAAGAACTCCCAAACAACATGAAGATTTTCCGCATGATCCTCCTCATATGTGGTGTACACAAGAATTTCGTCAATGAAAACTACCATGAACATGTCCAGGGAATAATGTAACACAACATTCATCAATCCCATGAACATAGCAAGATCATTCGTCAAGACGAACGGTATTACAACTAACTCATAATTCCCCTGATGAAAATGGAATGCAGTCTTTGGGATATCCTCATCCTTCACAAAAAAATAATGATATCCTAACTGCATGTCTATCTTTGAGAACCAACATGCATCCTTTAGTTGATAAGATCATCAATCCGTAGAAGAGGACAGTGATTCATTATTGCCACTTTTTTATGCGACGATAATCGACACACAACCACAAATTGCCATCAGCCTTCTTCACAAAAATAAACTGGTGCACCCCACGGTGACACACATGGCTGATCCAAATGGCACTATAAAAGACCGTCAAGCTGTATATGTATCTCTTGTAACTCAAATGGGTCCATCCTATATGGAGACATTGAGATAGGAGACATTCCTGGTTGTTTCTCGATCCCAAACTCGATCTCTCATCGAGGGGGTAATTCTAAAACCTATTCGTGAAAGACAACTAGGAAATATTATATTTTCCTAAGAGATTCTAACTGTTGAATATCTAAATAACTCAACATCATCTTAGACATTATGGATGATTAGGATGAAACACGCCTATGACCCATCCGAGGATCTAGCTCACCAACAAACCCCACCGGCTCTTATCTGCACCAAAGAAACCAACCTAATTATTGAAGCAAGCCACAATAGCCTACACTGAATACAACCAATCAATGTGAAGGTTGAAATCATATGGTTTTATTTGTAAAATATGAAATCTCCGCAAGAGCGGTGCTGCCCCAACACTAGCTCACAGTCTCTACTTACTTCCATAAAGTCAGCTTGACCTCGAACTGGCGTAGTCAAGGCCAAGGGCACTGGAAGCCTCTCTACCTCATGTACAAAATAATGGACAAGGGTAGGTGATATGAAGGTGTGTGTCACTTCTGGATCAAAAATGGCAGACACCAAGGATGAAAAAAAGCAATGGGTACCTCGATTGAAGTCTGGCTCACCTGGAGCTGGAAACGCTAGATCATGAATCTAACCATGACCTACTCCACAACCTCTTTGACCCTAATTATGAACACCACCATAGTCGCACTCTACTCACCGAGGATGGGGAGTTTTATGGGGTTGTCCTATTCCTGCCCCATCTACCCTCTATTGATCTAAAGCTGGTGCAACATACTGCTGCTGCCTCGGCTAGAACTGCCTCAACAGAGGAACTTGGAGCATAATACCTAGTCCATTATGACTACTCTGAATGGTCAGGCACTCCTTCTACTGATGACCACGACCCCATAAGAAAAACAACTTTTTGATCCCTTCGCATAGGCCTGATAGTTGATTTCTCTAGAGAAACAATATGTGAAGGGCTGGGACCCACCCCCGACTGAATGGAAACACTTCTTCCCTAGAAAATGGGAATCTCAGACCACAGCTCTACATCGTGATGAATCAAGGTGATTTGCCTCTCGTAATGATCTGCTCCTGGCCAAAGACCTCTATACAACATCTGCCCTCACTAAAACCTCAATATATGTCTTCAACATAAATGGGGTGACCAGGTGCTAAATCTCTAGACACAAATCCTCCTCGAAATGCCTCACCTTGCCCTCATCATCTGGAAAGAGTTCTGATGCATATCATTAAAGGTTCTTGAAACAGATTCCAAACAATCTCACACTGGAGATCCCCTATTGATGGTTAAGAAGCTCTTGCTGATTAGATGTCTATGCAGTCAAATAAAGAATCTCGACTCCAAACTTGTCCAGAACTCCTCCCACGATATCACTTACTCCTCACGATCCCCGAAGAATAAAAACCACCACTGCCTCATTTCTCTATGCAGCATCGTCAGAACCAAGGACTCACAGTGTTCCTTTTGAGCATGAATCAAACTGAAACCTATCTCGACCCTCTCTAACTAGTCCTCCCTGACTACATCTGAAATGGAGCCCTTGTACTTATTCATACTCTAGCAATGAAACTCTCGAAGTGTCTTCCTCCAAGTGTCGTCGTCGAAAACCTCTATCCTGTCGCGATCTTTTGGAACATCCTGCTAGATAGTTTCTATGAAAACATGATGAGGACCTCGACCTGAACCCATACCTATAAAATAACAAACCGTTAGAGCTCCTAAACCTTGAATATAGAATAATCAACATTAATTAATTAATTAATTTATTTCATTGAATTTAAGTTAACATATCCCATGTTCTACATATTCAAACACATGAACAATGAAGAATGATGCATGATCCTTTCCTTGGTCTCTAACCTGCAACTAGTATCTCCACATTAAGTATCCATTGAAAACATAATGTTCCATACATGAAATCATAGGGGGGACTTAAACGCCTATGTCTCTTCCGGTCTCCAGTGTATACGTCAATTGCTAATCATGAATGACATTGTTTCCCTTCCAACCCGTGCAACCTCACCTGTGCCAAGCCCCAGACTCCATCTTATCCCTCAACCAAAACATCTGATACCACTCTATATTTACCCACTCCCTACAAAGTGTACCCCTCCTGGGCCGACAATTTGATAAGGGAGATAATGACCCCCATGTTCCACCTCTAGTAGGCCCCGTGTTCACGACTTGCACCATGGGTATAGTAAACACACAGATGAGAGGCATTACCCTATAAAAGAAAACATGTAGAAGAGGGAGAAAAGATAGACACCAACAATCTCAAACTTATAACAAAAAAATGAAAGAAAACCCAAGTGAAAATATATAATGTCCTCAAAATGTACTACAACTGGATGGGGAAAATAGCAAGTACCCAAAAGAATGTAAAAACATTAGCAACGACAAGCCCAAACAGCTCTTGAAACACTAATCTACAAGAAACCGGCTTGATCTCTATCCTGCTCCATGTGACCTGAAAAACAGTTTATATATACATAGGGTGAGTATAACAGTTTACAAAGTAAAATTCTCCATGATGCCACTCCTGAAAATGTAAATAAATCATGCTAAAGCATAGTGAACAAAGAGTGGAACTAACTCCTCACCTAAACAGGTATACTAATTTTCAAGCCCCACCAGGTACACTCTCACCAAGTAACTCATAAAATAATATATCATATAATATATAATATCAGGGGCACCACGCTACGACTTCCCCACTGGTTTGCTGCTTTTCCCCAATGTCGCAGGTCCTAAGAATCTCTCTCCAAAAGGCTTTCCCATAGACACATGGGCGAAGCACCATAATATTCAACTCGTGCAACAGAACCCCCACATCCATGCATTAATGTAACCATGTAGTTTCTGAGTGCCACCACAGCTCGCATAATGTGTATCAATCGTCGGGTATTATACATCTAGCCATTACAACCCATACACTGAGTAAGGATCCTCAACACATCCAAGCCTATAAACGTTACACCTATAGCAGTTCATAGGAGACAATATCAATAACATATGTCTGTGAAAAACCATAATCCATTAAATCCCTCTACACTCATATATGCGGAAAACTAATCGATGTGCCGACTAGCACATGTAACTACCAAGAGAAGAGAGTGGGGCTAAAGGGGGTAGTCACCCTTCTATCCTCCCACCAGAATGTTGGGGAGAACACCCCATAAGGCTCAGAATCCCCATGGTGTTAGATTCCCTTACTAATAGGGTGGAGTAGCGTATTGAAACACAGGATTTACAGGATATACTATATCTCAAAACCACACCATGGGCCCAACCTAGTCTTAGACACAACTGCAGCTAACATCTCTCAGACATCATGCTGCTACTTCTAAAACTAGGTATCCTATAAGCACCCAACCAATTAAAGAGATTTAATACATAATTTCGTTTCCTTATTAATTAGATGCACTTTACTCTAATTAATTCGTTAAACATTAATTAACCAAACACAGATCCACATTAAATATCATTATAATCACACCCAAATTCCATTGTTCCTTCAATATTACAACTTAATCATCATGTTACAGAAAAATCCCACCCCATGGGTTAACACCATTAATTCAACTATTCCTTACAGAATTACTATCCCACATTTTCATGCATTCTAGAAAAACATTCTATGAAACTATGCACAAGGTGCTCAACACAATGAGTAGATGTACTGTAACGACCCAAAGTTTCATTAATGGAAAATCCCTCTTGATCCAGTTAAATGTTTCTTTATGAAAAATGTTTTTTATAAGATGTCAAATTCTTTAGTTTTACGTTAAGATTTGTGACCGTTACTTTTTAGCCATTGAGCAATGATCATCTGAGTAGTATAAATATAAGGCTTTAACGAACCCATCTCTACTCAGACAAAGGAAGCGATGGCCTCATCCAGTAGAATTGCCCCTTACGAAGCCCATTTGTCAGAGCTCGGAAAAGAGGAGGCATCTTTGGGATTTGCCCTTGACCATGCCCAAGCTGAGCTTCATCAAGTCAAGCTTGAACGTGATCGTCTACGGGAAAAGTGGAAGTTGATTGAAATTACCACTCGAGCGATGTTATCTGAGCCGCCCCAAGAGTCTGTCACCATCGTGCACCATACCCTTAGGTCTTATGTAGCTATTTTAAGGGGTTATTTAACAAATAATTAGCACCATGTTCATGTACATTATTTTTGTATATAATAATGAATATAATTTCTAGTCATTTTTGATACATTGTAATTAGTTTTTAAAGTACAAATGGTGTTTTTAGTTATTATTTTATTGAGAATTATATTTTATTAAATTAAAGGATTTTTGAATTAAATAATATTTTAATAAAATATTATTATTAATATTAAATTTAATTTTTATTAAATATAAGTGATCTTATAATTTTATGAATGCAATTAAAATTTTTATTAAGGTTTGAAAGCCGTTTCTGTCAAAACACGTGAATTTTTTATAAATGTCAGTTTTTATTTTAAAAGTGAAAATTCACATATTTAGAAAATTATTTAGATAAAATAAATATTATTTTTGGAATCAGGATGTCGAAATTATCCAACGGTGAATTTTTCATAATTTTCTGAGACAGTCAAATTTTTGGGTAAAAATTAAATACCATTTAAATATATAATGTGTTTTATGACATCATAATGACCCAATGGTGATGTAATAAAATATCATAATCCTTATATTCGGCCAATATTTTTTTATTATTAAAATAATGAGGTTTTGGGTTTGTTTGAATTACTTTTCTAAGCATTAATGGAGCCCTCAAGACTTATTCAACACTTTGCCTTTTTAAATTAATTTTCATTGGAGTGTGACTCACCTCCACATAATAAACCCTAATTTTTTAATAATTTCGGACGCTGGCCTTGTAAAATATTGTTTTCCTCTTTCCTTTTCCAGAAACCATGGGCAAATACCATGGGATGGTTTGTGGTTTGGATTATTTTAATATAAGGGGTCCCAAACCTAAGTAATAAATAATTCACTCACCTTTCCTATATAAACCCACCCAAGCTCCCACTTCCTCCTCACTAAAATCCCTTGGAGTTCGTCCAACCTCTGCCCTACTCTCTCTAGAATCCTCCCATGGTGCCCCAAGCTCCCAAGAAGCCTCTCACAAGCCTCTCTCTAGCCTTTGGAAGCACACTTCCAAGTAAGGGGTTTTCTTCCTTTCTCTTTTTTTGTCAATTTTCTTTATGTTGTATTGCCCTTTTTATTTCAATTATGAATGTTGGGGTATGGTTTCTCACCTCCCCCATAATTCCCTCTTATTTTTTTAATGATGGGAGATCCCTTTCTCTCTCATTAAATGCCTCCCATGTACTCCCGTTACTATGCTGAAATTCCGAAAGGAACTTCTCTCTCTTCTTTTACATTCAAGCAATACTTCTGTATCATGAATCTAAATTCCATTTCTATTGTTGGGAAAAGTATAATATGATCTCCTTACATTCCATTACATTTAAATATGATGAGGAACCCCTTTCTCTCTCATCAACCTTTTTATGAATTCTTATGTCACGCCGTTACGCTGCCGAAATCGCACCGATTTTCTAAGCCAATGTCTTTGTGTAGTGAATACCATGCCCATTTCTCCATCAAGGGTATTCACCTTTATGCCCATTTACATATTGATTATAAAGTTTCATGTATGAATTCCACATTCCTTTATCATGGAAGAAATGATTATGTTTTATGAATCCATGTTTTATGATCCATGTGGAAAACTTATGCATGAAATGAAATGTTTAAGAAGGGTGCGCCCTTTATAGCGCTCCAATTCATTGGGTAAAGTATAGTATCATGATACGTCATGTGCAATGAGTGTTGACTCATGCTAATTCATGTGAAACGAGGGTTTACTCGTGCTTCAAGTGCAATGAGGGTTTACTCATGCACCATGTGCAATGAGCCTCGGCTCATGCTAATTCAATGTTAAGTGTTGTTGCCACATTTCCATGTTATGATTATCATGCTTTATCATGCCTTTATGTTCATGTTAATCTTATGCTCTATTGATGTTACTATTGCCTAACATGTATTGTACTCTTCATGTTATTCATTTTTTACTCCCTTACTGGGCTTTATAGATCACCCTTTTCTTATGCATGTCCTCAGGTTATCCCATGCAATGCTAAGTACGAAGGAATGTAGTGGTCATATAAAGGAAGTTTTCAATAAAGATGTTGTATTTCAAGTTTAAAGTGTTTATGTAATGATCCTAAGCCCCAAAGACACTAAACCTCTCGATCTTCATTGTTGTATCAAGTGATGTTTTATGTAATAAAGCATGTTTAAGTTGTAATAAAAAGCAGGGTTGTCATAGTTGGTATCAGAGGAGGAACCCAGCCTTAAGTGCGCGGTGCACTGCCTGGGTTGACATGTAGGGCCCACAACGAGGGCGTTGTGCTCTAAAAGGGGGGGTGATTGTAACATCCCCAAATGATAAAAGCTTAAATAACTAAATGATATGACTCATGTCAACAAGGTGCATCTTCCTTTTCGGGAGCCTACCTGATTAGAACTCCACAGTTAAGCGTGCTTGGCCTGGAGTAGTGATCAGGATGGGTGACCTCCTGGGAAGTTTCCTAGGGTGTGTGTGAGTGAGGATAAAGAAAAATGGAAAGGACAAGTGTTGGCCTGTGGGAACTGTCATTAGTCAGATGACCCGTTCAGGCACATGGATGGACCCTGGGGTGGGCCCCACGTGTCTGCGGGGCATCTGATGGTACCTGGTGGGCTAGGACCCTACGACCATGTTAAGGAGGGGTGGCTGTGCTGTCATCGGGGCCCGGTTGTCACATTTGGTATTAGAGGATAGGTTTAGTTATTTTTGGGATTAGGAAACCCTAGTAAAGCCTTAGATACAAGACTAATCATAATAAAAACATCCCTAAGTTTTGTTAAATACTAAGTATGTGGTTTATCAAACAAATACATCCCTGTCTGGATACGTGCAGGTAGAGGCAGCTCTGGCACAGATGTATCCTAGGGGTAAAACCCGAAAACACCGCTTTGAGCTAGACTCGAACGGGAACTGGTGCACGACAATGGGCCTTGCTTCACTCTTGGTTACGACACTCCCGGGGGATATGTTTTGATAAATTCACAATCTTAGTATGAACCCTTATTAAGGGAAAAAATGCCCCTAAGAATATATGTTAGAAGGAAGATCATGAAAAGCCTGGACTGAATCCTATAGACTCATGAGTTAAAGAGATTAAAGTTTATTTATAAGTCATCAACTTTTGTCTTTGGATTAACCTTTATGTGTTAACCCTAACATTCCTTTTATTCCAGCCAATGGCCGGTAATAGGAGAACTCGGGCTAACAACCGTTGTGAAGATCAGTGTGATGATTGTACTTATGAGATGCCCAATCCAATGGGAGCGGGAATCGCGAACTTTGTCACGCTTCTCTCTCAGCTAACTCAAGTTTTTAATAGAAACACTGGTCAAGAGGAACGTTCAACCCCCCTAAGAATGAACAAGTCGCTATTGAAAGCTTCATGAGACAAAGGCCTCCTACTTTTAGTGGATCATCTGATCCCACGATCGCTGAACAATGGATCAACTCCATTGAAAAGATATTCTCCATCCTCCAATGCTCTGAAAAAGAGAAGGTTCTCCTGGCGGCTTATCGTATGGAGGGAGAAGCTGATCAATGGTGGACGTTGATAAAAAATACGAAGCCTGAGGAGGAGATCGGGGCTTTGGAATGGAAGGAATTCCGGAAGATGTTTTTCGATAAATATTTTCCACGCACCCTCCGTCTTAAGATGGAAAGGGACTTCTTTTACCTCAAACAGAAAGATGAAGAATCTGTGGGAGCGTACGAGGAAAACTTCACAAGGCTTGCACGATACGCTTCCGTCTTTGTCGTTACCCCAGAATGCAAGGTTGACCGCTTCTTTGGTGGGCTGAAGCCTAGCTTGCGGAAAGCATTAGCGATCCCTGACTTCGAGAGCTATGAGGAAATTGTCCGATGTGCCCTCAAGGTTGAAATGGAGATCGGAGAATCACAGGGGTATCATGGGGACAAGAAGCGTAAGGTGGACTTTAATGCTGGTGGTCTGATGGATAAATCAGACGGCGCTAAGAAATTCCAGCACCCCACTTGCCAAAAGTGTGGAAAGAAGCACCCTGTAAATTGCCTTAGGGGGAAAAGAAAATGATTCAAGTGTGGAAGAGAAGGGCACCTAGCTGTTAACTGTCAGCAAGAAGGACTCGCGGCTGCGACAGAGGAGAGGAACGCTCCATTCGAACCTCAACGCGTTGTTCAATGCTTCAAATGCAATGAACCAGGTCATTGTGCGAATCAGTGCCCTAATGCAAGGGTTATCGGAGGCAATCAACAACCTCCAAGACAGCAAGGAAGAGCTTTTGCCATCACTTCTGCCGAAGTGAACTCCGACAATGAAGTGGTGACAGATACTCTAGTTATTCATTCAAGAATAGCGAACATACCTTTTGATTCAGGTTCTAGGCATTCTTTTATATCTCAAAAGTTTAGTAGAACAATTCCTGCACCACCACAAATCATGGAAGTAAAGATGTCGGTGAGTACGGCAAATGGGGAAATCATTGCATCCCATGAGTATAAGTCATCCCCTGTTATAATCTGTGGATTGAATTTCCCGGCGAACCTCGTCATACTCCCTTTGGTGGAATTTGATGCAATTTTTGGCATGGATTGGCTTTCCTTATATACAGCCAACATAAATTTTCGGGAGAGGGAAATCACACTCCATATGGAGAATTGACCCCCGATTCTTTACAAGTGTCAGGCGGAAGATGAATCTCCTTTAGCTCCATCATCTCAAGCATGGATATTACTGCCTTATGAGCATGCATATCTGGCTCAGATGATGGAGTCCAAGGATGAATCCACCCTTGAAGAAATGCCTATTTTGAGGGAATTTGCTGAAGTATTTCCCGAGGAACTTCCTGGTCTTCCTCCAAGAAGAGATGTTGAGTTTTCAATTGAACTTATACCTGGGGCGCTACCAATATCCAAGACTCCATATATAATGGATGTTGTTGAGCTTGAAGAGCTGAAGAAACAACTACAGGAGAATCTAGATAAAGGGTTTATACGCCCAAGTGCATCACCATGGGGTGCACCAGTCCTCTTCGTCAAGAAGAAGGATGGGTCAATTCGGCTTTGCATTGGTTATCGTGAACATAAAAAAATAACGATAAAGAACAAGTATTCTCTCCCAAGAATAGATGACTTGTTTGATCAGCTGCGTGGAGCACAATACTTCTCTAAGGTCGACTTGCGGTCGGGATATTATCAAGTAAGGGTGAAGAAGGAAGATATCCCCAAGACTGTTTTTCGTACAAGGTACGGGCACTATGAATTCATAGTAATTCCTTTCGGACTCACCAATGCTCCAGCAATATTCATGGACTTGATGAATAGAGTCTTTAGAGATTACCTAGACAAATTTGTGGTAGTCTTTATAGATGATATTCTAATATACTCCAAAAACAAGGAGGACCATGAGGAGAATTTAAAAACTGTACTAGAGACATTGCACAAGGAGAAGCTCTATGCAAAGTACAGCAAGTGTGAGTTTTGGTTGAAGGAAGTCTCATTCTTGGGCCATATCATCACAAGAAATGGGATATCTGTGGACCCCTCCAAAACAGATGCAATTGAGGGATGGCCGAGGCCAACATCGGTAACTGATATCTGTAGCTTCTTGGGGTTAGCTGGATATTATCGACGATTTGTGAGAAATTTATCACGGTTGTCCAAACCTCTTACCAAGCTAACTCGAAAGGGAGTAAAGTTTTCTTGGAGTGATGAATGCGAATAAAGCTTCATGGAGTTGAAAATGAGGCTTATCACTGCACTCGTGCTCACTTTACCCACAAGTGGGGAGTTTTTTGTGGTATTCAGTGATGTTTCGAAGAAGGGCTTAGGATGTGTGCTGATGCAGAATGATAAAGTGATATCCTATGCCTCAAGGAAGTTGAAAATCCATGAGCAAAACTATCCAACGCATGATCTGGAGTTGGCGGCGGTGATCTTTGCCTTGAAAATATGGCAGCATTATCCTTATGGAGAGAAATGTGAGATATATACTGACCACAAGAGTCTTAAATATATATTCACACAGAAAGAGCTTAATATACGCCAGAGAAGATGGATAGAGCTCATCAAGGATTATGACTGTTCAATACATTACCACCCTGGGAAGGCGAACAAGGTGGCGGATGCCCTGAGTATAAAGGATCCAGCGATTCTATCAATGATGAGAATTGAGAAGGATCCAATCTTCATAGACTTGATGATGATGGACGTGGGAATCATAAATAAGGGAACATGATAAATCCTTTCACAAATTATTGCTCAACCATCTCTTTTGGAAAGGTTAAAGGATTCTCAAAAGGATGATGTGAGAATACAAGAAAAAGTGGAAGCTATCAAAAAGGGAAAATCCTTAGAGTTTAATGTTAATGAAGAAGGAATTGTGCGGTTTGGGAAAAGACTATGTGTTCCATCAAGTTCGGAGATGAAGAAGGAACTTTTGTATGATGCACATAGTTCAAATTTCTCTATTCACCCAGGGAGAACAAAGATGTATCGAGATCTCCGAAAAAACTTTTGGTGGGATAATATGAAGAAAGAGATCGCTGAATATATATCAAAGTGCCTGGTGTGTCAGCAAGTGAAGGCAGAGAGGCAGAATTCTAAGGGGATGATGCAACCATTGCCCATACCAGAAGGGAAATGGGAGAAAATCACCATGGACTTCGTCACTAGACTTCCAAGGACATCCAAAAGCAACAATGCAATCTGGGTTATTGTGGATCGTCTTACAAAGACTGCACACTTCATTTCTATTCGAGAGGATTTTGCTTTGGATCAACTGGCACAGATATATATCAGGGAAGTGGTACGGTTGCATGGAGTACCACTATCTATTGTGTCTGACCGAGATCCAAGATTTACCTCTATGTTTTGGAAGAGTCTTCAACATGCTCTTAATACTGAACTGAACTTATGTATGGCCTATCATCCTCAAACTGATGGCCAATCCGAGCATACTATCCAAACACTTGAGGATATGTTGAGAGCGTGCTCAATGGACTTTAAAGGAGGATGGGATCAAAATCTTCCTCTAGTTGAGTTCTCTTATAATAATAGTTTCCACTCAAGAATCCAAATGGCACCATATGAAGCCATGTATGGGAAAAGGTGTAGAACACTAGGATGTTGTGATGAGGTCGGTGAACGTAAGCTGGTTGGACCAGAAATGGTCGAAGAAATGGTGGAGAAGGTGAAAACCATTCAGCAGCATATCAAGGCATCCCAAAGTCGACAGAAGAGTTATGCAGATAATAGTCGATGAGACCTTGACTTTAAAGTTGGAGACATGGTGTTTTTACGCACATATCCGTGGAAGAATGTCATGAGGTTTTGAATGAAATGGAAGTTAAGTCAAAGGTACATCGGCCCCTTCGGGATTCTTGATCGTGTTGGGGCTGTGGCCTATCGACTAGCACATCCACCTACTACGGCCAAGGTGCATGATGTCTTCCATGTATCCCTCTTAAGGAAGTACATACCAGACCCTTCACATGTACTCTCTTCCGAGGTGGTACAATTAGAAGACGATCTTTCTTATGAGGAGAAACCAGTGAAGATCATAGATCGTAGAGAAAAAGTTCTACGAAATAAGAAAATGCCCCTCATCAGGGTGTTGTAGAGAAACCACAAGTTTGAAGAAGCAACTTGGGGGTCAGAGGATATGATGAATCTAAGTTACCAACATTTGTTTCAGTGTGGGAAAAGGAAAAATTTCGAGGGCGAAATTTCTTAAGGGGGTAATGTTGTAACGACCCAAAGCTTCATTAATGGAAAATCTCTCTTGATCTTGTTAAATTTTTCTTTATGAAAAATGTTTTTTATAAGATGTCAACTTCTTTAGTTTTACGTTAAGATTTGTGACCATTACTTTTTAGTCGTTGAGCAGTGATCATCTGATTAGTATAAATATAAGGCTTTAACGAACCCATTTCTACTCAGAAAAATGAAGTGATGGCCTCATCCAGTAGAATTGCCCCTTACGAAGCCCATTTGTCAGAGCTCGGAAAAGAGGTGGCATCTTTGGGCTTTTCCCTTGACCAAGACCAAGCTGAGCTTCATCAAGTCAAGCTTGAACGTGATCGTCTACGGGAAAAGTGGAAGTTGATTGAAATTACCACTCGAGCGATGTTATCCGAGCCGCCCCAAGAGTCTGTCACCATCGCGCACCTTGCCCTTAAGTCTTATGCAGCTATTTTAAGGGGTTATGTAACAAATAAGTAGCACCATGTTCATGTACATTATTTTTGTATATAATAATGAATATAATTTCTAGTCATTTTTGATACATTGTAATTAGTTTTTAAAGTACAAATGGTGTTTTTAGTTATTATTTAATTAAGAATTATATTTTATTAAATTAAAGGATTTCTGAATTAAATAATATTTTAATAAAATATTATTATTAATATTAAATTTATTTTTATTAAATATAAATGATCTTATAATTTTATGAATGCAATTAAAATTTTTATTAAGGTTTGAAAGTCGTTTCTGTCAAAACCCGTGAATTTTTTATAAATGTCGGTTTTTATTTTAAAAGTGAAAATTCACATATTTAGAAAATTATTTAGATAAAATAAATATTATTTTTGGAATCAGGACGTCGAAATTATCCAACGGTGAATTTTTCCTAATTTTCTGAGACAGTCATATTTTTGGGTAAAAATTAAATACCATTTAAATATATAATGTGTTTTATGACATCGTAATGACCCAATGGTGATGTAATAAAATAACATAATCCTTATATTCGGCCAATATGTATTTTATCATTAAAATAACGAGGTTTTGGGTTTGTTTGACTTACTTTTCAAAGCATTAATGGAGCCCTCAAGACTTATTCAACACTTTGCCTTTTTAAATTAATTTCCATGGGAGTGTGACTCACCTCCACATAAGCAACCCTAATTTTCTAATAAGTTCGGACCTTGGCCTTGTAAAATATTGTTTTCCTCTTTCCTTTTGCAGAAACCATGGGCTAATACCATGAGGTGGTTTGTGGTTTGGATTATATTAATATAAGGGGTCCCAAACCTAAATAATAAAGAATTCTCTCACCTTTCCTATATAAACCCACCCATGCTCCCACTTCCTCCTCACTAAAATCCATTGGAGTTCGTCCAACCTATGCCCTACTCTCTCTAAAATCCTGCGAAGGTGCCCCAACCTCCCAAGAAGCCTCTCACAAGCCTCTCTCTAGCCTTTGGAAGCACACTTCCATGTAAGGGGTTTTCTTCCTTTCTCTTTTTTTGTCAATTTTCTTTAAGTTGTATTGACCTTTTTATTTCAATTATGAATGTTGGGGTATGGTTTATCACCTCCCCCATACTTCCCTCTTATTGTTTTAATGATGGGAGAACCCTTTCTCTCTCATTAAATGCCTCCCATGTACTCCCATTACTATGCCGAAATTTCGAAAGAAACTTCTCTCTCTTCTTTTACATTCAAGCAATACTTTTGTATCATGAATATAAATTCCATTTCTATTGTTGGGACATGTATAATATGACCTACTTAATTTCCATTACATGTAAATATGATGAGGAACCCCTTTATCTCTCATCAACCTTTTTATGAATTCTTAGGTCACGCCGTTACGCTGCCGAAATCGCACCGATTTTCTAAGCCAATGTCTTTGTGTAGTGAATACCATGCCCATTTCTCCATCAAGGGTACTCACCTTTATGCACATTTACATATTGATTAAAAAGTTTCATGTATGAATTCCACATTCCTTTATCATGGAATAAATGATTATGTTTTATGAATCCATGTTTTATGATCCATGTGGCACACTTATGCATGAAATGAAATGTTTAAGAAGGGTGCGCCCTTTATAGCGCTCCAATGCATTGGGTAAAGTATAGTATAATGATACATCATGTGCAATGAGTGTTGACTCATGCTAATTCAAGTGCAATGAGGGTTTACTCGTGCTTCAAGTGCAATGAGGGTTTACTCATGCTCCATGTGCAATGAGCCTTGGCTCATGCTAATTCAATGTTAAGTGTTGTTGCCACATTCCCATGTTATGATTATCATGCTTTATCATGCCTTTATGTTCATGTTAATCTTATTCTCTATTGATGTTCCTATTTCCTAAAATTTATTGTACTCTTCATGTTATTCATTGTGTACTCCATTATTGGGCTTTATAGCTCACCCTTTTCTTATGCATGTCCTCAGGTTATCCCATGTAATGCTAAGTACGAAGGAATGTAGTGGTCATGTAAAGGAAGTTTTCAATAAAGATGTTGTATTTCAAGTTTAAAGTTTTTATGTAATGATCCTAAGCCCCAAAGACACTAAACCTCTCGATCTTCTTTGTTGTATCATGTGAAGTTTTATGTAATAAAGCATGCTTAAGTTGTAATAAAAGAAGGGTTGTCATATGTACTACTTGTCGTGTCTTTTCCAACTGTATCCAGAGCGTAGACACATCCTCCCTTGAGAATCTAAACACGGAAATCACGTGGCATACCCCACTTGTGTTCACCTCTTTCGGAAGAAGGGTAAGCAAGAAAAGTTGCCTTAGGGAGTGGGGAAAAAATATATATATAACTTACCAAAAAGAAACACCAAGAATTGAAAAAACCCACCAATCCCATTCCATCATACATGGTATCCTCCTTAACACCCACATGATAAAACTGATGCATCTCTCCACCCTAGGCATCATTTTGTGGCCATAACCAAAAGGCCCCCATGCCCTCACATATCAAAAAATCCCTTCATGATCACATCACAACATAAGCAGCATGAAAAAACATCTTAATAATTGGTCTTTGGGTCATTTAACAATCAAGAGGGTAACTCAAAACCCTTCAATGAATTATTAAACAATCAGTTCTTTAATCCATCTTGATTTAAACAATTCGTCATTCAAATGTTCCAAATTCAATAAACCTAATCAGTATGCTATCACAAATAATTAAACATTCTTACTCCACTAATTTGATAAACATAAAATTAAAACAAGAAGAACTAGATTCATTTACATGCGTCTTTATCCATATCCAACAGTTATAAATTAATTCCAATATACGTTCATTAAAAATTTACATCAAGACAAACAAACTAAACAAAGAAATCACGGATATCACAGTATATAGAAAACAATGTGCAATAACATATTCCTGATATCTATTTATTTATCCTGTTCAAATATTTGTTAAGTCAATTCCACTGTGGTCCAGTGGGATAAAAAATGCTAACAATATAGTTGAATGTAAAAGAAAAGAGAAGAAATGAATCCCCTACTACAAACAGTTCTTGATGTTCTTTATCCACAAAATGGGTCACGATCCTCCCTTCGTGACACCTGCATCCACCCAAGGATTCCACAGTATGACCGCACCAACCGAACCCCAAGAAAAATCCATTAGATGCATGGAGATTACATGCTATAAAATTTAATGTAGAAACAGGAGAATGTGAACCCCAAAATAATGATGATAAAACATACCTCATATCGAATATTGATTGATACAACTTGGTTGCATCAAAATAGAGCGGAACCAATCCGAGAAGTAATGTTTGAGTATGCAACTCATACAGAAGAGAATTAAAGGTTCCAGTGTCTCATAGCCGAGAACAATGAGGATAAATTTGGGAGGAAGATAACATTCCCCTTTAAAAGATTTAATAGAGTGGTGGTTTAAGAGACTCTTTATTTCCCACTAAATGTGGATCACATTAAACCATGTGTATTGACCATGTAGAAACATCTTGAACATTAGAAATAATTAGTAATGGAGTTGTGGCCATTGAATCAGCCATAAAGTCTTTAAAATGAAGCTCTAAATGTATTTTACGTCAAAGGAAATGTTAATGGGTTGAAACTATATTAAGCTGAAAACACTGTTCACAAACTCGAAATTTGGAAAAGGAAATTAAGGTTACTGATAGAACACACCATTCTAGAAACACTGTTAATAAACTAAAAATTTGGAAAAGGAAATAGATTTTACCGATAGAACTGTTCACTTGTGGAACTGTTCATAGAATTGGAGATTTGGAAAAGGAAAGAGAGGTTACCATTAGAGGACAGTGATACATCTGTTCACTGGTGGAACTATTAATAGAATTGGAAATTTGGAAATGGAAAGAGAGGTTACCGTTATAGGTTATCGATAGAACTGTTTACCGGTGGACCTATTCATATAATTAGAAATTTGGAAAAGGAAAGAGAGGTTACAGATAGAACTATTCACTGATGGAACTGTTCATAGAATTGGAAATTTGGAAAAGGAAAGAGAGGTTTCTGATAGAACTGTTAAATGATGTAATTGTCCATAGAAGGTTACCGATGACACTGTTCACCACGTTTCACTGATGAAACAGTTCAAAAAAGGTTTCCGATGAAATTTTTCACCAATGGTCACCGATGAAAAATCCACAGAAGGTTACCATTTCACTGTTCACAACATTCTACCACTAGAACTGTTCACCAAACTGCAAAATTGGGAAAGTGTTGGGGATAAGTCCTCTTAACCTCCCGAAACACTTCAAACACCATATTTTCACAAAATAAATGGACCGAAATGGTCTAAGACAATACACATATCCAGAATAATATTATGTTATACAACATTATTTTTTATCATAAAATGGAATTTTTCATTAAATGGTTATAATGGGGAACAAACTCTCATCGTGTCACGGAGACAGTAAGTCGTATGTACACATGAGCGAAAATATCAATCCATTTATGGTGAAATAAAATGTAATTGGATGGTATATTATATATATAGAATCATAAAAATGTTATATTTATTATTCACATCATGTATACATCATTATTAGACCCATACATATAATAATGTTTTGAATAACAAACTACAACACGACGTCGAGACAGTAAGCCATTCATACACACATATATTGACTTTTTACTTCATATGATATATAGAATAATGTATATGGTTGTACTATGTTAATAATAACATAAATGTATTTATAAGGTACTAAATATATTAATTTGGTATGGAAACAACAATGAATGTGGACGGGTAGGATTAAATGAACACTGAAAGATGTGATGAAATAATTACCACTTCTTTAGGTGCTTCCTTTTGATTCTAAAAAAAGGTCTCCATAGGATGTCATTATGATTGATGTATTGAATCTAAGATGAATTGAGTGTAGTTGAGAGTATATTGAATTAGGGTTTGGCTGATCCAAATGGCATTAGTGGTGTTAATTTGAAAGAAGGGAAAGTAATATTTTATAAGAGATGTGATGTTCACTTTAGGAAAAGCTTGAAATATTATTTTATTATAAAATAAATTTTGGATTCTAATATCTTAAAATAGATTATTATAGGTGATATGGTTGGGATGGGTCGAAATAATCTTAACCAAAATGTTTTAGAGAAGATAATGTTACCATATTAACCTTATCATTTATATTTAACTCTTAGTTAAATAGTTTATAATTTACCAAGTTTTCTTGTAATTTTATTATACATGGTAAAAATCATACTATAAAACTCGAAAAAAAATAAATTTGTTCAATAATGAAATATGTAACATTATATAATTGTTTTGGCCATATATTATAAATTTAGAAAATTATATCATAAAATAAAAAAGTTTTTTTTTAAAACAACCCATTTATGTCAATTTTGACATTACATAGTATTTTGTTTTTGTGAAAGGCATAACAACTAGATTACATTGAAAAAAATACATTGAATCAACCCTAAAATGTCATATTCCACTAGAAAATTCTTGTATGGCTTCAAGAGATTCTATTTACATTGATTATAATATTTATAAAACCAATTATTTTAATAATTCATTAATAAGTTAATTACTACATCATCATTTTGTCATAAATAAATTTAAATAGTTAATATCTAAAAATTATAAATAAAATAAAATGATGTAGGAATGATTTTTATATTTCTAATTAATACTTATAGTATAATTTATCTTATGTATAAACCTATATTAAAAATGGATTAGTTAAAAAAAATTTAATTTAACACTTTTGACACTTCTTTAAATAAAATATAATAAATATATTAATATAATCCATGTGGGTCAAAAAATAATAATTTTTTTGTCCTAAGGTTGATTTTAGTTGAAAAAAACTTATCTAATATAATTAAGACCTATGTTGAGGTAATTATAGTACTATTTCTACCTTGAATTAAAATATTTACTTTATACCGTGCTAAATAAGAATCAAAAGAAACCACTTACCAAAAATTATTTTGATCTTATTGAACCACATATTACATATTGATGAAAATTGGGTCTGTCAGATTTTATAAATTCAATACGCAAATGTGGTCAAATTAGGTTTTATGATAATTTGCGAAGGTGTCTAGAAGGTGGGTAAAAGACGTTAAAAAATTAAATAAAAGTTTATATATCTAATATTATTTTTAAATGACATCAATAAATTGCATTGGATAAATATAGTTTTTATGTATCTATTTTAACATTAAAATATATTTACATTTAGAAATAAAAATTTAAATAAATTTTTCGTTTTATTAAACAAAGCAGCGTTTTTCTCTATTTATAAAAAATTGAGTGTTTTTAGAAAAATACAAAAAATTCACACTATGATTATTTGGTATTCCAAATCCATAACTGAAGTCATTTTTGAAAAATAGATTTTTAAAATTTTCTAATAGTAGGTATTACTATTCATAACTTTTTTTAAATGGCTAGTTTTATTGGTCATGGTGTGCTAGAACTCAAATTTGCATACATTGCAAGCTATTGCATTATCCAAAAATAGGTGTACCTTGGACGTCTAGGATGTTAAATTCTGGTTTTATTTAATCCATGAATTATTTTCCTGTGGTACATATTAACAATAAAACATACCAATAAAATATTAAAATTTAGTATATTATTGTTTTTTAGCACCAATTACAGTATTTCTCAATTTTGGGAAAAAATCACTATCCAACACTCTATTATATTCCTATATAATATTTATTCATTCAAATAAATTTCATTTTTATCAAAGGTTTAATCAATTTAATTCTAATTATTTCCATAGTATGATATCTTAACATGATCTCTTTTATTTATTAGCAATAGTTATGTATATTTATTTATTATTTGAAAATGTGTAGGCACATTTTGATATATTTGGATTAATGTTGTATCATATTACCATAGAAGACACCTGAGCATTCTTGGGTTTTGGATATGATTTTAGGCTTTTCAACATCCAAATGGTCCATTAATGGAAGAATTAGTTATCCACGTACAAAATATTAATTTATAAGAAGGTTTAAAATATATTATTTTTTTGAAAAAATATCTATGATGCAATTCCCTAAAAAATATTTGTGTTACATTTGGAATAGAGAATAGACCATTATATTATCATTGAGTGCTAATGTCAATCGATATATTAAGCACTTCACTTCGTCAAAAATGGAAAATGTTATGAAAAAATTATAAATGATGCATTTAACATTTCATGAAAACAACATCATCATCAAAACATATTTGAACAAGTACTTGAGAATACTAAAAATTGAAATGTGAAATGTTGTGTTTTTCATACTATAGAACATCTAGTTAAATATTGTAATGTATCATTTGATACTACTATTTATTCTATGGAGACTAATGTAAGATAAAACATCACTAAGAACACAGAAACATTCCATGGTTTAGTTGATGATGGAAATCAAGAGCTATATAGTGGATGTTGAAATATTCATAAAATAAATTTATCATATATTGGTAAAATATCAATGGGTTATTTGGAAATAAAAATAAGGTGATGTCCATTATATTATAATCGTTTCATGATGAATTTCCTAAATAAAATATAATTGAGTCTTTATATGATATGAAAATGATGATAATCTACTCTGTATAAATTATAAAAAAATACATGTGCGTCCCAATGATGGTATGCTTTATTGGGGAGAGGATTCAAGAATACATGATTGAAAAAAATGTTCCTCTTATATATGGAAGTTAATGTGAGATTTTGGATGTATAAATGAACATAAATTTATAAATAAGAATAAATGGAACCCACTTCCAAAGGTTTCGAATTACATTCTTTTATATCCTCGATTGTAAGGATTATTCATGACATCCAAAAAAACCAATCACACGAAGTTTAATTCTATAGATAATGTTAATAAAGGGTTAATGAGACATACAAGAGATTTGAAATCCTAGAATACATTTTATTCATTACATCCAAATTTCATATCTGATCCCAGCAATGTTAAATTGAGACTGGTAGTTGATGGATTCAACACATTTGCGACATTGAGCAGCAGTTATATCAATTGGATAGTTGTTTTGATTTCTTTCAATTTTCATCCAGTAGATTGTATGAAAAAAATACATTATCATTTTGTTGATTATTCCTAGAGAAGAATGCATTTAAATGGAATTAACGAATAATTTCATCCTCTAATTGATGAACTACATTAGTTAAGAAGCAAAAATATATAGATTTATGATGGATCTTCTAGAATAATGTTCAAAAATAAATCTTATCTAATGTGGGCTGTTAGTGACATAACTGGATATAAGAATTTTTAAGTATATAGTACTTACTTGTGTTTGGATTTTCCTATTTGTAAGTTTTATTTTAAACTTGATTGACCACATCATGGTAAAAATGGTGCTTCATGTGTGATTTATAATTTCATGATGAATCTCGTAGATTTGAGTTGAACAAGTCAAAATGAAATGGTTCTATTGATCGTAGACCACAACTAATGTTTTTAATTTGTTCATAAATATTCGCACAACTTTGAAATTTTGAAACATAATTTTGGAAGGTGAATCTTTTGAATGATAGTAGGAAACATGTTCGAAGTGCATCGTTGAGTAAAATCAAAATTCAACAACGCATGAAACAAATTATATTCTTTAAATATCCTTATTTAGAATTTAATTAGTTTCGGTATAATTATTATATTACGTACATTGTGGAGAATTTTTGTGACAATCTGATCAATACATAAATTAATAAGCTTGGAAAATTCACAGACCATATCAATGATAAAAAACACCTAAAATGAATATAAAGTTTGTTCTTTGGCCAGATTATCCTTCAATGTATGATATAGGTCAATGTGATTTTCATGAAATCGGTCGAATCAGGTAATACTTTTTTAGACTAAATATTTAAAATAAAATATTATTCGTTTCAATTATTAAATTGTTTATTTATTTTTTAATGCAACTACTTTATTTAGAACCACATTTCTCCCAAAAAGAACACTAGTTTGGAGATTATGAAAAATATTATTTGAGTTATGTTAAAGGGACTACCAAAGAAGATGGGGTTTGAAGTAATTTTCCATTAAAATAACATATTATCTTTTTTTACTATACTAATATATATTTCCCAATATATGACTAATATTCTATTTATATGTAAAAAGTAAATATCTATAGGATTCTAATTCTGCACAGTCCTTTTTATTATACCAGGATGACCCAGATGGTAATGTCTATTGGAAGAAGCATCCTAGACAAGTGAGCATGATTGTTTTGTCACCATTACTATCTAAGGTCATTAGAATTCCATCAATGATTTCATACTCATCTACTCCTAATGGTAGTAATTCCTTACCCTGAGATACCAAAGAGAGTTTTTTCATATTATATGAACAATTTAGTGACTGGAGGCTCAGATATCTATTTATAGAATGAGTTGGTTCATTTATATTAGAATATGGATAGATATTTCCTTGGTGATAATGCATTGATGTCATGCGGTGAGAAGGTAAATCACAAAACATTGAAATCATTCAGTTTAAAAACATTTATTTTCTTTAGGTTTTTATATAATTATAAAACACTATCAAATTTTAAACATAACTATCTTGTAGGTCTAGGTATTCGGATGAAAATATGGATATAGAAAGGGTGATGAGTTTTGTTCATTATCAGATCGGTATTAGTTTTCTCCATGGTGTCTTGGACCAATATAAAAAGAGTGAATATATTGATGTATCATTTTTTGTACAACTTATTCACATGAAATTTTCTTGATTTACAATGGATAAAGATGTCTAATACATTTAGATCATATTTTTGGGTATAACTATATGGTGGAATGTTCAATGCATATCTTGTTCATTTTTTATCCTGGATTGTTTTAGGGAAGAAGATTTAGTATGTATGGATTTACATTGTAATTTAAAAGTGTGGATGAGCTTTGATGAGGCTAAATAACATGGATATGTGTTGACACCAATTTTAAGCATGTGGTCCAGAAAATATAATTTAATATACAAGTTTATATAGGATTAATTTCATTAATGAATAAGTGGACTCTGTTGAAGAATATGGTAAAAGTAAAATATTTATAAACATATTGGATTTGTTTCCCTCTTAATCATAGAATAATGACTCTTTAAAACTATATCTAAATATATTTTTCTAGAGAACGTGTTACCATGGTTAGAGGGTAATGTGTAATTTGAAAAGAGATATCATATAGTATCTGGATATGAGACCTGATGTGGGTATCCATGGTTGGTTTTCCTATGGCTAGTCTGATAAGTATTAGAGGATTAAGACCAGTGAAAAAATAAGAGAGATGACCATATGAATTTGGATTAATGAGAATCACAGTCATAAATGTGGGATGAAATTTAATAAGCACCATGAGTAGGATAATTCCTCTAAGATGAGAAGACGTGTGATAGATAAGAGTTCTAACTAAGTATACAGCTTAAATAGTTTCCAAAGGATATAAGAAATGGAACCCTGGTGCAGGACACGGTAATCATTCAATACATGGAACCATAATTAGAAAATTTATAGAGAATGATAGGTTTGGAGGATACCTGAGTAGTATAAATATGAGAGATAATGTATTTTGTATAATATGCCTATGACTTGTGGATGGGGTTAGGGAATATTGTGTGTTGTGGTGTGACTGATAGATGATAGGTATGTGATCATATTAATTAACATGTTTTGGTGTGATGTGTTTCATTTTTTATGGAATTATATTATTGATTTATGGATGGTCTAATTATAATAATTGTATAATTTTTTTATTTGTTTCTAGGGATGTTATAGGTTTGTAGATTCTATAGTCATTTGTTTTTATAAATCATCATGTATCATCTACCTAAACCACCACAAAATATAACATTTTTTCATGGTTCTTTAAACTATCACTATATAATGATATTTTATTTGTGAAAGTAGTTAAAACCGCCACTGAGTAAAACATAATATTATTTACAATGGATTTGTTTTCATTTTAGTGGTCGATCATTGGTCAAAAAATAATTTTCATTTAGAGGATGTTTTAGCCA
Source organism: Viscum album (assembly GCA_963277665.1). Taxonomy (NCBI): domain Eukaryota; kingdom Viridiplantae; phylum Streptophyta; class Magnoliopsida; order Santalales; family Viscaceae; genus Viscum; species Viscum album. Next base: position 154,687,264 of record OY728158.1, on the reverse strand, counting down.
CTGTTAAATCCTGAACATTTTTTTGGTTGGAAATCCACCGATAAAATAAGGAAACCAATACTATATGTATGTTCTATAATGCTTACTAGAAACCACAACAAAATGTAAGGAACTGATTTGTGATGGATGATGACACTATCTTTATTGGTGGTATTTCCAAAACTGTCATATAATCATTGGGTGTTGGTTTAAACCACCACTAATTTAAAAAAAAACCACCCAAAAAAGTTTATTTTATTATAGTGATGGTAATTTGGTTTACATGGAAACATTAATTTTTTTGAAAACATTTGTTTATAATTTTAATTTTCACAATTTCCATCAAGGATCAATCACAACCCATTTATTTGTATTTATTATTTTGTATTTATTTATGAGATAGTGTTACGAAAGAAAATCTTCTAAGATATAAGCATCACTTTATCACATTCAAAATATTATTTTTATGATTATATGTTTATCATTTGTTTTAATCCTCTCATTATAGTTTTTGTACTATTTTGTTATATTATTCATACCTTTTTAATATTTCTTCATCATTATATCTTAAAAGTTTTTTCATAGTCCAGATCACTAGAGAAATTTACAATTATTTCATTTGGAATATGCATATCATGATTGATAGTCCAACATGGATTTTTCATTATAATCATTATTATTTTAGTCTTTTTATTATTAAATTTTCAATTTCATCCCCTTTCATTGTTAATATTTCTTCTAATGATTTTCATATACATTTTCCTTTTATTGTGATCCCTATTATTTCATCTTCTTCTAAAAAGGATAAAACATATTCTTTATAAAGTATAACTCTATTATATCATATTGGGTTTGTGCTGAGTGTCATTCATCAATTTTCAGTTTCCCAAGGTTAACATATCTTCCATTATCATCTCAGGTGGTATATTCTTATGACTTGATTCAAATTCATGAGTGAATTATTTGTACATTAACATTTCTTCCTTCTGACCAATTCTATTAGATATGGCACTATTATTCTTAATTCATTATAATCTATTTTTCCTGGTCATCTTCTTTTAATCCTTCGGTGTAATTATATTTATATATTAATTTCTCCCCATAAATGTGGGAGCTATTTTATTTTTAGATACTGATATATTATACTATAAGTAGTATTACATTTCCCAAATAATTTACCACACCTGTAGTAGAAAAAAATATTGATATTTACATTTGGATTAAAGTCAAGATAGAGCTTCATGGTTGATAATTTTGTTTATCCTTATCCTTATATTGGGATTTATTATAGTAAAACAACAATTTCTAGTCAATTTTATCACTAAATATTTCTGTTGTGTTATATATATTACATTACTTCAATATTAACACGTTCATTTGTTTTTACATTGAATTAATCGATATATAAAAATATAATTTTTATTAAAATTATTATTAGATATTGTCGGTATATTTCTATTATAGATGCTTGATATTTATCCATAGATTTATTTAATATATTATTTCCCCCATATGAATTTATTTTAGTATTGTTTTCCAATATTTATTTTAGTGTGGCTATCTCCCTTATAGTAACAACACTTTCATCACATTTTCGTGAATACACAACTTTATCATTTCCAATATTTTTACATCATTGAATCCAAATTTAAGTCATTTAAAATTTATTATGAATTTATCATCTAATACTGGATTTTGACTATATTAAAATTATTTGATTATCTTCATAGCTTTCTCATCCTATATTTTATGTTTCCCTTATAATAACAACTCATGCTCAATGATCTTATTTTCTAGGATATCAAATTTAGATTTCATGAGATCTATTATGGTTTTAATTATTTCATCTAATCCAAGATATATATATATATATTCAAATTACATAGTGGAATCCAATGTATCCTAAATTTAAATTAAACACAAATAAAAAAAATATAGTATCATTCTCTATGGTCATCAATCCATTTTTCATTAGCTTCAATATTTTTAGAGAAATTGATAATGTATTTCTTTAAATCATCAATGGACTAACCCATATTATGAGTTTCATTTTCATGATGTTGAGCATTATAAATAATTGAAATATATTATATAATATGATTAAAATATTTCATCACTCTTTTTACTAATTATCTATCCTTATTCTTAGCTTCTTCTTTTAAATGGATATTATATTCTTCCAAATTCAACCTCAAAATTGTATATCTATAATTTTCTAAGGAATTGTCTTAACTACATGTGCTTCAGTTTTACATTATAGAATATTGTAATAATATATCTGATAACTCTTAATCCTCATCTGAGGTATAATTATTTTCTAATTTCTTCATATAAGACTATTCAACCATATCATCTTCTTTAATGTTTACTTTTGTTTCTCATAATTATAAAATTAGAAACCCAGTATTCAACCTATTTAATTAGAAGGGTTGTGTCCTTTATCATTCCAATTTATTTATTATTTTTTTCCTCATATTCATGGATCATATTGATTTATGATCTATAGTACAAAAAACTCCGTCAATTTTTAACATGATTCTAAATTGACAAGAACATTCTATTAATAAATAACTAAAAATTATAAGAGTCAAATCAAGGGTTCGACCCATTTTGATACCAACTATAAAAATAACTTTGTAATGTCTACAGTATTAGGGTGGGTGAATTTGATTTATATTATTCTTGATCACATTATATATATTAACCCATTTTTATATCTTATTCACTTATACTATTAATGGTTCATTGTCATCTTCACATTCAGTTAACTGGGATTCCAAAAAAAATTAAAATATAATAACAAAAATATTTTTAATTAAATTTTCCTCTAGTGTGGATGACTATATTCATATTGTACAATGGTTATTAACCAACATGAATACAGATTCTCCACTAATATCCATAAAATCATGATTAATGGTGTGGCCTTGAATTTTTTTAACAAACTGGTACAATACAAGAAATTAATTATTGCACAAATGAAGGATGTTAACATAAACCCCTGAAAGGGAGAAAAATGATAGCTCATGTATTCTTCCATAGAATCTAATGAATTTGATAAACATGCATGACATTTATAAATGAAATGGTATAACTAAAATATATTAATAGTTGATATGTCTAAAACATATATAAAGATGTTAGGTTACCTCTTATTTTCTTTATTTATAATGAATAATATAAATATATTATAGAGAATAGATATCTCATATTTCATCCTGAACTAAATAAAAAACAACTCAACACATATTGGAGACTCTCTTCTTCTTCATGTGATCTTTAATACAAAAATATGAAATATTTAGTTTCAATGTGATATTTTTCATGTATGTTCATGGAATCATGTATTATGTGACATGACTAGAATCTAGAAAGTATCACAGTCATGTACAATTTGTATCATACATGGTATATTACATCCATCCTTATTTATTGTTCGTGAGAAACTTAAAATCCCAAATTCTCAATGTATTTTTTATTTCTGTACAATTATGTATTCATTCATTAAAGGGTTAATTAATGATAATGTTTACATATAATATATCATATAAAATAAATATTTTGGACATTATCCTTCATGGAAGAACACACAATTTTAAATTTTCTTACTATTAATATTTTATACTTTTACCAAAGTGGGAACAAGTATCTCATTAATATTTTTTCATGTAAGGTTATGTATATGGATACTTTTTCACCATATTCTTATATATTGTCATATACAGTTCAATTATATCTTTTTTAATTCAAGAACATGGGTTTCTTCTTCATTACCCCATACAATTAAGTATCATCCTTACTTTCTCCATGAAAGAATGAAACGCATCATGGAGTCCTAATATAATAGAATATTCAGTTATATGCGGTGAGATAATTTATTTTATCTTCATATAAACATAAAGTTTTATTCAAATAGGAATGAGAATGTAAATGTCTCTTTATGAACAAAAATAATCTTCTTGGATATCTTCTTAATATAAATGTGTTCGTAAAACTCCCACTTCTAGTAAATTGGTTAACATGGAACTAATGTAGAGTCTTTATTTTGGAAAAATACGAAATAATATCCAAAATTTTCTTCTATTTGGTACCTTGATATTTGTTGTATATATTCCAAAACATTTATCTCTATATAAACTGACATAAAATATATGTTTCATGTTGTTCCTAATAAAGTGTAATGTTAAAATTATTTTTTAAATTTAAATTATTTTTTTGTATTTATAAAATCCTACAACTTATAGTATGTGATGAATGAAGGTTCTTATTTGTACGAAAGGTGGAATTCTAATATCATCATGAAGCACTATTGTGTATGTATAAAAATCACATATATCTTTACATGAACCAAAAATTCCTAGAATGATTTTCCCATCATCATCTACATTACTTAGTGATACTTAGTAAACAAAATTGGTAACAAACATATTGGAAAATGATTTCATGGTGATCAAAATGTTCAAAAATTATACTTATAGTATACTGATTCATGAATCCATTAATGTGGAACTCATTATAAAGTTTATAGACATGATATTGAAATTATGCATGGGTTTCATATCATCATTTTCTAAATTTGGGACACTCATTTTATATCATGTCTTAGGAAGGGCGTTTTGGAGGTAATGGTCATTATTTTCGGTTATGCATAATATATCATTTTCATACATATTGTCTTATAAAAATACCAAATTGGATCCATGATAATATACTAAATTCTCTTGTATTGGCCTTAAAATGTATCTTGGATAACCATATATATACAGAATTTATATTTATTATAATAATACATACCACACATCCATCATTATGGATATATTTCACGATCTTTTTGTCATCCATGCAGGTCTCCTCATTGTTGTTCAATGGTTCAAGTGAGCATGGATCAGGAGACAATAGTGAAGATAAATTTTCCTTTTCAATATTCAGTGATGCATCTTTACTAGTATAACTATTATCAATATTGATGTCCTTTTCCATCATATCATTTGGTTGTAAATATATATTTTCTGAATTTATATGCCAGATTATGTAACCGGGTTCAATGAGGTAATATGTATCTTGATCCTAGGTGTGTGAGATGTTTTGATATCGTTGAATTTCTAGGAATAATGATGTATGGAATTAATTTTTAGCCATATTTATCAATGCTATATAATGTTTTTCCAACCTCTCTACTCAAAATGTATCAACCACAACCATATAATATTATGAAATGGGGAGATCTCAACGTAGAACCTGATATGTCTAAAACCAAGAAACAAATTCGGGAAATCCATTCTCATGTGAAGGTTCAATTTGGAAATCCACCACATTTTTTTCAGGTGTTATAGTAGTATTGTTCTGTTTCTCACAAGTCATTGGAGTGGGAGTCCGTGGTGTGGGGGTAGTTGCCTCAATTATTTAATGGTTTCCAATTTTAACATAGTTTTATATTTACTAAAATAAAAATGTTTGGGCCAATTTTAATATATATTTATGTTTTAAGGTACTACATTACACATGTTTTCTAATAATTCTTTTCGGTTTTTTACTTTTTTATTTGATTACATTTATCTGTAGATGTATATACTACTCAATGTGTGGTTTTGACTCATTCTTGGGTGGAAAAGACATTTCCTGGATGGGTTTTTACGCATGTAAATGAAACTAAACCAAGATGGGTTTAATGTAATCAATATTCTAGACAATATATGAAATTGGATAGCTGGATAAAGGATGGTAGTAGGGATTTCCCCTAGGAATATCCGCATGAATCCAGTGGTTCATGACTTCTTCCAAACACCACCGACAATATAATGAATGCATAATATCTTGTACGTAATAAAAAATAGATTTTTTATTTATATGGAATCTATCAATTAGTTAATGGTATATACCATCTACTTGGTGTCACTGAGATCATCTAGTAAATGTTGATAATTATTGTTTTTTATCCTTGATAACCTTATTTAATATTTTTATTCGTCTCTCTCACCCTAATTTGACTCATTTGACTTGGAGACTCTTTTGTGGAAGATAAAAGTTCTATTAACCTAATTATTTAGTGTAATTATTTATAGATCAATATTGTGGTCCTTTATTGGTACGTTAGTTATCATTTTCATATTATATCTCCTTTTATATCAAATTCTACTTATTTATCTCGATGAATTTGATTTATAAATAGTGTAAAATTATTATGACCACATTTTGTGTATAGTTTTAGATAGATCCAATTTTGAATTTTGGTGTCTTCATCAATACATCAATCCTAATTGTGTATGTGTAAGATATTATGGTGGTAAGGGTTCAGTTTGGTTGTCTTCGTTATTGATTGTTACAATTTCAAGATTTATGATTTATAATTCTTAAACTAGTAACCCATTTTCATTACAATGTTCCATGTATCTTCATCAGTTTTTGTTTACCCATGGTTGTTGATATAAAGAGTGTTTTATGGATAGCAGTTTAATTATTCAAGTGTATTATTAAATAATTTATTTCATATTCATTAAAAATAATTTATAAACGGTTAATAACTATGGTTTTGAAAATATCATGGAAATGGTTTGTTTAATAGATTTATAATATCATAGATTTTTTGAAATATATGTGAAAATGGATTTATCCTATGGAATTGATTATGATTTTTTTTAAAAAATATTTTTTGGAGTTTATAATTTGATTTTACCTTGAATAATTTTAATATGTTAAACACATATGTGATAAAAAATGTTATAGAGATACATCCTTAGGGATGAAATCATTCCCCCAAAACCGTATCCACTATGATAATGTGTGTAAAAGGTTGAACAAATTATAGAAGGGATGCACTCATTAGGATCATATCCTTTCCCCTAGACCTACTCTTCAATGGTAATGTTCACACTATGTATCATAATTATCAGAATAATATTATAATGATCTTTACTGACATAGAACTATTGATACAATTTTCTGGTTAAATCATCTAATTTTTATTGAAATATTTACTTTGATTTCTTGAGGAAGATATTTTGAAAACATTATATTATTATTCTTTTCTAAATATGCAAAGGAGGTTCTTTAAAACATCTTGATTGTAGCTAATATCCCATTCCATATTCTTAAATAATTCTTTCATAATTTCATTACTCTTTAATGTTTTTTATGAAACATCAGATGGGATCATACTTGGATCTTCTTCGCCAAAAATTCATACACATATTAAAATGTATAATCTAAAAAATGTATACTCTAAAAAATGTATACTCTAAATATGTATACTCAAATGCCCAATTAAAAGAAAAATTCCACAATTAAATGAATGTATACTCTAAAACACTTAATGTTTAAAATATTTAATGTCTGAAAATGTATTCTCTAAAAATGGTCTTTTTATTATATTTTGTATTCACAATTAAAAGAAAAATTCAACAATATTGGATTTTTTTCATAAAATTATATATGTTCTTGAATTCCACACATAAATATTAAAGAATGGTTTTTTTCTAAAATAAGAGGATTTTTATTGAAAAGTGAGAAAATAGTTATTAGTGAATCTATAAATTTTATAAATTTTTATGAACACACACACATATATATATATAACAATTTAATTAAATAATTAATAATTAAATAATTAAACATATACACTTAAGTGGTAAAATTTTTAATTTAGAAAACATATTATAATTAATTTTGGAAACTATTTTGTTTACAAATAATTGTAGTTTTTCTCAATTTTTTATGTTAGTTATAATTTTGTATAATTTATTTTTGAATTTCATTTTATGTTTAAAAAATAGATTAATTTTATAATAATTAAATTTTTATCATTAAAATAAAATATATGAATAATTTCATCCTCCACATTAATTTTAATTATCATATTATAGTTTAAAAAAATTGACATGTTGCATGTGGTTATTTTTAAATTAATTATAAATACCTACAAAAACTTTATTTCATATTTTGAGTAATTAGTATTAAATTTTTTATTTGATTTCATTTTATCTATATCCCTAGAAATCAAACTACATAATAATAATTAGTTACAAAATTCTAACAAAAAAATCGTGAATGTGAAAAGTTTAATAGTAAAGGTCTAAAAAAGATTAAAACATAAATATAAATGTGTAGTTGAGGTATATATTGACCTTATATCGAACCGTACACCTTTATTATCCATTTTGAAGTCTTCAAGTCATGTGAAACATGTTCTTATGTTATTTGTAAGTTAATCTATTTTAAAAAATTCCATTCTCCCAACTCATAAAAGGGGCCTCTCACCCCCCCCCCCTTCTAGACCGCACTAAAATTAATGTTTATTATTGAATGTCTTATATTTTCACTACATAATTATATTAAATATACACAACCTTCTTCTCATAATAACATTTCATGAGGCCTTCTTTTATAAGGACTCATTTTCAGAAAATCCCTTGTCCATAACATGAGTGATATTTTTCCATAACATCGTTCATTTTCTCTAATAATTTTTTATTTTATAAATTTAAAATTCATATAAAATGAAGATAGTAATACTTTTTTATTAATGGTAATTATACTAATGTAATATATATTAACCACATTTCATTTTGTATTAGGTAAAATGAAATCCTCATTTCAGTGTACTTCAGATAGCCACCTGCATGAAGTGACAACTTCTTTCCTTCACCACTACTTTAATTCATTGAGTATAAAGGTGAAATTGAAGAAAAAATTTTACACATATATTATAATTATCAGTTTTAGTTTAAAATTATAATCCACCTTCATCGATATCTTCCTTTATGGAAGGAAAATTTAATACTTTTGTAGTGAATACCATCACATCCATGAAGTATCTAATAAATTTTTATCTATTTTCCATAATTATTTTTTTAAACATAAATAATATCTGATTAAACACCATAAATTATTTAGAATAATAGAATTATTTTTCGAATAAAATTAATATTATAAAATAATACACATTCAAAAACATAATCATCTATTAATTTTGGTATGTTCATGTTTAGGTTTCTCTAACAACATATTTGATCAATGATATAAAATAATATTTTTTGTTATTATGTGGAATTAAATATGGATAAATATAAAAAAATAAGTAAATAAATATTTTTTTTCATTTGATAAATGGTAAAATTAATATTAAACTCATTAATTTAGATAATTATGTACATACATTACATTTAACTAAAAAATTATTTTTTTATTGGATCCTTAATGATCATAAATAAAAATAACATTAATAAAATTCATATAATTATAAATAATAAAAAATTATCAATTAAATAACTTTATATAATCTTGGAATGTTAATATTTGGGAGAATAAAGAGAAAACCCCCATTATTCTGAATCTATTTCAAACAGATCCAGATTACTCACACATGTTTCGAATAATAGATAATAACTAAAAAATATAAGTATAAAAAAATTATAAAATAAAGGTATGAAATTTAATTTATATTAATAATGGTATTAAATAGAGTATTAAATGATCTGCCTTTTTTAAACTGAATCTCAGAATGCATTTGACTATGTGGGGAAATTGGTAGGGGGTTTTGTCTGAAGATCTCACATATTCAGGTGTATTTCATATTATATCTTTTTTATTATTTGTATTGGATTATAAAATACCAATTTAATATTTTTTATCACTATTTTCCCATTATTAATTGATAATAATGATTCACTAGAAATAAGATCTTTCAATGGATTTGTATTCACAACTTTCTATTTTTGATTTGATGTTTGATAACACAAAAATCATCCTTTCTGTTTTATGATATCATCTTGAATTTTATTCCCCAATCCAAATTGTATATTAATTTTGAATTAAATTATATTTTATATCAAGGGGAAATGTATATATAATATATCCTTTAACACATATAATTATATTATATTAAGAATATTTAATCTTCAAATTACATGACATGAATCATAATTTGTAGTTGTTTAGAAGATTGGGTACATAATTAAAAATGAAAAGAACTTATTTTATTTAGTCTCCATAATGATTACCTAAATAACATTGTTATTATACATCATTATAGGATAAATTAGGTATAAAATTAAAAAATGGTGATCTAAATATACTAGTAAGGGAATAAACATTAAAATAATGTTGATCACATGGGTTAGGAACCATAACATAATGATATAAATGGCTTGTAAAATAAGGAATCATAACAAGAATAATATGGGATAATATATTTATTGAAACATATTAATATGTTAAAACATAAAACATTAATTTAGGATTAGTCAAAAGATCATTGCACATAGTGGAGACTGAGTTAAGGCTAACTACTAACAGTGTTTCCCATATAGAATGAGTCAAGGACATCCACTGTGACCATTTTTCAAAATTTCTCATGATGTTAAGCATTAACCAACACATTTGGGAATAATCTATTCACACAAATCATAATATTTTCTTGAATATGTTTTGTACTCGAAAAATTGTGCACAAGGAATCAAAGATACCAAAATGGTATCCCAGGGAATGAATGGGAATCATGATCATGTCTTAAGGAATTACAAATGGAAATATAAAAAATGGTCAATGAATGAATAGATTTAGAAACAATATGGAAAATAATAATGTATAATTGGAAATTTTCATGATATTTGATGTCAATATAATGTGATAGCATGTAAGAAAGAGTATTTAAAAATCATTTGAACTAATAAAATTTACTTTTCCTTAACAAAAATGATATAGATATTTTAAAATAGAATAGGAATATTATTTTATATAAAATTAGATGTGAACTAATAAAATTTTCACAAAAAAACTGTTGATATTAGAAACGTATTTTTTTCTCAAAACATATTACAGAGTGAACATTAAAATAGGTAAAAATTCAAAAAGTTCCCCTAAATTGGGATTTCTTATCAAGAAGAATTGAGTGGGGGAATCATTTTAAAACACATAAATTTCAAAATAAAATTGAGGACGAATGGATATTGATACTTGTTTTATGAACATTATAACCAAATTTAGATGATTTAAATCAAAATAACATAAATTTTATTTGATTAAAGGGAGAAAAAGAATAACTTCAATGAATAATAGTGGTTCAGGTAGAATGCATTTCCTAAATTGTAAAAGGGTCCACATGATCATAATTTCTAGGAAATTAAATAAAAATTTATTAATTAAAATTTAATAAAGCTATTATATATGGATATTTTTTATTATAACTTATGTAATTTAATTTATGGCCTTTTTGATGGGTTATGAGATTCAATTTCATTGCTTGTGAGCATTGGTTTACCTTGGTATTAAAGACTAATTTACTTATATACATATATGAAGGGTTTTGTAATGTGGTGTAAATTATCTATAACTGAATATTTATGTTATTAATGATATTACAGATGTTAAATTGGTTTTATATATTTATGTTTTGTGGAATTAGGTTAAATAATTAGATAAATAATTATTTATAATCATTTGGGTTTATTTTTGGGGTTGTTCAATCACAATGATCTCATTTTTTGTTAAAAATTAATACAAAGAGAAAAAAATGATTATAAAACCATATATAATATTAAATAAAGAAAATATAAAAAATTTCAACCATAAAATGGGTCTCATGGTCTTCCCTTTAAGAATTTAAATTAAATTGAAAACATTATCATCCTTGAATGTGATAAAGTAACACATCTCGAATGATGTTGTAATTTTTAGTATAAATGGATCAGGAGGAGATATGATGAATAATAATTCCATTATCATAACAAAAGTGATTTATATTTAAGCAACTATTGTTATAATACCATTATTATGATGGGAGTATATCAGATAAAATTTAATGAAAGTAATATGAACAAAAATAAATGAATCCATAAGAGGAATTTACCTATTGAATTTATCCTCTTAAGAGCCTATTTAGGGAACTGTTTTTGGCAATTTGATGATACTAGGATCTCATATACATTATGGAGGGTATTGGGAAATATATTTTAGTATAATTAGGTCATCAAATAGGTCTTGAGAGGTTTGGGAATAATAGGAGGTGAGTGGTGGTATTTATAGTGCATAAAATGATTGTTTTATAAATATTTAATTAAATAGTATATTATTTTCCTCTAGAGAACTAATTTTGATGTTTCAAGAGACTAAATATAGTAATTAGATCATTTTATTTTGAGAAATGGTTCTTAAATAATATATGAATCAATGAATACTATATTTAACATATAATGTATATATAGAAAACATTATCGTATTATATTATTCAGAATAAAATAAAATATTTCAGAAAAACCCAAAAATTCACCCTATCCATTTTTTGATGTTTATAATTCAAAATTGGACTCCATTTTTTAAATATAATTATCTAAATGATAGAAATTAAATTTTTAATTTAAATTATTATTTAGTTGAAAATTGAAAATTTTGAATTAAAACAACTTTTCTAGAACATTTAAAACATAATTAATATCCCATAAAAGTAACTTACATTCACAAGACATCAATATATTATTTTATGAATAAATTTTCGGAAAATAAAATTTCTTTTTATTTAAAAAATTATTTATTAACTTTTAATTAAATACATAATGATACGTAAAAATACTTAACTAAAAATTAATAATGAATTTATTGACATTTACTGTTATATAATTCTATCATATTTTCACTTATTACATGAATAAATTTTATTTATAATTTCATTAGATATTTTTCTATTACATTTGTCAATTCACTATTTATATGGTTCAGGTTACTATTACAAAGGATATGTTTCCATTTAATCGGTTTGTGTTCCTTAACATCTTGAGTTACCTTTTATTTAACTAAATCTTCATTTTTAATGTTTTTACTCTGTTATATAAGTAATCTTATGTGATTATAATATAATACATAATTATAATATGTGGAATCACATTTATAAAACATTGGGTTGTAACATTTTTGCTGCCTTATGAAATTTTGTACTTGAGATTTCATTTTACATTATAGGATTAAAACTAGTGTGGTTACTTCTCCTTCATGGTTTTATATAGTTCCCATGTTGCCTCTTCATACATATGTTTCCACAATTGTACAATGACCAGGTGAGTAGTCATGTTTCATAGAACATTATCTCTATGTTCCAATATATTCATTGGCATCTCATCAGATGAAAGATCATTCACCAAACTTGCCACCTCTGAAGACAATAAATGTGAATGATCTGGTCTATTCATCCATAAAACTGATGCATGGAAAACAACTTGTGATTTTGACTTATTAGGTTGAGGTGAAAGTCAATAGGACACATCTTCAACACAATCAATAATAGTGAAGGGGATTATGTACATAGGATATTTCTTTCCTTTATTCTAAAATCACATGACCTTATTTCATGGAGATATAAAGTGGAATTCATTGTTTCAAACTATTAACTCAAGGCCACCTATACGATTGTCTGCATAACTCATCTCTCGACTTTAGGCTGCCTTGGTGCTATATTGAATGATTCTCACCTTTTCCCATTTCTTAAACCTTTTCCAATTCTATTAGATTACGTTCACTGACATCATCCCAACATGGTGGTGTCTTGCACCTTTTCCCATATAGTGCATTATATAGAGCCATTTGGATGTTAGAGTGGAAACTATTTTTTTAAGATAACCCAACCAATGTTATATATAGGGCACATAATCAATTTATGTGCACACAAAATTCTTCCAAAAAACCTTCAACTGTTTTAATTGTTCACTCATATTGGCCCTCAGTTTGAGGATGAAAATCCAGAATGAGGTTCAGCTCATTTCTTAAATCGTGTGACATATATTTCCAAAACATTGAGGTGAATCTCTAATACTGATAAGATGCATTATATAGTGGTACATCTTGTATTATTACCTCCTATTTTATATATATCAAATCTAGATAATACAATGATAAGTCCTCCCAAATTGTGATAATGTGAGTTTTCATTATAAGATGATCCACATTGACCCATTATGACTTATTTCCTCTATATTTATATAGAAGTCCATTGAAAACATCCATGTTAATTTTATCCCACTTCCATGTTTGTAGGGTAGTGGTTTTATCATCCCCTAAGGCTTTTTCGTTTCCTCATTCACTTGTTGATATATGAGGTACTTTGATTTATATTCAACAATCTCCTTATTAATATTTTCCCATCAATATTTCTCTCTGATATCAAGATATAACATTGTGCTCTCTAGGAGAATATTATAGGTTGAGCTATGTGAATAATTACGGAGCTCCTTTTTTATCACTGGATCATATGGTACACATAATCAGGATGATAATCATAAAACTCATTCCCCATCAATCATTAACTCAGTGGTTTTCCCATTTCTTATAGCTTCCAACATTTATATAATTTCCATATATTTTCATTGAGTATCCTTTATTTCCTCAAGGATGGATTATTAAGAAATAATTTGAGAAAATATTTATGATGTTAATCCCTTATTGATTACCATGTTCATCCTCTGAAAATATATGATGATTGGATCCTTTCTATATATCATCATTGATAATGATCTTGGATCATTCCTACATAGATCATCCTCTCACTTATTTTCCTTACATTGATGGGAGTGGTTTGAGAAATCATAATCATTGGTTATATGCAACCATATTCACTGGAACATATTATGCTCCTTCTATGTGGATATTTATTTTAGACTCCTTTGATCGGTATATATCTCTCACTTCTTTGAATAAAGATACTATCACTATATTTTCAATGAAATGGTCACAGATTCCAACTCTAGATCATGTGTGGGATATTTTTTATCTTCTATTTTCAATAACCTAGAATTATAGGATATAACGTTATCATTTTTAATTATTACACATACTAGGACCTTTTTGAAGTATCATTGTATACTAAAAATAGTTCTCCACTGTTCAGAAGTGCAAGTATTGGTGTATAGATTCTACTCTATTTTAGATCCTTAATACATTCCACACATGTTTGGTTATAGAAAAACTGCACTCCCTTATGGGTGAGCTTGGTTATTGGGTAGGACATTCATGATATGTTCTTCACAAATCATCGGTAATACCTAGAATGACCAAGAGTGATGCAATTATCTGTTACAAATATTAGCATGGGCCACTTCTCTATTTCCATTGTCATGGAAGGGTCTATAGATATTCCATCTCAAGTTATAACGTTTCCTAATAATGATATATCCTCTATCCATAAATAATATATAATGTAATTTTTATAACATGTATTCCCTTTAAAAGTCTTCTGATCGTTATTCAAATGTTCTTCATGTTCCTCCTTGATCTAGGAGTATATCAGAATATCATCAATAAAGACTACCCCAAATTTATTGAGATACTCTCTTATGAATCTATTTATTAAATCTATGAAAATGGATGAACAATTAGTGTGACCAAAAGAAATACCTGTGAACTCCTAGTGTCCATACATCAATTGAAAGGCAGTCTTGGGAATATTTTCTTTCCTAACATTTAATTGGTGATATTATAACCTAAGTTCCACCTTATCAAAATAATTATCCCCATGTAGATGATCGAACAATTCAACTATCCATGGTAGGAGATACTTGTTCTTTATAATTATTTTATTCAGTTCATGATAATCAATGCAGAGGCACACCGATCTATACTTCTTCTTAACGAACGGGAATACTGCACCACATAGTGAAGCACTCAGGTTTATAAAACTATTAACCTAACTCTCCTATAACATATTTATCATCTCATCTAGATCTATATTGTCCATTTTATATATTTTCATGGATATATGTAGAGATATACAGATAAGATCAATTGAGAACAAAACCACTCAATCATAAGTAATACTAGTAAATTATTCTAGAAATACATTCATGTAGTCCCATGAAATTGGTAGGTCTTCAGCCAATATTATATTCTTTTTCTCAATCATTTCTGTATGATAAGATTTCTCATTAGTAAAAAATATCAAAGCATGATATATTGTTTCTTATAGAGATTCATCTTCTAACATACACATGTATAGGATTAGAGGTTTCTTTAGGATGCATTCAGTTATCTCCCTTTCCCGACAGTTGATGCTGGATTTATATAAAGGTAGAAAGTCCATTCCAAAAATAAAATCATACCACAAACAAGGAGGTTAGACATGGTTTTTTTGGAGTTTAGTCAACAAAAATTAACCTGCAGAGGATTTATTTAATTTGGATTAAATAATTTACCCATTTTTTGTCATCAAAGATTAATAAATATCCAAATTTTGAGTTGGTGTTTGAATAGTTTTAGTAAACATGCTTTATATGAAAGAATGCATAGAACCAGAATGAAAATTTATATTTACTATTCAATAATGAATATCTACTGTACATATCACCTCATTGTTGTCTAGATCAGCATCATCAGTTGTGATATCATAATACCATCCTTTTTTCCTTGTAGGTTTTTGTTGATTTCCATCAAAAACCAGGTACTTAGGGGATTAGTTTGCATAATTCCCTTTATTCCATTGAGTTTAAACAATACAATACATACTGAACAATATTACAAACCTTCCCTTTTTCTACCACATTAGTCAAATTATTAATATCCCTTTGGAAGTTATTAGAAATAAGTCTCATTTATCTACATTTGATGAAATTATTAGTTCCCTTTAGATAGTTCCCTAGTCAGTTATTCCCGAAATTTTGATGTGTGTGATGTTCAATGTTCATTATATCATGGGACTTATTTTCTGAAACACCCATTTTATACTCTATTTTCCACTATTTTTCTCCAGGTTTATGAGACCACTAAGGTTCTTTAATCTCAATTTCATCCATGAGGTCACTCCATACAATATACTCATAATAGTCAAATTCAAAAATCACCAACACTTTCCATAGACTCAGATTTAGAATGCTAAAGAATATATTCACCTTTCTTTATGTGTTCCTAAAAAACATGAATGATTATATTTAATGTCTTGTAGTGTTTTCTTCATACACCATAACAGAAGCATCCTCATTCTGCATAAGCCTTAGGAATTCCCTTTTCTTCTTCAGAATGATTGATGATGGGAACTATTTATGGATAAAACATTTTCTGGAATTCCTCCAAATCCATTGAGTTAATTTTCTTCCATGGACATTGTATTTTTTTGTCAATGCAGTGGATGGTGTTCAACATAATTGATGTTATTATTCATAACATGAGACAACTAATCTGGTATAGTCATTATGTTTTGAGCACCCATTCCCATCATATTGGGAATATTTTTAGATAAATCATCAATTTTTTTATCACATTTATTATGGTTACATGTTCTTCTATTTCCTTCCTTTAACTATGAAATATAAAGTGCAGTTATGGGTTAGGAATACTTAACAAGTAATCATAAATGTAAAAATTAATCATAGAAGAATAAACTCTTAAAATGAAATAATATCCTTATAGGTGATCCCCTAGGTTTCAATTTAGTTTAACAATGATTTTTTTCCTAACAAATATTCTAATGGGGTTTATTGTTCCATTGATAATGGTTCATGATGATCATTTAATTTTCCAAAGAAAACCCCATGGGAGTGTGTAACTAGGTGAAATGTAGGGCCCTTGGTTGTATATTAGGTTACCCTGAGTCAGTCCCATAATAACTTGTCGAAGATGTAGCTCCTAGGTAAATATTCTAAAAAACCATGCCCACTTGTATTTTCTAAACATGGATGTTTTTTCTTGATAATCCACTTACTCTATAGTAACCAAAATTCAGGGACATTTTTATAGACATGTTATTCTACATAATTGTTTTAATAAATTTGTATATTCCGAATCTCTAAAAATATCTATAATTTTGTCTAATACCACCTATAGATACCCTTCCATAGTAGACATATCATTACATGATATTTTGTTTAATTAAATAACAAATTACATGCCAAGGATCGTAATTTATCTTGTCTTCAACGATTAGGTACATAATTAAGAATCATATAAATATCTTTTATTTAATCTCTATAATGAGATGATAACTTCTACTATGATCTTAAATCATAATTATATAACATGGGGATAATATTAACAAAGGGATGATTTATATTATCTCAATAATGAAATAAAAATTTTAATAACACTTAGCACATTTATTAGGAAACAAAACATAATGATATAAAAATGAATGGAAGATATGAAATAATAAAATATAAAACATGGGATAATATAATTATGTAATCGTATTAATGAGGTAGAAACATAAAAAATGAAATTAGCATGAGTCAATGCTCATTGTTGATAGTGGAGAACGTGTGAAGGCTATCCATCCAGAACATTTTACATGCATCATGAGTCAGGGCTAGCCACCAAGGCCTTTGTGCATATTGTCCTATGAGACTAAAGAGTTCCCAATGAATTTGATTTCTATATGGGAACACCCATCAAAAAAATTTAATTAATATGTTTTCTTCATGAATAATCATACATAAGAAATCAAACATAACATAAATGATACCCATGGAAAGAAATCAGTATCGTAATCAAGCCGTAAAGAATTAAAAATTGGAATATAAAAAAAAGGATTAAATAAAGTACTTAGAACATAAATGGATATTAATATGATAAAATTGGTATATATCAAGATATTTTATATCAAATTTATGTCATATCACAAAAAAAGATTATTTAAGAATTTTTTGAATTAAAAATTTTTACTGTGATTTAAGGAAAATATTAATGAGGATTAAAAATAGAATAGAAATAATCATTTATGTTAAAAAAATGTTAACCAAGAAGGTTTTTATAAAAAAAATTTATCATTAAAAAGATATGGTGGCTCAAAAAATATTATATAGTGCACTTTAAAATGATTAAAAATTTTGGAAGTTCCCATAAATTGGGTTTCATATATGGAAGAATTGAGTATCGAACCTTTTCAAAACATGGATATCCCCAAAAACAATATTGTAATGAATCATGATAACTAATTTTGTAAAATTACCAAAACATTTAGGAGATATTCATAAAAAATTAACTTCATTAAAGATATATAAAGAATAACCCGAATGAATAATGGATTTTTAGGTAGAATCCCTTACCTTAAGTCTGAAGGTGTCCTTCACAGGACCTTAATTCCATATATATTCATATTAGATTTATTAATAACTAATTCCATAGTCTCATATACATGAATTTTATTTATTTTAACTTACATATGTTCATTTATGTCTTTTTTTATAGGATAAGAGATTCAATTTCAATGCTTGGGAGTGTCCGATTTCCTTGGTTTTCTGATTAGTTTACTTATATACATGTATGAACGGGTCATTTATTGTGGGGTAAATTATCAATAATTGAACCGTTATGTTTTCAATGATCATAATGTGGTTACATTGGCCATATATCATTTTTATGACCTGATTATTAATCATTATATTAATATTTAATTGTAATTATTTGGCATTATTTTGGAAAATTTTCAATCACACTAAACTCATTTTGTGATATAGTCTAATATTGTTCATAAAAAATTTATAATAGAACCAGAAATAAGATATAGTACATATATTATAATATATTTTAACCAAAAAAATTGTCTCAAGATCATCTCTTAATGAAGTTAAATGAATGTTAAAACCTCATTGTCCTTTAATGAGATAAATTAACAGATGAAAAAAGATGTTAAAACTTTAATTATAAAATGTGGGTAAGGATAGATGGTGAAGAATAATTACATTAGAATAAAAAAATAATAGTATATGTAAGGTTATGTAGTTATCATACCATTTTTTTGAGGGTAGTCGAGTAGAGAAACATAAAATAATGGAACTTCAAATGAATATAAATGAATTGGAAAGAGGATTTTGAATTTATCCTCCTTGAGATCTGCATTATGAAATATGTTTTTATATTTTGATAAAAAAAATACCTCAATAACATATGTGATGTTTTTGGAAATATATTTGAGAAATATTTTACATGGCACAAGGCATGAGATATGTGAGTAGAAGATATGGTGAGGGGGAGGGGGTATTTATAGTAGAAGATTCTATTGTTTTCTCAATATTTACTACATTATTTTATTATTTTTCTCAAAAATAGAAATAAGAATAATTATTAAGAAAAAATATAGTAATTATATCACTTTATTTTGAACCATAATTAATTACATATATAAGGACTCAAGGAATAGTTTATTTAACTTATAATGCATATATACTGTAAATTAATGTATTTATTATTCACAAAAAAATTCATGTATTTCTGAAAAACAAAAATTTTCACCCTATCTATGTTTTAATTAGTATAATTTAAAATTGGAATCCATTTCATGAAATATATTTTCTACACATGAGAAATATAATATTTATATAAAACCATACTTTACATGAGAAATATAAATCTTTAAAATAAAAAATGTTTTTCTATCACATTGAAAAAATATTTAGGGTCTCATAATGTTATATTATTATCATAAGACATCAAAATATAATTTTATGAATACTTTTAGTACACATTAATTTTATTTTATTTTATAATGTTTATCATAAAATTTCAATTAAATATACATGAAAAACAAAAATACATATTTAATAATTTTTAAAATTTTTATATACTTATAATATGATATAATTATATCTTATTTTCATTATAAGATTGACTAATCTTATTTATACATTCATAGGTAAGGTTACTATTATTTTTTTAGTCTACTATTCATAAGGGTCACATTACTATTCCAAAGTTCAAGTTATTATTTCATCATTATGTAGTCTGTAACTTCTAGGTATACCTTTTATTTCACCCATTCCACATTTATAATGTTTGTATTTTGTTCTATATATAATCTTATGTGATTGTAATATAGAACATAATTATAATAATGGAATTTAATTTACAAAACAGTGGGTAATTTCAATAATTCTATTTTAATACGAATCCAATTGCCTGCATTTTTCTTATTTCACTTGTTCTTATGATAAAGTTGCACTTTTTGATATTATACTAATAAATAAGACAATTACTTTATGGACATGACCTTAAAAAATTTCAAAATATTGAATTAAATGAATAATTCACATTGAGGACCTTTTCAGGTTTAGAGTTTTAGAATATTAGGACATAAATATTACATCTCAAAAGATTATAAAGTAGACACATCTACTCTATTTCCATATTTTCATAAAATAAAAACACATAAAAAAGAAACATGACTTGTTCCATTTTTTAGACATAATTTCTTTCCTTTAATCCCATCCTTGACCCTATTAATATTTATGTCATGTGGAAAAGATTTCAAAAACATGGGATCCGCATAAAAAGCTCAGTAAGGGATATAAAAATACGGAAAGAAAACATTATTCCAAGTATACATACGAATCAATGAAATCATACATTACTCAAAAAATATAAGCAATTTAACATACCTCATGAAATCAAAATATTTATGAATAACTCATAGAAATCATAACACATAAATGTTACTTGAGCCATTCATAACATTCTTACATTGTGAATAACCCTCTTAGTTACGATTGGAATTCCTACCGCAATATATTCCCTAAATCTCTTCAGAGAAACCTTAGAGTTTAACTCCATCGCATTACCCAATTCATTGGAAACATATCTCGGGCTCACCCACCCTTAGTTTATCATTGAACCGCCCAACTTCATAAACAATGCTCAAGAACCATAACATAATCGTATCACATAAAATATCCATAAAAGAAAACATAACATTTCCATATTTCAATCAGAATAAATCAATAAAACACATATATATAATCAAAACATTATCAAAACCATTTTCAATATCAAAATAAATGAAAAGTAAAACATGGTATTTATTTTTCATTTAAAATGATAAGGCTTGTGGATGAAGATGAAACTCAAATTATGGTTACGGCGGCAGAGAAGTTGTTTTCACCGCATACATAAGACAAAAACATTACTTTTGTCATTTAGTAAAATGATTCATGTAAAAATATTCCTTTTTAATGAAATTAAAAGTAAAAATGTTTTATTAAACAATTAATAAAAGAAGTTTGTTTATAAATTTATGTATGTCTCAACGAAAGGAGATTGAGAAAAAGTCCCTTACAAAGGAAATATCATTAGATTAAGGATAAATCAATTACATAATTTTGTGTGAAAAATATAAATACCCCCAATAAAATTGGATATTAAGTGCAAAATAATCAGAGGTCATCCACAAATATTAATAGCATTATATAATCAAGAAGTAGAGGTTTAACCAAAAGAATTGAAATTGGGTTAGGAGGTTCCCTTACAGAAATTCGACAGCCTAACGACGTCACATTAAATTTACTAAAATGGGTTTATGAGAGGTAAAAAGGGTATCTCATCACTTGGACTCAAAATTTACAGCAACAAGGATATATAAGAAAATAACCCAACATAAGAAGAAGTAAATTAAAAGAGCTAACAAAAAAAGTCTTTTAAAAAGAGGAGCGTGAAAGGTTCCCTTACCTGTTTGGGTAATGTTTGAAAAGGACACCACATTATAGAAGGGTCATACAATGAAGATGTAAATAACCATAAATTAAGGTTATATTATACAAATAATACACTCATGGGCAGTACATACACAACACAAAAGGAAATAGTGGCAAATGTAGCATGAATCTCACGGGAATAAAAAGTGAGATAAAAACCCCGTACCTCGTTGTAATCATTTGAGTCATATGAAAAA
This sequence comes from Viscum album, assembly GCA_963277665.1. Taxonomy (NCBI): domain Eukaryota; kingdom Viridiplantae; phylum Streptophyta; class Magnoliopsida; order Santalales; family Viscaceae; genus Viscum; species Viscum album. The sequence goes on along the minus strand of OY728158.1, from coordinate 154,664,664 downwards.
AACATAATAAACACAAAATTAATCACATAATACCATGAATATAAATATTATCATTATAATAAATATGAAATAGTAGTACACAATACACCACCTGCAACAAATAAGTGGTGAACAATGGAAATCTCACAGAATTAAAAGTTAGATACGAAATCCCTTTACCTCAAGTCTGACTTGTCTTTTTTCATTTATTTATATTCCTGAATAATAAACCTTGTCCAATTGTTAATTTCGTGAGTAATTCCTTTAATGTTAATTATTCAATTAATTTCACATGTTATCATTATATAATAATTAGATAATATGTGAGTTCATTTCATACATTTTGTCGATGTTCGGCACATTAGTCAAAAATGACCTTGTCTGAAAAGAATTTCCCATGTAGTTATAAGTAAATAATCTCCATAATGGTATTAATTATTTCAATATCATATATATCTCGTATATATTCATTTTATACTATTCCATGACATTTGGAGGTAAAAAATGAAATGCACCGTTCATGGAGATGGTAGGCCGTACGTATGCTTGAACACTACATTCGTTTCATTGGCATATTAAATGAATTAAAACTAAATAATACACATATATGTTATAATTATAGTATAATATATATGTTATATAGGTAACTTAAGTTCATTAATTACATTCTTTATATATTCCACATTTGGTATTAATGTGTCACATCACTTGAGGGGGCGGTAGTCCACACTTCCTCAGATGAAATTATCACAGTTCAAAAACATAAAAAGCATAATGATGTGATTTAAAATTAAAATTCATAAGAATATAGAAAAGAAACAATATATATCATATAAAAATAAATTAAAATCAAAATGGCCACAATGAAAGGTGTTAAAAGAATATTGAACAATGATAGTTTCATGTGACAATAATTCGCCACCCACATAAACAATATGTTCTTTAACCATTAGACATAGGTGTGTGTGAGTGTAAGTTTAATCCTTATAATAATAACAAACTATTATATTGAATATAATGGTGTTATTTTGGGTTCACATAATAAGAAGATAGTGGTGAGCCAAGAAGGAAAATAATAGAAAGAAACTCGAGAGAATACATTACCTCTAAATCGGGTAACTCTTTTTGATTTGAGCTAAATGCTTCCATGAAAGGACTTCTGCACAAAGTGATGCTTCTAAGAGTAATAGAGGGATGTGGAGAGATAATATGAGCAGATGTTGGATGATCCAAGGGCTTGAGAGGTGTGGGTAATGGGGTAGAGGTGGGGGATTTTGATAATAGAGAGGAGGGTCACTTTTGGAATGTTTTGAAATGTTACTTTATTATAACTGATTTTAGGATTTTAAAGGTCACACAATGATATATTTATAGGATAAGTTGATAAGGGTTCGAAATAAACCCCTAAAATTGGTTTTTAACATGTTTAATTCTTAGATATTACCTTATATTTTAATTTTATTTAAATCGTTCATTAATGAGGTAATCATTGCATCATCATGGTGTCATAAATAAATAAATTTATTTAATATCTAAAAATAATAAACAAAATACCATGATATATGAAATATTATTAGCTTTCCAATTACTATTTATAGTTTAATAGATCATTTATGTAAATAAAATTAAAATTGTTTTACTTAGGGTATATAATCCGTTGTTATATTTCTCTTCTTTTAAAAAAAATAATGTCATAAATGTCACTATTACACCCTTGTGACTCCATGGGCCCTCAAGTTTGGTAAAGAGAATCCCATGGTCGTTAATGAGTCAAAAAATAATATTTTGACGCATTTTGGGGTCAATTAATATTAATATTATTTTATTTTATTACCCTTAACTACTTGATTACTAATTTATCATGATAATTACAGATAATTACTATCATTACTATTCATAATGTCCAAAAAACAGGAGTCTTAATTACATAATTTTGACCCTATGATTAAAAATATAGAATCCATTTTACCAAATTCCAAAAACAGAAATTGTAGTTATGAATTTAAAAATAATTCTGGTTGTCACAACCAAAGACGGGTTTTTAAGAAGTAAAGATTAATCAAAAGATTGACTTGTTTTTATATCCAATTGAAAAAAAGAAATTTCTTGCAATGAAAAAATATGTATTATATGATAAAATCATAATTCAATTACACTGTAAAACCAATTAAAAGGACCATCTATCTATATAATTAAATTAGATGAAAAAGTCGTTTTGATGTAAAATGCAGTATTTTCCACTATTCATTAAAAGTTATCATTTATTATAAAAACACCACAAATTTATCCAAAGTAAATTTTATATTCCAAATTAAAAAATGATTTCCATTTTACCATATTCAAAACAAAAAATTTAATTAATTAATTTTGTAATTAATTTCCACTATCAAAACAAATAGCGTGTTTTTAAGAAACAATACCTATCAAAAGATTGACACTAGTTTATGTCCAATTTCATACTGAAATTAATGAAAATGTCAACCATTGGATTAAATTGTAATAATATTTTTCAACTAAATATTATACCCAATAAAAAAAACTCTAACTATATAAATAGATTAGATTAAACGAATATTTTGAATTAAAATACAACATTTTCACTATTCATTAAAAAATGAACTTTATTAGATAAATAACAAAAATTTACAAAAAGAAAATTTTGATATCCCTGTTATAAATAATGATTTTATTTTTTCAAATATAACATATAAAATTTAAAAAATTTATTGATAAAAATGGTTCGCCATTAAAAAGCTGTTAATCGACCTTTTAAAGAACATTAGAATATTTATGCTTAAAATTTAATTCTTTTATTATTTTAAGCCACTAACATTTATTGGATAAATGTAAAAATATTTATAAACATATATAATAATTTTTAGTTCTGTTCATTACCACCATTAAAACGGCTAGACGTTAACTACCATTTAAAATAATATTATTATATTATTAGTGTGCAACATAAGATTTCTAAGAAACTCATTGTTGTGGACTGGGTATGCCATTGAACATAGCATTCCCTTTAATATAATATTAAAATTAAATTCAAAAATATTAATAAATATGAGAATTTCATATTCTTTATTTAATCGGGATGTTACACCCTTCCCCCCGTTTTGGGAATTGCGTCCTCACAATTTTAAAATTGGGCTCAGAAACATCATTGAAAGCCTCAAGTCAGAAAAATCATAAATTAAATTATCACATTAAAATAAAGATGAAAGGTAAAATGGTCACCTAGGACAACAGATACTGGGATTACATGAAAAGATGGATATGGAAGAGAAAACAATGTTTCAAGTTCAGATGTAGAGTGAATGAAAACATATTTAGTAGAAAGTTAACCAACAGAAAATCACAAACATCTGATGGGTTAAACATTATTTGATTCCCTAGAAGGAAAAATTAACAGACAACATTTTTTTAAAGTTACTTTTTATTGAGTAATTTATTTATGATCTTAACTAAATCATAAGGAAACATACTTAATTGTCATGTATACTTTCATCTCTTAATAGATTTCTTACACAAAATCATATTTTCTCCAAAAGATGAGTATTTAAGATGACTGGTTCACATTTAGAGCGCTATAATCAACATCGTGAGAATCACCTAATCCAGAAAAGATGAACTATATATTTCCCATGTATTTGGACCGTAACCAAAACCAAAATTCTTAGTACAAGATTAGATAATCTCCAAAAGGGATAATATTTTACAAAAATGAAAACAACTCTTAATCTCCAAAATTCAACAAAAAGAACACAGGGTTCAAGAATGACAATTAAATAAATAGTTATCCATAAAATTATTCAATGTAATCCAAACTAATATTGAAACCCAAATCTCTGAAGGATTTAATCACATAGTCTTCCAAGGTAAATCTTAACATTTATCTCCAAATAAAATCAATTACTATTAAAGTCTCATACTAAAAAGTAATTAACCTAATCACATATCCTCCTAGATAAGTTAATAATTTTCCAAAATCCAACTTATTCCTGATTCATAATATCATCAATCTAAAAATAATTAGTCATACTATCCTTGGACATCACGTACTCCAGTGGTAGGCGATAAATACCAGTCACAATTTGGTTATGGGTTCAATTACTACAGCTTCCTCCGACGCGACGAGATGCCACACAGTTTTCATGTTGTCCCATTTTAAAAACTTCATAATTTTATAAAATTCCAAAAAAGAGATAAATTCATCAAAAATAACCGTAATATATTTTTACCACAACGTTTATCTAGTAACATTCATTTTGAATCCCAAAATGTAATTAACCGATAATCACCTCAAATTCAATGATTATATAAACCAAAATGGTTCTTTATAACTATATCCTCAATATATGAGATAGTTATTCCATGAATAAAACTTTCATATATCAAACATTAGGGCTACACATACTATAAAAAGTCTTCTAATGTAATTTCATCATCAAAAGAGCCTTAATACTTTTAAGAATTTTACCATCCTAAAATCTGCCATAACTCTTGAATCCCATATATATTTAATTCTTACTCATTCAATATTCTTCATGATTCATTAACCATTCCTTTCGAACATACTCTTAAATAAATCTTTCGTACAAAAAAATTATGAATCATATCCTATGATTTCAATAATAGGAAAACATATGTTAAGAAATAATCCATACCATTCATTGGTAATTATCAGTTTCTTCAACCTCAATTGGATAGATATTTGGTATTGGCAAAAAAATATTTGTATGATCTTGGTGATCTCATTCCCAAAACTTCTTCATAGGACAAGTGTCTGCATAATGACCATGGACACCACATTTAAAACATTCAGTTAATCCTTCAGAAATAACTTGTTTCCATTTCTTAGAGTCAACTAGATGCTTCATTTTTCCATGATAGGTTCTTTCTTTATAACCTTCATTTCTACATCTATATCATCTTTCTTTCCCTTTGAAACATTTTCCTATGTTATTCTTTCCACATCATTAACAAAATGGTTTTTGAACATGCTCACCGTTATGATATTTACCTAAACATCCGTAGGGATTTATATCTCGCATATATGATTCCTTATAAAAATCACTAAGGTTCAGGTGGTCAATCATGACTCCAGATAGTTGGTTGAGAATGACCATAAGGGTTCTCATGGAAGCTCCCATATCATTCATTTTATTGTTCCGAAAACTATCACAATTTTCTTCAAATCCATTGTAACTTTGATGCCTTCTAGATCCATCCATTTACTAAAACCAAAAATCTCAGTGTGAGTATATTAGTTAAATCATCATATAATATCTTTTTAGGAGGGTAAATATTAATATATAATTATTCATGTTATCTTAAACTCATTCACATTATAAAAATAACTATGTCTCTTTCTAAAATCCTAACCATTATCGTAATGTCACTTTTGCTTAATGAATACCCTAACCTCGAAAGTTATCTAAAATTACCTTTGATGCGAACTATAAGGATCAGTCCTTAAAAAATTATATAATATTGAATAAAATGAATAATTAAATTTGAGGATCTTTTCAGGTTTAGTGTTTTAGAGGATTAGGACATAATTATTACACATCAAAAGATTATAAAGTAGACACTTCTACTCACATTCCATTTTTTCAAAAATGATAAACTATTAAAAAAGAAACATGGCTTGTTCTATGTTTTAAGAAATATGTATTTCCTTGAATCACATCCTTGACCCTATTCATCTTAATGTACTGTAGAAAACATTTCAAAAACATGTGACGAGCATAAAAAGCTCAGTAAGGCATATAAAAATATGGAAAGAAAACATTAGTCCATGTATACATAAGAATAAATGAAATCAAACTTTATTCATTAAACATAAGAACTTTAACATACCTCATGAAGTCATAATATTTATGAATAACTCAAAGAAATCATAAGATATAACGGTAACTAGGGGTATTCAGAACATTCTAATGTAGGGAGTAACCCTCATGGTTATATTTGGAATACCCATCGCATTATATTCCATTACTCTCTTCATAGAATCCATAGAGTTTAACTCCATCGCATTACCCAATGCAGTAAAGAGCTATCTCGGGATCACCCTCCCTTATTTTATCTTGTAACCACCCGACTTCATAAACAATTCCCATGAACCGTAACATAATCGTATCACATAAAACATTCATAAAGGAAACATAACATTTCCATATTTCAATAAAAATATATCCATTCAATACAAAGATATAATCAAAAAATTATCAAAACCATTTTCAATACCAAAATAATAGAAATGTAAAACATGGTATTTATTTTTCATTTAAAAATTTAAGGCTTGTATAGGAAGTTGAAACTCAAATAATGGTCATGGCGGTGGAGAAGTCATGGTCGCTTCATACGTAAGTCAAAAAAATTCCTTTTGTCGTTTAGTAAAACGCTTCATGTAAAAAGATTCCTTTTGAATGAAATTAAAAGTCAAAAGGTTTTATTATAAAACTAATAAAAGAAGGTCATATATAAATTAAAGTATGCCTCAACAAAAGAAGAGGGAGACGACGTCCCTTACAAAAATGGTATCCATAGATTAAGTATAAATCAATTACATAATTATGTGTGAAAAATATAAATACACCCAATATAAGTGGATATTAATTTTAAAATAATTAGAATTCTTCCACACACATATATAGAACGATATAATCAAGAATATGAGGTTTAACCCAAAGAATTAAAATTGGGTTTTGATATTCCCTTACAGAAATTTGACAGCCTAACGACGTCACTTTAGATTTAATAAAATGCGTTGATGAGAGATAAAAAGGGTATCTCATAACATGGAAATAAAATTTACAGAAATAAGGATATATAAGAACATATCATAGCATAATAATATGTAAATTAAGGGACCTGACAAAAAGAAATCTTTTAAAAAGAGGAGACTGAAAGGTTCACTTATCGATTTAGGTAACTTTTGAAACGTACACCCCATGAAAGAAGGGTCATACAATGAAGATATAATTACACATAAATTAAATTATATTACACAAATAATACAATATTGAGCAGTACATAAACCACAAAAAAGGAAATAGTGGCTAATGTAGCATGAATCTCACCCGAATAAAAAGTGAGATATAACCCCTGACCTCATTGTAATCAATCGATTCATATGTAAAAAATATAATAAACACCAAATCAATAACATAATACCATGAATATAAATAGAATCATGATAATATTTATGAAATGTAATTACACAAACAGCACATGCAACAAATAAGTGGCGATCAATTGAAATACCACGGAATTAAAAGTGAGATAAGAAATCCCCTTACCTTAAGTCTGACGGGTCTTGTTCGTTTCTTTATATTCCTAAATAATAAACCTTGGTAAATTTATTATATCTTAAGGAGTTAATTTACAGTTTATTATTTAATTTATATCACAAATTATCATGTTATAATAATTAGTTAATTATGTGAGTTTATATCATAAAATTTGTCGATTTTCGGTACATGAGTCAAAAATGAACTTCTTTTAAAAGAATTTCCCATGTAGTTATAAGTACATCATCTCAAGAATGATATTAATTATTTAAATATCATATATATCCATTATATATTCATTTTATACTATTCCATAAAATTTTGAGATAAGAAATGAAATGCGCCGTTAATGGAGATAGTAGGCCGTAGATACGCATGAAAGCTACATTCATTTCTTTGTCATATAAAAGGAAATAAAACTAAATGATACATATATATATTAGAATTATTTTATAATTATATGATAATATATATGTTTTTTAGGTAATATAAGATCATTAATTACATTATTTACAAATTCCATGTTTGGCATGAACGAGTCACATCATTTGAGGGGGTGGTATTCCACACTTCCTCGGATGAATTTTTCACAGTTCCACAACATGAAAGGCATAATGATGTAATTTAAAAATAAAATTAATAAGAATATAGAAAAAATAAACTCCATATATATCATATATAAATATAGTGACATCATAATTTCCACCACGGAGGGTGTTAAATGAATATTGAACAATCATCGTTTCGTGAGGCAGTAATTCACCACCGACAGAAACAGTATGTTCTTGAACCATTAGACAGAGGTGTGTGTGAGTGTAGGTGTAATACTTATCATAAAAAAATCCTAGTATATTGTGGATACTGTATTTATTATGGGGTCAAATAACAAGAAGATAGTGGTGAGTGAAGAAGGAAAATTAAAGAAAAAAGTAGAGAGAAGACATTACCTTTAAATCTGGTAATTATTTTTGATTTGAGCCAAAGGATTCCTTGAAAGACTTATGTCCAAAGTGAGGCCTATATAAGAAATAGTGGGATTTTGAGAGATAATATGAGTAGAGGTTGAATAATCCAAGGTCTTGAGTGGTGTGGGTAAGGGGGTAGATGTGGGGGCATTTTATAAGTGGGAGGATGGTCACTTTTGAAAAGTCTTGAAATGTTACTTTATTATAAAATGATTTCCGGATTTTAAAGGTCACACAATGATATATTTCGAGGATAAGTTGATAAGGGTTTGAAATCCATGCATAAAATATGTTCTCAACAAGTGTATGTCCGAGATTTTACTGTATCTTTTCATTTTATTTAAGTCATTCATTAATTAGTTAATCACTACATCATCATAGTGTCATAAATAAATTTATTTATTTAATGAATAAAAATTAAAAAAATACCGTGATGTAGGAAATATTTTTAGCATTAAAATTAATATTTATAGTCTAATATATAATTTATGTAAACAAAATTAAAATTGTTTTACTTAGTATATACAGACCTTTGTTATATTTCTCTTCTTTTAATAAAATAATGTCATAAATGTCAATATTACACCCGTGTGACTCCATGGGCCCTCAAGTTAGGTAAAAATATTATCATGGTAGGCCATGACATAAAAAAATATATTTGGATAGATGTTGGGGTCATTTTATATTGTTATGCTATTATTTTATTACCCTTAACTACCCGATTAATAATTAATCATAATAATTAAAGATAATTATCGTAGTTACTATTCATAATGTTTAAAAACAAAAGCATCTTAATAAATGAATTGGGATATTATGATTCCAAATATGGAATCCATTTTACCAAATTCCTGACATATAAATTTCAGTAATTAATTTATAAATAATTCCCATTGTCACAACCAAAGACGAGTTTTTAAGAAGCAAAACTTATTAAAAGATTGACTTGTTTTTACATCCAATTGAAAAGTGAAATTACATCCAATGACAAAAATTGAATTAAGTGATAAAAAAATAATTTTGTTACACTTTATATCAATTTAAAATTACCATCTAACTATATAATTAATTTATATGAAAAAGTAGTTTTGATGTAAAATGCAGTATTTTTAACTATTCATTAAAAACAAATATTTGTCAAGAAAAATACCAAACATTTATCCAAAGTAAATTTTATAATCCATATTAAGAAATGATGTCCATTTTAAAGAATTTAAAACATATAAGTTGCATTAATTTATATTATAATTAACTCTCGTTGTCAAAACAAATAGCGTGTTTTTAAGAAACAATATCTATCAAAAGATTGACACTTGTTTATGTCCAATTTCAAAGTGAAATTTATTCCAATGACCCCAATTGGATTAAATTGTAAAATTATATTTCAACTAAACATTAAACCCAATTAATAATAAAATATAACCATATAAATATATTATATTAAAATGAGGTTTTGAATTAAAATGCATCATTTTCACTATTCATGAAAAAATGAACTATATCGGAAAAAAAACAAAAAATTACACAAAGTAAATTTAGATGTCCCGATTATAAAGACGGATTTTATTTTGTAAAATATAACATAAAAAATTTACAAAATTTAGTTTTAAAAAGGGTTCTCCATCAAAAGGTGGTTAATCAACCTTTTAAATAACATTAGAATGTTTATGCTTAAAATCGAATTCTTTTTTTATTTTAAGCCTCTAACATTAATTGGATAAATGTAAAAAAATTTAAAAAACATATATAATCATTTTTTAGTTACTTATATTCATTCCATACATTACAACGGTTAGGCTATAACTACTATTAAAAATAATATTATTATATTATTAGTGTGCAATGTAAGATTTCAAAGAAACTTGTTGTTGCATACTCGGTACGCCATCGAACCTAACATTACCTTTAAAGTAATATTTAAATTTTATTCAAAAATATTAATAAATATGAAATTGTCATATTCTTTATTTTCCTGGGATGTTTCAATTACCACCATTATTAAAAAAATTAATAAACATATTTTTTTTATTTTACATTAATTTTCATCTTTATATTCAAAAATAATTATCTCAACTATTTTTTTTCATATTTCACTATCAATTTTGTTATGCAGTTAATTTTGGAGAACTAGTTTTTTATGTTCATTTAAATAATTAATGATCGATTGTCAAAACATTAAATAATGTTATGAAGGAAATTTTTATTCCAATGATTTATTTATTCTTTTAAAGAAAAATTATTTTCATTTATAAATTTTATGATAACCTTTTTCATGTGGATTATGTATAAAAAGTGAATTATTTTAATTTAAATATTAAATCAACCCAATTATATTACTATGGGTTATTTGTGATATAATATGTTTATGATTTAAAATTATCACTTATAAGTATATATGGGGGTGGAGGGGTCCTATATATTCATCAGTTTCATTATTGAAAGTTTATATCAAAGATAAAACAATTAATGATTTTTCAAGTTACTCATAAATATGGGTACTGATAGTGTGGCTCATGATAGTAATATATATTTATAATAATCTTTGTATCATGATTGAAAACAGATTAATTTGAATTTCAAACTTTCATAACTCATGTATAATATAAATTGTTTCTCATAAATGTAATGGATATTATGCTTCCATATTGATATTTTATGTCATTAAATTTATATTCCATTTCAATTTAATACCACTTATTAGTTATTACTTTAACTCTATGTGTTATTATAATTTTATAATTATCTTTCTCTTTTTCATATTATTATTAATTCATTCATAAAAAAATTTATATTCATCAATTACTAAGAATTTAATCTCAACCCATTCATATTTTTTTATTCCAGATATTATGAGTAAGTGTTTTAATAATGATGCATTTACATGATGGAATGTTATATTGAAATTTTTAATGAAATATTCATGATTATTTAAAAAATAATATTCTTATATAGATAATCATGTAAGAAACTGGAAACTTCTTATTTTGTTTTGTGGTACCATTTTTTAGAGGGAATTATATACACGTAAATAATTTCATAAATATTTTTATCAAGAATGGGTCACCGTTTAATAAATTCATAATGAATATAAATGTAATAATCGAGAAATATAATATTTCATCCAATTAATAAATTATATAAGTAATATCATGGAATTTAGAAATATTCGAGTACATGCGGAAGTATTAAAAAACAACATTTATCAAAAAATATGATAATGAACTCCCATAATGGATACTCTATTCCTACCTCCAAAAACATATAAAACAAAGATATTTTATCCTATATTTGGTTTGTCGAATCAGGATGATACCTTATTATATTACAGTCTCTATATATTTTTGATATATTTTTTAATAAAACAAAAAATATATTTAGATATTTCAATTTTTACTAGAACATATAATGAATGGAAATGAAAATTGGGATAATAAATCTATATCATCAATATATTTTTTCAGTTTTCTTGAATCTCGCCTCCATTTATGGATTCTTGTATTAATATAAAACTATTTTGATATTTCTATCATATAAAACTAGATTACCCATTGATAAAGATTATTAATCTATGAAGTTAGCAATTAAAATAAATGGATTCATGTTTCATTGTCCATATAAAACATCTTATCTAAAACAATAAAATATCTAATTGGAAGAATAAAAAATAGCTGAAGGAAGTTCCATATATATATTGGATACATCCTAATAGTATCACATTACTTGTGATATAAACCCATTAAAATATTGGAATTTAGTGTAATAATTTAATATTATAACTTGGGATGAACATAGGTGGTTGTTTTCCTATTTTTCGAGTTCTTTCTTTATCATTCCTTATCAATATATCACTCTCTTGTTAAAAAATCATTATAAATTAATGATAAAATATTGGATCTACCAATTCAGATTCCATGTTTCTTATTGATGAGGGAATCCCTGTAATCATATACCAACTATGGGGTAATACATCTATTGTAATGTTTTATTTTCCATTCTTGTAGGTATTCATAATTCATTATCATCAATTGTATGGACATTAAATAAAATTAATATTCCTTCACCATAATTTGGGCATATAGTCTTGTTTTATACTCATTATATTCTTTTCATATATTTTAAACATTATTCGTCTATATAAGAGTGATAAACGTATAAGTATCTTTCATCATCCTCAAGGGTTGTAGTTTTTCATGATGGGTTTTGAAGAATATTTTAACACATAAATATTTAGTATAAATGAGTTAAAATCAAAAAACATTATTCCCCTATGAAAAAACCAAAACCCATTCATGATAAAATTGAATAAAACTGTTATCATTGATTCTATCATTAAATGTCATAAAAACATCATAATAAATCATATTGTATAGATGGGTATCACTAAAGCTTGTATAATTACATTTAAACTCCATGATATATCAATGTATTAACCTAATAATATGAATGTTCAGAAAGTCTCTCCCGTCACCCATGAATTTCTTGTTCCTCTCTTTAGAAATGGTTTAATGAGATAAGAAATTTCATGAAGTGGGAGATTTATCTATTAGTATAGAAAGGTGTATAACCTAAACAATGTCCATTGGATACCATTCTATAAGTAAAATTGGATTCCCTATGATTCAATATAATAATAAATGTATTATCTTATAGAGATAACTTCTTTCAAATAGTAATGAGTATACCACATAAATGTATCTTTAGTGAGTATCATCTTCAAAAAAATTATGATGTCTAAGGGAATATTATTTAACATTTAATTTTTTAAAATTTAACTACATTTATATAAAAAAATTGAATATAGTTATTAAGATGTCTATTATATCATAGTAAAAAATAATTCATCCCTTAATACATAACACAACTTATAAAGTTATTTTATCATCACATTTGAAATTAGATATAGGGAACAAATACAATAGATTTCTACATTGATAAAATCCTTTCATTATTTAAGGATTTTGAATTATAGTGTATCATGTATTATAAACTATGAATAAATATCCAAAAACCTTTAATGATACTTTTTAATACACCTTTTAAATTTATTCTGAAAATTCACATTGTATAACATTATATAGATTATTTTGTGAAATCAGGATACAAAAATCCCTTCACACTTCCTAAAAATAAATTATATAGTATAACGCATGGTGAAAATCAATACCCATTTTCACAACCATGTTATATAACCCAATCTAGGGAATTGTTTAAGTGTTATCAAATTAAATCCCCTAAAAAATGATCAATGAAAATTTTACTACAATTGGAAATTTTCTGACATTTATCAAATAATTGTATCTCTATACCTATGTCCAAACATTAATCATATGAAAAAATTAATTTCCAATTGATTCTATTATAAAATAAATCAAGGAAAAATGGGACATTATGTATCTAAATCCTATATAGAAAACTAAAATGATCATGATTCTCTATGAATAAGCATACCAAGTCAATGAATAAATCATTTTTCATTCATCCTTATATGTTATATAATTATATTCCCCATATCTAAATTTATTTTTATATTATATGATGTAAATATGATAGTCCACACACTTCATTTGTAAGTCATAATTTTTGGCTGACACATCGAACTCTCAATATGAGAGCGAACCCCCCCCCCCGTCATGGTTAATATCTAATGAAATGAATGACTAAAAGTATACCCAAACACCCATTATTAACAAATCCTTATAGATAGTATAAAAAAATTATCAATCCATGGCTATTTTGGTGAAATGTATTTCACAAAAATCTGATAGTGGGGACTCCAAATATGACCCCTATATGAAATATATACACAAGTGATAGTGTGTGACACAACATGTGGTATACATTGTTGGTTTTTAGTATATATAACCAATTTTATCTCCCATTATTACATTTCATATCCTCATGTAATAATCACAATCAATCTAACATTAACATTTCATGACAACCTTTAATACTCCATGAAAAAAATTTAGGTTAGGTTAAATTGATGTCATATATTTGGATGATAATTTTAATATAAAATCATCCTATTTTTACTATTATATATATCTATAGAAAATCTGAAATATTTATATACTATAAATTTAAAACAAAATACAATGATACTATTTCTATTAAAAATGAAATTTAAGGACCATAAGATAAAGTTATATAAGTTATTTTCTGGAATATCATATTTGATTCACTATAAGATCATCCTTCTTTTTCCCTTAAAATAATTGTTTTATTAATCTGATTATATCATTGCGGAAATCATTTCACATCTATATGTTATGATATAATTAAATCCTCTAAACAAGAAATTTACTAAATATAATATAAAATCTAATCCTTTTTTAATAATATTGACAATTTTCAATTATATTCTTATTTCTCAGCTTCATAAACTGTTTCTATCTTATTAAATCGATCTGTGTTCACGTTATTCACTTCTAATTTGAAATAAAATTACTATGAGTTCATCATCATCATTCCTAGAATTATTTCAATCAATAAGGATTCCTAAAATATAATATAAATATTTACATTATTTCTTCCCAAGAAATCCTAAAATACTTTAAAATTTTGAGGAATTAAATTTTAAATTATCTATAATAATATTATACTTATTAACATTGATCCTATATAATATATATAATTCTCCTACTAGCCACATTTACACTATATTCACTTCATAATATCATTCTATTATTTACAATTTTCATTGTGTTTGGAAAAAACCCCCTATATCCTTTAAAAATAATATTTTACAAATAACACATTTTTTAAATATCATATATGTCATTATTTATATTGATATAATTTTTATGAAAATTATATGTTCTTCATCAAATTATTCCACTAATTATGATGGAATATTAGTTACTCATATTTTCACAATCAATGGGAGAATAAAATTTACCTAAGAGAAATCATTTTTATCACTTTTGACATTTTGATCATTAAATCAAATTTGATGAAAATTAAACACTTTATATTGAATTTATAATCTCATATTATTCATCAAAATTATTTTTTGAAAAAAAATCTCTTTCCATATGATCATATTTTTTTAAAAAAATGTCTTCTATTTAGATGAACATAAATATTATATATATTCCATTATATTCAAATATTTGATATATAAAATTTTTTAAACACATTCAATGAAGTGTTATGACCTGACCCATAATAGAACACCTGGATGGTGATAAGATGAGTGTTACTACACCATTCCAATGACCAACATGATTGGTTATGGAGACTATTGATGGGTAAGCATAAAACTCACATGGGTGGGAAAATCCTGAGGTACATGCATGAACAAATACATATCCAATCCCCTCTAAGGATAAAATTTAATTTAAAACTAATTCCAAATTAATAAATAAGTCAACATCAAAAAATATAGAACATCTATAATATTGGAATGTAAATAGGTTAAAATTAATTCCCAATAAATTGAGTAAAGAAGTCAAACTTTCTAGAACAAGAGAAATATAGTCAAGTGTTACTCTTAGTATAAACCATGGACTTTCAAGACTGACCTATACAATATCTACTAGTGGCCCAATGAGAATCTCATTGAATGTTTTTTCATATATATAATACAAGACAAAAGTTTGTATATCCAATTTAGGGGTTAGTATATCAATTCCCACTATGACTCCCAGAAATCAGTAATTATAAATAATAATATATAGCAATACAATTACATTATTTCATTCATAAAAGGTGGAATTATAAAACTTTTAGATATAGTGATTTTTTAATGTAATTCAAAAGGTATGGCCATGACCATTTTATCACCCTTATATTCTTCTTGAGAGCATAGAAGCACACTCACTCGAGAGAAATCACTTTTTAAGTCTGATATCTTGGTTGACATCTATCTGGGATGTCATTCTCATCATATCTCTCTATGAGGAAGTACAAAAATTAATACATAATATATCTATCGAGAGATGGGTGTCACACCATGTTACTTATAGTATACCACTAACCCTTATAATATTTACCCCTATGTAGGGGACTAACACTCATGTATAGTTGGAGATGCCAATTCTGAGAACCCCACCAAGGTAAAATAAATATTGAGAATCCCATCATTTCCCCATGTGTGAATTTCTAAAACTATTGCGAAACTAATCTAATACAAAGGATCATAATCCACTTCGTTCATATCTAATTCCATAATATAACCTCAAATGTATGGATCGAGGGAATTCACCATTAAAAAAACTCATCCCCACTAATTGGAAAATGGTTTCCATGTGATCTTAAAATATGTACATTGTGTGTACTTCTAGTAAAAAACATGCCCCTTTGGAACTATATCAACCCACGTATCATGGAAAATACATGTCTCTATACTCATGTATACCTGGTGGTTCACACGAACCTATTCATATCCATATACCCTGTCATGATAGAGTACATGACTCATCCCATTGACTCTAGTTATTTTGTGTACTTGGTTAGGTCCCTGACTATGTTCCCTCTAAAGTAAAATACCAGCATCTAGTTAATAGTCACATAGAATTTTACACTTTTCTTGGGATGTGGGATATTTAACATCACATAGAATAATATGACTATTTCTAGGGCAACACGCATTCAGTGTGTTCTTTTATTGCATTTATTGTGGTGTGGAAATTATTAGAAACCATGGGCATCATGAAGATTCCTCCTATAACATTTATACAATGATATTGTCAATAAATCATGCCAAAAACCATGGCTTTAAATATGTCAAGGTTTATTCCAACTTATGATAGGATTTTTTTTCATCCATTTCGATTGGGAAACCATTATAGTTGAGCATTCAACCATCACACACTGAAATTGCAGCCAATGTTCCTGAAATATGAGCCTAGTCACATTTAATTTCTATCAAAGTTCAATCCCATTTTCAATTTGATCCTACATCAAATTTATCAATATATTTCACAATGAAATGGGTGCAGAATAATTTACAACTGGGTATTAGTCATCCCACCTACCAAAAAGAACATTGGTGATGAACAAATAATGAATTAGGGAAGAAATGAATGAAAAAATGACAAATTAATGTCATCCGGTTCTTATTCAATCATTTCATATTTTTTATAGAATGAATAATTAAGAGATATAAACTAAAAACTAGGAATAATCAATAATTACCCTATAAAATTAATCAAATTCTAAAAATAGGATCATTCAATAAATCAATCAATTGGATGATTTATTCTTATTCATCAAATGATAAAAAAATATGGAATATCAATATAAACAATATCCTTTCTCAATCTTGGATTAATAATTTGTTTAGATATTTTTTCTATTGATGAGATCAAATAGTTTTTTTGGAACAATGATCACCCAATATAGATTCATCAACGTTCTTCCATGGATTCTCATCCATTAACTCATCTCATAAATTCCAATTTTATGAGGAAAACCCTAAATGTATGTTATAATAAGGTTTATCTACATGTTTATTAGGATGTTTTGTCATCCCTAAATAAATATTAGTTAATTAATTATTTATACCGATTATGTATTTTTTGAAAACTCCAATCATCAGAACAAAGTATGTTTTACCTAGGGTAAACACATTATCTGAATTAAATGTTGGGTACATATTTCCAATCCAATCCCCCATTTAGTATTAATTACATTTTTTTAGTAGAATTTTTCACACAATATATTAGTATTTTTTATATTTTTCATATATCAATTTTTGGAACATTAGGCCTCTGAATCTCTTATTGTTTCATCGCCTAGATCTGAAAATACATCATGATATATTTAAAATCCATAAATGGGAAACATAAGAGAAATTACAATCTCCCAAACCTATAGATATTAATACATGAATGAAAAAAGAATAAATTTGACTGATATAGTTTCTAGTCATTATTCGGGGTCCATGTTTGAGCATACTCACATAAATATTCTTATGTAGACACCAAAAACACATAAAAGGAATCACTCACCCATGGGAAATATTTTCCATCAAATCGTCAACATCCAATATGTACTCCACAAAGGTAGATCATTAATCTGAATCTAGCTCTGCTAAATCAATAACATTTTATGAAATAATAGCATATCATATACTCTATGGCATGTAGAAGAAAGAATATACCTAGTATAACTATTGATGTATATATTGTTGGTATTCCACCTCACCCACTCTATGTAGCATCATAATTGGGGAATGAATCTAGAAACAAATTTTTACCCCATCTTAATATCCATAAGAAACAATGAAGAGATACTTTTACTATCTCATGGTTTCCCAACTCACACTCCAAATACCTTCTTAATTGGTCAACGTACGACTTATCTTCAACTTATAAAGTCATTATCTTCTACAATATAATCTAAACAATATCTTTCATTACTCACACCAACTCTAGGACCATGGGTGATGAATCATGTCGAGAAGTCCTAATATTTAGTGACCTACAGGGTCAGCCATAAGAGACCTCAAATGGTGCCACAATGATCGTGGAAAGGTAGCCATTATGGTATGAAAGTCCACCAATGGTGGATGATCTTCCAAAATATGGACAAAGACTAATATGAAAGCCAGTATCATGTCCCCCAAAAACTGAATTATCTACTTAATATGGTCGGCATTCTAGCAGTGAAAATCCATTCCCAAACAGAAGCGAGTACCAAGGGCCTCCAGAAATCCCATCCAAAATCGCGATTTGAAGCTAGATTCATGGTATAAAATGGCCATTGAGGTAACTCCATGGATAAAAACTATATCCTTTTAGTGGATACGTGATTTTATCACAATTAAACCCCACTCTAAAATAGATAGGATCTATCTTGACATAGTAAATATGCCCAAAATCAACCAGATATACTCATGTCCTTCTAATTTATGTTGTAACCCACTCAAAAATGTTTATAGATATTACATCTTACTTCTGCTATGGAAACATAATGATTAATGTTAAACCTACCAGAACCATATTCTTATCCCTCAAATCCTATATATGTGGCATTCAAAGAAAAACTATACTACACTTTTCTTCATGCCTGGACACAAAAAAAGATATCCAAGGTCTATGTACATATTTTCTAGGATTGGATGTACCACTAAAGGGGATTTATGAAACATCCTCACCACATGTACCTGTAACATCACTAGTATCAATATATATCATCTAAAAGGATATTTTCCTCCCTAACATTGTAAAATAAATCAGACCATGTTCAGTGAGTATATGAGAACATATGGTCTAAAAATAGGTATCGTGATGTTGATATTCCCAAACATGAAGTAAAAAAATTGTAGTAACAACCATCAACTAAATATATGATACCCCATTCTCCTCCTGTAAGGAAAACTATAATGTATATAACAAATTTAACTCCACAAAAGTTTTTGAACATAATCTAAAAATAAGAGAATCAGATACCAAATTCAACTTCTATTGAGTATATATATTATCTCTATGTCATTGTATTGGGGATGATTTACTCAACAACACTATATCATGATAAGATCCCTCTTAGAAAATATATAATTGAAAATATTTTATCCAGAATATAGGATTGCATTCCTGCCCAAAATTTTGTGTCAATACATCATTAGGTTGATGAATTCAAAAAAAATCTATACATAATTTGTCTCATAGTTCTTATCATGTTGTCTCAATTGTTTAGTATTACATGAAATCATAGCATTCATCTTCCTTAGAACAAAACCATGTCTGATCCTTGAAGAATTAAAGAAAAATATGTACTCAAAATACCCTTATAGAAATATCATGATGGGGGAACTCGTCAACATTTTTCCTAATTTTATAAAATCCAACTCAAACTATATTTTCCATAAAAATAGATTTCCCTTTCCGGGTAAAATAAATCACAATTGCTGAAATCCTAGAGAAATTGGGAAAAAATATCCTATAGTAGGTTCCCAACCCAAGGAAGCACAACACCTCCATAAAACCCATGTATGTCTTACATGATAAGAGTAAATTATCATTTTTTGGTTCCACTACTAAACCATCAGCTAAGATAACGCTTCTTAGAATATGGACCTCCAGAATCTATAATTAACACATCAAGAAACACCCATATATATTGAGTGCACCAAATTATTATAGA
The DNA here is from genome assembly GCA_963277665.1 of Viscum album. Taxonomy (NCBI): domain Eukaryota; kingdom Viridiplantae; phylum Streptophyta; class Magnoliopsida; order Santalales; family Viscaceae; genus Viscum; species Viscum album. The sequence goes on along the minus strand of OY728158.1, from coordinate 154,644,335 downwards.
ACCCTTATCACGTGCCTTATGTTTTTATATTAATAAAATGAGTACACTTTGATATCATTGATGAATACCACAAAAAAAGTCTAATAAATGTTGGATTATCTAGTTCATGGGTTCGATGAACAGTATTGGGGAATTCTTCATGCTGAAGGGAATCACCTATTACTCATAGAGACTGTAGTGACATATAAATTGAATCTCCATTATATCCTCAACCAACACTCGCTTATGGTTATAGCTTGATCTAATGTAGATATTTAAGAACCCTCAAGAACCTCTAAACTAATCAAAGAGGATGAAAATACCCAATAAGGGATGAATATTCCTCAGGGTCACCTAGTTTAATCATCGATAATCCTTGAATAACCTCAGGATCCATTTTTTAATTTGCGAGGAAGAAAACTTTTGATCCTGAGGGAAACACTGGGTCTCACAAATTCATTCCTCTAGAAATAGCCAATATTCAGAATCAACTCATGAAGATATGTGTGATCCACTCGATATGATATCGAAAATATCAATTCCATCTCTAGGTGTATGAAAATATTGAATTCCAACAATAAAAATAAAGGTAATCATGGAATGTCATCAAGAAAGACATTCTCATTATTTAAAACCAAAATTGGAAAGTGAAATCTCGACACATCTAATAATCCATGATTTATTCTTTCTAAATTGTGATCAATTAGTTGCACCCTCCAATGTACAAGTATATCCTACTACACTATGGTCTCATTCTTTCATATGAATGAAATCATTATCACATTAACATCAAAACATTATATCATCTTCCTAAAATAGTTCTTTTGTGTTTGAATAGTGAGTTCACATTACATGCCTAAGATGATTTGATAAGGAACTATTTCTAATGTAGGGATATTCTATGAGAAACTGACTCTTCCATGTTTCATACCAATCTATAAAATGATTTTGTAATAATTATGTCATCTTTAATATGAATACCCAAGAATAAGTTTGAGACAAAAACTTATGTGGAACCTCTAGTCACCAAACTAGGTATGAAGAAATAAATAGTTTTAGATGTATATTCCGATAATACTATATCTATTATGGAAAATACATAGATCATACATCTATTAAACCATAGAGACACTACATTGTACGACTTTATACCCTACAGTTTTCCTCACACCATAGAACTATCTCCCTTTATAACTAACTATACTTTAAATACAATTTAATTAGCTTAGAATTAAAGCATACTTATTACAACATATAACTAAACCATAAAAGGGCCGTATATGTATAGTGTCTTTAGAAATTGGGAAACATAAACAACTGGTTCATAAAGCAGCTACATTGTCTTCCATTTATTTCATCATATTTAGAGTCTCCTTTAGCATATCTTACTTAATACACTTCTTCTTAATCTGGGGAAAAGAAAACAAAAAAAAGGTGAGCTCAAATTCTTAGTAATGGTAAACAAAGGAAATATAAATCATATCATATTTATAAGAAGATAACATTTTGAAAATCTTATCTTGAAATAGAGATCATAATATCATGACATGAGATCATCATAATAGTGAAATGTAATCCAAATAATCATAACATAAAACATGAAATGTTATGTCATAAACACATAATTATAGAGAATAATTTCTTAATAGTCAAGAATCCTTTCCAAGACTATCCTAGCAGACAGAGTCTATTTTTGAACCGAGTTCACTCCTCGTTTCAGTCCTGTATCACTGAATCGGATTAACCTGTCGTTCCAGCCATGTCTATCTCATGAGATATAAACCATTACCCAATGCATTGTATGGAGATATAGTTCCCACGTATCTCATAATGAAACCATTATTATGTGTTCCACAAAATCATATATCATATATCATTGCATAACCCATGTAATAAAAATGGAATTTTTAAACATCATGCCATCATAACATAATTCATATAACATAAAAGGACATCATTATATTAATTCCATCATAACATAATCAAATAAATGTAAAAATAGGGATAGAAACTGAACCCTATATTATCTTAGTTGAAAAATAATTTTGATAAAACACTTGAACTCAATTCTTGAGGAAAATAACCTTTCTACTTCAAAAACATTTTTCCTTTCATAACATGTCATAAAATTTTAAACTAAAATATGTTGATTAAAAATAAACATGAAAAATTGTAAATGAAGATTCATGGAAATAATTTTATATGAATCCATAAAATTCCATTCATGTCGTATATGTTAAAAAACATTCTTCTCTTACTTTGGTTGAAAAGTAAAAAAGTACCTCGTACTAAAAATGATAGAATATTCCTTTCATATATTTTAATAAAAACTCACCAATTGGTAAAATTGGATTTAGAAAACTGTATGAGGAAATAAATAATATTAAATTTTGAGGAAACATGGATGTGGATGATAATTATACCCCAGTAAATTCAGAAGTATAAACAATCTCAGATGAAAATGAGATTGTGAGATTTACCCATACCTTAGGTCTGATATGCTTTGTATGTGTCAGAACCTCCTGTATAATGATTTAAATAATTTCATTGACTTATTCTAGAATCATACTCAATGTTATTATAACATATATGGTCATATTCTTATCCTCTTATTAGTAATAGTTCATTGGTACTTGTTATTCTAGTCTTTATTGCTTTATGTTCTTATGCGTGTTTTATCGAATAAATTCTAATTCATATTTTTATGTTATAGATAAATCTTATAAAGAATTGTAGTAGTATAATATATATCATATTTATTCATTGAATTATTTTATATAATCATTATTCATTGAATATCATGTAGAACGAGTCGCATCACATCATGGAGACGATAGGCCGCACATACGCACGAGTGATGATATCGTTCCCATGATCATGGAATTTTATTGAAGTGTATGTGTTCCATTTCATAATCAATATCACTTTACAATAATCATATATCATAATTCATTACACCATTATACCCATCCATGTATGGTGATGTTGGAAAACAGATTACACCATGACGTGGAGACGGTATTCCGTACGTACACACGCGTGGAGATTTCATTTTCCATAGGATGGATAGAAGGTGAAATAGGGTTGCTTATTATTTTTAATATCATATAAGTATGTGAGTGATACTTATGATATTACTTCATAATGAAACAACTAAATAAGAGTATGTAGAAGAAGAAATAAATTTCAATGAATTAGTAACGGACATTACCTCTTCTTCGATACGCCTCTTTGAAACCTCCTCTTAGGGAACTAAAATTGGTCTTTCAAGAATACCAAGACCTCTAGTATGTTCCTAGGGAAGTTTTTAAGGGAAATGTTCAGGGATTTTTTGAGCTTTAGGGCTCAAAACAATGTGAGGAGGAGAGGGAGGTGGTTTTATTTTATAAGGGAGGAGAGGGGCACCATTGGAAATCCAAAAAAATATTAATTTATAATAAATTCAAAACCACTTAAAAACTTCAAAAGTAAGTCAAATTCGGATATTACATAAGATAGGGTTTTAATCTCATCAACCATTTAAATTTATCCATGTTTTGGTTTTATTGTAAACCGTATCATTCTGATTTATCCTAATTTAATCTATTTTAATTTATTTGTTGTAATAATGTTATAAATTTTATATGGTTATAAATACTTACTTATGTGTTCTTAATTATACATATTTTGATACTTTATTGCATGTCAGATCATATAAATTTTATTTTTTAATTTTTAAAATATATTTGTGATTTTTAAACAATTTAATAATATAAAATATCAATTATGTCTATTTTGACACAATTCATTTATTTTAAATTAAATAAAATCCACACAAACGATATGTACAAACCGAAATATTTAATAGATTCCTAACATGTCATATTTATCTAGAAAACTAATGGATCACATTAATTAATTATTATAATATTTATTTTAAAATATTTAATACCATTTATTTGATATTTCAATTAATGAAATAATATCTACATTACTATTGTGTCCTCAATAATGATAATTATTTTATCCCTAAAAATTCTAAATAAATTCTCATGATGAATACAATTTTATTATCATTCTAGATACTATTTTGTTCGAAGTTTCATGAAGGTTTTAACTAAATTAAAATTATTATACTTATAAGATTTAATAGAGTAACATGTAGTCACTTTCTTTGATTTTAATAACAATTAAATTATTTTAATAGTCAAAAGTCCATAAAAGGAATTTATTCAGACCCTTAGGTGATAAGGGACTACATTTAGTCTTCAAAAAAAAATTGGTAGGTGTTAGGATATTTTTAAATTCTTATTTTTACCCTTAATTACCCGATTTACCTTTAACTATAGTAAATAAAAATTACAGTAGATACTATTCATAACGGCTAGTCCATAATAATATCAATATATCGTATATTGAAACCCGGTACTGCGTATTACACACACTATCGAGGACGGTAGCAATTACGTTTAAAGCATGCCAAGCTAGTGTTGTGTGCAGTGAAAGATTTCTGTGATGTTGTGTATAACATCAGACATAAAAAAATATACTTCTCAAAAAATATTAGCGTGTTACATTATACCCCCCTTAAAATGAATTTTTCCCTCGAAATTCATCACTCCAGAACAAAAAGATGAGGATACCTCTCCCTCATCATATCCTCAAGCTCCCATGTAGATTCTTCTAATTGTTGGTTTCTCCATAAAACTTTCACCAAGCGAGTGGTCTTGTTCCATAGAACGTTTTCACTATAATCCAGAATCTCTATCGGTTGTTCTTTATAAGAATGATATTGCTCCAGAGGTACAAATTCTGAGCATAGAACATGTGAAGGAGTGGGTATGTACTTTCTCATGAGAGATACATGGAACATAGAGTGAACTTGAGAGAGATTCGGTGGAAGCGGCAATCGGTAAGATACCTTCTCAACATGATCCATTATTTCAAAAAGACCAAAATACCTAGGTCTCATCTTTCCCTTCGTTCCATATCTCATTACTCTCTTCCAAGGAGATATTCATAAGAACACATTATCACACACTTCAAACTCTAGGTCTTTTCTTCGGTTTTCGGCATAACGTTTTTGTTGACTCTGAGCTGCACATATGTGTTGTTGAATAGATCTGACCTTTTCTTCCATCTCATCAATAAGATCAGTTCCTAATAGAATTATTTCCCCAAATTCATCCAAGCATGTTGGAGTCTTACATTTATTTCCATAGAGATCATCATAAGGAGCCATCTGAATACTAGAGTGAAAGCTATTATTATAAGAAAATGCCACCAATGGTGGGTGTTGATCCCAACCACCTTTGAAATCTATAGAGAATGATCTTAACATATCGTCTAGAGTTAGAATTGTTCTCTCAGACTGAACATCTATCTGAGGACGATAAGTAGTGCTGAAACACAACTCTGTATCTAATTTATGCTGAAGAATTTTCTAGAACTTTGATGTAAACCTCGGATCCTGATCAGATATAATGGAATGTGGTATTCCATGAAATCTTACCACATACTTCACATATATCTTGGAAAGATGATATAGAGAAAAATATTCTCTATTAGAAATGAAGTGTTCCTACTTCGTAAGACGATCAACTATAACCCAGAAAGCATTTTTTTTCTTTTGGATGTTTTAGGAAGTTCAGTGACAATTTCAATAGTGATTTTTTCCCATTTCCATTCTGGAATGGGTAATGGTTGTAACATCCCCTTATACTTCTGTTTCTCAGCTTTAACTTTCTAAAAAACTAAGAATCGAGAGACAAATTCAACAAAATCTCTTTTCATTCCCTCACACTAGAAGTAATGTTTTAGGTCCCTATACATCTTCATGCTTCTAGGATGAATATATAATTATGAACTATGAGCCTCATCCAGTATCTCCTTATTTAATTATGGGATGGTAGGAACACAAACCCGATTCCTCGACCTTATTATTTCATCACAATCAATGTGAAATTCCGGAACATTTCTCACCTTCTTTTGTAGCTCTACATCTTCTTTCTGTGTCTCTTTAATCTTCACATGTATAGATGGTTGAACATTCATTTGTGAAATATTATATTTCTCCCCTTCCATTATATTTCCAAGATCCATCCTTTGCAAGTACATAAGTATTGGATCTTTTGTGATCCACATCATGGATAATCTAACATTGTCTTGTTAACTTAATGCATCTCCCACCATGTTTGCTTTCCCAGGGTGATAATGAATTGAGAATTCGTATTCCTTAATCATCTCAAACAGTCTTCTTTGTCACACATTTAGCTCCTTTTATGTGAAAATATACTTTAAACTTTTGTGATCAATATAAATATCACACCATTCACCATAAAGATAATGGCTCCAAATCTTTAATGCAATGATTACCAAAACTAACTCTATATCATGAGTTCGGTAATTTTGATCATGGATTTTCAACTATCGTGAGGCATAAGCTATCACTATATCATTTTTCATGAGAACACACACCAACCCCTTCATGGATGAATCATTGTAGATCACAAACCATTCTCCACTATAAGGTAGTGTGAGCATAGGTGCACTGGATAGCCTTCTTTTCAACTCCATGAAATTCTCTTCACCCTCCTGCATCCACACAAACATAACTCCTTTTTGAGTCATCCTAGTGAGTGGATTCGATAATCATTAAAAATCTTTCACAAAATGTCGATAATAACCATCCAAACCACGAAAATGACAGATCTCAGTTACTGTTGTTGGTCTCGAACATCTTTCGATAAACTCTGTTTTTGCAGGATCTATAGATATCCCCTCTTTTGAGATTATGTGACCCAAAAATGAAACTTTTTAAGCCAAAATTCACACTTGGTAAATTTGGAATAAATCTTCTCCTTTCTCTGGGTCATCAATTCAATTATCAAGAGATATTCATGTTCTCCCTTGCTCTTTTAATAGACAAGAATATCATCTATATAGACTACCACAAACTGATCAAGATAGTCTCTAAAAAATCTATTCATTAGATCCATGAAGATTGAAGGGGCATTAGTAACACCAAATGGAATCACTATAAATTCATAGTGTACATACCTTTTACGGAATTTTGTCTTTGGTATATAATCCCTTTTGACCATTAATTGATGATACCATGATCGAAGATCAATCTTGGAAATGTATTGAGCTCTGTGTAGTTGGTCAAATAAGTCATCAATACGTGGGAGATGAAATTTTTTCTTGATAGTGATGATGTTAAGTTCTCGATAATCCATTCAAAGTCTCATTGATCCATCTTTATTCATAACAAATAGAACATGTGCTCTCCAAGGTGATGCACTAGACTGTATGAATCCCTTATCAATATTCACTTGGAGTCACTACTTCAATTCCTGCAACTCAATTGGGACTATTCTATAAGGTGTCTTTGAAATAGGCAAAGCACCAGGTATGAGTTCTATTGAAAACTAAACTTCACGATTTGGTGGAATACCAAGTGATTCCTCTAGAAAGAAATCATCAAACTCTTGTACAATGGGAATATTCATAATCATGAGTTTCTCACCAACCATTTGATATAAATAAACTTCATTTAGGGGAATAAAGACCCATAAGATGGAAGAAATTTCAACTAAAAGGTTATGTTCATCCTTGCATCGATAGACAATCATAGATTGATCTGGAATATGAAAATTGACTTCCCTTATTTCGAAATTGATACGAGCTCCATATAAATAAATCCAATACATGAAACGAATCACATCAAATTCTACTATATAAAGGATCACGAGATTTGTAGGATTCTCTTTCCAACAAACATCAATCAGAGAATAATTGTAAACTTTTAATGTGACCGTTGTTCCATTAGGAGTTGTCACAGCTAACTCAACATCTAATTGTTGAGGTAGTACATCGATACACTTAGAAAATTCTTCATAAATAAAAGAGTGATTATCCAGAATCAAATAAATCATTTTCTACTTTATATTTGATGGTAAGTGTACCTTTCACCACTTCGTTATCATACTCCACATCGCTAATAGAAATTTCACGTGAATTTACTTTGTCTATGGACTTAATAGTTTGTTGACATTGATCATCATCAACAACCATTTGATTAGGGCATTGATTGTCATAATTCCCCATTTCCTTGCACTTGTATCATTGATGTATAGGGGGTGCACTCTGTATAGCCTTTTCTTTGTTTGCATCACTAGACATATTTTTCCCATCATTGCGTCATTCAAATGCATGATGACCTTCTTTTCCACATTTGAAACATTTACTTGTTCCTTTAAGACAATTCCCTCCATGTTTCTTTCCTCACTTTGAGCATAAGGGAAAACTCATCTTCTTTTCAGTGTGGTATTTAGATTTCCCATTGAATTCCATTTTCCTCTTCTTATCAAACCCATATGACTGATGGCTTACTACAATATCCATCTAAACCTTGAGAGCACATCTAACAATTTCCTCGTAGCTATTGAAGTCCCTAATGGCTAACGCCCTTTGAAGACTTTGTTTTAAGCCACTATAGAATCAATCAATTTTACTCTCAATTTGTATAATAATTCAGGAAGAATACCTAGAAAGTCTTGTAAAATTTTCTTCATAGTTACCAACAGATTCATCATCCTTTTTCTTCAGTTCAAGAGACACCTTCTCTATCTTTGATCAAAGAATATGAGGGAAGTACATATTAAAAAATAAGTTATTGAACTCATCCCATTCCATGTACTCAATTTTGCCTCTTTTCCTTATATTAGGTATAAGATTCCATCATTGATCAAAATAACCTTCCAAACGATACACTGCTAAGACAAATTTATCATGTTTAAGACATTGAACAACTGAAAATATCTTTTCAATGGTATTGATCCATTATTCAGCCACTAATGGATCAGTAGACCTGCTAAATGAGGGTGGACGATGCCACATGAAGGATTCAATAGAATGTTGCTCCTTCCTTTTCTTGTTTAGAAGTATTACATGATACATAGATTTAGAATGTTTTGTGAGAATGGCTACAAGATTTTTCATTTCAGCTCCCATAACATTGGGTTTCATAGGGGGACAATCATTACATTTCCCGTCACATTCAGCATTGGCACGGTTCCTTTGTGTTACAACCATTGACTAAAACCAAGAAGTATAGTGTGAGAAACACTAATCATAACAATAAAACCATATAATCAAGAATAAAATTTCACACATTAGGTCTTATCATAGGTTATTCTTGGCCTTTTTTAAAACCCTACGATTTTATCCTATGGTTAGACATATCCTTAGGGTTCTTACTAAGGCTTTCACATCCTAGATTCCAAAGGATGAATATACCTTTCCATTGATACCAACTATAATGACCCATACTTTACATATATTGTTATTACATTAGTAATGATGCATACTTATTACAACATATAACAAAACCATGAAAGGACCGTATAGGTATAGTGTCTTTAGGAACTGGGAAACATAAACTACTGGTTCATAAAGTATCTACATTGTCTCCCATTTATTTCATCATATTATGAGTCAATTTTTTCATATATTACTTAATACACTTCTTCCTAACCTATGGAAAAGAAAACATACAATAGGGTGAGCTCAAATTCTCAGTAAGGGTATAAAAAGGAAATATCAATCATATAACATTCATAAGAACATAACATTTTCAAAATCTTATCCTACAAAAGAGATCATAATATCATGACATGGGATCAATCATAATATTGAAATGTAATCCAAATAATCATAACATAAAACATGAAACTTTATGGAATACACACATAATCATAGAGAATCCTTTTTTAATAGTCATGACTCAATGCCAAGACTATCGTAGTGGACATAGTCCATTTCTGAACTGAGTTCACTCCTCATTTCAGTCATGTATCACTGAACCAGATTAACCAGCCATTCCGGCCTTGTATATCTCATGAGATATAAATCTTGAACCAATGCATTATAGGGATATATATGTACCACCCATCTCATAATAAAACCATTCTTATGTGTGCCACAAAATCATAAATCATACATTGTAGCATAACCCATGTAATAAAAATGAAATTCTTAAACATCATTCGATCATAACATAATCCATATAAGATAAAAGGACATCATAAAATAAATTGCATAATAACATAATAAAAACAATGTAAAAATAGGGATATAAATAGAACCTTATATTATCATAGATGTAAAATAATTTTGATAAAACACTTGAACTCCATTCTTGAGGAAAATATTCTTTCTACTTCAAAAACATTTCTCCTTTATTAACATGTCATACAATTTTAAACTAAAATATGTTGATTAAAAATAAACATGAAAAGTTTTAAATGAATATTCGTGGAAATAATGTTCTATGAAATCATATAAATTCATTCATGCTGTATAAGTTAAAAAATATTCTTCTCGTACTTTGGTCGGAAAATTAAAAAAGTACCTGGTACTAAAAACGACAGTAGATTACATTCATATATTTTAATAAAAACGAAGAAATGGATAATATTGGATTTAATAAATGGAATGAGGATATAAATAATATTACATATTGAGGAAACATGTATGTGTATGATAATTATACCCCAATAATTTCAAGAGGAATAAACAATCTCAGATAAAAATTAGATCATGAGATTTTCCATTACCTTAGGTTCAATATGCTTTGTATGTCTCCAAAACACCTTTATAATGATATAATAATGTTATTTACTTATTATATAATCATACTAATTTGTATTATAACATGTATTGTCATATTATTAACTTCTAATTATTAATAGTTCATTCCTACTTGTTATTCGAGTGTTTATGGCTTTATGTTCTTATGGGTGTTTTGTCGAATAAATTCTTCTTCTTCTTTTTAGGTTATTGATACATCATTTAAAGAATGGAATTAGTTTAATATATATCATATTTATTCATTCAATTCATTTATATTATCATTATTCAAATAATATCATGTAGAACGAGTCGTGTCACATCGTTGAGACGGTAGGTCGTACGTGCGCACGAGCAATGATATCATTCCCAAGATTTGAGGAATTGTGTTGAAGTGTATGTATACTATTTAAGAATCAATATAACTTTAAAATAATCATATATAGTTATTATTTACACCATTATACACATCCAAGTAAGGTGATGGTGGAAAACAGATTACACCACGACGTGGAGATAGTATTCCGTACGTACGCACATGTGGTGATTTCATTTTCCGTAGGATGGATAGAAGATGAAATAGGGTTGTTTCATATTTTTAATTAAATATCAGTATATTAGTGATACTGATGTTATTACTTCATAATGAATCAACTAAGGAAGAGTAAGTAGAAGAAGAAATAATGTTGAATGAATCGGTAACAGACATTACTTCTTCTTCGATATGCCTCTTTGAAACCTCCTATTATGGCACTAATATTTGTGTTTGAAGAAGGCCATGAACTCTAGTATGTTTTTAAGGATGTTTATAAGGTAAATGGGCAGGGTTTGGATGATCTTTAAGGGTCAAAATTGTGTGAGGAGGAGAGGGAGGGGGTTCCCTTTTATAAGGGATGAGAGAGGCACCTATGGAAAACTAAAACAATATTAATTTATAATAAATTCAAACCCCAATTAAAAACATCAAAATTGAGTAAAATTAGGATATTATATATGACAGGGTTGTAATATCATCAACCAATTAAATTTAGGCATGTTTTTATTTTATTTTAAACCTTATCATTTTGATTTATCATTATTTAATCTATTTGATTTTATTTTTGTAATAATGTTAAAAAAAATTATATGGTTATAAATACTTAGTTATGTGTTTTTAATTATACATAATATGATACTTTATGACATTTTAGATCATATAAATTTTAATTTTTAATTTTTAAAATATATTTGAGATTTTTAAAAAATTTGATAATATAAAATATCAATATTGTCAATTTTGACACAATTCATATATTTTAATTTAAATAAAATCCACACAGAAGATATGGTCAAACAAAAATATTTAATCGATTACTAACATGTCATATTTATATAGAAAAATTAATGGATTACATTAATTAGTTCATATAATATTTATTTTAATATTTTTAAAACCATTTATTTTATATTTCAATTAATGAAATAATTTCTACATCACTATTGTGTCCTCATTAATGAAAAATATTTTATCCCTAAAAATTATAAATAAATTCTCATGATCTAGATAATTATATTATATTTCTAAATACTATTCAGGTTCTATGTTTCACAATGTTTTTCACTAAATTAAAATTATTATACTTATAAGATTTATGAGAGTGACATGTTGTTACATTCTTTGGTTTTAATAACAAATAAATTATTTTAAAGGTAAAAAGTCCATAAAATGAATTTATTCCACCCCTTAGGTGATAAGGGTCGACTTTTAGTCTACCAATAAAATTTTTGCGGGTGTTAGGGTAATTTTATAATCTTAGATTTACCATTAATTACATGATTTACCTTTAACTGTAGTAAAAAAAATTGCGGTAGTTACTATTCATAATGGCTAGTCCATAATAATATCAATATAACTTTTAGTGAAACCAAGTATTGCGTATTACAATGCTATCAAGGAAGGTCATGATTGCATGTAACACAAGCCATGCTAGTGTTGTGTGCAGTGAACGATTCCTTTGATGTTGCGTATTACATAAGACATACAAAAATATACATCTCATAAAATATCAGGGTGTTACACCATTACCCTAGTGGGGACCACCATGGGTGGTGGTGGAAACATGTCAACTCATCCTACATCTCTAGATGATCTCCCTACTATACTCTCATGTTTTCATCCCTACAATCATCCCTTCTACTTACACTACCTCTACATTGGAAACACATCTTGTATATATCTATCAATCATATAGTGGGTTCGAAATTCCCATGAGATATGTCATGAATGTCACAAGAGTAGCACAACCTCTACATAGGTTCAATGGACCTGTTCAAAAAGCTATAAATAGAAAACCTTCATATCAAAGATAACCTCATGAAATTTATCTAATTTTTGGATCCCTTTGTTGTAATTGTATATATACATTCAAACTCTGAAAGCCTAGGTTCCCTTTGATGGCACCCTCTTCTAGTGTCTATTTTGTCCAGAATAACTATATCACCACGCCATGATCAATCTCCCCAGTATACATTTGAATATATTGAAATATCAGAAAAGACTATATGTCTCCCTATAGTTCATTGTAAATGGTTTTCACCAATTAATATTGATCATAAACCATATCCATCGGGTATCATGAGAATTTGGAAAACATAGACAAATATTCATCCATATTCATGTTGTCTCGTTGTAGATGTAAAATATCCTCAATGCACATCACTCTTATCATAACTGTAGATTACACATCACTAAAAATATTATAATTCTATGTTCATGAATGAGTTTCCTATCATATGATAAAATAACCAGATACATCAATTCCACATGAAACCATGAAAGGGCATGATACCAAGACAGCGACCTAGTGTGCAGATATCGTAACAAGATGAATGAAACATGTTACCACCTCATGCCAAACCTAATCCAACATTGGTTATATATCTCTCCTAAACATTAGGGGTCACTAATGATGAAACTCATGAAGCGTTCTCAGCCTGTACACCATATCTTCTTATACTATTGCTAAAATTTGCTACATTATAGGGGAAGGTGTGAATGTAAAACCACCTAGAAGAACTACCTCTTGAATACGTCTCTATATCAAATCCTCCTTTGGATGATTAAACTGCATGATATATCTATTTGATCCTAGCAAATTGTCTTCGTAGACGTTTCCTAAAATTTTCGTGATATACATCAGTAAATTAGTATATCTGTGGAGATAACACTATAAGGACATTGAATCCCAACACATTCATATATGACTTGTCTACCAATGTTTTACATGCAATCAAAGCCTACATGTACCATTTCCAAAGATAGTTGATCAGATTATAGGTGTGAAGATACAATTTCCACTACACCAACATTGGAGTCCCTATGCATAAATAAAAAATTGAACCGCTTAACACTCTTTCCATTGAGCCCAATCCAATATCACAACTATAAAAAACTCTGATTTATACTCCAAATATTTAACCCTCTTCTAATAGTCCTCTATAATTATATGAAAATGGTGGAACTTGTAGAGATATACCTGCCATGTCTGACTACCGCAATCCTTCCTCAAATAGGCTAGGGGTTCGTGACTAGTACCGATTAGGTATTACACTCAAATTAGAGACCTAAGACTAAGAAAACTGTATGATCCAAAACATATACAATCACATACCCTGATAAAATGTAAAATCTAACTAATAATAAATTCGTGCATACATAATAAAAAAAAATCAATGTGTGTCAGTAATACTAGAAAGAAAAATAGTGCAAGTACATGCCCTGTAAAAACATTGATGATGTCCATTCTTCTATAATGAGGGAACTATAGTCAAATGTGACTCCTAGTTATAACCATTTATTATCTAGCCGACTATTCACTTAATTTACTACTTTCTAACCATGACTCGCATGGAAGTGTGGGTAAATCCCTTAAAGGGGTTAGTATATTAATACACTGTAGGACTCCAAAAAATCACTTAGTATAAAGAATCAGGAGTAGTAATATGATCATATAAAAAATAATTATGAAAGTATACATTATGTAAAACATCTAGATATACTCACGGTCAATGATAAATCTCATTATAATTTACAACTGTGTTTCCCAAATATGATTCAAAATGAGAGTCTATAACCGCATGCATTGGGGAGAACTCACTACATGAGTCAAATAGAACTAATGGAATCTATTCGAGACGTTGTGCTCATTGGGTCACCCATGTGGATGTATACACTGTAAGTATGAAGTTATCGATAAATATATGAGAATCAAACATAGGTCCATGTTGTGTGAAAATAACACAAATAATATTATCCATATATATATATATGGGATCAACACCATTTTTTAATAGGTTACAAAAATTATGTGAACCCTACCTAAGTAAAAAGATGATATAGTGTATCATCCTGGCCCCTTGAATGGATACCTATAACTCTATATGGGTTAAATAACGTATATATGATGATAATAATTTTCTAATGACATAATTCCATACAATAACCTCATAGTGATTGATCATTAGAACATACCATTAAAGAAACAATTCCACATTTAGGTGAATAAGGATTACATGTCCTCTCTAAAAAAGTAGAAGACATGTACTATCAATACATGGCATGTCCCTTTGGCACTGGATCTACCCATGTATCATAAACTGTTCCCATTTTTATTCTTGCGTACACCAGTTTATTCTCGTGCACCTATTCATGATTTTGTATCTAGTGATGTCGGAGTACACATCACAACCATTGTACATTATTTATGTCATGTACAATCTAGGTCTATGCCCATGTATCCTCTAAGATAATAGTTGAGCCACCATGATAGGCTCACAGGGAGGGTGATATGTATAACACATCCTCAAATATTTATCTTTATATGGTACTATATTGTCATATCTAGGTCTGTACACATGGAATTTTTTCTTTTATTACACACCGTATAGTGATAAAATTTCTTGAATATGTGGCCCATCATCTAGATTCCTCCTCTATAAGAACAACACTGATTTCCTAAATGAATATTTTTAAAATCCATGGATATGAATCAAAGCAGATTTATATCCACTATAGATATGATTCTTATCCATCCAAATCAGTCATAACACCTTTATCATCATTTTATTCTCCCATGGCTTATCGAAACCTTAAATGAATGTCTCAAAATTCAAACCTAATCCAATATTGTTGCCATTATGGTTTGATAACATTTTTATTCTGAAATAAAATATGTTTCATCAATCTATTGTTCTAGGAAATGGATTCACAAATGTTAAATAGTAGATATTTGTAGAAAAAATTGCTTGTCTTTCCAATTCAATGGTTATTAATCCATCCATGAAATTTCAGTACAGTTATGTTTAATTAGAATTTTATTGGGGAAATAAATCATCACAAAAAAAATTATTTTCATAGTTATTTTTTAATATTTACAGTTTAAATTTATTTTACAGAAATAGATAATGCTGACCAAACATTTAGTTGCACGTGGGGTAAAAACAAAACTCTGAACTCAACGAGGGACTTATATTTCCAATCTAATAGTAATTTTATGAGTTATTTTACATTTTCAAAGTAACTAATCTAGCAAGATATGAATTTATTTATTATTTTAAAAATATATGTTTCTTCCTCACCAGGCCTCATATTCTCATGTAGTCACAACATCTAGCTCTAAAAATATTTCAACATATATTTCTATGTTTTATGCAGTCAAATAACAATAATGTATAGAAAATAAAATAAATATCAATTATTCACGTAATTCAATGATTTTATATAATTAAAAAATATTAAATTTTGAATTAGTATCACATGACTCTAAAAAATAAGAATTATTTTCTATAGTGTTGTGTCCTAATAGAATCATAATGTTATTGTAAGAGGGGTGTAAATCTATCTAATCTAATTTTAATAAATTTTTTAAATAATTTAATAATTAAAATATTATATTAATTATGATGAACTGATATGATATATTTCAATAAACTCATTCAAAATATATAAATGAATAAATTTAAATAAACCCCAACTAAGAGTATTTTATCAATGTTTAATATAAATGGTGATATAAACATAATTCCATGATCTAGTTTTGTTGAAGACAAATATATTCACAATAATAATGGAATGAATACATGTAGAGTCTCTCCAGAAAAGAGTTTATTGTTGGTTTATATTTTTAGAAAATATCAGCTAGTTTTTTATAAATTCTTTGACTATTTTACAATGTATTCTCTTCAACACACTTCATAATAACATATTCAATCAACATTTTTTTGGATCAACTAGTAATAACCGCTTCCTCGATAACAACTCTTAAAACATGTTTTATTAAATATATATACAATAATTCAAAACAGTCCACATTATCGTTTTTAGATACTATAATTATCAATGCATTTTTATAATATGTTCCTTCAAATTAAATTCTTCCCCATTCATCAGCAAGATGCATGATGTACATATCATAAGAGTGAAAACAAGAGTATTGGCCATCAATAACTTTGGCCTACTAATATGGATGATAATAGGTTATATGGTATTTGTGAATTTAAAGTATCCTTGTTATTTATCCCATTTACATATTCACAAATACATATAATACATATGAATAATATAGAATCATGTGATTTTATCTCACACACATCAATTATCATGTTCTTCATTCATTTATTCTTTAAATCAAATGAAGGTTATTTTCAAACATAAATATAGATAATCGTTGATATTAAAAACCCTGTTCTTTTTTATATTGTCTATCAATTTCACAAATTAATATATCATTCATGAATGAATTATTTTTTAGAGTATTATAATTCCTTTAACTATATGTACGAATGAATATTCTAAAAACTCATGAGACACTACTTTATTCTAGAAGATAATATTATAATATTGATCATACTTAATGAGATCAAATATTTTTTTATTGAAATACCAAATCTATTATGTAAATACCTTATCTATATAATTATATTTTACGCCATTTTTTGATTAGTATAAATCATGACACAATCATTATCTTGATGATACAAAATTAATTAATAGAATTTTATAATGAAATATTTTTAATTTCTATAAATACTATATTTTATAATCTATTAAATATTAAATAAAATATAAATATGTTACATATATATTTCGAGGGCTCTAATATATTATGAATACTCTAGAATTACTCCCATATATTCCTCAAAATCGGGCATGTTTTCTAAAAAAATATTATATATTATTTTGAATGACTTCTATAAAAGAAAAAATATATTAAATATAATTGTTGGCTAAATATTTTTTTTACTTTTCTGCTTTGTAATATTTCATAAACTCATATATATCACATATAGTCAGAAAATGACTATACTGTACAAACATGTTACGTATCACTGTTTCATTTTTCAAAAATTATATTTCTATAGAGACATATTTATAATTTTTTAATGATTTACAAATATTACATATCACTATAAAATCATTTTTTCAATGTATTTTGGTATTATATTCAAAAACAAATTCTGTATGAA
Organism: Viscum album; assembly: GCA_963277665.1. NCBI lineage: Eukaryota > Viridiplantae > Streptophyta > Magnoliopsida > Santalales > Viscaceae > Viscum > Viscum album. The sequence goes on along the minus strand of OY728158.1, from coordinate 154,626,242 downwards.
TTTTTATATGTTATATCAGGAAACAATCTTTAAAACTATTTGATTTTTTATGTATCATTATGTATCCCAATGATATCATTATCAATTATCATGAAAATATTATGTACCACAATGGCCTCTATTCCTTTTATAATGTTGTTCTTCTAAGAAAAATTCATGATTCCATTTCCTTTTAAATTTTTTAATTCAACAAATTAATACATTATATCATCAAATCATCTCAATGCCTCTTTGAATGTTCTTTATCCACCTCCCACCACTCCAAATGATATGAAGAAACTATGATAGACTTCATAAGTTTATAAATATTTATGAATTATATTCATTAAAATTATTAACTAATCATGTAGAATATATATATATATATATATATTGTTATTCCTCATTTGAATGTATTTCTACTACCTCATAAATTTATTAAATAGACTCATCATTATAATTAAATAAGCTAATAAGTAAATTATATGTATCTATTAGTTATGATATGTATATATAATAATGACACGATCAAGGATGACCCAACCTATTAACAGAGAATTAATGCAATATATCTTGGGAACATTTCACATCATTGTGCCTTTTCTATAAGCTTTATAGAATCATTATAAACCATGGTGTAAATTTTTAGCTGTAAAAATAAAAAACATAGGACACCTGTGAATTGGAAAACCATATAACTAAGTGACATGAAACTGAAATTAATAATATATTGATGAGTAACCACCTAATTACTATATTAGATATCAAAAAACCATCAAATAATAGTTTAAAAACAATACATATACATATGATACATAGTAAAAATATAAAAATGTGGATAAATCCAAATGTCCAATAAATAACATCATGTTTACACAAAATATATAAACTGATCTATATATGATAAATTCCACAATATCATCTATACCCCATTCCAAAAAAAAATCATGAACAAAAGATGTTATGAATTTATGCCAAACTGTGTGGTTTCCCTACAACTATTTCTGTCTGATAAAACATGTTTTCGTATTAACAAAAGAATATTTTGACTACAAGAAAAAATATCATTAGGATAACAGAATGTATCAATGGAATGACACTATATAGGAAAATAATGTATCTATTATAAAAACCATATTTTAGACACAATCACTTTGGAAATAATCACATGAATTCATTAATTTATTTTGATTCATTGAAATTCATAAATGATTCAAATTTTTAAAAATATAAATAAACACATCTTGAGTAAAAGGAAAAAAATATTAATGGAATAATAATTTTAAAAACACCCACTCATGGAACAAATGTAAAAAAATGATATTATAAAAAATAAATTTAAGAATAAACTAATGGGATTACTAATAATAAAATATGATAATATTAATATATCTTGGGCATTAACCATTTTGGTCGACTGTGGGTTATTCTATGACCTGGGTCTCTAGTGGGATAAATTTTTTTAATAATGCAGAATCTCTATTAGTTGATCTCGAGCTCATTAATACATCTATTTTCACTCTCAGTCCACATGGAATTATTTGGGAAGATCCCTCTATATTCCACCAAATTACTCCCTCATCCTCATGAATTAACTCTATAATTATTCTATTAAATAGGAATAGAAATATTTTTATAATTCATATACACATGATAAACCAATGGTAACAAATTTTCTACAAAATATCAAAAACATAATCATCAAGAAGTGATAATTTCATATACAAAACATAGATATTATAAATAAAGATTTCAAAAGGTAAAACCTCGTCTCAAAAATGATTTTCAAATCAAGTTAAGACCAAAATTATTTGTTTAGGCACTCTGTTAGAAAATCCATATTTTTTTTAGCCGACATCCTTGGACAAACAAACATTAAGCGCATTAATTTTCCTTTCATTCCAAAAAATATAATATCAAAATATAAACCTCAAATAATAACACCATTTAAAATTAAATTGATAATCATAAATCAAATAAAATTAATAAATATAGGTTATACATAGAAACCCAACCTTAATTATAGACAGCATCAACGATCCAAATCCAAAAAAAATAACCCTCGATGAACACCAGTTGAATCAATGAGGTTGAATCATGACACACTATAACCATGAAAAAAATGAAACCACCATAAACAACCTTAGTATCAAAAAATAAACAATATACTGTTTATATTATATATAAAATTGAATAGTAATGTGAAATGAAGGAAATAGAGTTATAAATATATATAAATTGAAGAATACCACAAATAAAATCCCCAATACTCCTAGTAAATCCACTAAGGATCAATGAGGAGAACACTCCAAAGGTAATTGGAGTGTTTTTCATATCAATATGTGAGAAGTGAATGGATTTTGGTTAAATCATGAGAAGTTAATTCTATTAAAAATAGACCATATTTTTAATGATATATATATATATTTTTTTAAATAATTTTAGAACTAGGACAGAGTTATTTTTTCATTAAAAAAATACCTTCACAGTTTCTGGAATCCACCACATGGTTTCACAAATTATACCCAATCTATGAAAAAACATAGTATCCCCAAAAATCATCTATCACACACATATATATAAAGAGTATCTAATAGTCATTCACCATTTTTTATCAATGTCCTATGTCCCAAAAAATTAATTTTCCCAGCCTAAAACAATTGGGAACACTATGAATAAATAAATAAAATACATAAATGTAAATATATTATATACAAGTGAATCTGTTGGGAAACATCTCTCTAGGTATCATTTTATTATTTTTGGTTTGAATATACTTGTTCACAAAGTAGGATTCCATGTTATGTTTTGGACTTATAATTATAGTGTTGATATAGTATGTAGAAAAATATAACTAATAAATTAATGGATTCCCAAAAAATAGTTCATAAAATTGCATATACATGGTGATGATATTTCCTAGTGATTAACTTGTTTTTGAGGTCCAAAACATTGAGTATGTCTATAATAAATAAATATATGCTTCTTTGATGTCCATAGAAACTATGGTGGTATGAGTTTTGTGGAGATTGGGATTCATGAAGGGGGTTTCGCGAAGGTATGGATCATCATGAGTGGACCTCTGTAAATGTGTAAATTTTTTTCATGTAATCTTATTGACAATGAAAATTTTATTGAATGATAAATTCCCCTAGTTCATTATGAATATAGGTATCATCATGAAGGATATGATAGAGCATCGAAAATTGGTGATTATAAGGATGGATTCTTTTGTAATCGATGAAATTTCCATTAAATAAACCTCTACCCCTTTATAAAATTAGTTGATGTCTTAATGATAATCTATAGGATATGACTTCAAATTAATTGCATGAAAAGGGTGTTCTTTAGAAAAAGTCCATGAGGAATGTGAGATCATTATTGGTTTGAAATGCAACAAAATATATTATGCATCGTGAATGTATGGGTGCTCATGAGGTATAAGTGAGCTTTATGAATGTTGTTTTCCTCATCTAGGTGAAGTGATATTGATGAAAATTGTGTTATTCATGACGTCTTAGTTAGATTGAAAAAAAGAGTTCAGATTCACAAAGGCAATAACAATTGATAATGTGTATATAAGTTTTTTCATAATTGAAGTATGATAATGTGGTATTCATCATGTAGAAGATAGTAGAACATAAAAAAATCATATATCTATAGATGTGGATGTATTTATTTTTTATAATTATTAGACCTACATGTCCATTATCTATAGTCTAATCCCTTCACAGATTAGTGAGATAAGGAATTGGAAGAAGGTGATACTTTCCACTAATAGTTTCAAATATAATGTGACTGAAGGATCAAATCTTCTGAAATCATTATGCTACCCCTGAACCCTGTAACGTATGTTAGTCCAGGTAAAAGGTGATTTAGTGTGAACATTGAATTGGTAGTGAGCCTTAGTGTATTTGGTAGATTGTATAATTGTTGTTGATTTGACCTTAGATATACCCTAGGGTAGGTGAACCATTAAAAAATGATGTGGCTCATGACTTATTTTATTTGTATTCATATATTATTATGTGAAAGAAAAAGAATTCATATTTGTATAAAAAAACATGTTTCCATGTGGAATTTGTTTTCATCTGTCATACCATGATTCACCCCCCAACCCACAAAGTTCTTTTAACCTATCCAAAATTACAACCTTGAGTGTCTCACAATTTTCCCCACTAGGTAACTCTCATGCCATAGAAAGTCCTCATGTATATTTATAAGAAAAAATGTGAGGCCACAACTCCCTCAATAAAATATTCAACACCCAAGCCAAATTGATATATATTATATTAGACCGAACAACACATACCAACGAGATCAACATTACATGGAACATTATTTTTTCATAATCTAGAATAATAATGGGCTTCTCTAAATGATGGTGTTATGTACCATCACCAAATAATCCCACTATAACACAATAGTTGGTTCTGGATGGTACTTATTCATCTATTATACCTTATAGACATCGATAATAAAGGATATCTATGGTAAAATTTCCAACTAATATGAAATATTCCCAAGACACTACACAATCTAAAACTTCCTAACATATCATGAATCATGATTCCATATTATTTCATTCGTAATGATATACACATGAAAAATATACATGGAGGACCAACTTATCACCCACATAGAACACTAACAGGTGCATAAAATGATTGAAATTTTATTTCTGGTGACTTTGAGTTCTTTCTAAACACTTTTGATTCGCTGTATCATTTTTCACTGTATCCACGATGAGGGAAAATACAAATAGATAAAAAAAATAACCCAACACAATCCAACATTAGGAGGACAGACTTAGATACCCATAAAACTGCATAACACTTTCCATATATTTAATTAATTATATCTATTATTTTAAAAATAACTCATCCAATAAAATATATTGTTCCCACAAAACCCTAAATTCAAACACACATGCATGAATAATATCCAAATTAATCCTGAAGGCCTACTGTGCTTGAAAATCCATCATTGGGTGATATTTATTTCATAACATAATCTAGTTTTCAATGGATTGTTGAATACTCTTCCAAAACCATGACATAAAATGGTCATCCTATTTAGAGAATATCACTAAAGATATTACATTTTCCCTAATGATCTCTCATAAATATAACATCAGGTGATCATATTCATCCATTTTCTCCCCAATGAGATAGAAATGGGGTAGCTTAGTAAATATATATATAACCCCTAGAATAGAATATTTCTTGCTTGGAGCACGATCTAAACAAATCACAATGTTTGTAGATCTCTCATTCAACATCCTAAAAGGATTTAGATGAGTCGGATGAATCCCTAATGACCTCAAATTCTAAACTTTGATCATCTAGTAAGTAAAGAATTTGGATATGAAAGATACAACATACAATCTCATCTCAAGCCAATAATAGCAAATTATCGTGGTGTAAAAGATCAGTCCATCTCCAAAGTAGAAGGATCCACATGTTGTTTCCTAGAGAATAAGTTACCATCAATATATATAGACCAAATATCCAAGGTCTTCCCACTATATAAAACTCCTCTAATCTATATGAATTAAGTTTCAAATGTATTCTTACAAAAAAATGGTAAAAAAATAGATGTTGTGACTAGAACACTTACCAAAACACCTTCTCATAATCCTCATTATCCTATAGAAATAGACCAAAAAACAAACAAATGTGACTCTAATCATCTACAAGATCATTAGCATCATGGATGAGTAACAATCTACTCAAGGAATTCATGACCACATTCCCCTTCATGGGAGTATATATGACATAAATATCAATGTTATTAATATATTCCTGCAATAGTGTACGTATGAGGTTCACGTAACTCTAGTGGAAAGTGTAAATTATGGTCTCACAAATTTGAAAAAAATGTAAACTCCTCCATTAATAGGTTATGGAAGAAAGTATTCAATTAATAGGTCCTAATTAAAATGACTATGTAATGAGGGGTTTATCACCTCTTATATGGTCATGGATGGAAATATACATTTTCCACTACATGATTATCATGAATTAACACACAAACCAACCCCAAACATGAGGACATTCAATACATTTCTTATCTCATATCTCAAATTACAAAAACCCATAATAGATCAGATACCATGGTAATCTACAACTTCCCAAAAAATACTTAACATTTCACTCAACTTAAACTATACCACTATTCAATTTAATAATCTCAAGCAATATGGTACATCAAGAATTTCCATATAAAATGAAGGTGGCACAGATACCATACAATAATTTAATTGATTGTGAACATGTATTGAGATTCACCTAATACATGAATTTTTGGATATTCTCATGGTCAATTGGAATCCTTCTCTTGGAAATCACACAACCCAAAAAATAAAATCTTTAATTTAGTTATCACTTGCATAATTCTTATAATATATGTGATTCTCCTCCATTTTTTCAAAAACAACTATTTGATGTTCCCTAAAGTCATCATCCACAAAGAGATGGTCCAAGATATCATTAACAAAAAACCAAAAAAGGATCCCAAAAATGAAGTGGAATATTTTTTTTCATCAATTCTATAAGGACCATAGGTATATATTGATGGTGATTTGGAATAAAAAATTAATAAAAATTCACATAACATAATATAAAGGGGTTTTTAGGAACATCCCTATCTCAAATACTTAACTGATGTTATCATGACAAGAAGATGATTTTTAAGAATGGTCTGGGCTCCATGAGTTGATCAAAAATACCATCTATTATAGTATACATGCATATGTTTTTAATGGTCACCACGAATGACTTATGATGTTAAATGAAAATATATATACACTTTTAGTATTTTATTTCTAAAATAACAAGTAGTTCCCAAAGATATATTATAGTATGAAAAAACAAAAAACATTCAATATCACAATATTGAACCTTTAACTCATTCAAAATAGAAAGATCTATCTTGTATTATGGTAATGACATGTTATTTACCTAATGTGTGTGTTGATATTTAACTCGGACACTAAATAGGGTTGAAACCTAGAAAAATACCAAAAAAACACATCAGGTAACTAATTCAAAACAAATACATGAAATCCATATGAACCCTTCATCATAATATAAATGAAAAACATAGATCACTAAAAAAACATTAACTATGAATCTATGGAAATATGTGCTACCCTCCCTATCCTAGGAACACACTAATCATTAAAGACATGAGTGTTCTCATAAAATGTTTAAAACTATTCTCTATAGTGATAAAAATATATATGGTCTTTCAAACTCATCTTCAAATGCACACTGATCGTGATATTGGAATCAACTATATAACATTACATACTCTCACATAACATTCATGTCAATGTTTAAAATAAAACACTCAAATAATATATATCATTTCCCATTTTTTCCATCCAAATAAAAAAATTAGATTCCTCATAATTGGATTCATTACTAATCACATTACCAAAGAAAAAAACATAGTTATAAATGAATTGTAATAATGTAAATATAAATGTATAATTCTATAGATGAAAAATAACACCATACCTCTCATTATTCCCAACATTAAATTAGAATACTTGAGTTTCATATTTATTTTATAAATACATCCCAAATGTTTCCTACACAGTTCATTTTTACCTATTTTGGAATCTATTATAGACTCTAGGTGGGATCTTATATTGAAAAAATCAAATGCTTTCAAAGAACAAACCATATTAAAATCATTAAAATAAATGTTCCCTTATAAGGGTGTCTAATATAAGAGCAAAATAAGATCAAAAATTCCCACACTTATGGAACATTATTAGAGAAAATGAGGAAAATAATCTAGTATAGCTAGAAATACCACATTAGTAATAAATCACTGACTTGTGCCAATAATATTACTCTTTCATGGACCCTAATGATTGATGTGAACCCATCCCAAAACCCTAATGAGATTTATCACTCTTCCAAGTTTATAAAAATGGAGATCTCTTTCCACAAAAATTCCCTGATGAATCCCCACTAAGTCTATTATTTAATTCTATATCTCTCTTAGCCACCTCCACAAACTCAAGCACATCGTTATAGGTTAGTTGGGAAAGATAAATATCTATCAATATTATCTCATCTATGAACCCTATTACAAAATGTTTTACCATGAGATATTTTTTCTTGGGGAGTACATGTGAAAAATGAATTAGCATGCACACCGAGTTTCATGAATCATCATTACATTTTTCCTTAATCCATCATCATTATCCCAGAATAAATTCCCACTCAAACTATATATAGATAAACGTGTTGTATAAAATAATAATTATTTTGTAGTCCTGATCAGAGCCTCGTGCCTCTTCATTTAAATTATAAATTTCGACCAATTTTTACCCATTCTTTTTAAATTGTTATGGTGAATCCCTACATCATAATCACATGTCCATTTAGAAACAAAAATATATACTCAATCCCCTTGTCAATTAATCAGCCTCATGGTTTCTTCTATCATCATATAAAATAAAGAAAAATATTCTGTGTGAACTCCTAAGCATGGTTCACTACCAATGTATGACCTTTTTCACCATCCAATCTTAAAGAATAAATATTTTAAATAACTTATTCCAATTAAAAAGTACTAACTATAGGGTCATATTGTTGAATGTTATCCTCAATTCCCCCTATTTTTCTAAAATATTCCCTTCTATAATGCATTGTCTATAAACAAAAGACACAAACCCAATCAATACATTATTCAATCCCAAACAAAACTATTCATACCAATAATGTCCCTTAAAATATGTCTTATAAAAATAACTATAACATAAATAACACATTAAAATAGAATAGTTCTGAAAACATAAAACATTTAATAATTATAACACTTTGAACATTATTGATACATGGTTCGTCAAACATTGAACCAAACATGTTAAGTAAAACTAGTAGGATTGTATAAAAGGCTACATATGATCTATACTGTTACCATCAAATAGATTTTTATCCTGTGTGCCTTTTTCTCCCACCCCCATTTCACTATCAAAATAAACAACTCTCCAAATTTCTCATGGGATTCTACCACATCCCATTATCTATATATAAAAAAATCTACCACTATCCAAATAATCTAATTTAGGGTTCTAGTTTAAAAAAAACTCAAAATATATTGAAACTCTTGGTTTGGAATGATAATGATCTAGAAATGCACTCCAATGCAACTACTTCTCAAGATGTAATGGTCATATATCCTCTAGACTAGTATTCACCAAATACAATGAGTGAACTAAAACAATTTTGTAATGAACGAGCCCCGGTCTGAAATAACCGAGTTCCTATTCTAGAGGTACGAGTTTCGTATTTTCCCGTTTTCATAATTTTTTTTGAGAAAATAAGGAAAATGGGGAAAAATACAAAATTATGGGACTACACACCATGTACTATTCCACACAACATGTACTTTGGCTGTGTGGGATGGCTACACATGGTGTGTAGCCATGTTGGCGACAAAGGGTATAAAAACCGACTACACGTCGTGTAGTGGATATTTACACGTCGTGTAGTCAGTCGGAAGGAAAACAGTAAGGCGGTGGAGGTAGCTGCCAATGGAGCGGCAGCACACTCCATGTAATCATAAATATACGTCATGAACCCATGTCGACGGATGAACTGTGCGGTGGTGCCGCCAGAGGAACTGTTAAATGAGAAAATTACACACCTTGTAGTCAATAGTACACGTCGTGTAGGTTGTTATTTCGCTTAAAATGAGCATTAGCCTCCTCTGTTCAAAGAGTAATCTTATAACTAGAGGGAGGCTTGGGAGGGACAACCAGATTCTTGAGGAGCTCCAGATCGAGTACTGGGAATTCGTTTTTTGCACTGTCAATCTCCCTGGAATCGCACAGCTAATCCCTCTCCTCTCCTTGTGTAGTTATTACCAGTTATTTAACGATGGAATGTTTTTTATGATTGAATGAGAATTTTCTTATCCCAGATCAACGTTGTTCTTGGACGTTTCTGGAATCGCCGCTCGGGTAAACCGTTCAGGGGCGTTTAAGGTAGGTGGCTTGGTGTTTAATTTCCAACTGTTGTGCGTTTTTGTGTACTGTGGTGCCACGAACCCTTTTTGGGGGGTCGTGTTCCTAAGGCCATGTCTATTTGAAATAACTAAAATTTTAAAGGTTATTAAATGTGGTGATAAATGGCTGTTTGGGATGGCTGTTTAGATCCAGGACCACCCAAGGGGTGTGTTCCTCTGCGTATCCCTTTGCCTAGGATACCCAAGGTTATGCCTTCATACTAATGATTATAGAATTTCCTTGAGAGGAATTTCATGTGTATTCCTTGTTTACATGTTGGGAATGGACCGGTTACTTGTTTAGCCTAAAGGGAAGTGTTATGATTAGCATGTGGGAAATGCACTACATAGTAGGTGGGAAACTTCTTCCATGCCTATGGGCACTTGATTCTATGCCCGTGGGTGACACCTCGTATGCATGTGGGAGAGGATCGATATTCCTGTGGGTAGATTCCTATGTTTGGATTCTCTTTACCTGAGGGTAAGGGTTTACGTGTCTGAGGAAACTACCTGTTTTTCAAAGAATATTCACTATGGTGATATCTTAAATTGAATGTTTAAAAGAATAATAAAATGGAAATATAACTGGTAAAGTTAGTTACTTTTGAGTACTGATTAGTTTATTGCATTTTAATACTAGACATGGTGGTTTCATATTTTCATACCATTGGGCACGAGCCTTTGGTGGGTGCCTACTGGGATTTATTTCTCACACCCTGTTTGGGTCATGACTTTGCCCCAAACAGATAACATTTTTATAGGTGTGCATAAGGGCAAGGTACCCTATAGAGGTACTTGATTGCTCCTGAGAAGTAGGGAAGCATATGATCGGGCTTGGGCTCACGATGCTTCAGGTTGTTTTGTTTTGTTTTGATGTACTCTGTATTGTATTGTACTACATTGTGGTGTGACATGTTCTAGATATTTACTTAGAACATGAGTCAGGTTTCATCATTATATATAACTGTTGATTATCTTATACTGTAGTTCTGTATGTATGGTTTATTTCTACCGCTACTGTTGTACGATATTTATTTTATTTTGTTGTCCTACACTTTGACATATGAGGGCATAGTTTTCCCACGATCAAACCTGGGCCCTCGCCGCTAGTCGACAGCCTATGGCGTTTGGGGAAATGCGCTTGAGGTCACGTGGTGAACCAGGTTTGGGGCACCCGTTGAGTGGCACCTAGAACCGGGATTTTACAAAGTGGTATCAGAGGCGGTTCTTATCTTTGACTAAATATTTTGAACCTTATTTGGGGATAGGATGAGAATGGTAGTCGGTAATATGTTGTGCCCAGGCGTAGCTAACCCGTGTATAGGGAAAAACCAATTTACCTCATGTTGCAATTTTTCTTATTTTGCAATTTTACAGTTGCATTTATTTTCACCGAAGGGTGACACACTTGTGATTGTGTTGTTTATATTTAATTCATGGGTTATATCTAGTTGAAACCTGATGAGATGAGGGTATACCATCTTATACATCATTTAGGCCTATGCCCAAAATCACATGCCATGCATAGTTTCCATGCAATGTAGGTGCATTAGAAATTTCATGTTTTTTTGATAGATGTTGTGCTAGTAAAGACATGTTGTTGTGATGGCTGCATTGATTGATACCTGCTATTTGATAGGGTATTATTGTGTGAGCCTGTTTATAGAATGGATTCTATACATTGGTTTTTGGGGAGTATGGGCCCACATTAACCGAAATTTGGTGGATCATCCGATTTCTATCTGGTTATAACCCATATAAAATGCCAAAATTTGATTCGTGTGGAGTATGGGCTCTCACGAATCGGAATTTGGCACTGTGGTGTTGCTTTTCAGTATTTTCTGTGTTTTGGAGTCGTTTATGAGGCATACTGTCCTGAAACCCAGTATACAAGTCGTGTAGTACCTTAAACATGACGTGTATGTTATTCTGTTCGGGAAGAAAAGAATTATTTTTTTGTACACGTTGTGTAGTCTAAATACACACCCTGTAGTCTATTCCCATGTCATAGATCGTGTGGATGGGGCCACGGGGAAGTGAAATGCTTGGGGCGAACACTTCATTTACCGTATGTTAACATAGTGTAGTGTTGACCCAGAGGACACCATGTAACTATAAAACATGGATGAAGGTGACCTTACGTCCTACACGTCGTGTCCACTATAGAACACTCCGTGTAGTTGGAGACGTGTATCTGGCTGTGTAACGAACAACACGGGCCGATGAAGCTCTTTAGTACGTGTCATGTACCTATAGGACACGTCGTGTGGGATTGACTAGTGACAGACCGTGTGGACTTAGCCGTGTGGCTAGGAAATGGGGTAGTGTACATGCCGTGTGTGGGTATAACACACAATGTAGTATCAAACTGAGTAGTCGGACAGGTCACAAATGACAGAGGCAGTTGGAAAATTACACCATACATGCCATGTAGATTTTATACACGCCATCTAGTTTTGTTTAACGGGAGTCATGTGGCCTGGCGGTGTAGAAGGACCCGGGCAGGGAAAGAGAAGTCAGGTACACGCCGTGTAGCTTCTATACACACCGTGTAGTCTTGTTGTGAAATATTAAATTCCTTCTTCATGTTGTTCCCCTTTTGGTTCCTTCATTTTCAAACTGTGATAATCTTGATATAAGTTGTGTGTTTGACTTTGTAGTGTTATGCAGCAGAGACGTTCATGAATTGTTCTCCAAGAGAGCAGCAATGAGTATAATCCGAAGATGGTTGGCCATGGGCTACCAGTTGATCCTCCAGCAGAGCCTGATGTGGCTCCAGCCATAATACTGGACACAAGAACGGAGGAGTAGTTACGTGAAGGCTTCATGTGGTTCATGCAGACCTTACAGGGAGCACTGTCGGTTGCCACATCTATGGACGAGCTGACTCGTATCTTCCAGAAGTAGCATCCGCCTATGTTTTCAGAGGATGGGGGACCACAGGCTATGGAGTCTTAGCGAAGGTCTATACAGACTATTTTTGAGAATCATGAGACACCACATGGGAAGAGGGTCAAGCTCGCGACTTATATGCTACGTGATTCCGTCAAGAGGTGGTGGGATGTTACAACTCTGTCCGAGCATCACAGATACATGGCCTGGGATGATTTCCATATAGACTTCTATGACTTATTCTTCCCAGAGAAGTTGATGGCAGATCGAGCTCGAGATTCACGAATCTATAGTAGGGAGCTATGTCGGTGATGTATTATTCAGCTCATTTCATCGAGATTTTGCATTTTTCACCCGTTCGGTTGGGCGATGAGACGCTGAGAGCCAGACGAATTGAGGATGGTCTTCGATATGACATCCAAACACTAGTGAATGTTTTTAGGTTGCCTTAAGTGCATGATATTGTAAACCATGTGATGATTACAGAGAGGAATCTGAGGGAAGCTAGTGGTGTGGGTCAGGGTGGTTCAACACCAGTTTTTGGTACTATTTCTACTGGTAAGAGTAAGAGACAGATAGACTTCTCTCCGGGTGGCAATACCATCCAGAAGAATGTTTCAGGTGGCCAGGTCATGTGCTACCAGTGTTGTAAGGAGGGGAATGGGAAACCACAATGTCTACGTGACCCAGTAGAATGTCAGGCTTGTGGTTGGATGGGTCATCTACAACGATTTTGCATGGAATTTCCACCAGTGGCTAGTGAGAGGGGTTCGGTGCAGACTCCACATGCAGGGGAGGACCAGCTGCTTCTTACCCATCAGGGAACTGGAATACATCAGGGTGTGCAGGCTGGGATGGTGGACGTGGTCGTGGTATCCATACACTAGGATATTAGAGGCAACAAGGTGGGACAAATCAGGGAAGCTAGGCTGTGTCGTAGGGCCGCGGCACTGGGCATGCATATGCAGTGTAACAGACCCAACATGAGTAGGATCCTGGACCTTCTATTGTAAGAGTTACTATACTAGTATCTTCTATCATATCTTTTGTACTTTTTCATATGGGTGCTACACATAGCTTCATATCTCTACCGATTAGGGAGAGCCCTAGGCTCTGTGTTTCTTCTTTTTCTACTGTTATGACAATAGACACTCTGTTGGGGAATAGAACGGCTGGTGTGCATCAGTGCATTGAGTTCCCACTTAAGGTTGGTGGGTGTCACTTCCCTTGGGACCCCTATGTCGTAGAGATGATGAGCTATGATGTCATCCTCAGGATGGACTGGTTGGCTCCCTTTTGTTCCATTTTAGATTGTTATCGTAGCAGGGTAAGTTTCACGTACCCAGAGGGCGAAGAGTTTCTATACAAAGGTGAATGGGATGTTCAGGCGAGTCGAGCTAGACCAGAGAATCATGGGTGTGGTGGTATCACATCCGAGATTGCGAGCTTATATCTGGACGACTATGGAACTTGTCATAAGGATTTGCCTCCAGTGGATGATCGTTTCAGGGATGTCTTTCCGGATGACTTTTCAGGTCCTACTACGGAGCGTGAGGTGGATTTCTCTATTGAGATTGTGCCCGGATGTAGAGAACCAAATATTGATGTACATGGACATTACATTGCTTTTTCGGAATTATTAATACATAAAAAAACAAGACACCAATGGACTATAATAGTTTAGTGTCTTTGGAATCTTGGAACATAATCTTCTAATCACGGTGAAAGATCCTCAACATCTCTCATAAAGATCATCTCGTTTTTGTTTTCATACCAAAAACCTTTCTTTAAATCCTGGGAAAAAACATATAAAGGGTGATTTCAAATTCATAGTAAGGGTAATCATGGATAAAATAAAACAAATCATATACTATTGAACTTAAAAACATGAACATAATGTTTAAACATCAAAACCTTGAGCAATGACATAAAACATGGAATTACATAAGGTATAGATCATAAAGAAACATTAATCATGATAAAATAGTATGGGAATAAAACATGTGATTCTGGTAACCATTAAGCACATGATATGATTTCTATAGTATCTAAGGCATTGCTGCCAATACCATCTTAGTGTAAAAAGTCCATTTCTAAATCAAGTTCACTCCTTGTTCCAGTCCTGTATTACTGAACCGGAATCACTTACTGTTCCAGCCATGTTTATCTCATGAGATATAAATCTTTACCAAATGAATTGGAGGGAGATATTGGTCCCCCCATCTTATAATGAAATCATTCATTCATGTGCCACAAAATCATAAATCAAACATCATAGCATAACCTATGTTATAGAATGGTATTCTTAAACATCATTCCATCATAACATAATCCATATAACAAAATGGATATCATTTAATCGTAATAAGAATCAAACCATGTAAATAATGGACACATTATACATGAAACATAAACATATTAAATAATGTCATTTTAGATTTAAATATTTTTTGATAAAACACTTAAAATGTAATCTTGAGGAAAATATCCTTTCTTCTTCAAAATCATTTTCTTTTCACAAAATGCTATTCAATTTTAGAAGAATAGGGTTTTGTTTAAAATAATTGCACAATCTTGTATAGGATGCTTCATGAGAATGAGGCGTTATGAATCCATAAAAATATGTTCATGCCGTATAATTTAAGAATAACATTCTCCTCATAATTTTGTGAGAAAAGTCAAAAAGTTCCTCGAAAATGAATGATTCCATACACACCATGTAGTAAAAGTAAAAATGGTTAAAAAGGAATTTAAACATACATGAATCCATTTTTATTAAATTGATACATGTATGATAAATATAACCCCAATAAATACTTATGTATAAGCAATCTCAGATAAAAAAATGAGATTGGAAAATTTATCCCTTACATTACGTCTGATATGCTTCGTATGTATCCGAACCTTCTATATAATGATTTAAATAATGTCATTGGCTTATTAGATAATCATATTTATTGTTATCATATCATATATGGTTCACTTATGACTTTATATTACCCGTTCTTTTGTAAATTCCATGTTAAAGCAGCATTTTGGGTAAAATTGTTTCATTATTCGTACGTGATTTGACTTGTTGTTCTTGATATTATTACATATATACTGATTTACATAATTCCAGAATGAAAACATGATTTATATATAATATATATTCATCATATATATATGTATATATGATATATCGTTAAATGGAATGGAATAAAACGTTCATGGAGACGGTAGGTCGTACGTATCCATGAACGTTGTTTTCGTTTTCTTATGGAAATGAATGGAATTAAGTAGATGAAATACATATATATATATATACATAAATACAATAGCTTTATAATGTAATATATTTATTTATTATTTCTTATATATAATTTATAATCATTCTTGAATGGTTAACATGGAGAATGAATCTCATCGCGTCGTGGAGACGATAGTCCGTACGTAAGCATGAACGATGATATCATTCCCATAATTATTGAAATGAATTGGAGTTGATGATACAACATATCAGAATCATTATGATGTCATAATAACTATGTATAGTTATTCTTTACACAATTATACCCATCCAAGTAAGGTGGTGTTGGAAAACAGATTACACCACGGCGTGGAGACGGTATTCCGTACGTACACACACGCCGTGATTTCGTTTTCCGTAGGATGGATAGAAGGTGAAATGAGGTTGTTTCATATTTATAAAAACATATCAGTATATTAGTGATACTGATGTTATTACTTAATAATGAAACAACTAAAGAAGAAGTATTTGAAGAAGAAAGAAGCATGATAGAATCGGTAGAATAGAGTACATCTTCTTCGACACACCTCATTTAAACTTCTTCTTAGGGCACTCGGGTTGGTCTTTCGAGAAGGCCAGAACCTATATGATATAACTAGAGAGGTTTATAAGAGGGATTTATAAGGTTTTTCTGAGCTTCAAGGCTCAAAAGGGTCGGAAGAGAAGTGGGAAGGGTTTCCCTTTTTATAAGGGTGGAGAGGGGCACCTTTGGAAATATTAAAAATATTAATTTATAATTTATCTAACCCCACTTAAAAACAACCAAAAATTACTCATATTTGAATATTAGATGATATAGGGTTGTAATATCATCAACCAATAAAATTTATACATGTAGGGAATTTATTTCAATCATTATCAACTAGATTTATCCTTATTTAATCTATTAAATTTTATTTGTGGTAATAAGATTCTAAATTTTAAATTTTTATAAATAATTACTTTTGTGATGTGAATTATCGATAACTAGATAATTTATGACATTTTCGACTATATGAATTTTAATTTATTATTTTTAAATATTTTTGTGATTTTTAAACAATTTAATAATATGTTATTTTTATAAAATAACAATAGTGTCAATTTTGACACTATTCATTTATTTCAATTTAAATAAAATCCACACAGAGGATATATTAGAAATAAAATATTTAATAGGTTTCTAACATGTCATGGTAATCTATAAAATCAGTGGAGCATATTAAATAGTTAATATAATATTTATTTTACTATTTGTAAAACCATTTATTTGATATTTCTCTTAATAAAATATTTACTACAACATCTTTGTATTATTATTAAATATACATAAAATTAAAAATAAAATACTAGGATGAAGATAAATCTTATATATTTCATAATAATACATTTAGTTGGATTTATCTTCTAAAACACCCAAATTTTAAAATGTTATATTTATTAAATTATGACGGTGACATCTTTGACATCATATAAAATAATATAATATAAGTGTCATAATCACATTTATAAGACTCTGAATGGTCATATATTTGGTAAATGGATGCATATGGTATATATATACACTACCAATATCTTTTGGTCAGGGTTGTGAGTTCTTTAATATGTATTACTATTTTAATAAAAACAATATTATTTATTTTTTTGCTAAATAAATAATCTATGAATCATTAATGTATAAGCTAATAAAGTAATTAATTAACTCTTAAAAATAAAAAATAAATTACCATTATTAATAAAAAAATGTTAGATTTCAAATGAGTATTTATAAAAGAATTTATATTCTGTATAAACTTATATTAAAAATACATTAATTATTAATGTTTGAGTGAGACATATTTCACTTTCCTTTAAATAAAATAAACTAAACATCTTAATAACCTCCAAGTGGGTTCTAATGGATTCCATTTAGACCCCAAAATGTCTTATGATGACATATAATTGTCCAATTGTATTATGAAAAGTGTTAGGGTGATTTTAAAATATTATATTTACCCCTAATTACCTGATTTACCTTTTACTATGGTAAATAAAATTTACCGTAGTTACTATTCATAATTCCCAAAAATAAAAGGTAGTATATTAATATAATATGGACCCACTTATTCCAAATATGGAATCCATTTTTACAAATTCAATACACAGAATTTGCAGAAGTTAAATTAATATTAATCATGTTGTCGAAAGAAAACAGTTTTTTGTTTAAAACATTGCAAAAGATTGAATTGATTTAACCTACGAATTCAATGTAAAATCAATGCTAATGACATAAATTATATTAAATATAAAAAATATATAAAAATTATACTTTAAAATCATTCAATATTATAATTTAACCACATAAATTATTACGGTGAAAAATAGTTGTTTTTAATTAAAATATAGCGTGTTTTTACTATTCACTAAAATATGAAATTTATCAGAAAAATATAAAAAATTTATCCAATGTAAAATTTTTATATTATGATTCCAAAGAGTAATTTGATTTTGTAAAATTGAACTTATAAACATTTCAAAATCTATATTTAATGTGGGTGCCCTATCAAAAGGCGGAAAAACTGCATTTTTTGAAAAATAATTATTTTACACAAAAAATTTATTTTCTTCTCATACCATGTTCTATAAAATGTGTAAGATGAATTATAATGTCATAAAATTCAAAATGTATTTACTACTATTCATAATGTCTAGTTTATAATAATATTATAACCATATATCATTGTTTAGTGAAACCTGGTATTGCGTACAACTCACGCTATCGAGGAAGGTTGCAATTACGTGTAATGCAAGCCAAGTCAGGGTCGCGTGTGTTGCATGAATCCTTTGATGTTGCGTATAATAAAATCCAACCATATTTCATTTATACATTGAATATATATTTATATATATATATACTCAATGTTGCATAGATTAACTACTATCAACAAACTTGAAAATTTGTGTAACACGATCCAAGATTAGTGCTGCGTATACTACAAGGTAATACAGTGTTGCATATAGCACAAGATAATATTGGTGTAGCGTAAAACAGAAGATATGAAAGAAATTAAAAATAATATATCTTATAAAATAATGGGTTTCTACATTCTACCCCCCTTAAAATAAATTTCGCCCTTGAAATTCGTCGGGGTTATAAATCATTTACTATTCATAGAAACCCACATCGTAAAAAGGAATACCAAAACATGTCTTTAAAAACTAAATTATGAAATGTAATGGTTACCCAAATTACCTAATCACTAGGTTTCCACATAGGAGAACATAGGTAAAAATTATGGATATGGAAGAGAAATCTAACCATCATGTTCTGATAGAGAGTGATAAAGAACATGGCTATGAAGAAGCCAACAATCACAAAGCCATAAATTTATGATGATTTAAGGTACCGTCTGATTCATCGGATATAAGGACACTATGACAAAAAAAATTTGTATTCAAGCTCATTTCCCTAATGTAGAAGAATTGTTGAATTAAAAGAAATTATTACGTTATTTTGGTACAATCTTACTATTGTTTGTTCCTTGAACATTTTTCACATCATCTATTAAAAAAATGAAGTTTAATTTGTCTTCCCTGAAGTGTTAGCAGATCATGTGATAGAATGATAGGTCATTCCATCTGTCTCAAACAAAAGGATAATAAAAGTTATTAAATATACATAAATCCATATATATTAATATTAATCATATATTGTTCCTAAAATGGACTTATACTTCAAATATCATACCGCTTAATTTAATAAATCTAGCTTCTACTAACCAGGGAATTCCTGTAGGCCCGTGGTAGGAGATAAAGGCCTGTCACACTTCAGTTGTGGGTTCGATTCCCGCAACCTTGTCCGACGTGATGGGTTGTCACCCGTCCTGCAGGTTGTCCTTTTTATAAAACTATATTATTATAACATCCCATCAATGATGCTGAAAAAAAAACTTCTAGCCTTAAACAATACTAACTTATGTCCAACTCAATTTATTCCAATCTTTAGGCTTATCCAAAATACTTCTGTACATGCTCATAGTATAAAGAAAACAATTATTAGAAATTTCATCTTCCAAGAATGTGAATACCATCATTTATCCCCCATATATCATCAGATAAAACTTGTTGTTCATATTCCAAACATGTGAATACCTTAATAATGTATTTTCTTAAAAAAATTAATACCCATTTAACCTTAGTGAAAACACAAATGTTGTCAAAAGTTAACTCTTTCCACATACCAAAAGCCCAAAATTTCAATATACTCATACCATGATATCACTTTGTCCTTTTATCATTCATGAGCTCATTCATACCATCAAACATCTCATTATCTCCTTACCCCTTCATTATGAGCATATCATCTACTTAACAAAAAATATCTTAATAAACATTCATCTTTACCAGTACCATTTATCATATAATTTCAAAACTCAAGAAAAGGAAATAGTGTAACAATCCTTAGATTTTTCTTTATTCCCTAGTACCATACATTATTCATGATAAACATACAATCATTACACTACCTTCTAAAACCATTGACCGAGCTTCAACAATTCTTTTATCTCACATATCATTTGTAGTCTCTTCATCATCATCAAAATAAATACTACCCATATGGCCATGAAGATTCTTTTTTCATGAGACTTTCCCTTAGGGCATTAGTTTGCATAATTCCCGTACATTCCACAATTAAAAAATTTAACCATTTTTTATGTCATAGCAATACCATTATCTTTATCCATGGTGTTAACCGACCATTTTCCTTTGAAATTACCAGCATTTTTTCCTTCTATTCCACACCCAGAGCATCTTCTAGTTCCTTTGAAACAATCTCCCTGATGCCTCTTCCCACATGATTTACATGAGGGGAATTGAACATTCTTTCCTCTATGATCATCATGAAAATCAAACTTTCTCTTATTACCTGTGTCGGGATTCCTACCAAAGTTGAGATTATTGATCATATTATGAGATTGCTGATTTTTCATAATAATTATATGTGGACTTCCATATCGAATTTCATTTGGTTTCTCATGATGAATATCATTCCATTGTCCACCATATCCTCCATTATCGCGAATCTTCTGATTTCCAGCCATTTTCTAAAACCCAAAAAGAATAGTGTGAGTGCCTAAAATCATAACCAAGGGGGGGTACCATCAATATCTATTAGATTATGATTAATTATAATATTGTTACTGTAATTCTAGGACTATAACCTATACATATACTTATCCTTTGAGACATCCCTAGACATACCATAGAAATATCTCTAGGGATCTCACTAAAGTTTTCGCATCTATGTTTCCATAGGCTAACTAAACAATTTATCTGATACCATTTGTAGAGACCCAAATCATGACGTACATGGACATTAAATTACGTTTTCAGAATACTTAATACATAACAAAACCAGACACCGAAGGACGGTTATAGTTTGGTGTCTTTGTAAACTCGAAACATAATCTTCTAATCGTGGTGAAAGATCTTCAACATCTCCAATAAAGATCTTTGCCTTTTTGTTTTCTTACCTAAAATGATTATTTAAATCATGGGGAAAAGAAAACATATAATGGGTGAGCTCAAATGCTCAGAAAAGGTAAGCATGGATAAAATAAAACAAATCATATACAATTGAACTTAAAAACATGAACATAATGTTTAAACATCAAAACCTTGAGGAATGACATAAAACTTGGAAGTACATAAGGAATAGATAATAAAGAAAAATTAATCATGATAAAATAGCATGTGAATTAAACATGTGATTGTGGAAACCATTAAGCACATGATATTATTTCCATAGTAGCCAAGGCATTGCTGCCAATACCATCTTAGTGGACAAAGTCCCTTTGTGAATCGAGTTCACTCCTCGTTCTAGTCCTGTATTACTGAACCCTAATAACATACCATTCTAGCCAGGTCTATATCATGATATATAAATAATTACCCAATTCATTTGAGGGAGATATAGGTCCCACCCATCTCATAACGAAATCATTCTTTCGTGTGCCACAAAATTATAAATCATACATCATAGCATAACCCATGTAATAGAATGGGATTCTTAAACATCATGCCATCATAACATAATCCATATAAACAAATGGCTATCATTTCATCATAAGAAGAATAAAACCATGTAAATAATAAAGACATTATGATTTAATCAAAAACATATTAAATAATGGCATTTTAGATGGAAAATATTTTTGATAAAACACTTAAAATGAAATCTTGAGTAAAATATGCTTTCTTCGTCAAAATAATTTTCATTTCACAATATGCAATTCAATTTTAATAGAAAAGTGTTTTGCAGAAAATAATCATGCAATCTTTTGTAGGACGTTGCTTGAAAATGTGGCATTATGAAACCATAAAAATATGTTCACGCCGTATAAGTTAAGAATAACATTCTTCTCATACTTTTGTCAGAAAAGTCAAAAAGTACCTCGTTAAAGAATGATTCCTTACATACCATGTAGTAAAAGTCAAAAATGGTTAAAAAGTAATTTAAACATAAATTAAACCATTTTTATATAATTGGGAAATGGATGATAAATATAACCACATTAAATACATACGTATAAGCAATCGTGGATAAAAAATGAGATTGGAAAAGTTATTCGTTACCTTACGTCCGATATGCTTCGTATGTATCCGAAAATCCTATATAATTATTTAAATAATGTCATTGACTTATTAAAAAATCATTATCATTGTTAGTATATCATATATGTTTCACTTATGACTTTATATTACCCGTTCTTTTGTAAATTCCATGTTAAAGCAGCATTTTGGATAAAATCGTATCATTTGCCTTACGTGTTTCAACTTGTTGTTCTGGATATTATTACTTATATACTGATTTACATAATTAAAGAATGTAAAACATGATATATATATATAATATATATTCATCATATATATATATATGATAGATCGACAAATGGAATGAAATACACCGTTCATGGAGACGGTAGGGCGTACGTACGCATGAACGTTGTTTTTGTTTCCTTGTTGAATTGAATAGAATTAAGTAGATGACATAAATATATATATATTATTATATATATAGATACATTATAATTATAATGTCATATATTTCTTTATTTTTTTCTTATAAATACTTTATAATCATTCTTGAATGGTTAACATGGAGAATGAATCTCATCGGGTTGTGGAGACGGTAGTCCGTACCTAGGAACGAACGATGTTATCATTCCCATAATTATTGAAATGAATTGGAGTGGATGATAGAATATATCATAATCAGTATGATGTTATAATAACTATGTATTGTAATTCTTTACTCCATTATACCCATCCATGTAAGGTGGTTTTCGAAAAACAGATTACACCACGGCGTGGAGACGGTATTCTGTACGTACGCAGGCGCGGTGATTTTGTTTTCTATAGGATGGATAGAAGGTGAAATGGGTATGTTTCATATTTATAATAATATATAAGTATATTAGTGATACTTAAGTTATTACTTTATAATTAAACAACTAAAGAAGAAGAATTTGAAGAAGAAAAAAGCTTGAAAGAATCGGTAGAAGAGATTACCTCTTCTTCGACGCACCTCCTTTAAACTTCTTCATAGGGCACTAACATTGGTCCTTTGAGAAAACCAGAACCTATAAGATATAACTAGGGAATTTGAGAAGAATTATTGGCATGGTTTGGCCGAGAATCAAGGCTCAAAAGGGTGTGAAGAGAAGTGGGAAGGGGTTCCCTTTTTATAAGGGGGAGAGGGGCACCATTGGAAATCTTAACAATATTAATGTATAATAAATCTAAACCAACTTAAAAACCTCCAAAAATGACTCATATTCTAATATTAGATGAGATAGGTTTTTAATATAATAATCCAATAAAATTTAGACATGCATGGAATTTATTTTGAACATTATCAACTAGATTTATCCTTATTTAATTTATTAAATTTTATTTGTGGTAATAAGATTTTAAATTTTAAATTGTTATAAATAATTATATATTTGTTGTGAATTATCCATAATTAGATAATTTATTACATTTTTGAATATATAAATTTTAATTTATATTTATTAAATATTATTCTGATTTCTAAACAATTTAATAATAAGTTATTTTTATAAAATAACAATAGTGTCAATTTTGACACTATTCATTTATTTGAATTTAAATAAAATACACACAGAGGATATATTCGAACTAAAATATTTAATAGGTTCCTAAAATATCATATTTATCTATAAAATTAGTGGATCACATTAAATAGTTCATATAATATTTATTTTACTATTTTTAAAACGATTTATTTGATATTTCTCTTAATAAATGAATTATTACAACATGTTTGTATAATTATTAAATATACATAAAAATTAAAAATATAATAATAAGATGAAGATAAATCTTTTATATTTCATAAGAATACATTTAATCGGATTTATCTTCTAAAACAAACAAATTGTAAAATGTTACATTTATTAAATTATGAAGGTGACAACTTTGACATCATATAAAATAAACTAATATAAAGGTCATAATCACTTTTATAACACTCAAAACGGTCATATATTTGGTAATTGGATTCTTATGGTGTATATATAAACTACCAATAAGTTTTGGTTAGGTTTTTGAGTCATTTAATATGTATTAATATTTCAATAAAAACGATATTATTGATTTTTTTACTAAATAAATAATTTAAAAATCATTAATGTATAAACTAATAAGGTAATTAAATAACTATTAAAAATTACAAATAAATTACCATGATAAAGAAAAATATTTTATTTATCAAATTAGTATTTATAACCGAATTTATATTCTGTATAACCTTTAATTAAAAATACATTAATTATTAAAGTTTGAGTGAGACATATTTCACTTTCCTTTAAATAAAATAAACTAAAGGTCTTAATCACCTCTAAATGGGTTACAATGGATTCCATTACGACCAAAATATGACTTAGGACGAAATATAATTATCCAATTGTATTAAGACAAGGTTTAGGGTAATTTTATAATATTATATTTACCCTTAATAACCCGATTTACCTTTTACTATGGTAAATAAAATTTACTGTAGTTACTAATCATAATCCTCAAAAATAAAAAAGATTCTATTAATATAATTTGGACCCATGGATTCCAAATATGGAATCCAGTTTTCCAAATTCAATACACATAAGTTGCAGAAATTAAATTAAAATTAATCCTGTTGTCGAAAGAAAACAGGTTTTTGTTTAAAACATTGCATAAGATTGAATAGATTTAACCTACGAATTCAATGTAAAATCAATGATAATGACATAAATTATATTAAATTGTAAAATTAAATTATATTTATACTTTAAAACAATTCAATATTATAATTTAACCACATAAATTATTACGATGAAAAAATGTTGTTTTTAATTAAAATATAACGTGTTTTTACTATTCATTAAAATATGAAAGTTATCTGAATAATATGAAAATTTTATCCAAGGTAAAATTTGATATCCTGATTCCAAAGAATAATTTTATTTTGTAAAATTGAAATTATAAACATGTCAAAATCAAGATTTAATGTGGGTGTGCCATCAAAAGATGGCAAACCTGCATTTTTTTTAAAATACTTATTTTACCTGAAAATTTTATTTTGTTCTCATACCATGTTCTATAAAATGTGTAAGATTAATTATAATGTCATAAAATTCAATAATTATTTACTAATTTTCATAATGGTTGTTTTATAATAATATTATAACCATATATCATTTTTTAGTGAAACCCGATATTGCGTATAACTCACGCTATCGATGAATGTTGTGATTGCGTGTAATGCAATCCATGTCAGGGTTGCGTGTAGTGCAAGACTGCATTGTTGTTTCATATAACAAAATACAACCATATTTCATTTATACATTGAATATATATATATATATACACTCAATGTTGCATAGAATAACATACTATCAAACAAACTTGAAATTGTGTGTAACACGATCAAAGATTAGTGTTTCATACACTGCAAGCTAATACGGTGTTGCATATAGAACAAAATAATCTTGGGGTAGCGTACAACAGAAGATATGAAAGAAATTAAAAATAATATATCTTATAAAATCTCGGGTTGTTATACAGGAGCAACATCGATGTCCATTCCTCCTTATAGGATGGCTTCACAAGTGTTGCAAGAGCTCAAGAGGCAGTTAGAGGAGTTACAAGAAATGGGTTTCATCTGACCTAGTACTTCTCCTTGAAAGCGATTGATGATCTTTTTTATAAAATTTGTCGAGCACGAGTGTTCTCGAAGACTGACTTGAGATCAGGATATCATCAGCTACACATTAGACCACATGATATACCTCTCACAGCTTTCAGGAGCAGGTATGGTCTATACGAGTATATGGTTATGTCATTCAGACTCACGATCAAACCAGTAGATTTCATGGCTTTGATGAATCATGTGTTCCATCCTTATCTGGATTCTTTTGTGGTAGTATTCATGGAAAACATATTGGTATACACTCACACTTGATACGACAATTCCACATATCTTGAGATCGTATTGAGTACAATGAGAGGGAATCAACTATATGCTAAGCTCTCAATGTACTACTTTTGGATGGACCAGATACACTTCCTGGTTCATATCATCTCAGAGGAAGGAGTTGCAGTAGAACCAGAGAAGGTGAGAGTATTAGTTTTATGGGAGCATCCTAAGAACGTGTTTGAAATACGGAGTATCTTTGGGCTGGCTGGTTACTACAAACGATTCATACTGGACTTCTCCCGCTTAGCAGCGCCGTTGACAGGTTTGACTAAGAAGGGTGTGAAGTTCGTTTGTTCAAAAGCATGCAAGACTGCCTTCTAGGAGCTGAAGGGAAGGTTGACATCAGCACCGATCCTGATACTCATAGAGCAGGGGAAGAGATATACAGTTTGTTGTGATGCATCAGGTATTGTTCTAGGAGCTGTGTTGATGTAGGGTGATCGAGTAGTTGAATACGGGTCTCGGTAGTTGAGGCCACATGAGAAGAATCCCCGGACACATGATCTCGAGTTGGCTACAATTGTTCATGTGTTGTGCTGTTGGAGATATTATATCTTGTGACAACTTTTGTGGTGTTCACGGATCACAAAAGTCTCAAGTACATCTCTACCTAGAGTGAAATGAACCTGAGGCAGCGAATGTGGGTCAAATACATTCAGTCCTTCAACTTTGAGATTTCTTATACACCTGGTAAAGGTAATTACGTAGATGATGCACAGAGTAGGAAGACTTAGATACATGCAGTGCAAGAGGCCAGTGGTGAATGGCAGCTTATGGCTTTTTTCTATGACATGCATCTGGAGGTGTACAGTAGTCAGGGTCAGACCTATCATTCATCTTTAGCTGTGACTTCTACCCTCCTGGATAGAGTTAGGATGAGACACACATCTTATTCAGAAGGCCTAGTTCTATTGGAGTCAGTGTCAAGTGAGGACCGTCCTCCTAGGTGGACGGTAGGAGATGATGAGGTACTGTGTTTCCATGGACGACTCTGGGTTCTAGGGGATATAGGCGAGGAGCTGATGCGAGAGTTTCATGCTTCATCATGGGAAATTCATCCTAGATTTACCTAGATGTACCGTGACATGAGACCTCAATACTGGTGGTCGGGTCTGAAAAGAGAACTAGCTTGTTTTGTTACGAGATGTTCCACCTGTCAGCAAGAGAAGGGAGAGCATCAAAGGCCAGCTCGACTGTTACAGAAGTTACCCATCCTGGATTGGAATTGGGATGATGTGGCGATGGAATTCATGATTGGGGTGCCGAGGTCACCTTGAGGCAATGATGTTTTGTGGGTTGTTGTGGACATACTCACAAAGGTACCTCAATTTTTTCTGATCTTGGAGACCTTCGGATTTGACGAGCTCGAGAAGTTGTATATCTGAGAGGTCGTACATCTTCATGGGGTTCCCCATTCTATCATTTCAGATAGGGATGCATGTTTTATGTCTCGTTTCTGGTAGAGTTTTTATAGGGCACTGGGTAAATAAGTGCTTCTAAGCACATCATATAACCCTCAGACCGATGGTCAGAAAGAGCGAACGATACAGGTGCTTTAGGACCTGTTGTGTGCATGCATCCTAGAATTTGGGGGCTCTTGGGAGAAGCATATACCCCTAGTCGAGTTATCCTATAATAATAGTTTTCAGGCAACTATTGAAATGGAAAAATTTGAGGATTTATTTGGTAGGTCATGATGATCACCCTTATGCTGGTTAAAGGTAGGTGAGGTAGCCTTACTGGGACCAAGATTCGTGCAGGAGACTTCTGAGCAGGTCCAATTAATTCAGAAGTGGATGGCTACCGCACAGTCTCATCAGAAATATTATGCTGATTGCCGTAGACAACCATTGGAGTTCGTGGTTGGGGATCATGTTTTCTTGGTGTTTTACTGACGTTGGGACACAGAAGGATCATGAGACATGTTAAACATTCACCGAGGTATGTAGGGCCATTTGAGATTCTAGAGAGATTCGTGCTAGTTGCCTATTGGTTGCAGTTACCATAGTGGTACTGAGCCATGCACGACATCTTCCATGTATTTAAGTTGCATCTCTATCATTCAAACACATCTCACGTCATTCAGCCCGAGGAGGTTGAGCTTGAAATTGGATTTTTCCTTTGAGGAGAATCTGATTCATATCGTCGATAGGAGCCCGAAGGTACTCCGTGGTCGGTCAGTTCCTCTCGTACAGGTGCTATGGAAGCATGGCTGAGTGCAGGATAAAACCTGGGAGTGGGAGACCGACATACATGCTCAGTGGCTGGAGTTGTTCACGACTATATCTTCACCACCCTTTGAAGGGAAATTCGAGGATGAATTGATTTAACCTATGACATTTATAAGAACCCGATTCTTATTCATCAGGTATGGGTTTCTTCTTTACTCTTTTCCTTATGTGTTTCTGAGAAATTAAGGAAAATTGGGAAAAATATTAAATTTCGGGACTAAATGCCATGTACTATACCACATGTTGTGTACTTTGGCTGTGTGGGATGAGAACATAGGGTATGTTTCCATGTTGGTGACAAAAGGTGTAAAAACCGACTACAGGCCGTGTAGTGGATATTTACACGCCGTGTAGTCAGTCGGAAGGAAAATATTAAGGCGGTGGAGGAAACTGCCAGAGGAGCGGCAGTACATGCCATGTAATAAAAAAAACACGCTGTGTACCAACATCAATAGATGAACAGTGCGGCGGTGCCGCTAGAGGAATATTTAAATGAGAAAAGTACACTCCTTGTAGTCAATAGTACATGTCGTGTAGTCAATAGTTAATGTCGTGTATGTTGTTGTTGTTTTTTGCTTAAAATGGACAGTAGCCTCCTCTATTCAGAGCAGAATCTTAGAACTAGAGGAAGGCTCGGGAGGGATGGCCGTATCTTCGTGGAGATCCAGATCAAGTACTGGAAATCCAATTTATATACCGTCAATCTACCTGGAACTACATGGGTTAGCCCTCTCCTCTCCTTGTGTATTTCATACAAATTATTTCCCGAGGGGATGTTATTTATGATTAAAAGAGAATTTTATTATCCCAGATCTACTTCATTATTGGATGTTTCTGGAATCATCGCTCGGGTATACCATTCAAGGGAATTTAAGGATTGTTGCTTGGTGTTTAATTTTTAAATGGTGTGTGTTTTTGTGTACTGTGGTGCCATGAACCAATGTTGGGGTGCCATGTTCCTGAGGTCGTGGCTATTTTATATACCTATATTTGTAAAGGGGATTAAATTTAGTGATAAATGGTTGTTTGGGAACGCTGCTTGGATCCGGGACCACCCTGGGGGTGCATTACTCTGTTTAGCCGTTTGGCCAGTATACACGAGGGTATACCTTTATACTAATTATTATAGAATTTCCTAGAGTGGAATTTCATGTGTATTACTTGTTTACATGTTGTGCATGGCCCGATTACATGTTTATCCTGATGGAAGTGTTGTGATTAGCCTATGGGAAATGTACTACATAGCCTTTGGGAAACTTCATAAGTGCTTGTGGGAAGTTGATTCTGTGCTTGTGGGAGACACCTATTATGCCTGTGGGCTTGGTTCGATATGCATGTGGGTAGATTCCTCTATTTGGATTCTCTTTACCTAAGGGTAAGGGTTTACATGTCTGAGGACAGTGGATATTTTACTTAGAATATTCACTGTGGTGATATCATAAATTGAATGTTTAAAAGAATAACAAAATGTGAATATAACTGTTAAATATAGTTACTTTTGAGTACTTATTAGTTTATTGCATTTTACAACTGTATACTGTTGTTTCATATTTTCATACAGTTGGAAATGGTCTTTTGATGGGTGCCTACTTGGATTTATTTCTCACACCCTGTTTTGGTCATGTCTTCATCCCAAACAGATTACATTTCTTCCGGTGTGGATAAGGGCAAGGGACCCTATACAGGAACTTGATTGCTGCTGAGGAGTAAGGAATCATGGGAATAGGCGTGGGATCATGATGCTTCCCTCTGTTTTTTTTGTTTTTTCGTACTCTGTATTGTACTATACTGCATTGTTGTGTAACATGTTCTGGCTATTTTCTTAGAAGATGAGGCATGTTGAATCATTATATATAACTGTTGGTTACCCTTTACTAAAGTAATATATGTATGGTTTATTTCTTCGGAAGATGTTGTACGTTATTTATTTTTTTCCGTTGTACTACACATTGACAAAAGAGGGCATTGTTTCCCCACTATCAGACCTAGGTCCTCACTGCTAGTCGGTAGCCTCTGGCATTTGGGGAAATTCTCTTGAGGTCACATGGCGAACTAGGTTCGAGGAACCCGTTTAGTGGCACCCGGAACTGGGACGTTACATGGTCGCCCAACTCTTAACCCGATCTTGAAGGACACATGTCTTGAGACATTGTCTGGATCACCATGGTTTCTTAACAAGCACTATGTCATCACAATAAATTATATAGTAATTTATTTACACAAAAATAATATTTTCTCATTTGTTAATTGGATGACCACACAAACCAATTAAGAATCATCAATAAACAGTAATATATAACAACAAAAATTACATAATATCTATAGAATAAAACATCGAAATCTAAAATTTAAATTTATAAAAAATATATGTGTGTGTATATATATATATGATATCAGGTTAAATCATATAAATATTGATTATAAATTATGTAAAACTAAATAACTTTCCCAAGGTAAAAATATCCTTAAACTACTATATTAGACATAATCTTCATGAATCCTTGTTTCTATTATCTCAAACAAGAATGTTCATTATAAATAATATTGGTAACATAACTATATAGTTCAGTTACCCTTTATTGTGTCCTTAAAAACATTGTTCACATATTCCTAAAGGAATATATTAGGTGTAATTCATAAATACTATTTTTATTATACAATGAATCTATATAAGAACATCATCAATGAAAAAAAATCTATCTAGCATGAAAACCATTTTAAAATAATTTCGCATGAAAAAAAACATTTAAAACATTTTTTTTCTCAAAAGAATTCATTTTTCCAAAAAAATGAATCAACACGGCATAATTCACCATTACCATATATTCATATTTAACACACCTTGATATGGAATAATCTTATCTAACACCATATTCTTCAAAAATAACTTTAATCATAAATGCATGGGAATCAAAATAAAATAATTCATATTAAAAAACATATTAGAATCATGTTTTTATAGCCTAGAGTGACTCACCTAATACATATTTTTTAATATGTATACAAATTTTCCACAACATGGAAGCAGTCTCTATCTTCCCTGAACCTAGAAATACAACCATGGTAATTATCCTTCCATAATGTCGATTTTTGGATGATCCCTCAAAATTCCTCCCAATGTCTCCCTCAGTCCCATGGGTAACACTCCCTATATAGTATAAGAAATGTTACATGGTCGTTTTGGTCTATGTCACACACAAACCCAATTTCTCCCATGTGATACTCAATACCAAACAAAAAAACATCAACAATTTCCATTTTTAAAAATAAACCTTTCCTGTAACGGTAAAACAACATTCATATTGTAAAAATCCTTTTAGAATCATTTTTAAATTAATTTAAAACCAAAAATAGAACTTCAAAGATTTTATCAAACACATCTAATGAATTTATACCATCATCCATTCAAAATTAAACTCTATACCCTAAAATTTCATTTCATTTAATAAATCACTACAATCATGGATAACCAATAAACTGTAAAAACCTTAAATTTGAATTTTATAAATAAAAACCAATAGAAAATAATAAATAATTATAATTCATAAAAATGTAACTAAAATTGGAAAATCTATCTTGATTCTAGACAAAAACTTGTCACTATTGGTGTAGAAAATGCATTCCATGGGATTATTAGTAGTTGGGGTGTGGCTTAGTGTCAAGAAAAATCTAAGCCTACATGAAAAAAAGGGTTCAAAAAAATTTGTCATAGGACTATATCAATACTATAGTGGTACTATAGAAGTGGTGGGCACTGTAGGGGGAGGGTACAATTGCAGTACTATTCATAGAATGGACATTGGGACAAAAAAATCAGGCATATGGGCAATGTATTGGGCTACATGCCCACTAGGGCTTCGGGCAATATAATGGGTCTCTCTCTACCCAATCAAAAGATGTATTTTGTTTTCTTTAATAAAAAAAGAGATATCGTCCCCAACCGTTAAAAAAATTCTATGGGATTAGTCAAGGAGAATACAGTTTGTTTGGATAGAATCATAGACCAAACAGCCCAAAAATCAACCATAAGGGTGTACTTCTTAAATATATTTCATGGATACATCTTCCCCTCGGTGAATATACACATCCCTAATGGAACACTATGTGAGTTTGATGACACAATGTGACCATTATAAAGGGTTGATATTGTGCATCATGATTTCAATGAATCCCCACCCACTCAAGAAGACAACATTTAATTTGTAAAAAACATTGTGGCATAGAGTAAGACTTTTTCATATAAATTCCCTACTAATTCTTACATTAAAGGATTCACTCTAACCATTTGACGTACAAATTATACCCGATTCTTAGATAAACCTAATCCTCTCGATCTAACCAAAAATAGATCACCCAAGGTATACTTGCATTTCACAACCCATTTTCCCATGTCTCTAAACACATACACCAATGGCTGGGATTGCTTTCTTGAATTCATGCACCCATTGGGGAGGATAATGTCCCTTAGGGATACTTTAGGAATCCTTAGGAATTCAGTTTTCATGAAGCACTCATATCCTAGGATAAGACATCGTACTATGGTAGGGTCACTGTGTTTTGTGAGGAATCATTATTTTTGATGCCGTTATCCACATCAATGCTCCTGGATATTTCAAATAACCTCTCTATGAGGTATGCATCTTTGTAAAACCTGCATCTTTGGCCTCTACATGTCACCTCCCTTATAATGAAATCTCTTCATGAGGGTTGAGTGATCCAATAATCTACACTCATCTGGTATTGTTATAGATACACCTTTATTCCTTATGTGACCTATTACACCCTTTCCTAAGGCCTTCTCAACATTCAGTATGTCATGAGACTCTTATTTACCTATTTCTTCTCATTATAGGTATGTTATCCCCCCTTTCTTATCATCATAGTGACATTAATGTGGACTTTGTGACTATTCACTCCTCCAAACCATTAAAACAATAAATTTCTCAATATGGACCCTTCCTAAGGGTTAATGATACATTGTTATATAATCACAAGTTGTATGGAGTGAATCCCCCATGTTCAAGCTGCATGACATAATATTTCTTAGCACAAATGATTCAGAACAGAAGACTTTAAACTATAACCACTCATAGTGGGTAAAACATAGAATGTAACATGTATGGGTGACATAGAATGAAATCCTCCTCACATGGAATGGAATCCTCCCCACCCCCTTAATAGGGAATTTTTTCCTCCTTGTCATACCTTCTAATGTAATACCCTGGCCTTTATATTAGGAGGAGGCATCTTTTCACCTTTTCCCCCAAAGTACAAGGCTCAGAGTAGTGATGGGCACCAAGAAGCATTCTCCATCCAATACACTCAAAACCCAATACCTATCCTTTTTTATTTTAAATTATGTAAAGCATCCACGCATAATATCCACTAACAAAAAATGATATTCTCTACACATGAAATGAGATCCTCCACTGGTAGCTTTCATGCATAAGCCCCAAACAATCTTATGCTGGAAAATCTTTTTTACTTGAGATTCAACTCTACTACATCATCTTATTTCACTCACTGAGCATGACATACATGGTCATGGTGGTTTGTAGAAACCCTCACATCCATCCACCACCCGAATTTGTATATCCAATTTGTTATCCCCGTCCAAAAATTGGTAGCTCTCAAGCGTAATCCCTAGACAATCATGGGATTTTCTCGTGGAGTAATCTCTAACCATATTCTCTATTTCCCTGGGCCCCCTACTTAAATGTATGAATGAATTACCCTTCTCAAAATATGTGGTATTGTATTCCCTATCACTATGGTACATTGGAAGCCTCTTTGAGTCCCAATCCCAAAATTCCATTAACTGCATTTATTTTACCCATTCCACCCATAATATATCCTAAATTTATCCCCGGCACCATGGCTAGGAAAAATTATGCCACCCATTTGTGACATTCCTACACATGATCCCCATATACATCTTCACTTCTCTCAATAGAAGATTTCCAGATACTATGCATAAACCCCACACATCCAATCAAACTATCTAGGTTTTGATCACAGTCTCATTAATAAGATATGTTTGGGGCCTATTTGAGGTTCAATTCTATCCACTAGTAAACCTTGGGGTCTCCATCAGTGGGGTGCACCCCCACTTATCCATCTCATTTAGAGTCTATATCAACCTTCATGGTGTTGCAACATCCTTTCTTGGGACACACCTTTTCGATCGACCTCATAGGGTGTTTTGATATATCCATTGGTAAACCTTATAGGTGCTACCCCTTAGGGCACACCTCACTGATCTTCCACCACTAGACATTCTAATTAATTCGCTCCATATCTGCATGTCATTAAACTCATGACCTATCACATTGGTACATCATGTTAACCTAGTGATGCCTAATGAAAACCGTAGAAGAGACACCTATGGCATCAGATACCCCATGATCTATGAGAGATTCTTCAGGTTCTATGCTTATGACACTATCACATGGGCTGAATATAGGTGACAGATGTTTCAGTGTCCAATCATGACAAAAATTCCCAAATGAATACTCTCCTAACTGATATTTTTTCCCTATCAAGACCCCATGGAATTACCAGATAGATATAGCTTAAATAACCGGTGTTCAAAAAGTGATGGCATTAGGAATGTGTTTCATGAACATGTCTTGATCTATAGGGGAGATTCATACTATGTGACAACCTCCAAGAAATAATCCATAGAAATAATAACCAACATCCAACAAACTTTTTTCCATTAAGGACCATACATAACATTTCAAATTGATGAATATCACTTTTCTATGGAAAGTGAGAACCATAGGTAACAATTACACAACAGTACCACACCAAAATCTCATACAGAGGGTTCCCCAATAGAAGCATCAGAAACAAAAATGGTGAACATGATGTGAAAACTTTCCCCCCAACATATGGACTAGTTGTTTTTTAGACATCAGTAGATTGCAGGTCACATGATTCATCTATCTGGTACCAATTCCCACTAATTAAATAATAAAACTCGAATAGAACACACCAATTATTAATCCAGTTAATCATTGGGAATCACAGTCTCTGATTTCATCATCATGGATATCTCTCTCCATATCCAATTAAGATCTTATTACACTAGGGAATTGGAAATTTCATTCGTTGAACTTATACTGATGGCTATATGCCCTTGTTTACCTGGCCCTAAGATATAGGAAACCAATTCCCCACGCCTATAAGAGCATGGGAAGTATAATTTTCAATGCAACAAACTTGTAAAATACCAACTCTGACATGAAGTCATTCTTAGTTAAGACTATTGATATCCCATTCCCCATATCACCCTCATAGATCATTCAATGGATGGTGATAGACACCCTCATACACTAATATGAGCTGAAGGTGTCATTCCCATTATGGATAGGGCCTACCATGACCTAGTGGATTCTACACATTGTAGAAACCACCCCTAGGTTCATGTAGGGATCTGTCACACCCATATACAACAACAAACCACTTCACTAGCCTCTCCCTTGAGTGATCATATGAATTTTTCCCTTATTACAAGGAGGAAGGGGACTCATGAGACCACATGACTATGAATGATTCCTAAGAGCCACCAACTATGGATACCACTAAACCCATTCAATTCAACCAATGATTGATATATCAGGAGGGGAATATATGGATCATACACTTTCTCCCCCAACACTAGTTTAGATGACCCAACACCAATTTTAGGATCATTCTTAAGGAGAAACTCATTAGGGGTGTAATCTTCATCAATAGCTCAAGATTATTTTACCACCCTAGTGTATTCATCCAAATCACTACTATTTTAGATCAGGGACATGTCAATGACCAATTGGCATTGAGACTCCAACTATCCAATGGTATGGTTGGGATGACTCTGTTAGTTGATGGCTTCATTAGAAATTAACATGGGTCGGCCCACGATAATAAGATCTAATATGGAGGGCCTAGTACCAACACCATTTAGAGTGTATGTGCTCCCCACTCTCACTTTCCTCATGGAGTTCCTACCCATGTTTCCAATACACATCAATGTAGAGGTCCTCCCTACCTTTTATACTTTTCATATAGAGGTCATCCTTATGCCTATGGTTCCAAATATAGAGATACTCCCCATATCATGTACCATAAATGTGAATGTACTCCTCACATAATTCCTAGATCAAGTAGGGGCCTTCCCTGATCCATTATCAACCAACACAGAGGTCCTACCTATTGAATAAATGATTATAATGGTGGTCATTCCCACTCCTTCAATAGTCTATATGGAGTCCCTCCCCATGTTTCCACCAACCCATGTGTAGTTCATCCCCCCTCGAACATTGTTCCATGAAGATGTACTCATTTTATCAACACCCATTATTGAGGTCATCCCTATACAACCACGGGCTATAATGGAGGCCCTCCTCATGTAGTAGATGACTACCATAGTGGTCGTCCCTATATTTCTATAAGTCATAGTGGAGGTCATGCCAATGCATTCATCACTTTCTATATATTTCCACCCTGTAATCATGCTTATCAACACAATTGGCCACCCCATATCCAATTGGCTAAATGAAAATTCCCTCCTCACACATCATCCCACCGAAGTGGAAGCCATCCCGACTCTCACATCAGCCCCAGTAATTACCTCCTCACTTCAAAAACAACTAATATATAGGTCCTCCTCATATCCCAGTCATCATGAGTATTGTTCATCCCATCTGTTTTTCCATCCCACATTATGTTCCTCCCATGCCAAAAAACCATTATGCCTAGAATAACCAACCCATGCTTGAAGGGAGAACATCCTCCACAAAAGGAAAAACACTATAAGGCTCCATGTAGTCTACAATACCATTTGTTTCTCTCATTACAATGATGAAGTTGATTCTATGATGGAGAAATCACCCTTGTCATCTTCATCATAGAATATGTTAGGATCCCAACCGGTGAAATTAGTCATCTTAGAAGGTGAGATCCACCATATCTTTTAATCGCATTGTAGTTACATACATGTGGATGAATATTTGGCTCCCTTCTTGGATATTGTAGTGTATTCATCAATGTCATCACTAGTTTCATTGTATTCATCTAAAAGAGATAATATATATCTGTTTTGGTATTAGATATACAATGAGAATCATATCAAACTATAGATGAATACAACTTCACCTGTACATGATGTGGGGGTATGTAACCATTACTATAGGGACACAATGATGCAGATGATGACATCCCCAAGAGGCAACCCAATGTCTAGAAATAATTCAGCTCATGTCTTGGCTTCACTATTGACTATTTCATGGGAACACCAATCTAAATTTGAGTTTCTACTTGTTTGTCGGCCATCACTGGTTGATGTTTGGGGCAACCATGATTGTTACACAACATCCGAGAATGGATGATCTTGGGACACCCAGTCTGGTAATAAATTTTAATAAGTGTTTTGTCACAATCAAATTTCAAAATTTGGAATTATAGAGTTACTCACCCATGATGAGGTCTCATGGTGCTACCAGACCATCGGGGTGATGCATTTTTACCACTATGATAGTCGGTATGCTTACCTAATGTGTATGAAGCAGTTTGAATACATTTATTACTTGTATCATGTGGTCAAATTGGCAGCAATCCCAGTGGATCCAAACCTTATGTAACATTTATACCATATAACCCTCTATAAAAAATCTATTCAATGTTTCAAAATACTCCATGAATAATGGTATAGGAATCCCCACAAGTGCAGAATTTGGGTTTGTGGTTGTACACTACTCCCGACTATAGTTCCATCCAACGATTTCATGACCATCTCAGTAATATTGATGAGATAGCTCCGAGTATTTCCATTTTGAATATAGATTTTCATAGGGTATGTAATGATAGGGCCACTGACATAGGTTTTGATGATGTAAACCCTATACTTGGGGTAGTTTAGTATTAGGTGGAACCCTATAAGGGTGGTATCACTCACATGAAAAGTCATATAGTCAGCCATTGGGAACTCTTAACATTGTTTTGAATTGGAATAAAAATTAACAATGAAAATGGACCACTTAATCTATGTAATCCACATGATGATTCCTAAGGGAAAGAGGTATATCTTGATATTTTTGACTAAATCCATAAGATTATAGATTAAGTGGGGATACATGAAGAGATCCTTGCTGAGCACCAAGAAGAGCCGTGCACAGATATGGAAGTCCGACAAAGGATCGGGTTCCCCCACCACTAGGGATCTAGGGTCACCCAAATGTCCTTATCATACAGTAGCCCCCAATCATCATAGTATATCGTGCACATTCTTACAAGGTAGAAATCAGAATATACTGAAAACAACCATCGTATGTGCCTTTGAATGCACCAGAGACACATGGTAATTCCCACATGATATGTTTCAAACCTCTCCACAAGCTACATCACATGATGTTTCATATACCACACAGTGAGAAACTAATCATGCCTATCAGGTTGAATATCCTATCAAAACTTTATTATTATAGATTGTTTATCAGGATAGAAATCCTAGACCAAAATATTTGATTGTCGATCACACCACTCGACTCAAAGCCATTGAGATGATATAGGTGGAAAATCCACCTGATGGAGATCTACATCCATCATGGGTGGATGATATGTGACTAACCAATGATTTTTGGAGTCCAACCTTCACACCCATAAACATGATGGGTGACCTACTACAACATCAAGACAACATTATCTCAATGTGTGGTCCCATGTAGGGAACCTCAATACTGTAAATAGATCACAATGCTATGCTGTTTTGTTAAGGCATTGGATGAGCCATGGTTCTTCTATTAAAACTGGTTACCCGTTGGTTCTATCACTTATTTGGAAGTTCCTCGTAGGAAATTTATCAACTATTTCATCTCCACCTTGCAAAATATAAGCATTTCCATACTCTTAATGTTTAAACAAAGCATGATTAATGTGTAACCGTATTATTCACCCTGTGGAAGGGCCTCAATTATTTTTTTCATCCTTCCACAGACCCATGAATACCTATTGACTATGTGTGTGGGAAATTTTATGTCTGGAGTAGTTCCTTCCCTAATCCCTCATTACTTCTTAGGGGAAATTATGGGTATCTTGGACATGTCCCATCACCTAGAGGAATCCTTGCAACTGGATAATAAAGAGTGAACATTTCCCCTCCTTTCTCTTGCATTAAGTATTACAAACAAAGATACATGAACTACAGTACATGTGGAGGTTCTAGAGTACTTTGAGATGTTACACACAGTTCCTCACCAAGATAGGCCTTTGAACACATAGCATAACAATTTGAAACATATATAGGCTTATACTCTCCTAGAATAGAACTGGCTGACACCTACCCACTAAGTGCCACCGTCCAAACAAGACAATGTTGTTCCATCCCCCCATTAGTATCCAGCCACTAGAGTAGGCCAATCTATGAGTGATTCATTTCGAGAAACGTGAAATAAGACCTCATCTTTCAAGGATGCATATTCCCATGGTTATTTCAATAGTTCTTTTGATAATGGGGTTGTGAACCTTCCATAATGTAGAAATTCCCATGAGGCTCTAGCTTAATGATTTCCATGACTAATTTACATAACATAGAATATATGTTAATTCCATCAATTAATGATATTTGTTCATAGATTATATCCATGAACAAGTAGTAAATGATGTAGTCATTTTAGGCCATGTTTTGGGATAGGTGATGTGCATCACTATTGTGCTTGATAGTGTAAATAAATATTCTAATGAATTTAATCATGTTTATAGCCTTAGAACAAAAAAATCTGAATCTTTCTAGATTTTAGAGTAGATTCACAAGACCATAGTGTCATCCATTCCCACTTCAATCGGCTCAACATCTTGATGTTATCATACCTTCTTCGACAACCACTTCTGTATCCATGTCATAATCTTCCTCATCTTAGAATAGTATGCACCGATGATGTAAGAGAAATAAAAGATACAACTTAGTATCAGATTCATCACAATATTAGTGATTTAATTCCTCTAGATAATGTGATAATCCTTCAAATATGTTCATAATTGGATGAATACATTGATGATGAGTAGTGTATTGAGTTTGTGAATATAGTCAATATTGTGGAACCCTTGATGGTTATCAATGACGAGGAGTATCAAGAATTCATTATGAATATCTCAGTTCGATGTAATCATCAAAGTAGCCAATGGTATATAAAACATGTAAATACTCTGCCCAGTTCCCCAAGAAAAGGCATTCATGCTATGGAGACCAGACAATAGGTTTAGTGAAACCCATATTAGGCATAGTCCCCTCAATGTGTTTTTATAAATTCATAAGAATTGATGATAATTCTACACAACTATGAATAACAACAATAAACATCTCAGGATCATCCCTGACCATCTAAATCTTGGATTTACTAAGTAGATAAAAATCCTTTGGTGATTCGCAGCATGTCATTTGACCAGAATTAAGATATTTCTATCACTACCCAACATTCAATGGATCAACCAGCAATGCTTGTCTTACCACATTCCAAAGATAAATTACCACTAGTATAAATGTATGTATTTTATCGAATTATGATGTGTCGAAGAACCTTTCCTACATACCTATGAATATATCAATTTTTTAATCTTTATATCTGTTAATAGAAATGTGGTAAGCTCTTGCAGAATCCTTGAAAAGACACCTCTTTTAAGAAATAATGGTATCAGC
Organism: Viscum album; assembly: GCA_963277665.1. NCBI lineage: Eukaryota > Viridiplantae > Streptophyta > Magnoliopsida > Santalales > Viscaceae > Viscum > Viscum album. Next base: position 154,584,651 of record OY728158.1, on the reverse strand, counting down.
CTTGGAGACCATCTATGTTGAGGAATTTTAATGAGTATTGTTTCATTAAATTATTTTATTTTAAAGAATATGAAGGTTTTATGATGTAGGGGAACATCCACACAAAATAAATCAACGACTATTTCATTGGTGTAGAAGTCTGTCACTATTTAGTTACGGCAGTTTCTCTGAACAATATCAACCTAACCCAGACACTCTTCATGGTCGAGCTAACTAAAGTATGCCGCATTCCTTATAAAATGATTATCATGTTTTTTTATATTATTGAGAAATTTTTATGTGGAATAATCCATTTGATGAAATATTTTTGTGTTTTTGTATAAAACATTGAATTCACTGTTATCTCGTAGGATACATCATTCAATACACTAATGGGTAGGCCCTAGCTCCATCCATATGAAATAGTTCCCTCATCATATCACATATTCCTGAAGTAATCCCTTATTTGTCGAGTAGGCATACTAGATGAATATTATTTTTCAGTAGACACTTTTTAACCCTCCAATATATATTTTTATATTAATATATCATGAACATAATTTTTTGACTAATCATGTCAAGTAGATGACGACTATAGTTGACCCATGGAAAGTCTTGGATCGTAATTTATTTTTCATTATTCCCCAATTAGAGGCCATAATTTCATGGAGTGGGACAATGATTCATCATTTTTAGAATAAGGTGACATGTCCCCAGATACAAGAGATATAAGAGGAATAACTCTTAATCTGACACATGACAAGCTTGAGTGATTCATGAAATCCTAACCCCAATGAAGTATTAATATATCCTCAAAATAGCCACTTCTCCATGACACCTTAATATATTTCATAGAGATTGGGTAATTCTCTAGAAATTAACCCACTACAACTACTATGATACCATTCATGGAAACCATGGTAGAAGTCATAATGAAATTAGGTTGATTGCTATTGTTTCCCTTGTTTCAACAGGGCATGAATTACATAATAGGGATTTTTTTCCACCTATATTGGAACTATTTTTCATTTAGTCATGTTGGATAAACAGTCTCCTCCCACTAATTCCCTTGCCCCCTAAAATGATGGTAATTCATAATATTTTCCTACTTCATTCGAAGAGGGAATCTCATTCAATTTAGATGAGTTGGTTTAAGTTAAGCTTAATTCTATGGTTGTTATATGGATGATGTTTATCAATACTGCTAAACCACCTAAGGAATAGTATCTATATGTAGCTTTACCAATGAAACATCATGATGTATTTTCACAGAGTTTAAATGAGATTTTAGTACTAGACCCTAAAGTCATTGTCCACCATCATGGTCTCCTGGTGATTCCTCATGGGTTCAAGAAGAATACCAGGATAATACACCCTTCTTATGATTTCCTATTCAAGGAAAAAATATGATAAGAATGTTAAATCCATCATTTTCAAGGAATTTCATTTCCCCATGTTGTGAACCCACGTTGTTCCCTTCAGAAAGGAGAACTAGAAAATTAGATTCTATAACAACATATGGGATCTCTACCACCACTATACAAATGATGATTTTCCCCTTCCAATGACCTAATGTTTGATTAATGGAATAGCAAGGTTCTAGGAAATCTCGTTTTTAATAGATACTATAGATACAGTCAAATCCATGTGGAATCCAAAGATGAAGATTGTACCAACATCACACCACTTTAGGAAACCTTCTCCTATCAGGTCATTCTCTTAAGTCTAAAGAATGGAAGAACCAACAATCAGATAACCGTACATAACGCCTTCAATCCTATCTACATGACTCTAGTGGAAATCTTTTATCATGATTTGGTAGTCAAATCCCTCCAGCATTAGGACCATCTAAGAGATCTTGAGTAATTATCTAGATTACCCTATTCTGAACTCTTGAAAATGAGACCATTGAAGGGTTCTTTCAATGTTACCTTAGATATGTATCTCTAGTTTATAATGAGTTATAGAGGCATTGAAATTAACCCAAAGAATATCATTTATACCAGTAATACGTATCCTTCGCACAAACTCTATGACACCAAGGTCCTCATGGCCACTTATCCTACATACGTTTATTCATCTCGAATCTGAACGGCATGTGTAGGTCCTTCTCCATCATTATTAAGAATGTTACCATCTAGTAGTTGGAAGATGAGTTCCATAGTGTGTTTGAGGAAATAAAGAATTATCTTCTACAACCCCTAGTTCATATGTCACCAATATTAGAGAAACCATTGTGGTCCTCTTTGGGACCAGCCTAGAGTGGTCCCTCGGTTCCCTACATTCTCAGAAGAGAAAAAAAAGAAACTGAATATTTTATACTATCTATGACTTTTTCTCCACAACATCGAGACCAGAAATTCTCCTATTAAAAAGAGATACCTTGAATTTAATTTCACAGTAATGAAATTGCGACACTACCTAAAAAATCATGAGATTTATTTGTTGTCCTATTTATACCTTCTAATGTATATCTTTAGCCGCCCAATGTTTCTAGGAAAAATATCATGATCGGTAGTTATCCTTTATAAATTCAACATCAGGTTTATTCCATAGAAGTCAATTAATGTCCAGGAATTGGATGACTTCATGGCCACCCATATAGACCTAGTAGAGTACTCCTAAGATCTTTCTTTCTTAGATGATGCCATATTTTTCATATACAAGGAAATGATATGTAAGTAGATTAAATTTTATGGTGCCTCCCGATATATAACTTTTAGAAGGATTTACTATCCCAAGAATAATATATTAAGCTAGAAGAATTTCTTCATTACACCTAGATCGATTGACCTTTAAAACTCAGTCCTTCAACTAGATGGCTCCATAAATAATGAGTTGGAGTATTATTATCATGGTACTTGTATCGAGCTAGCATTGAAGAATAATTATCACCACCAACATTTGAAGGGAGACTCTATGTTCATCATCTTAAATATCAATGGTGACAGCATAATCTAGAAGACATACCGTTTATGTTTAAGAGCACTCATGAATTTATGTCATATTCCACTTTTGTACCAAAAGAAACTAATATCTATGTGTCCTAGATTGATTATGTTGATTTCTTGGTCAGTCTAGCTACCTCTCTTTTAGATCCAATATAGGATTACCATTTTATTCATGTAGAACCTCGCCATGTTATCATTTTCATCAACTCGGATAACAATAAAAACAAATAGATAAACTAGTTCGACACTATTATTCTCACATCGAGAAATCTTGCTACTCATACAGTAGGATAAATAACCTAATGATCAACTCTATTTATCAATTATCACTGGAGTGACATTCTCCCATCATAACTACCTGAATTTAAGAAAATCCAGGGGCATGGATAGAATTTCACCATCCATAGTGGGACCAACATTAAGAAACAACTTTACAAATGTTGATTTGATGGAATTATAATCCATTCCATCAAAGGATTTGAGATTCCCTAGGTTATCCAGTAGGATCATTCTAGATCGTACGGTGCACATCAGTTAGGTTTGAATATATTCCACTATATTCGTAGGTTGGAATACTTCTTTCCCATAATGGTCGTTGAAAATATCATGTTCTCTATGATATTCCACACATGTAAGATTCATGGAAACTTTTTTACATCAAGAGAAGAAGATCCTCTATACTACCAAGTATTCATGTCCCTTTTTCATACAAGGACTAAATTCCATGGGACCCTATTCACCAGCATGCGCCAGTCAATGCAGGTTCATTCTGACTATGGTGGTTTTCTTTCCCAAGTGGAAAAAATTGAATCCACTAATGGAATTAATGTCCCAATCAGTTTGTTGAATTTCTGAACTCCAATATCATTTATCGATTTTGAGTCACAACAAGTTGTATAATTTGTGGCATCCAATATCAATTATCAATTGCGATTCTCTCACCCTATTCTCATCGATAACAATAACAACATTCAGGCTGCTGAGAAAAAAACATTGTACACAATGTATATCATCTATTCTAACCATAATCCCCACTACCATGTAGAGTTTAAGGGAAATATCATGGATTTTAACACAACCTTATCCAATAAAATCCAAAATATAGTTTGCCGAAAGAAAAAGTTGGCAGGAAAAGTACCCTAGTGCCCTATAATGTTATCATATAATGACTTATCATTCCTCCCAGGTTAAACTATGTTCTTTGTTTTATGGAATAAAGGACATCATACCCGTTAAAAATCAGTTAACATTACTATTAATAGATATCTAAGATCATCAAATATCATAAAATGTAGAAATTTTTTTTCTATCAATGTTATAATCCCTCGATGAAAGATGGATTCAAGACTTGAACAATTAGGAGATGCAACATAATAATATATAAAGGGTGTTTAACAAGAAGTTTCACTTTATCACTTTCATCAAAGGTGATATAGTATTGTCTCTCTAAACCAAAATAATATCAATAAGTAAGACACTAAAGTTGGAAACCAAGTGGGAGGGTCCATAAATCATTCACATGGTCTATCCTAATGGTTTATACTAATTATTTAACATGGATAGAGAGTGAACCACTCCCCAAAAAAATAAAAAAATTTCAAGAATTAAATCAATAAATAATTATAAGTACCCATAACATGACGATACATATGGATCTTGAGTCCAAATAACATGATTCTAAACAATGTATGGGTTTTCTTGGGAATTGTGACTTGTAGTGAGGGATTTATATGTCAATAATTCTTGTTGGGTTTTGGGAGATTAATTATAAAAATTTATCTTTGAATGCTTGTCCCCTAATTTCCATGTGTCATGATGATAAAAAATGTAATAATAAACATCCTAGCTAGAAAACGTTAAATACCAGTGTTCCCAGTCCTCACCAAATAATTTTAAATGACACTCATCAGTCCTATCATGTACCATAAACTATTGAGTTTTTTTACCCAATTCACAAAAGAAGGATTTATATAATCCATTTAAAACACTAATTACTTTTAACTATCTAAAAACTATATTCCTAAATGAATGATGAATAGTGGCAAAAAATAGTGATGTTCCTGACTGATAGAACATCACCTTCAACACCAATCATATACTATGCCAAGTTCAGGAACTATATGTGGGTGGATTACCATCCATATAGTATATGTATCAATTATCATACAATTTATCTTTGTTACCATACACATGTTCACTACCGCTTTTATTTTTTTCCCTTCATGCCCCATTTTTAGCATCTGAGCCTACTTGGCTCATTCACATCTGTGGTTATTTTTACTTATCTAATATCAATGATTCCTTGGCAAAATGTAGTTTATAATTGGGATTCCAAAGACTCTATTACATCATATTTCTCTCTCTTCCATTCCACATATTCCAATTTCGGGGAGCCTCCTCCCCTTGTTCCAAACACTATAACCATACACTAGAAGCATATTTTCCATTCTTCATAAATTCAAACTACATGCAGATGTCATCAGAAAAAATGTGTTCTGTGGTTTTGACACTCTTTAGATTCATTCAAATTATGGTTTCCATAAAAATATACTATTCCAACCCATATGAGATACCCTCATAGTTTCTTGGTCCCAATTCTACAATAATAAACTAAGAGCTAACATCCTGAACGCATGATTTTAAACAACAATCATGCCCTAAACAGACATAGGATGCCTTATGAGAATCATTGGATGCCTAAATTACCTCACATGAGAGAATTCCCCCACCCCACTAGTGTATGTAACTTACCTCATTATGTTAATGAACTACCTGTGCCTTGATTCCCATCATTATGGGTTTCGTAGTGATGTTGAAATTTTTTTTCTCCAGGCCCAGCAACAAATTCCCCACACTTCAACCTCTAGTTCTCGATTATGGTATATCTCATACAACATTAAACCATATGAAACTAATACCATGATATTTTTATGTGGTTTGGGGCCTCATTTTCTAATTTATTTCAGTTATTACCTCTCTCACTACATAAACATCATTGAACACCCCTTTTTCTCATGGTCAAATCATTAGAGACATAAATGATATAATGTTCCCCTTATGGTATGTATTTAGAATATGATCCTCCTTTACCTCATTTGTTTCAGGTTTTTACTCTTTATCTCGTATAGATTCACTAATAATATAAATTATTCTAATTCAGTCTAGGAAAAGATACATTCATTTTTTTCCATAGTCTAACAAAGATGACATTAATGTACATGAACTTTCCATGGTAGATTCCACTTTCTGATAAGGTCCATTCCTCACATCATGTATTCCCTAATTATATTTTTGTCATCATTAAAATACATAAATACCACCTAACATTGATGGTCTTGTTCCATTTCATATCACTTCCCATTTTAGGGTAATTCCTGAATGGATATCTAGAAATGGACAACAAATATGGTGTTTTGAACTTGTTTAATGGTTCATTATTCATTTTTCACCCATTTTTGATTGGTGTGGTCATAGTCCCTATATTTTGGAAATTGTCAATAGTCGATCCTTACACACCAGTATCTCCTCTATCCCGACCATGAATTCTATGACATAATTCCCTTACATTTCCATGTTTCATGGTAGAATTACTCTATTGGAATTACCACTAATGTACCCCGTCAAATTTTAGGTGTATCCCCTAAAACATTAAATGTTTCTCACTCCGTGAAATGGCTCATGTGGGATTAGTATTTCTAATAGGTTGTGTACCGATGTGTTCAAGCCGCATGTGACCCAATTTGGTCAAATCTCTATGACATTAAACATGAGTTTTATGTATATTCATCACATTAAATGGAATACCAATCTCTTAGGGATGTGGGGTGAGGCTTGGTATCCATATACCTCATTCACATCCTCATCATTCTATCTCCTAATACTTTTGCACCATGTGAACATCTTTTTTCTCATTCACTTTCGGTTTGTTTCCACTATTCTATAAAAATATATTGGGAATAGGTATTTTCTAGAATATGAAAGATGAAATTAAATTTCATTATAGGGTCTAAGTTGTGTGACCATAAACTATGCTCAGTAAACCGATAACATTATGTTAAATTGTCTGAATCATCCATTCCACATGATGTTTAGTGGTACAATACATCATCCACAAAATATGAAAAAAACATTCATGCCTATCATCCTTGGTTTCATGACATGAAACTGCAAAACGTTCAAGGCCCTTGCGTGAGAGTTCCTTTACCCAATGTGGGTCATCCATAAAATTGTTCATATTTTAATGTATCACATGACATTCAAAAAGATAATCCCATAGTCATGGGATTTGGTCATTCTTCAGGCCATTATTCATAATAAAATGTTTTCTATGTCGTATAGGAATACTTCCATAAGTTTTTGAGTCTCATTGAACATTACATCACTCGGTTTCCACACATCACATACCCAAAATTTATATCTGCGTAATATTACTCATTTGAAGAGACACCCTTAAAGAAAGATCTCATGTCATGTAATCTCATCTACCATCTTGGGCCAGCATTCTGAAGATATCAGATGACAATTTGATTTAGGATCTATGTTTCGTACTTGGTCAATATTCAACCCTCATTTGATTGTCCCCATTTCAGGCTAATGGTACTGATATTGCGTATTGAACATGGTCTTTATTCAACCTTCATCATCATTCCATACTCAATTTGTTACATATGTTGAGATTTTTGATAAACACTTCTCATTCTATTTCATTTTGATGATTCTAACATCCCTGGTGTTATCCCATTAATTCTATACGGCATATTGTGAAAAAATTTAGATCTTCCAAGAACCCTATTCTCTAGAAAAAACCTATATCATCTAGGGAAATCCTTGTGGTATGTAAAAAATACTGAACCCTTAGTGTTCATTGATTGCTTGAAAATATCCTAGAAACTGAATAGTCATGTGGGAATTCATTTTTCCCACATTGAACATGACCAATTGTAGCATAGGGACTGATCATTGGGTTTCAATGAAATATGACCAAAAAATTACTTTTAATGAAAACAACATAGTGTGTCCATGCACACACAAAAATTTGCATCAGTAAGATAGAAAACTATAGAGGCATCATAGGACATTCTTATATTTGATCTTCATAAGGGTCCTTGATTGATTTTAACTATATTTCTACTCCTCTGAGAGAATACTACAGCTCCACCAGCCTTTTGTGTATAGAATCTAGGATCTACTACCGCCTCCGGATCTCTTTTTCCTCCACATCATCCATTAGATAATTTTCGTTGGCCCTGATTTACACCAATTCCCTCTTAGCATGGAGTTCAACTTCTTTATGCGATGAATATATTATCTTCTACATGGAATCCTCCAATAGGGACTTCAGTTGCATAAATAGCCTTTATTGAGTGTAAATAAATGTGGGGCACTTATCTGTTTGTTATTCTAGGAACTGGATATCCTGGTTGACATCCTGAATCATCCAACTATTTTCAAATTATAATGACACCAGGCATCATCATGATGCTAAATCCCCTTCTATATTTCTTCAATTTGTTAATAACAAACCCATATGAGTAGACTATGATCATCTACTCCACCATTGCACATGTTCGATAGCCAGGGATGAAGGGATCCAATATGGACAACTAGTTGTGGATCTTGGATCTGAGCATAGAAACATTGGATGAACCTCCTTTCCACAACCTAGATGAAATTATTTTCATCATCCACATTAGGATCATAGTTACTTATCTCCTTAAGATCCACAAGGTCATACTCTAGGTAGGCTGCCAACTGTTCAGTGGAAGGATCCTCCTCTGGAATCTGGTCAGATGAGATGGGCTGCTTATCATGAGGTTGGTAATCCATTCTAGATCCTTTCTAGATAGTGAATTCTCTATCAACCCATTTTCCCTCCTCACAAGTGCCATCACTCGTAGCTATGACTAATTTCTTAACATATGTCATTGTTTTTTCACTAAAATACATGACTCTGCATGTAATGGAATACTTATCGGAAAAGGAACCTTAGATTATCATTCCATTTTTGATAAAATTTCGTTTGACACTCCCAACATTATTCATAAATGGTGCGAGTCGGATATTTAAATGAATAGTATGAATCTATAATGATAGCGGAATTACAAAATCATAATATCTATGGATCTAACTCATAGGTATCTACCATTATAAAACATTGGTATGTCCTCCCATATAAAAGTAATAAACTTGGGGATTCTTAGTCGAATATTTAACTATATCATCATCGGTCTAGTCTATGACCGCTTATCCCCATACATAGGCTCCAGAGTGTGTTCATCCACAAATATTGTGGTGCCTCCATCACCATCAGTAGTGATGCATTTCTCATGATCCTCCATCAAAAAATAGGTTTCTGTTGAGTAATACTAGGAAATGTTTTAGGGAATGTAAAATGCGGTGAAATGAGTTAGATCATACTCTGAAAATTTCATCCCTTTCTCCCATGGAGGATATGATATTTCCACACTCTAGGGTACACCCTATATGAAAATCATCCACAAATATGTTTAATATCCCTCCAGAAAGAAAGCATGGATATCCAGATCAGCTGCATATAGTTGTCGCGGGGATATCAAAGCTAACAACACAATCACTAAGTCTATCATTTGATGTGTTTTACCCTTAGAGTGTACCTTATCCATATAATACCATTACTCCTCTTCATGGGATTCAATGAAACCGGTTTTTGAATGAACATTCCCAAAAATAACCATCCCATGTCTATTGATATTTTCCCATATCCCTTTACCACAAGATAATATATTGTAGGCATTTCTGTTTTCCCAATATTCAAGAATGACATAATCCTTACGAATGTCCATGTGGAACACTCCATTACTATGAGCTATGCTAGATGCCCTATGGAACCACTAGATGGCTCCAATTATTCTCACTTCTCCCTTCCTCTCATGTTCTTCTTCCAAAGAGTGTCGGTCGATGTACTGATGAATATCATCATTCAGTGCATATTTCTTGTTTGATCCCATTGATCGATGGCCATGTCGTTGATACCCAACCTCCTTGTCCAGATCAATAGCCACAACATGATTTTTCCCCCACCTTCCTTAGTTGCATGGTTGAGGGATCACCCCTTTATTGGATAGGATGGTTTTCAACATTAGAATTATCCCAATGTATGTATCCACCTAGATCTTCATATATTCATGTATTAGACCAAATGTAGCGGTAGATGGTGAAAATTAATTCCACATATTCTCATCCTCTTGTGTGATCATGATCTAGTGTAGCCTCATCACAAATGGAAGTAACTCATGAAGAACTATTGCGAATAATTTCATGGTCAACATTTATAGGGATATAAACTGCCTCATGAACTAATCCAAGTTATATGATTAAAAGATAAGATCACAATAAACTATAACCACCACCATCCGGTCATTAATGGATATATGATAAGATCATTGTTCCACATTCCATGTGTCTTCATCAGTAACTACCGCCTTCAATAGAATAAATGGGTGGAAGGTAAATTCAATCACCTTCTCAACCATGCTCAGCACCACTGAGAAGCGAAGCATGAATGGGAAATCCCCTATGATGGCCAAAATTGTTGTCCAAAAGTTTATATCAGTATTAATTACATGGTTTGGATAGTATTAGCCTCCCACTTTCATAACTACCCAGTTGAAAAAAAAATTATATGGACCACATATGTATAGAGGATTCGTCTACTCACTTATTTTCTAATGTACCTTGTATAGATTTTCCATCAAAAGGAAATTGATTAGGACTTTCTACCCTGTCACCAGCAGCACTGCCATTATAATGGTTCTACGATGAACCCCCATGTGCGAATCCTTCAATAAAAGGATCCACCCATAGTTGAGTTTGCAATGAATTTCACCAACCAAACTATGGGTTGAGACACTATTATTACCTTGTAACACAATAATTGTTATTGTATATCTACTAGGATCCTTTGCTAGGATACCTTTTGGCCTCACTATACACCTCTTGGATAGAAAAATGACCTTATATATAGTTTCGTCATTAGTACTTCACCAATGATGGGGTCATCTATTGGGATGTTCATAAAATAGATAAACCATTACTTGAGGTGGAAATGACTCATCCATGGCTTATCTATGTCAATCCTCACACCATATCCTAGAGTGAATTTTTTAATGGAAACTATTATTCTTAATCATCCCATGCATTCTATACAAGGATAAATTCATCGTACATTGCACCCATAACGGAGATTCCTGAAATCTGATGATGGTACTAAAGGCTATTGCTAACCTCCAAATGGTATAGATGCATTGTTTTCGGATGTATAGACCACCTAATAAATTTCTCTATAATTATCTCATCTGGATGGTATATATGGAACTTTGAATCATAGGATTCATAATACAGGCCGACCCACCCAATTATTTCTCCAAATTCAGTGCATGCACAGTTAGACGAGGGCTATTTAATTGTGATATTTTCACATTAGAATAAATAAAACTATAAATAAATCCTTCATGAGGGTTTTTCAATCCCACATTGATGAAAATATTGTACTAATTCAAAGAGAAATCTTCTTCCACCTTATTCCCATTGATATTTTTATGTGGTTGTAGAGATTTTCATCCCTGATTGGTGATTGATCCTTCTAGTCATGGCCTTATACAAATATATGCCACTAGTATTTCCCTAGGGTGCCTATGAATAGTATGTTGGATCATCTCTTCTAGTTGGTGGAATTTATGTCATATCTCAAATTAAAACTATATAGTGATAGCCTCTTTAGTAGGGGATAACACTTTTGAGCTTCTGAAAGAATCCAATGAAGGGATTCGTTATCTGACGTTGTTCTGCAATATTCCCCGATAGTGATGGTGACTGCAATTTCTCCTCCTTGGGAGTAATTAAAAAGGTATTACTGAGTAGCATCCAAAGTGTCTATGGAATCAAGGATTTTTTTTACAATGTATGTTCACAGAGGTTTCCCGTTATGTTTGTCTACAAAGCACAGCTTGAAGAACTCAAAGATTGATTGATCGTTTCGTGATGAGGTATTCATGGCAATCTATGTTCTTATACGATTCTAAATGAAGTATTCTAGGAGAATAATATAATTATGTTTTTTAAAGGATGTGTTTATAGAGTAAGGATCACAAAGGTAACATGATTTAAGAAAATAGAAAAATTTTGTTTTTCATTGCATGATTTCATGCATGTGGGAGGTGCCCCACCCAAGTTATCTATAGGTTTACAGCCTTAGGAGATTCATGAGTGCCTTCAGAGGAGTGATATTTGTAAAAAATTCTAGATACTGATTACCATGACTGAAATGTATTTAATGTAACCATTTGTGACCAATTTCAATGACTCTCCATCAGAATCTAACCCTCATTTTTCCATCAGCTCCAATTCTGAGCGAGATTAGTTTAGGGTAGAAATATGTTCCACAAGAATAATCATCGGCACCATATCTAGATTGGGTATAATACAAACCCAAATGGCCCCAAAATCATCCTTATGAATCATCTTCATGAAACCCTTTTTTAGATACATCATTCCCTAAGTGAATGTGTGAACCCCTAACAGAAATATCCACAAGTCCAACACCACTCTGTGACCATTCTAATGTAATTATGAAATGATTAATGATTCAAAAAATAAAAAATATGCCATGAAGACCAATTATTTTATATGAAATGTATATATTAATTGAGATACCATTTTTCTCAAAACTACCCACCTTTTTCAGACATTAAGTGTGGGACTCTGACATTACATCATCTGGACATCTCAATATTTTCAAAGCACCATGTGCATCAAGAACCAACCCATAATGGATAAACTATTGTATCCCAACATCATAAAACCCATTTCCCCTTTTCTTAAATTATTTCAGCTAAGGTTTGGATACCATTCGTGATGACCTATTCCATTCACATAGGAGGAAGGACCTTAGGGATACATGGGGCTTTGTGAAGCATTCAACCTTTTCAAATCACTCCTCTCTCGATCAAGGACATTTTAATGAGGCACATTCACCATTATTCAGGAATTCTATTTCAATATGATTCTCTAATCAACTATAAAGAATATGAGCTTTCAGAAGAACTACTCCATGAGGCCCTCAACATCATGAATCCCACATCCATGGATGCTCCATGTAACCACACGTTAAAAAAAATCTCATTTGGAAGATTTAGTTCAACAAACCTCCAATGCAATCATAGGTTGGTTAAACACTGTGTTTAGTCCAAATATGAATTTTTTTATCATTTCCCATGGCTCACTCTACTTATTGTGTGACCAAAAACTCAAATTTCCCTTTTTCATCTAAGTGTAGGTAAACTAGTCCCCCTTTCCTTATAGTATAGTGATGCTAATGTGGTCCATGTGACTGATCACTCCTCCATGTCAAATAAAACAAGGAATTATAGAAGTAATATCCCCACCAATGTTAATGAGATTTAGTTATATAAGCCCAATGGGTCAGAAGTGACTCCCCCATGTCTGAGATGTATGACATAAAACATCATAGTACCAAACATCCTCAACACATGACACAAAAATGTGGACTCCCACCAAGTGAAATATGTTGGATGTCTCATGTATGGATGACACATAATGAGATCATCCTCTCATGGGATGACCTCTTCAACATCATTTGAACAAGGAATGATATCCTCCTAGTAATCCTTCCCAGAGTAAGCATATATCCCTTCTTCCAAGAGTTAGCACCATTTCTCTTTTTCTTCTCCCTCATGTATGATGCTTAGAGAGTTTATTTGAATCAAGAAACCTTCAACATATAAGAATATAAAAACCCTATCACACTCCTATTTTTATTTATCTCCATGGGATACTACCATACATAATCTCCACTCACATGGAATGTGATCCTCCTCACATGGAATTACCTCTCCCTTGGAATGATTCCACACGTAATGGAAAAACATCTCTCATTTGAACATTATTTAAATCCAATGCATCATATCTACTACTTCCACTTGATAATGACATTGAGTATGACCCACATGGGAATATAGTGTATCTAAATCCATGATATACAACCTCTACTCCAACGGGAAACTCTCTTGAATAATCCCCATCTATCCATTAGAAGACCCCCTACATAATCCCTAGCCAATCATGGGCATCCCTATTGGAGTAATCACCATGAATACACCACATTTCCATAGGCATTATCTATTGGTGTGATCTGCAACACCCCTTATCGAACTTCATGTTATTTGATTCAGAATCACATGGGAAACATGGGAAACCTCTTTGAGGTCCCACCACAACAATATATCCACTCACTTCACTCCACCTAATAAATCCATTAGTTTTCCTATGTTTATCCAATACCCCACAACAACGAATAAATAATAACACCCATTAGGACATTCCTACACGTAACCCTCATCTGTATCATCTCTTCTCTCAGTAGATCCTAGGTACCTATAATGATTAATCCCTACAATACCCTTCGAACTACAAGGTTTTTGGTCCCTGCCTCCTAAATAGGGTATGTATGACGCCACATTGAGGTTCCAACCCAATATATGGTGAACCCTGATCTCTCCCTCATAGGGGTTCACCTCCCTTACCAAGCTTAAGTGGTGTCCAGATCAACCCTCTTGGTGTTACAAATTCCCTTCATGTGAAACACCTCCAAGACGTGGCTCGTATACAGTCTTGATCCATCCATCAAAAAAATCTTGGTGATCCCTCCTAGGGATGTAAATCACAAAATTCACATCAATTCTTGTTCTAATCAATTAATTTTATATCAACATGATGTTAAACTCATAGTCTATCACCCTACTACCTCATCTCAAAAAATGGATGTCTGAGGGAAAAAAATGATATGCATCTAGCATTAGATTCCATTGATCTATTTTGGTTTCCTTGGGTTTTTCAATTGATATTCTCTCATATAAGGATGAATAAAGGGGACCAAAGTCCTAGTGTCCAGACAAGCCAGGGATCCCCACCATGACTACTCCACTAATGAAAAGATACCACCACATCATGACCCTTTGGAATGTCCATAAAAAACTAATGTTACTAATAAGTACCAAAAAAGATACATAACTAGGAATGTGTTGAACAAACATGTCTTAATCTATGAGGGAGACCTATAATAATTGACAAGCTATAAGATGGAATCCATGGAGGGAGGAACTAAAAATCCATCATCTTGTTTTAATTAACAAGAAGAAATTATTTTTTAAAGTGATCAAATACCACAACCATTAGAAATTGGGAATGTGGGGAAAAATTTAATGCTAATATCACACCTACGATCTGAACAATATGAACCCTGGTAGAAGTGTTGAAAAAATCACCTTTAATTAAAACAACATGAATGAAGTGGGTAGATTCCCCACATTCATAATTCTAAAATAAAAAACCCCAAATCCCTATAAGTATAACTAGTATTAGAAAAAAATTATAATCTAGGGTTTTAAAACTCCACGAATATGGAATAATATAGTGAGATAAATGAAATTGATGATGAAATTAATAAAAATAATAGAATAAAATTATTGAAATAATAGTTTTGAAGGATGAATCCACCATGTATAAAAGAGGAGAAAGATACAAGGGAAAAATACAGTTAGACATGTTATTGGGAGAGGACTAATGGAATTTTTCTTAATCCTAGATTAGGGAACCATAATAAATGCTCATTTTTAATGACATTGACAATTTTATGGCCCAAATACATGGTTTGGAAAAAAAATTCCAACTATATGATATCCTATGTCTCCCAAAAAATAAATCATATGTTTTTTTATAATTTAACAAATTGTTTTAAAAATAAATCAATACATACAAAAACCCAGTTTCCTATTAAAATAATCTGTCACGTTATTATATTAATGTTATTACCTAACCATATAGTCATAGTTCCCCATGGAATTCTTCCTCAAATATTGTTTTCATAACCACCAAGTCTAGGGAATAAGAAGAAAAATAAAAATAAATAAATATCAAAAAGATATGTACCCATTACCTAGTGTGTGTGTGTGGGTGTGTCACATATTTAAAGATGATATTTATTTTTAATTAATGGATAATTTAGTATCCAACATTTTTAGTATCAATATGAATGTTTAAAAATCACTATATAATAAGACAAAATGAATAAATATGTTATGGATGATCTCAAAGGATAATGAGGGAGAATCATTAACTGAATGTAATCAGTGTTTTATTTCATCAATTAAATCATTCGACAATTAATTTCATCGTAATTCATTTTTAGGTTATGAATATTTTGTAGATATTCCATCACATACAATTTCTTATTAAGTAATGAATTTCCTAAAAAATGTTCTTTTGTAAGTTATCACTTTTATTATTACATACTATAAGGTTTTATATGGTGAAAATTCATAACTATATATTGAAAATGATTATATTAAAAATGTCCAAAATTAAATTTATAAAATTACTATAATTTAACCAAATATTATAATAATAAAGAATTATTATTGTTTTACCATAGAGAAAAACATACCCTGGATGTGTAAGATTCGTTTTATTAAATAGATGATGAAGGTGAAATAATAAAACATTTTGAAGAACAAATCTATGCGTTGGAAAAAATCAAAAATTTTACCGAGATATCATTAATTTTTAATTAGAAATAATTCCTAAAAGGTATAATATATTAAAGTTATAATTAAAAATTTTATGATCATGGAATATCACATAATGAACATAAAGAGAGAATGACAATATATATTGATCTTTGTAGAGGTTTAGAAAAAAAATGTTAAGATAATGTGTCTTATCCAGGAATAAAAAATGATAATCTTAAAGGCGAAAATAGATAATGCATCATAATAATAAAAGAGGTGAAATAATTAGATGAAATAAAATTTAATTTCATTGATTATAGAGAGGTGGAAAATATTTTCAATAATGGATTTTGAGTTTTCAAATATTTATTTAATGAAATATCAATGAAATAGGTATCCCTTACCATTGAAAATATTTCAAGCAATAACATTGTCTATTGTCTAGTGTAGTTTAAAATTCAAAATATGGTTAAATATATGTGGATATGATGTGTAATAAATAAACTAATACATCATAGGTTGGTATAATATTTCCAAATAAGAGTTTTTCATCAATGAATTAACAAAATAAGTGTTATTTGATCACAAAATAACGAGGCGTTAAAACTGTATATTCCTAGTATAAAATAAAAACTTCAATGGTTGTTTTTAATTTTTGGAGTTAGGGAAGGTTTATAAGGAACAACATTTAATTTTGGAATACATTAGAAATACACAAATATTATATAAGTCTCGGATTAAGGGGGAGATCTTCTAATATGAATAGAGGAAATACTGATTTGAGGAAAGTGTTTCAAAATAATAATATTCTATGTATCCTGAAAATATTTTAAAAATATACTAATTTATATAGAAACTAAATAAATTGATCTCATAAATATGAATAATTATAATATAAATTATTTAGGATTGCACTGTAAATATAATAAATAAAATGATAATATTACATAAATAATAAATACCAAAACAGATATGTGCTCACTTGATATATATAAAATTAAAGGATTATTTATAATAAAAAAACTAATATTTTATGAGCAAAATAATATATCAAGGAGGTGATACTTCTAATGTGGATGAAAATGAATCTTAATGGTCTATTGTACATTTAATTTCTATATAAAAGAATAATAATGTAATATAAGGACCTGAAATTATTAAAATCCTTATCTCAATTTTTTCTTATTAATTTTATTTATTTAACATTTAGGATCTTTTCATGTTTACATTATTAGATAATTATATCCTAAATCATACATAACTAAAACATGTATTACAAAGTGTAAAATAATTCACATCATTAATTTTTATCATAATATAAAAATTTAAAATAAAAAAATTATTTCCTTTCATGTAACAGTATCACATCATTCAACATGTATTTTTCCTTCCACATAGACATATAGAAATTAATGATAAAAAGAATTAAATAGTGTTGGATGAACCCAAAAAATATGAGTAAGGGATATAAAATTAAAGGAAAACATTTGACATGTGGAAAACATGAAAACACATTTAATGTTTACATTTATATAATAGTTATTGGATAATATCAAATAAAACAATTTTACATGAAAAAAACACAATGTTTTTTCTCAAATAAATCTATTAAAACCCATAGAATAAAAAAATACCCTTTCCCGAAACATAGAACATCAATTTTATATAACCATTTAATAAAATATTAAATATGAATTCTACTAAATATTATATTAACTATATTACTATAGCGAAAATAATAATCATTAAATGCATTAAAGTGTTATAATGGTGCTCACCCATTATATAATAAAAATCCTCCTCACATGTTATTTATAAACTATAATGGTAATCAACAAGTCCTATATTCTATATATGGTTGACCTATTTTTATGAGCTATAGTTGGTATCATTCCTTTTTATAATCTATATCGTTGTCCCATAATAGCTATAATGGTGCTAATCCAATTGTATAATCTTAATGAGGATCACTTATGAGCTACAATGGGGCTCATCTCGTCATATAAGCTATATTAGGGTCAGCCATTTTTAAAATAAGGATCTTTTACCTTGTCATGAATAAAAATTATTATTTGAAATTCTCATCATAAAACTATTTTAATAAAATTCTTTTTAACCAACATGGAAAAAACATTAAAATATCAAAAGTCCATTTTGTTTTGAAACCCCATCTTCATTGCCAAAATACCGTGAAATAGGGGAAGAGAGGTTTTATTTGAAGAAAACCTGAAATAGTTTCATATAATACATGATTAATTTCATGTTAAGAGTGATGGTAAATGTCTTTTACCTTGTGAAAATTAAAACAAAAAATATATTTTTTTAATGAAATTGGAACATTTCTTATAATGATTTGTATTTAAAAAAAAGAAAGATGAAAATAAATTAGTTATAATAAATTCAGGCTCAGAAGAAAATAATTTTGAAACAAAATTCAATGAATAATAAGTGAGTTTTAGGGAAAAAATTAAATATTTTTTTTAAATAAAAGTCCCTTATTTTATTGAAAATATTTTTATCATAAGCCTCGTGAAATAAACAATTTAAACAAAAGATTCAAAAAAATGAGATGATAATAATTCATGATATATCATGATAATGTGTATAATATAATAGGCATAAAAGAATATATGTATGTATCATCTATACATATCTCAATGAATGGAAATTGAGGGAAATTATATAACACCCAATATTTCTTAGTACTTTATGTCATTAAAGTAATTCTATAGCATGTGATACACGCACCACCGAGTTCGAGCACACCACAACTAACCAAACCATCCATTCAAAATGTGGTTATAAATAGTATTAACTGAATTTGAAATCTCATATACTCTTTATAATTTTAACATATATATTATATTTTTCATTGACATAATATATGAACAACTTCATTTTTTTAGATAAAATAATTATTTAAAAATGCAATCTTACAACCTTTTATTGGAGAACACATTTTAAAACTAATATTTGACACATTTATAAATGAAATTTAATGAAATTAAATTATTTTATAGAATAGGGACTTAAAAATTTACTTGGTATAAATTTTTGGTTCTTTTCTGATAACCTTCTTATTTTTGACAAATAGTAAAAAATACTTTGTTTTAGTTGAAAACAACATTTTTAATCGAAATAAATAATATTGTCAAATTATTTATTTGAGAGGTTTTTAAGTATAATTACATTATATTTTTATAATTTAATATAATTTAGGTAACTATAAGAAATTTCACATTTAAATTTTACATAAAAACATGTCAATCGTTTTACTGTTTTTGCATTAAAAAACGCTTTTTGGTTTTGACAAAAAAAATTAATTTTAAATTAATAAATGAAATTTAAATGTTTGTAATTATGTAAAATATAATTAAATTTTGAATTCTTAATATCAAAATACATTGAGTCTTAAATTTTTGTATTTTTCTGAAAACACTCAATTTTGGATGAATAGTGAAAAACACTTTGTAATTGTATAAAACTGAATTTTAATTTAAATAATTTTTTATTTTAAGTAAAAATAAATATATAATACCTATACATGTTCAATTTAATTTATTTGAGTCATTTTATAATAATATTAGATTTATAAATTTTTATTGATCTTTTTACCGTCTTGTACCCACTTTCAATGAGCATTTGAAAATTTGCATTAAAATTAATTTTACCATTTATGTGAGTTGAATTTAAAATTTTATAGAGACATGATTGATATCAGTAAGTAATATTTGGTTCAGTAAGGTGAACATATTTTTTGGTGAATAGTATATTTTGACTTTAATTTTCCACGGTTAAAAGTAAATTGGGTAATTAAATTTAAAAATGATATTATTTTTATCCTAACACATTTCAATATTCTATTGGATAAGTGTAATTCTAACAAACACAAACTTACTAATAAAATATGATCATCTTTGGTCCACTTGAATAGGAATATGACATTTATTATTAATTTATTTCTATAAGAATTAAAAGTGTTCAATTCAATGTTAAATATACAAACCATTTTTAATATAGAGTTATACAGAAGATAAATTAGAATATAAATATTCATTACAAATATAAAAATATTTCATACACAATTGTGTTTTATTGATACTATTTAGAAAATAAATAATTAAAATATTTATGACACAATGATGATGCAGTAATTACCTTCTTAATGAAATATTAAAATAATGGGAATTATAAATATTAAAATAAATATAATATGAATGTTTTGATGACAACCAATAATATTACAGGTGAATAGTAAATATTAGGGTTTATTAAATGTATTTTTATCTAAGCAATCATGTTATGATGGATTTCACAAAAACCAAATATTAATAGTCTCAAAATTGTCATAAAATATTTTTTAAAATAAATATTATATTATTAAATGATATAATATCACTAAAAATATAAGTATTGGACAAAATATGTATATAAATTATTAATATGTCACTAATTAACCACATGGGGTTCTTTTAAAATTTTATTGTATGTCTATTTATAGTTTATTATAATAATACCGATGGACATTGTAAAAGTTAAACATATTAACTTAGAGTTAAATCTAAAAGATAGAGTTAATATGGTGAGCTAAACTTGTCTAAAACCTATTGGCTGGGAGGATTTAGACCCATATCCACCTTATATTAGAAATAAATCCATTTGGATTTGTTAGGAACCAAAATTTATTTATTAATAAATTAATATTTTAAACTTTTCCTAAAGTGACCCTCAACCCTCTTATAAAAGGGAACTTACCCTTATCTCAAAATCACACCTCCAGAGCCATTTTTCTCAGAAAATACCTCCCCTAATACCATCCAAACTATTCTCACCTAAACCTAGAGGACTTCTCTTGAGCAGAAAGCCATCATATTTAGATTATTGGTTCAAATCCAAAGGAAACACCTGAAGGAGAGGTAATAAGTTCATCACCACTTTCAATGTTATCTTCTTCTTCCACTTTATCATTCTTTGTTTTTTCCATAAAAATAATAATAAATCTAGTGGATTATATATACTATTTTTTCATTATTAATATGGTATAACCATATTGATTATTGTACCCCATCATATGAATGATAATGACACCATGTGTGTGTATGTATAGCTTACTATCTCCACACCATGGTGTAATTTGTTATTCAACACTATGCTAATTTGATGGATATAATGGTGATTAATATATATATAAATATTTAAAATAACATGATAATTTCGCAGTAAAATTAATATACCATCCAATTCCATGTATTTTAATCATTAAGGAAATGACATTGTCGTTTGTGTGTACATACGACTTACCGTCTCCACGACGCGATGAGGTTTATTTCCACATTAACCATTCAGCAATGATTATTAAAATATATATTATTAAAAAGAATGTAATATATTAAATAATAATTCCATTTAATATATATACATGTATTTACTTTCATATATCTTATTCACTTCCTTCCATTCAATATGATATGAAATCAGAAACAGCGTTTATGCGTACGTACGACAAACCGTTTTCATAAACAATGTCGTCCATTTCATATATCAATAAAATGTACATATTTATATTCTAAATATATATGATATATAAATCATGTGTTATTTTTTGGAATTATGTAAATCATGTTCTAAATGATACGATCAAAAATAACATGTTAAAACATATATGATAAAGAAATCGATTATTACCTGAAATGTTAATTTAACATGGAAATCATTATTAAATAGGTATTATACAGTTATAAATGAATCATATATGATATAATAAATATATATATGGTTCTAGTATACTCTAATAACATACTGTAGTCATTATATAAGAGGTTAAACGTACCCTCGACTGAAGGAATGTACAAGGTAATGGTTTATTTCTCAATCTCATTGTTATCCGAGATTGTCTATGCGTAAGTATTCACTGAGATATATTTATCATCAATGTCTGTATTTAATAAAAATGTTTGAAAAATGAATCTTTTATGGTTATATAGTAGTTATATTTAATTATATCATCATTTAAAATGTTTTAAATATTTATATTTCTAAATATTTTATATTAATGTCCATGTTTTCAAAATGATATTAATGATTTGTTTATACAGACATAATTTTTTAAAAATGTTAATTATTTTCAAATATTCAAAGTGTTATGGGAAAAATATATTAAAAAAAATTTAAATGGCTTCCTTTTAAAATTATGTGATTTTTAAATGATTTAAAAAAAGGTATATTTCTCACAATTTTTTTTCATCTATGTCTATATCCTTTGATGGATTTTACACTTATTTGATGTTGATCCATTATGATTCAAATCTTCCATATTGTATCGAATGTTTTGTTATATGTTTGACTATGGATGTGTAATATATATTCCATTCATGTTTTATTCTTAATGTACTAAAATTTGTTATGCTAGTTTAAATACGATTGATTAAGGTATGTTCCAACCCTTCATATGAGGAATGCATTGGACTTTGTAAGTGACTGGCGGTTCCTACAATAGCTCCTCGATTCATTAGTAGGTCTAATGTGACAAACTAGTTCCTTGGTAGAAGGCCTTGACAAAATCTTATCTGTAGTCTTGTAATAAGGCCTTGAATATATTGTTATGATGATTGTCATTATGCATTCGATCATTATGAAATTGGATATTGATATTACATGTGATTATTGTACTAGTATAATATCTATGTGAATAAATAAATTGAATTATTTGATTTATATTTTCCATATTATGATGAATTTTATGTTTAAAAGTCATGTATTTTAGTCTTATACATTTAGTTAAATGTTTATGTTTATTTATGAATGTTTCCACTATATTGGTATCCTTACTCAGCATATGAGCTCACCCCTTTATTATGTTTTATTTTCCCAGGATTCCAAGAAGTGTTTTATGATTGATAAGAATGGATAAGCTAGGGGATTAATGGAGTTCTTAATAGATCATCTATGTTGTGTTTTATTTTCTAATGTGTAATGTAATGTTCATGTATGTAATCTATTTTCCAAAACTACTAAAATGATCTATCTTCTGGGACATGATTCCTAGTAATAATGCAAATGTATTAAAATAATGCACCGACTCTGGGCTTCTAGGTTTGGGAAGTTACATTTGGTATCAGAGGAAGTTTAGTAATATCCATGGAAATATATTTAGATAAACTCTGACCAGATAACATTACCCTTCGATTCACTTTGAGGATTAGTATAGATGAACTTCTTTGAATTTTTTTAATTTAGAGATTTTGAGTATTTTTTTAAGAAATACATTCATGTCTGGATATAAGAAAGTATAGGAAGCTCTAGAATAGAAGTACATAAGAGTGAAAACACTGACAAGGAGTTTTGGGCATGAACCGAGGAATCTTGGTACATGAAAATGGGCCTTATTGCACTCTTGGATATGACACTCCTGGGGGATATGTTTAGTATAATTCACATTTTCATTACAAGCCATCATGAAGGATTTAGGAATAAATAATTCCTGAAAGAAAACATTTTTTGATTATAGATTATTTGAATAATAATTTCAATTTACGTTGGGTATTTTACAAGTTAGGAATTATTCATTGTGATTCATAAACTAGGCTAGTGTATTCCATTGTGTATAAATGGATCCTAGTAGAGGGAATGAGAAATCAAGAAATATGCATGATTTAAAGATTAAGAAGGATAATAACTTTTGTTGTATTAAGGAAAAATTTAGAAGGGAATTAGTCCTCCTAATATTCTCATCATATGTTGAAATAGTATCATGTGTTAATAAGATAATTAAATAATTCTCTGAATACTATGGCTATGAAGGGTAGCAAGATAAGAAAAGGATGCAAGAGAGAAAGGTGGATAAAAGGAAGTGGAGATAGAAGGATTTCCAAAATATAATAACCATAGAAAGAATCGCTTTGGTAAATTCCTTAAGGGAATGGGAGTTTATTATAGTTGTGGTGAAAAAGGACACCAAGTATTTGACAACAAGGGTAAGAAAAAGATTTCAAATGTACAATGCTTCCTCTGCAAGGAGATGTGACACGACATGAATCAATCATCAGAGTATACCCCAAATACTACTATTTGATAGTAATCAAGTTATGTTACTACCGATGATGAAGATGAATGATTGATTTCTAATGTTTTTATTAATGTATTGTGTCATTTGAGTCTTTTATTAATGATTTACATATTATATGAATTATAGAGTATATAAAGAATATACTATAGTAATATTTCATTAAGGACATGAGATTATGTGGAACTAAGAAAAGTTACCCAATAGCAAGTCAATTATATTGGAAAATATAAGGTTGATAGATAGATAAACGTTAATATGGTTCAGATACTGAGGTTGTGATTTTGTAACAAGATATGATTGATTTGGATAAAAAAAATTTGGATATTTTTGACTCTTTGAAACTAATTAATGATTTGAATGTTCTATCCTTGTTGGAGTTTACTACATTCTATGATAGAAGTAGTATATCTAGTATTCTATAAGGTATAAGTGATCAGGAATGTATTCAATAAGGTTTTATAGTAATTCAGGGATTTACCGTGTTTTAAAAGAGTACATAATGAAGGTATTCTCATGTTATTAAATGGAAAAAAAGATCTTCATTATGTTTACCTTCCTTATAAATTTTGGACTGCGGGTTTGGACAGAAGTAATTTGGATAAATTTAAAGGATGGAATCAATTATTTTTGGTGTTGGATATTATTTTTAAGGTTAAATCATTTATCATAGGGTGAATTTTTGATATTTTTCTGAAAACATTCAATTTTAATGAATAGTGAAAAACACCACATTATTGTTTTAAACCATCATTTTATTTAAATAATTATTTATATTATTTAAATTTATTTTAAGTAAATATATATATATATAATACCTATATAAGATCAATATAATTCATTAGAGTCATTTTATAATAAAATTAGATGTATAAATTTTTAATGAACTTTTTACAATCTTTTATCTATCTTCTATGAGCAATTGAAAATTTTCATAAAAATTAATTTTACCACTTATGTGAGTTGAATATCAAAATACAAGAGACAAGATTGATATGAGTAAATAAATGTGGTTCAATAAGATGAAAATAATTTTTTGTTAATAGTAACTTTTGACTTTTATTTACCACGGTTAAAACTAAATAGGGTAACTGAAGGTAAATATTATATTATAATTACCCTAACACATTTTCTAATTATATTGGATAAGTTTAATTCGACAAAACTCAACCTTAGGAATAAAATATGACCCTATTTGGTTCACATGGATTAGATTAGGACATTTATTATTAATTTATTTAAAAGAGGTAAAAGTGTTAAATTCAATGTTTAATAACTAAACCATTTTTAATATAGGAATTTACATAAGATAAATTCAACTATAAATATTAAATATAATGGTAAAAATATTTCGTACACAATGGTATTTAATTTATAATTTTTAGAAATTATAAAATTAAAATTATGACACATTGATGATGTTGTAATTAACTTCTTAAAGAAATATTAAATTAATTAATGTTATAAATATTAAAATTAAAATAATTTGAACATTATGATGACATCCAAAAATTTTATTGAGGAATATGATATGTTAGTTTGATTAAATGTAATTTGTTAGAATTAATAATGTTATGATGTCTTTCACAAAAACCAAATACAGAATAGTGTCAAAATTTACAAAATTAGTTTTTAAAAGAAATATTATATTTTTAATTGATATAATACAACTAAAAATATAATGTTCAGAAAAAGACTTATATAATAATTAATATTTCATTAATGAACCACTTGGGGTTCTCTCGGTATTTTATTGTATATTTATTAACCATTTATTATAACAATACATGTGGACATAGTAAAAGATGAACTTTTTAACTTAGAATTAAATCTAAATGATAGGGTAAATATGGTAACCAAAACATGTATAAAACCTATTGGATGAGATTATTTAGACCCATTCCCACCTTATCTTTAAAATAAATCAATTTGGATTCATTAGAAACCGAAAATGGTTTTATAATAAAATTATATTTTAAACTTTTCCTATAGTGACCCTCACCCCTCTTATAAAAGGGAACGTCCCCTTATCTCAACATAACACCTCAAAATCCATTTGTATTGGCCAAAACCTACCCAAATATCCTCCCAACTATCAAAAATTCAATCTAGAGGCCTTCTGTTGTCCAGAAATCCATCCTATGGAGACAATGTGTTCAAATGAAAAGGAAGCACCTGAATAAGTGGTAATAGTTTCATCACCTCTTTTAATGTTACCTTTTTCTTCCAATTTCTCTCTATATGTTATTTCCTTAGAAAAATAATAAATCCAATAACTTATACATAAAATTATGTTATTATAAATATTTTACAACCATATTCATTATTCGATCCATCCTATGAATGGTAATTTAACCATGTGTGCGTACGTATGGCTTACCGTCTCCACGCTGTGGGGTAATTGGTTATTCAACACTATGTTATTTGGATAGATAAAATGACGAGTAATATAAATATAAATAATCAAAATAAAATACTAATGTATTTTTTAATTTAATATTCCATCCAATTCCACTTATTTTAATAATTTATGAAATTACATCGTCGCTCGTGTGTATGTACGGCATACCGTCTCCACAACGCGATGATATTTCTTTCCACATTCACCATTAAACGATGATTATAAAAATATATATTATTAATATTTATGGAATATATGACACTATAATGATACTGAATATATATATATATATATGCACTTACATATATCTTATTCACTTACTTCCATTCAATACGATATGAAAATGGAAACAGTATTTCTGCGTACGTAGGTCCTACTATCTTCGTAAATGGTGTTTTCCATTTCATATATCAATATATTATAGATATTTATATTCTAAATTTATATGATATATAAATAATATGTTATATTCTGGAAGTATGTAAAACATGAGCTAAATGATATAATCAAGAATAACAATTTAAAAAACGTAAAAAAAAAATCGATTATTTCCCGAAATGTTAATTTAACATGGAAATCAATATTAAATGGGTAGTATAAAGTCATAAATGAATCATTTATGATATAATAAATATTAATATAGTTCTGGTATAATCAAATAACATACAATGGTCATTATAAATTTGGTTAAACATACCCTTGACCAATAGAAAGTACAAGGTAAGGGTTAATTGGTCAATCTCATTATTATCTGAGATGGTCTATGAGTAAGTATCTACAGAGAAATATTTATCATCCATATCCATATTTAAAAAAATATTCAAAATAAATATTTTATGGTTTTATGTAAAGGTATATTTTATTATATTATAACTTTAAATGCTTTAAATATTTATTTTTCTAAATCTCTTTAATTACTGTCCATGTTTTTAAAATGAATTGAAGGATTTTTTTATATGGACATAATTGTTTTAAAATATTAATTATTTTCAATGTTTCCTAGTGGTATGAGACACTTTGATTAAAAAATGTCCTTAAAATTATTTTTTCTAAATTATCTGACTTTTAAATTTTTTTAAAAATGGGATATTTCTATCAAATAGTTTTGTTTTATTCTATGTCCACATCCTTTGAAGGATTTTACAATTGATTGAAGTTGATTAATTGTAATAAAAATATTCCATATTATATTGAATGATTATGATATGTTTGATAATGGATGTTTTATTTTTATAACATTCATGGTTTATGGTTAATGTTTTAACATTTCGTATGCTAGTTTTAATATGAATATTTATTTTATGTTTGAATATTACATATGAAGAATGCATTGGACTTAGTAAGTGATGGGTGGAGCCCACTATAGATACATAATGCATTCATAGGATTCTTGAGAAAAACTAGTGTCTTGGAACAAGTCCTAGATAAAATGTTATTTTTAGTCTTTGCACGAGGCCTTGACTATGTAGTTATAATGACTGTTATTATGCATTCCATCATTCTGAAATTGGCTATTGATATTACATGTGTTTATTAAACCAGAAGAATATCCATATGAATAACTAAATTGAATTATTTGATTTATCATTCCCATATTATGATAATGTTTATTTTTAAAAGTCTTGTTTTTTAGTCTTATGCAATGGATTAAATTTTTAATCTTATTAATGAATATTTCTGTTATATTGTAATCCTTTATGAGCATCTAAGATCACCCATTTATTATGTTTTATGTTCCCATGATTGCAAGAAGTGTTTTATTATTGACAATTAGGGTTAAGATATGGGATTAATGGAGTTCTCAAATGATCATTTATGTTGTGTTTTATTTTCTAACGTGTAATGTAATGTTCATGTATGTAATTTATTTTCCAAGACTGCTAAATTGATCAGTCATTCGGGATATTATTCCTTCTAATCATGACAATGTATTAAAATAATTCCCCAGCTCTTGGATTTTGGGGTCAGGGAATTATAAATTCCTTTACGATGATTCTAACTCATCACATATGTTCTTAATCTTCAAATTCTTTAAGAAAAACCCCTTGGTAAGATCCCAACGTCGTACTATGATTGTTTTATCACAAAAAATTAGAAACTAAAATATGGGGAGGGTATTATGAGGTATATTGTTTCTAGTATTCGCTGAGAAAAATCTATTTCATTTTGTGAAGATGATAGGATATGGTTGGTCATTTATAACTAAGTTTAGTGGCACAGTTGTAAATTTTTAAGAGAAAATATGTACCAACATTTTTCAGATGGAAAAAGGCCTGAATTTGATCATTCTGAAGCCATAAATATTACTTCTTCCAAATATGGTGAATAAATTTTTTCTGCAAGTGATAGGCCATTTTAACAGTTATCTTTTTAGTATAACTTCCAAAAAAATTATATTCACCTTTTCTAATGTATTTAGTTTTTTCTAATTTCTATATTAATTATTCTAATAAATTGATATTAAATTAAAATATAATTAAAATATAATGATTAATACTATGGAATATATTTTTGGAATTTAAATTGATATAAATAGAAATTTTTTATTGATGACATAACCCACATTTGTGATGAAAAATGGAGTTTTTAAGAAGTGTATTTTTCTAGAAAATTAAGAATTTATTTTAAATCTATGAATTAAAATATTAATTTTGTAAATATCAATTAATATGTATTTATAGAAAATAATGAAATTTAATGACAAAAAATTCTCGTTTAGTTTTTATTTTATTAATTAAAATGTAGATACCTTAAATAAATTATTACAGTGATAAGAAAAAACAAAATTCTTAACCCAAAATCAAACTAGAAATGAAATCCCATATAAGAATGATCTGATGAAAATTTGTAGATTAAATGTTACCAGATAATAATCATTTTACATTAAATAATATTAATAAAATAATAGTACATTTAGATTATTTAGTTTATTTAAATGTAATTTCATTTTTACAAAAGCCAATATTTCCACTATTCACTAAAAATCAACATATTCCAATAAAATCCAATTTTTTCAGACAATGTAAATATTTTAATTTTAATTTCAAAGATTATATTAACTTTCCAAAATATAAAATATACAATTAATAATTTATTCTTCTATTTAATATCTTATATTAAAATATTATAACTAAGACTATTTAAATTTTAATTTATATAATACATAATATTTTTAGAATTAATATAAATATGTTAAAAAATAAAAAATTGATTAATTTTACCATTAACTTGGTTTTTACAATATTAATCATTTTTTAAATTGATTACATTCATTTTTATTCAATTATTAAACATTTTTATGTATCACTCCCTCGAAGAATTTTGGGATTCCTTTGTTTCTTCTTGAACTTTATGGGTTTTCATTAAACATTAACCAAGTGAGTAATATTTTTTTCCAACACATTATCTCCAAAATCAAGAATATAAAAATTCAGGTCCCCATAATAACGGCCTTATTTGAAATAAACATATTTAGGGATCAAACATGAGATAAACCAAGAACATATTTCCTTTACATCGAAACATGAAAAACATTATGTACCTGGGAAAAACTCATATTAGAAACCACTATGTTGAAAATTGATCAAACATTATCCAAAATTTAATTTGAAACAATGATCCATATCAATAACAACACATATTTTACAATACATATAAATGATTTAATAGATATGATTTAATATAAACAAGATCACCTATCTAAAAATAATGATCATTACCCAGTTTATCTGCATAAATCTTCTACCTCCTCAGAGTCATCGTTATATGTCACTGAATCAACTACACCTTCTTATTAATTCTATATACCCAGTCTATTTGAATAAACATTAATTATCATACATCATATAATAAATATGTAATTTGTCTCTTCTTTTTATATAATGTATCAAATGGTTCTATTCAAATTATTTAATGAAACCTATTGTTATAAGAAAAAACATCCAATTAGTGATTTTGATCCCAACATCCCTTGTAAGAAATTGTTTAACTATCTAGCATACATTCTATATTTTTAATTTTCCTTTCATACTAACCATTGGTTTGAGGATGAAAATATGTACAAAAAATTAATTTAGAACTCATTGGTTTCGTAACAACTTTCCAAAAAATAAATTTGATCATTGTATTCCAAACTAGTATAATGGAGAGAGGAACTCCATGTAACCTAACTATCTCCTTTACGTATAATAATGAAAACTCATCCTTTGAAATAGTATCTCAAAAGGTATGTAAATTCACAGATTTTGTAAGTTGATATATAATATCCCAGATCATAGTGTAACATCTAGAATACTTTGTCAATCATAGCATGAAACCAATTGATATATTTTTCTATTTCCACTACAATAATGGAAAAGGTTTAATCATTCAATTTAGCATGTTTTGTTCCTCTTTATCCCACAGAATGTTCAAATATATCATGATAAATTCAATACTATCTATTTTCGTTCCATCACACTATTAATACACCTAAAGGTCTCTATACATCATATTACAACCTAGAGGAATAGAAAATACTTATCTCTGAGCATTACGCTACAACTATTTCTTAAACATGAAATCACAAGGCACACATTATAATTTTACAAACATGATAAAAACTTCTTCCTAAAACTTAAACTCATAAAACATAACCTCATTAATAAATTATTTCGTATCTAATAGATAATAATCCTCCCTCTGAGCAACAAGAATTATTTCTTACAATGAATAAATCAATTGTAGGTAGAACAAAATATCATATATCAATGCATCCCAAACTTATATGCTATGATTCTTCAAATAATTATCCATAGTTTCATGTCCAATTAATAACATGGTTAACATAGATTTATTTTTATTAATTAATAAATAAAATACTTTGTTTTCATTTCCATGATGTTATGGATTTGTTAATTAATAATCTTGTATTAGTTTCAGCAATCTACGATGTATCATGTTCAATTATTCATGAGTTAATATTTACGTAAAATTATTTTGACCCGTATAAATTTTACATGTTAATCTATAAAAATTATAACCTTATATTTTCAAATAAAAACAATTGAAGTTAATTCAAGATCATGTGTTTTATAATTCAACTTGTGATTTTTTAACTAATTTGAACCATAAAAATTACCTAATCATTCTGCATTTGGAAACAACCAAGTCGTTTCAGTGAAGCATCCATATATATGAATAAAAAAATTAAGGATATTCTAAAACTAATGCTTTCCAAAATATTATTCTTATTTACTAATAATAATTAGTATATCATATTTTATTGTAAAATATATCTACATTTGGATTTAACTTGTTCATTGGAGAACACATCTGAAAAAAGAATTTCGAGACCTGTAGCAACTAAGATACTAATACCAGAAAAATATTAATATCTGTGAGATTTTTGGGAATAATCTATTATTCAAAAAAAATATTTGAGTATGTAAAATATTTATTCCATATTTACAATCAATGTTTATAGGGGAATAAATTTATTTCTACCAAAATTTATACTCACTATATATCTCATTTACTTTTTGTTTCATTTAATGTTTACAATATGCACAATAGTTTTCCTTCATATTTATATTGACACGTAGAATGATCCAAAATATAATAAAAAATTAAAACTGTTACATTATGTAAGATCTAGTGGAAAAATAATTTCATAATGACTATAAATAGAAAAACTAAATAGAAAAAATAAAAGGTAAAAACTACTAATTTATAATCGTTATATCTAGACATACTTGTTATAATAAAAATTTTATCCTAAATCACCTTCAATTAAAGTTATCCATAAGATATATCGTCCTTCAATAAAAACTGTGCTACCTAGATCTAATCAAACAAATCATCAAAATGAGGAAACAGAAACTTATTCTTAACAGATTTATTATTAAATTCACGTTTTTCAATTAATATTCTCATTTAACCATATTAATTTTATATATATATATATATAAAATAGAACCCAATTGTGAAGTTCTACGTAAAATGAATGATTTATTTAGTTACTTCAATATTTTCTTTTCCAATTATAAATTTCTTACATGATCCATTCGATACATGGTTTTCTAAACTTTCTTAACATTAGGTGTTAATTCAATAATAAGTTCAACCCCCCAATTAAGAATAATACTCAGAAAATTATAAATAAATATATTTATTTATTCATTATATACTATAAAATCACTAATTTATTTGTTTTATTATTTTCTATAATTTGAGTTTCGTATCTCTCGAAACCATCTATAATCAATTTCTCAGCTTCGATGTATGTTATCGAAGGACTGAAGACATATAATTTAAAAAATAGATCTAAAACCTATCATATAATGATGAACTCTAATCCAATACACACCATGAATCATATGAAACTATATTAATTTAAATTAAATAATATTTTGAAAAACATTAATCCCACTTATAAAAATTGGATTATTTATATAAATCGTGATTTCTATAATTTTTCAACTCATATTTTTCATTAAATTATATATAATGCATTTATTATTTGATAATGCTAATATTCTAAAAAATCATTTAATTGAATGAATATGAATACCCATAGTAAAATAAAGAATTCCCATAGCATGAATAATCAAGTATCATACCTTTCCCCACTTTATTTGATGTCCCAAAATCAACCATCATAGTAGAAAAATATTTTTCAACACCTCATTTAATCTAATATTATTGACTTCCACCATTAGTATGGATATCTAAACACATGTTAGCATAAATTTTGAAAACATTTTAGTAAAATATTCTCTATTAATTATTTATATGTTATCACATTCACTTATTGTTTACAATCATTTTTTAGTCATTATCTTTATGACCAAATTTAAAAACCTAATAAAACATTCCCAATAAAAAAAAATTCACCAAAATGTCTGTTACATAACATATAACATGTTATGGGATTTCCAAAAAATATATTATTTATATAACCTTTTACTCCTATCCACCATGAGTTTTCTTATTTTTTTAATCTCAATTAGAATTAGTGTCTAAAATCACCATTTCAACTTTCCCATAAAAATAAAAACCATTCTCATAATATTTAAATTATTATCTGGGAAAAATCATTGTAAACATGTATCCAAACCTGATTAAACTTTAAAATTTTTAATATCATTTTATGGAATAAAATCCTTAACTTACACCACCATTGTTTCGAATTTTTTTCCATATGTATGTATATAATCTTAATTTTTTTCCTCATTTATGGTAATTGTTTTACCATCTACTATTAAATGACCATAGGTAAGTATTTATCAAGGAAAAGCGCGTTAGATATTCCCCTTACATTAAATCAAGTTCATCCTTCTCATTATTATTCATAACTAAATCCCATCATTGATTAGTTTCACAATGAAATTAATAAATGAACTATTTAACCTTATATATTTTGAACACCCAATGAAGTCACATATCTTCTCCATGGAATTGACAATCATTTTCAACCACTAGGTCAGATGATATGATGAATGGTGGTGGATTTTTCTAATGAAATTATGTACTATCATCTTGTTTCTATATTGAATCTCTCCTAACTCTCTGGAATGGATAACATCAACATTTATATGTTGTTTTAACTTATCTATAAATATAAAAAAACTACTATGCTGCAATGACAACCATCAAATGTAGTTGTTTTGGAACAATATTTTCCGCTTTCTGCCTTTCTATTATATCAACATTATTTACTCTATGGAAAACCACACAAAAATAAGATATTTTAATTGAATATACACTATAATCATAAATTTTTTTTATCAATTGGGAATAACCATAATAAAATATCATTCAAGGGAATTCTATTAACATTATCATTTCCATTAATTTAATAAAAACTATTATTTGATACCAACTATAAAAAATCCTTAAAATAACATCTTCATGAGTTGTAGTCATGAATTCTTTTAATTTTTATAATAGTATATTTTTAGGATTATTATTTTAAAAAATTATATCATAACTCATATATAAAAGCATCATATTATAATGTGCACACTTATGATAATTGTCCATTTTTTCCATATTATGAAATGATAAAAAAATATGATATCATTCTATAAAAAATCAGGATCATAAACCTATCTTTTTCATTCCCATTACCCATCCTTAATTCCTACCACCAAAATATGATAAAAATGTAGGATTTGTACAAAAATATCATCAAGAGGAATTTAATGATAGGAAACAATAAATAGACTAAAGAAAGAAAATTCTATGTTGTTTTTACAATTATCTTGAATTTTTTTGGAGAATATGTAATAAAAAATATCACATGGAAATAGAAAAACATTTTATCAAAATTAAGCCTTTATAACCAATGGAATGAAAATCATAACCGTTTTTTGAAACATCCTGAATCATAATTATATAACCCTTTAAAAAAATTAATAGTACAAATATATGTATAACTTACAATATATCTCTATAGGGAAAATAATCATTAAAATTTAAGTAGTAGTTATATTGGGTATCACCCTTTATGTATGTTATATCAGGATCACCCTATATTGATGAGCTATAATGGGGTCCAACCAATCTTATAATCTATATTACGAATACCCATTTTTTATTAACTCTAATTGGGATCAACATCCTTTATAAGATATATGAGAATAACATATGAAATCTAATTGGAAAAAACCCATCGTATAAGTTGTATTGGTCTAACATAGGATATATACTATGGATTAACCCATCTTTTAACGCATATCAATCTCATATTATTTTAGTATAATTACCATGTACAATTTCATAAATAAAAAATGTTATGTTTTGACATTTATAACATAAAACACTTTAAAAAAATAATACTACTTATCCCATATAAAAAATTACCTCGGATGTCCAAATACCCATTTATTTTAAAAACCCATTTCCAATAATAAAATACCCCTTTCTATTAGAAAAACATTTTTAATTCCAAAACTCCCAAAAAACTAGAGGAGGAGTAATAATTTAATAAAACAAGAAATAGATCAATATAATCCATGATTCAAATAATGCTTATGGTAGTGGACATATATGTTATAATAGAACATTTCTTTTATCAATTGTTATGAATGAAGAACATTCCGCAAAAAAGATTCCATTGTTTCAAAGAAATTTCAAATAATATAGAAAATTTCATTTATAAAACTCTTCTCTAGATAATAAACTAAATAATAAATGGAAAATGAATAAAAATAGGCATTGAAAATTAAAAGAAATTATTTTGAAGGGAAATTCCCATACAATCTTAAATATTTTTATACTATAATACAGAACAATAAATAAATTTAATCAAAATCATAAATTCCATGATGATAGTAAAATTGATGATATAAAATGTAAAAGGGGGTTCATATACACATTTACAAGAATATACATGAAAAAAATCAAAATATCTCAGAATAATAATAAATTTATATGATATCTGTTACCTTGTGTTTGACTCATTAATTAAGTTCTTTATCTTCCTCCTCTTCAAGATACACCATTGGTATGCAACAATATCCATATTATGATGGATTGAAGATCCAAATAACTATTCTAGATCCTAGGGATGGTAGTAATAATTATATTTGGGTAGAAAATTTCTATTATAAATGGATTTCAAGGACAAAATATGATAAGAGATGTTGTGGCTATTTATTTGTGTGGCAATTCGAACACTTTTAATTTTGAAATAAAAAAGGTGTTTCATAATTTTATCCTAAGAAACAGGTATCCAAATTGGATGTTTATCAATAATTATATATTATAATGTCTAAATATGTTCATAAAATATGTTTTGTACTAGTATTAGGGAGATTTTTACCCTTATCATTTTAGTTTAACCTTAGGTAAATCTATTTTCACCGTTACAATGATAAATGATTTTAACTCCATTCACTATTATTTATGGTCACGTATTACATTGACCTCAAATAATAATGTTTATTTTTCAATATCATAATATGTAATTTATTTTGTCATATATAAATTTACATATTTTGGCCAATATATTTTAATAAAAAATCCAACATCACAATAAAAAAATGGGCTTTCAGGAACTGAATTATTTCAAGACAAAGATGATTTTATATTAAAACAATGGCTAACAATAATCATTTATTAATAAAAACTATATTTAATTATATATATATTCTATAAATTTCATTTAAAAAATTCATCATGTAAGATAATTTTAATTATTTATAATTGAGAAATATTCAACACCTTAAAATAGTTTCTAGAAAAAATACTATTTTAAAACCCAAAAACAAAAATATTATATAATTAAATATAATTATGACTCAAAACAAAATAATAATATTAAATATAAATTAATAAAACATATATTACAATAAAGAATATTAAAAAAAATTGTGTTTCTAAATCAATTAATTTAGTAAAAAAATGAAATTTTAACAAAAAACAGAATTTTTTTTATTCAATGGAAAATATATTATTTCAAAAAAATTCCAAAACCTCATACAATGTTGACATTGATATGATTATTTAAAATTTTAATTTAGTTCTTTAAAATTTTAATTATATAATTAATAATTTATAAAATTAAAAAACATTATAATACATGAGTTTAATTGAAACTACTTCCATTTTGATTTGAATATTTCAAAACATTTTTATTATGAATAAAACTATATTAAAAAATATAAAAGTTATATATTATATATTTTTACCCTAGATTTTCAGTTAATATCATGTATAAAATAGAATAAAATATATATAGACCCATGAGGATTGGTTTGGAAGAAATCATTGATGAAAAATAATATGAATTTCAAGATTTAATTATCAATGAAGTGTGATCCGTTGATTCTAGAAATTCCATATCTGAAACTGAAAAATAAAGGAATCATTTTTAAATAATTTGTTTCTTATCAAAAAAAATTGAGATAATATATAGGAAAATTAGATAAAATAATTAAATTTTTTCTTTTTTATTTGATAGATTATATGAAAATCTTCTTCCATCAATGAAAATTATAGAAGGTAAAATAGAAGACTATGATAAATAAAGAAGATTCTATCACGAAAAAATTAATGTTGAATGAATGATGAGTATTAAAAATTATTTAAAAATAATATTTTTTTAGTTGATTAGAAAATAAAATAAAATTTAATGGAATTTAAAAAATATAGAACAAACCTTGTTATAATATATTAGTAATTTTTTCTTTTACAAGTACTTGATGGACAATAATATAGAGGGATTCAGTGATGGAATATATTAAAATATAAATGTAGAAGATATAATTATTAAGTATGTAGTTAATTAATATTAGGTTTTCTACATAAAATATTTCATATTTTTTAATGTATTTTTGGAGTTCATTTTGGAGAAGAATAATCAGTATTAGGAATAGATATAGTGTTTCAAATAATGAGGATTTAAGTAAAGAATATTCACAAATATCATTATTTCAATTGATTCTAAATTATAGATAATGTGAAATATAGACTACTATAATAACAAATATTCATCATTTTATTACTGAATTATGTTTAATTACTATTATGTAGAGATTTTTATTTTATATGGTATATTAATGTTGCTGATAAATGCATAAACAAGAATACATTACAAGTTTTTGTTTTGTTAGAAATCATTAAAAAAACTAAATTAAAAAATGAACTGGAAGATTCTATTATTGATAGTGTTTTTGATATGATATGATATTTTAGATATATTTTATGTTGAACTATGATTTCTTAGTAATTCACATTTTTTATATACGATATGCTCACATAGACCTAGAGTAGATTAATTTAAATCTAATTTATAACAGGATATTTGATAACGTCCTTATCTCAAGTGCATGAGGATTTCATGTGGGATAAATGATTAAATTTGGAATGATAGGAGATGCATGATATGATTAGGGAATTCACAAAAAATATCTATATATTTTTTTATTAATTTGTGGGGTAATGATATGGAAGGGAGTTGCAATAATTTATAGAGTATAAATGGGTAATGATAATAATTTAATATTGGTAGAATGATGTTCCCAATGGAGTTTGATGAATGCAGTTTTATTTGTTATCAATATATTATTAAGGACATAAGTGAATGTGTGTTATCCAATAATGAAGATCCAAAATAGTAAAGAGATTGACAAACCCTGTGATTTATGATGTATAACCTAAAAAGGGGGATTGAAGTGATCAATCTATTTGTGTAATATAAAACCGAAGATCCTATATGATATTTTTTTATTTTTTTCTAATGTATTATATGGTTTCATTAATATATTTTCAAATGTAATTCAATACAATGACCATGATTTTATGAATATATTTATGGTAAAAGAATATTGAGACATTACAAGGTAATTTGAATGTATTATTTTCATATGATAACTATAGTGATGATATATTTATAAATTCATGAAACGTGATAAAAGATTGGTTTTTGAAATACCATATTATACACATTTTATCTAAAAATAGATAAGATATAAAATGGATAGAATAGTGAGTGAGCATCCACATATTACTAAAATGATGTCTTATATAACATTTGGAGAATATCTCATGGTTGATGTCTTGGGAGGGCTAGGTATAAAACTGAAATTAATGTGGAAATAGAAATATATATATATATATGGAGATACCTAACAAGGAAATTACATAGTGCCACCCTTATCCCTTTATGTATTGTGATATACTTTATCTTATGAAAACATTACTCATCTTTCATAACATCTATAATACTCATGACCTTTAAATTATTTTCAAAATAATATTATAACACTATCCAACTATATTCTATTCTTTAAATTTTATCATTTTTCCTCATTTATTATCATCACATTTCATGATCTAAGACATCACATGTCATATTTTATCTAATCATATCTCCCTGATAAAATTTTATCTATTTAATTATTAAATTCATATTTTAAAAACATTACAAACTGAGTGACAACTATTACCATATCATTAAATTATACAAACCCCAATCCATTATTTTTCATTGACATACCCCATGCCTGGAGTTTGAAAATCCATATATGACTTTTTATCTCGTACTCTTTATAGTGTATGTGAATGATTCTATAATTTATATTATAATCAGAATTAAAAAATTGAATAAGTATAATTTTAATTATATTCAGGAAGGTATTATTAGAACATAAAGGACATCATATAATTACAACATCACATGTGATACATTTCATATGTGTTACTTATATAATTCATCCCTTTTTCAAGGATTATTTTCAAATAATGGTATGATGATGATAATGTTATTATCTAAAATAGAATATATTAACAGTTCAATACCATAGTATAACAACATTTCAAAAGTATTTTAATGCAATATACTATAGTAAAAATAAGTACCACTTATATAATTATTATATTCTCTATAATAATTGAGGAAAAAATATGATGTTTTTTAATATTAATTTGTATTATTGAATTAAATAACGAAATTTGTTATGTTAGGTAATTCATAAAATAAATAATTTTATTAAACTAATTTCTTATATGGTTTTATTTTAATGAAAAATTTTAAACATATATAATTTCAATTTGGAAAAACTAATTTCATCTTTAAATTTATCATATAGAAATTATTTATGTATGAATTTTTGGGGTCATTCTAAAAAAAATTATATTTTTGTGAACAGTATAAAATATTTTTTTTTTCAAATACCATATTTTTTTGACTTTTAAAAGACACAATTATGATATAAAATTTATTAAATATTTGTAATGAAAAAATATAATGTTATAATTACAATAATTTAAAAAAACATTCATAAGAAATAAATTATAATTTATTTCATGAAAATTACAGAAAATTGTGTCAATTCTTCCACAGCACATGTTTGGCATTGGGAGCATCAAATTTGTTTGCTTGTTGATAAAAATTGTGTACTAAAATGATTTTTCAAGACATTTAATGTCTATTTATTAATTATGATATAAAAATAATGTTTTTGGATGATATTTTCTAATTATTGTGTTATATAACATGAATCTTATACAAATTTCTCTCTAATAATTTTTCAATGTATGAAAACACAAATTTAAAAATTAATGAAGTTATCTTGAAATTTATATAATTAAATATACATAACAATCTAATAGAAAATATTATATTGATACTAATTAATTTTTTAGATGATTGTAATTTTGTTATTTGTTATGAAATAATTAACTTTAATACTTATGTAACAGAGAGGAATTGATTATATAAGGAGATGCGAAATAAATAGAATGATTTTACTTAAAATTATTAGAACCATCAAACGAAACAAATATCTTTATAAATCTCTTTTTAGTAATTTTCTAATTTAATATTATTTGAATCGGATATGGGACCTTTATGATTCACATAGATCACATTAAGCCCCATATAATATTTTAATTAAATTAATGTCAAGTTGTTCACACTATGATTTATAAGGGGTTTAACACTCTATTATATGACATTATATAAAATATTTTTTAAAATACTGAGTATTTAGAAATATAATTGATTTATGTATGTCATGATAATAAATTTTTTAAATTTTAATAAAACCATCAAATACCTTAAAAGCTTTCACAAAGATGATGAAATAATTATTATTTTTTAATTAATAAATAAAATAAACTTTATTAAAATGTTATACTAAATAAAATCTAAGATAATTATGTTTAACCTTGAATTATTTACATATCTATGACTTATATAATAAATAAATAAATAATAGTCTCTAATTTTAATCTTTTTTTATGTTCTAAAATTCATAATAATGAAGACTGATAAATTTTATAGGAATTATATATCATGAATATAATATTTTACAAAATAATTATAAAATAAAAAAAATCACGAATAAGGATAAATGGGATAATATATGGTCAAAAATGTGACCCCTGATATTTTTAGGCCTTATGGAATTCTTTACCCCTATAATAGCCTCATTGTATTTTATTAGGTTGAGTAATTCAAAAATTTCCTCACCCTTAGTTATAATATAGAACTAATTTAATCACATAATTTCACCCCATTATGATTTTCCTCTAGACGATCATAAAAAAAATCATATTTGCATCATCTATGAACATTGTAGGGCATTTAGTCTCATTATAAGATCAATTACATGTTCATTATAGAGGTTATCGATTAAGAAATATTCAAGAGGTAATTTCTTCATTCTCTTTGAAATTCATTCACACTTCAACCTTATCATCACCCATATTCAAAGTTTATTCATATGTTTAGTATCATATATATAATATAATTATATTATGTTAATGGTATATCCATCAACAAAAATATTATCTTATCTTTTTATTGTAAAAAATGAAATCATCATCCATGGAAATTTAATTCACTACCTTCTGGGGTGATGTGCTTTTTATTCCCATTAATGTATACATGGAACTTCTACATTTACTCATATATATTTATAATTTACTAAATATATATATATATTATATGGTCATACATTTTAAAATTAAAATATTTCCCTGATATTAAAAAAACTAAACATCCACACAAAGTCAAAAAATCTTGCTAAAATAAACTAAATATTAATAATAAAGGTTTTATCAAATGAATCATATTTATATAGGGAAAAAATGGAAATATTGAAGCATTTAAAAATATAGAAATAAATTACTAACATTTATTTCCACATTTATACTATTATTTTCATCTTATAATAGAATCCATAATGAACCGACAATGAAACTAAGACATAAATGCTACTGAACAAATTAAATAAAAATACATTATTAATAAATTTTTGAAAAAATTTTATAATAGATTAGATAGATAATTATAAATATGAATATAGTTATTTAATAAATTAATAAGACTCTTTAAACCATTATACTAGTGGTTTGGACATGTTTTATTGATGTCCAACCATAGGTAAGGGACCTTCTTTTTAAAATCCTCTATAATGTCTCTTTTTAAAAAGATCAAAATGAATGCCTCTTTAACAAAAATAGAATGAGGGGACTTTACCACATTCATAACTCTTCACTATTATGAATTCTAATTTATAATACATCATGATTATTTTCAAATATATGGTTTTTTTGTATATATGTCCAGTGTTCTTTTGAGATAAGTGATTTTTCTAAAGGAATGTTTTCATGGTGTAAGTATTAATCTTTTATGATTGTTTTCTAGTTAAAAGGAACTATTTATGATGATCAATGGTTACGTTATAATACAAAAATGTGGTGTGATTTATATCCCTTCAATATAATGGTTTTGTTTTAATATGACTGTAATGGTTATTCCATGTGTAACTACGATAGTTACATTACATGGTAGGAGTGAGGGTTACCTAATAAGGTAGTTGTGGGGGATAGAAATAATAAGTCAGCCATGTGGGTTACAATCATAAGTAATTATGGTATTAAAATGACTTACCATGTTACATAATTGGTTTTTTATTCTTTAAATATTTTATGTGAACCACATGTTTTCAAAAAGTTAGTATATGTTACCTTTAATGGTATGAAGTACATATTCAATGTGTTTATAAGTATTCATTGACCAATGGTTTCATTCCTTTTTATATTTATATTAATGATAGTTTTTTTCATATTTTATTTAGAAAAGAAATCATAAAGTTTATGGTTGGGTAAGAGAAATAGAAGAATCCATGATGAATGTTGTGAAGATATTCAGGAAAATAAATCATGTTTTGTTTTTAAATACTTTTTTAATATTGAAAAATATTTAATATTTCAGTTTCATACAATATTTATGTTTTTGGGTTGTTATATGTTAATTATTACCAAATTATCTAGAAATATAAACATAAAATATAACTGGGAATGGAAAAAATTAATTCTTGTCTAAAGCCTATAGAATATGTAGTGGTTATGGTCGGGTCCTTATAGATGGTATTAGAGAAAGAATTAGATAACATTATGGGTTAATAATATTTTAATATAAAACAATAAATTATATTTTCCATATGTTTAATTTGAAATGATACTACATTTTAGGATTACAATGTTGCAAAATCAAAATTATGTCTACTCAAATTGGTTTTCCATTGATGAAATCAGGATGCTAGATTATGATGGCATTGAGATAATGATATCTTTTTTACCCACAATTTGGAATGGTTGAAATTTTATCCCAGTAGGTTGTTATAGTGATGGTTTTATTGAATGAAAATAGAAATATCAATGGAATATTTGCAATAGAGTAGTAAAAGACTCTACAATGGATCCTGATGATAGTGGAACATTTTATTAAGTAACACCCCTTCTTTTAGTGCATCTTATGGCCCTGTGGTAGTTAAAGGGTGCATTAAAGCCCTAAAAATATTTTGCATGTCATGAGGTTTCATATAATCTAAAATTTAGATTTTATATATATGGTTTTGTAGGTGAGTTTCACTAGTGGTAGTAAATAGTCATGAATATCAAGGAGGGATGAGAAATTTTAGCCACGGAATGGGATGAATTAAAAAATCTTTTGTTAAAAAACTATTTTCCTTAGGCAGTTCAGATTGGGGTGTAAAATGAATTAAATGAATTGAGACTA
Organism: Viscum album; assembly: GCA_963277665.1. NCBI lineage: Eukaryota > Viridiplantae > Streptophyta > Magnoliopsida > Santalales > Viscaceae > Viscum > Viscum album. The sequence goes on along the minus strand of OY728158.1, from coordinate 154,540,181 downwards.
AATTAAGAATACATATAGGTCATGTATGATTAAAATTTTATTCTATTGGTAAGGTAAACACCAAATCATATCTAGGATCTTTATAGAAAAATCAGTAATTTTTAAATAGCATTAGATCCATGGTATTGAATGTTACTAGATATGCATGAAATTAAAAATTATAAGAACTTTGTTCGATGTAATATAAAGAGAGAAATTTTTTTTTATTATTATCACAAGTTCATTGACAACTAGAATATGAAAATATCCAAATGGCAGTAAATGGGTTGGAATAAATGAATTAAATCTAAAGGTATGAAAATCCAGTTTCTAGTTTATTGAATTTGTTGTAAAAATGGCCGTGGTGAATACCCTAAAAAATTTAGGAGGTGTTAAGCTATGTTATTTTTGGACATATGGCCTAATATTTCAATGAAAAAGGTCTTTATATTTTTATATTTCATTATAATAATCAATCATTTGTGTTTTTTAAATGTGTTGGGATGTGAAATTATGTACATACCTTCCAAAAGAGTGAATTTAATTATTGAAGTTTTGAATCTTATAAGAATAATGATTTAGTGATATCCTTTTCGACAATGTAAGTAGATGTTGGGAAAAAAATGAAGTTGTATCATGTACATTTTATGTGTATTTAGATTTTTCTAATGTCATGTTTGATACATGGTCTATAGAATCCATTACTTCGGAGAAGTTTTTTGGTGAATCGGAAATATCAACTCATGAAATGAAACTATAACATACGCTAAAAAACTAGGTAGAAATATTAAAGAAAAATGTATTATAAGAATCTAAATGTTATTTTTTTATGAAAATGCAATAAATGAAAACCTTTTTGTTTTGTCCTCGGTGTATTTTGATGTTATTTTGTGTCTTTATTTTCTATTTGATTACCATACTATTATTAGTTATAGAGATAAAATGGTTTTATTTGAAGGGGTTTTAATTTTTATACAACTTTAAAATAATATCATTGACAAAATATCAATAAAATTAGAATCTTTTAAATTTTTTAAACAAATGATAACTTGTTAATATTGTTAGAAACAAGGTAATTTTTCATATTAATTATATTCTTGTGGTAAATAAATAACTTGATGTTTTCCCTGATGAGTTTTCAAGTGTTATTCCTGACTGGTAAGATTAATTTACCAATGACATTGTTTCTAATTATAATCCATTTTCAATACCCCCATATAAAATTTGTCATCTCGAACATCAAGAATGAAAAATAAGTTCTAATATTTTCTTGTTAAATGTTTAAATCATCATTGAATGACACCATGTGGGATTTTTCTTCATGAAAGATATTTTTATGTGGATATTCATTGATTAAATAGAATTGAATAACTTTACAATTATGAATATATACACATTTCCTCCTATATATGACATGTTTGATCAATTTCAGGGATTTCATTATTTTTTCCTTATTGAAATGATATTTGGGTACCATCATCTGAAGGTAAATAATGATGAAATTCCAAAAATACAATTTTATTGTAGATATGGGAATTATGAGTTTTTTTATTCACTTTAGCTTTATTAATTTCCATGATGTATTTATAGATCATATAAATATATTTTTTGGATAATATTTTCATAATTTTGTTGTTGTTTTCATTGATAGTATTTATGTTTTTTGAAGATCATATGAGGATAATAAAAATCATCAATGTATATTCCTCCAAAAAATTTATGCAAATAAGATATATATAAAAGATATCCAATGTGGTTTTTTTGTTACAACATATTTCATTCATTGGTATCATTATCAAAAAATATTGTATAACAGTTTTCTCGAACCATAACAAATATAGCTGTTGAATTTCGATGACCTAAAAATGATACTATGATTCAATGTTTTCATTGATTTGTAGTATATAACAAGAAATTTATTGAAACATTTTAATTGATATATGACCAACTAACTATGTTTACATGAAAATTATTTTAATTTACCATCACAAAATATTATAGTGATTGTTTCGAAAAAATAAAAGTAATATTTGTGAATTATCCTATTTTTTCATTACCTAAAAAAGTAGTGATTTTTTGTATAAATTAATTCTTCATTGAAGTTACTTTATCAAATTATAGTGCTGAAAGACTATGTAATTTCGTATTCTTTAATAGAACTGAATCCCAATGAGACCAATTTTCATATACATGATTTGGAAGTAACTATTGTTTTTTTAGCATAAAGAATTTATAGACATCATTTATATGGATCCAAATATGAAATATGTACAATTCACAAATTTTTATAGTATATATTTAACCATAAATAATTGAACCTGATGCCGATAAGATGGTTGAAAAAGTAAATGGATTATGATTGCATGATCAATTACCCTCTAGGATAATTAAACATTGTGGGATATGCCTATAGTCGAAAAAATCATACACCATTGACCGTATGACATGTAGAACATGACCCTTAGATTAATTATTTAATGAATGTTTTCCATGGAGATTTGGGATAATAAAATTTCAATATTTTATTTCAACTATCTAGGAATGTTTTTTACAAAAAATTAAGCATTCCCAAAAAGAATATTCTTTAGTTAAATAAGAAGATATAATTGGTTGAGAAAGGAATGTTTCCTTAATTAAATGTTCATAGAGAATGAATTCTGAGACATATTAAAATATTATATATTCATTAAAATCCAATCTGTAGAAAGATTTGTTATGTGAAGCTCATTGTTTTTCCATTTTCTGTTCATATTGGGAGCACTTTGATGTACGAAATACTTCTGGAGTATTACTGATGAGATTGAATGAAAAGAGATATTTCTGATTTCATAATGATAAATTTCAATTTTAGAAAAGTTACAAAATAATGATAACAAACTAATGGGATGACATATCGTTTTCTATTATCAATGATGAAATAAGAGAATGTATCAATGGATTTTGTGGTTGTACCAGCTTTTACCTCTCAAGGTAACTATTTGATTTGGGTTATTATTGATCAACTCAATAAATATACCAATTTCCTTCTTATTCAAGATACATTGCCTGTAAATAAACCTTCAAGAATGTACCTCGATGATATTTTTATGTAACATTGGGTTCCTTTTTCTATTGTATCTTACCATGAACCCTATATAAATTCAATATTTTTTAAAGGCATTAATATGACATTGGGAATTGAATTAAATTTCTTCAAAACACTTCATACTCTGTCTAATTGAAATTGGGAATGAAAAATATAGACTATGGAATATTTTTTTTCATTCCTGTTCAATCTATTACCCTGGATTTTGTTATCATCGTCATTTATTAGTTGAGTTTTATTTTAATGAAGGTTTACATTCTTATATATAAATGGTACCTCTTGAGGCTTTATATGGAAATATGATTCAAACACTGTCATTTAGGGATGTGGAAAGGCAAAGGATGTTGAATGAACCAAAATAGAAAAGATAGTGGTTGAGATTTTAATGATTATCCCAAAACATTTCAGGGAAGCTCGGAGTAGGTGGAAAATTTATATAGATAACCATAGGAAAGACCTTTATTTAGATATATGTTATCTTATTTTCATTAATAAACCTCCATGAAAATAGGTATGTGTTTTTATACTAATAAAATGATAACTATAAGGTTCATTAGACCTTATAAGATCCTAGAGAATGTTGGACCAGTTTCCTATCACATAGTCATGCCTTTGAGTTTATCCCATGTACACAATATTTTTAATGATTTGATGTTAAGAATGTAGATCATAGATTCACATCGTGTTTTGTTTCTTTTAGAAGTTCATTATTAACAGAACCATTTATATGATTAAAATCCTACTAATATTAATCAACATATTTAGAAATTATTTAAGAACAAGGCAATTCCCCATGTTTTTATGGAGAAACCAAATGGTTGGAGATGAAATATGAGAATTTGAAAATGTTTTGAGGGAAATGTATCTCTATTTGTTTAATAAATGATTAAATTGTGATGTTGAAATTTCCAAAGGTGGGGGGGGGGAATAGAACAACCTAGTTACTAATAGAATACTTTTTTTTATATATTTATCAAAATTCATTAATTTAACAGTTAAATTTATTATGTTAAGGAATTCTTAATGTAAATAATTGTATTAAAAAATTTCATATATAATTATATTTAATTAAATTAAATTACTGATTTTTTATAAGAAAAAGGGTTTCATTTTCTAATTCATCATGTTCAAATAATCGTATAATGAGTTATCAATAGATTTATGAAATCATATAATGCTTTTTATTCATAAAATATATACATTTTATAAATATTGTATTTTTTTCACATCATAATGAAATAATTATGATAAAATATTAATTAAATATATGGATTGAATAAACTAGGATATTATAATATAAGTAGTGCAAAAAAATCATTAAAATGTTAATTTAAATTTTATTTCATCACAAGTATAAATAAATTTTCCGGTTTCGATGCAACGCCTACATGATGGTTTAAAAAGTCAAAATTGAATCCTTACAGATACTAATTGTTAGATAAAAAGTTATTAGAATTATTTTTTTAATTATTATATAGAATTGATGTTTTGTTCAAATATTATATAATTATAAATATCTATATATAACATTAATCATATCAAAATTCATGTTCAATTCTTGTACATGGAAAGAAAATTCAAATTATCATGTTAAAATAAGTTCAATGACATTGATGTTTGTAAATATACATAAATAATAATTTGAAATATTATATCGGTCGCAATAAACCCTATCCAAATATGACACTCCTTGGTTGGAAATGAAGTATAATAGAAAATTACCCTTAGACCTTCCTCTAGTAGGCCCCGAGGCAGTGACCCACACCAAGGGTATGCGATCTCATAAATTGGGAGGCATTATACTTTTTAAGAAAACACGATTAGGAGATAAAATGGTTCATCCTAGAAAATTAAAAGTACTATATATAAAAGAAATAAAAAATCTATTCCACAATAATTTTTAATGTAAAAATGTTATGAATATAATGAAACAAAAAATTAAATACCAAAAGCATGGATAAGCTTCGACATAGAAACTGTTCGAACATCCATGGTAGTAAAGTCCCACACGGTCCATGTTGTTTTTGGGAAATAGAAAACAATGTTATATATGTTGGGAAAGCATACAAGTATACTCGAATGGAAAAAACCAAAGACTCTACTGCAGATATGAGAGAATCATGCTAATGCCCTATTAAAAAACAATAGATCCCAACCCCAACTGAATTGGTATACTTGTCATCCCAAATTTACTAAGGCAAACTCACTAAATAATGAAATTCATGTAATTTAATTGTAACTCCCCAAACCTAGTTACCCTGAGTCAGTTCATTATTACATAACTTTAGCATGATTACAAGGGGCCACAATCCTGAAAGACCGATCAATTTAATATCCTTGAGGTACTAGATAAATTCATAAGTTTAAAATTACATTATGAAATGAAAGACAACAATAAAGTTGTCTCTATTGACTGCATTCATCCGATATACTATCCATATAGGTATTTTATAATATTCATCTTTGCATCATAGGAAAAATAAAACATTGAAATGGGTGAGCTTAGATGCTCCGTAAGAATAACAATATAGCGGAAACTTTCAAGAATAAGCATATAAATTTAAGGAAATATACAAAACTAAAGAAACTATTAAACTTAGGATTTACCATAATATGGGAAATATAAACCAAATATTTATTTTTACAAATTCACATGGATATTATACTAGTCATATAATCTCATGTAACATCAATAGCCAATTTCATTGTATTGGAATTCATAATACCAGACTTCAAAACAACATAGTTCTGGCCTTGTTCCAGGCCTAAAAATAAGATTTTTCATGGCCTTGTGCCAATGAACTAGTTTGTCTCATGAGACCTACAGATTCATCAAGGAGCTATAGTGGGCTTTGCCCATCACTTACTAAGTCCAATGAATTTCTTGTATGAAAAGGATTAAAAATAACATAAAAATCCTTATTAAAACTACCATAAGAAATTCCAATACCGTAACCATAAACCATGAATAGTGTAAAAATAACACATCCACAGTCATAAATAACACCAAACATTCAATATGATATGGAATATCTGTGTTATAATATATCAACATCAAACAAGCCTAAAATCCATCAAAGGATGTTGGCATAGATGAAATCAAAACTTTTTATAGAGAACCATCTCTTTCTATATTGAAATCATTTAAAAGTCATATAATAATAAAAGAAAACATTTATTTTGTAAATATTCCTATAAGATTATATGGGATTCTTTGATGATGCTATAACAGCAGAAAATAGCCACACTCGCCATATAAGTTAAAAAAAGACATTCATACCATAATTTTATCGAGAAGGTCATAAAGATCCCTATTTGGAAAATGACAGAATGATTCCTTTAAAAACATATGTGGTTAAATAAGGGTATTAATGACTTTAACCCATAGATTATTAAACAATAAAAATGATTTGAATTTAATTTTATTAATTCAAGGAAGTGGATGATAAATATGTCCCAGTAGATACTTACATATCAACAACCTCGAATAAGTAATGTTTTTGTAGAATTATCCCTTACCATGTACTTTTCCATAGTCGATTGTATGTTAAAATCCTATATAATAGTTAAAAAATTGTTATGAAATTATTAAATAACTATATACATAACTATGATATCATATATGATCTTATAATATTTGTTTTAAAAATATTTCAGTAGTATCATCGTTTCCCGTGATAACTGATTCAATTTCCTTTATATGCACTATTATGTAATCCATGTTTGTTAGGAATAAAAAATATTTTATTCATATTCAGAATGATATTATTTTCATAAACATTATTATCATTCATAAATATAAAATGTTTCTTCAATGATTTCGAAGGGGAAGGAATCTCATCGCGTTCGTGGAGACGTTAATCCGTACATACACACAAGGGACAATATCATTATATAAGTGGTGAAACAATATGTAATTGGATATTATGTCATATATAAATAATAATTAACATGTTATATTTATTATTTACATTAGTTATAATCATTATTATACCCATCCAAATAATGATGTGTTTGAATAACAAACTACACCAGGAAATGGAGATGGTTAGCCGTACGTACACACGTATTTGGACTTTGTAATTTATAGGATAGATAGAATAATGAATGTAGTTGTACCATATTTATAATAACATCACATTATATATAAGGTATGGTATTTATTATTTTGTTATAAAAATAACCAATAAAGGGTAAGTGGAAGAAAAAAAGAACTTGATAGAGGGTGATGATATTATTACCTCTTATTCGCGTGTTTCCTTTTGAGTTGATCAAAAGAGCCCTATTGGTTGGTACAATGATCAATATAAGGACTCTAGTATTAATTTAGGGAAGTTGGGAAGGTATTTTGGTAGGGTTAGGCCGAGAAAAATGGCATTTGAGGTGTGAAATTAAGAGAAGACGATATAACCTTTTGTAAGAGATGCGAGGGTCACTTCATGAAAGGATTAAAATATTTTTTTATAATAATAGATTTTTCACTTTATAATGGATAAAAAATAATTTATTTCGAGGATAAGGTGGGTAGGGGTTGCAAAACTATAATCAAATAGTTTTTAGATAGGTTATTTCATCATAACAGCCTTATCGTTTAGATTGAACTCTTTGTAAAATAGTTTGACATTTATCATGTCTCTTTGTATTTTTATATTATATAGTTAATAAACATACTATAAAATAACATGAAACCCCCAAGTGGTTCATGATTGATATATCTATCTTTATCAGAGATCTTTTTAAAAAAACATATATTTTTAGGAATATTATATCTATTAATAATATAGTATTTGTTTTAAATACTCTATTATGTCAATTTTGACACTTTTTAGTATTTGATTTTTTTGAACACCATTAAAAATTTATAAATTCGAATAAAATTTATTTAACCAACCCTAACATGTCATAATAACCTATAAAATTATTGGAATTCATAATAAGTCTCAATTTACATTTATTTGGATATTTATAATATCAATTATTTTAATATTTTATTATTTAGGTAATTACTACAACATCATTGTGTCATAAAAAATTAAATTATATGATATCTAAAAATTATAAATAAAATACCATTATTTATGAAATAAATTAATATTTATAATTAATATTTATAGATTAATTTATATTAAGTGTAACCCTATTTTAAAAATGGGTTAGTTATTAAACTTAGAATTTAACTCGTTTAACTTTTCTTTAAATAAAACAATAATTGGTGTCCTAATCAAATCAAAGTGGTCCAAATAGGATGATATTTTATTACTAAGGTTATTTTTGACTAAATAAACTTATCCCATAGAATTAGTCAAGTGATAGGGTAATTATAATATTATTTTTACCCTAAGTTGTCATATTTACTTTCAACCGTGGTAAATAAAAGTAAAAAGTTACTATTCACCAAAAATTATTTTCATCTTATTAAATCAGATTTTACATACTGATTTCAACCATGTCTCTCAAATTTTTGAAATTAAACTCACAGATGTGGTAAAATTATGTTTTATGCAAATTTTAAAATGCTCCTAGAAAGTGGGTAAAAGACGGTAATATGTTCAATAAAATTTTATATATCTAAACTTATTATAAAATTACACCTTTGAATTAAATTAAAAATATATAGGTATTATGTATCTATTTTTACCTAATATAAATTAATATAAAATTACTAATTACTTAAATAAAAACTCGGTTTTAATGAATAAAGTAGTTTTTTCACTATTCATCAAAAATTTAATGTTTTCAGACAAATACAAAAAATCCACCCTAATAAAATTTTGATATTTAGGATTCAAAATTTAAAGTCCATTTTATAATATGAAATTTTTTAAATTTCAAAATGTGTGTATTACTATTCATAAAAACAAGTTTGATTGGTTACGGTGTGTTAAAACTCCATGTTGCATACAACGAAAGCTACAGCATTATTAAAAAGGAAATATATCATGGAAGCATGGGGTGTTAAATTCCCCGTCCTTAAAATAATTTCTTTCATGAAATTTATAGAATATTACTGCATATAATTATTGGGGTGGTTCTTCTTTACATGTTCATCGGGTTCCCATGTGGCCTCTTGCATCTTATTGTTTCTCTATAGAACTTTTACCAAATGTGTCATCTGTTTTCTCAGCACCAGTTCTCTAGTATCAAGAATCATGACAGGCTCATCATAATAAGACATATCAGGTTCCAATTCAATTTCCTCATAGGTGAGTAAATGTGTTGGTTCAGGCATATATAATTTCAACAGTGATAGGTGGAACACATCATGAACTTTGGAGAGACATGGAGGAATTTCCAAACTATAAGACACAACTCCAGTTCATTCTAGAATTTTTAAAGGTCTGATTTACCTGGACTCAACAAACCCTTCATACAGAATTATATAACACCCATACATAGAGATACCTTCAAAAAAACCTGATCTACTACATGAAATTACAAATAATTCTTCCGATTATCGAGATATATCTTTTTCCTACATTGAGAAGCTTTGATGAGGTTTTGAATAATCAAAACCTTATTCATTGTTTCGTCAACATGTTCTGGGCCCCTGAGTTTTCTTCCACCAACATCATCCTAACAAGTGGTTTTGGGACTTCTCTTTCCATATAACACTTCATATGGGTCCTTCTGAATACATAAATGGAAGCTATTGTTATAAGAAAAATTCTACCAAAGATAAATATTGATCCCCCATACCTTGAAAGTAATGTGAGGAAGATGTCAACATGTCCCCTATGGTTTGAATAGTTCGTTCTGATTTTCCATCGATTTGAGGGTGGTAGGTAGTGCTCAAATGATGTTCAGTATCCATGGCCTTATGATGAATTTTCTAAATTTTTGATGTAAAATGGGGATTACGATCAGAAAAAATCAATAGGGGTACACCCTGGAGTCTTAAATCTTCATTAATATACAGTCATTCTAGACATTGAAGTTGTAAATATTCTCTTATTGCAAGAAAATGTGCTGACATTGTAAGATGATCCAAAATGACCCATATTTCATCATTCATTCTAGGAGTCTTTGGTAGCTCTATGACAATGTCCATCATAATATTATTCCATTTCTACTCAAATAAGATAAGTGGTTTCATGACTCCTCCATGATGTTGCCTTCCATCTTTCACTTGTTGACAAACACTACATCTTGACTCCAAATCATAAATCTCCCACTTAATGTTGTCCCACAAAAAACGATCCTTTAAATCTCTATACATAATGGTTTTCCCATAGTGTATTGGGAAATTGGAGCTATGAGAATCATCCAAAAATTCCCTTTTTAGATATGGTATATCAGGAACACAAATTTTCTTCCCAAATTTCAAAATTCTAGCTTCATATACAAAGTCACACAGTCACCCATCCTTTACAGCTTTAATATTCTGTTGAAAATACACATCATTTTTCTGAGAACTTTTTATTTTATCTAGTAATGATGGTTTGGAAAACATTTGAAAAAGCATTGATGTTTCACCTTCTTTGGATATTCATATATCTGTCATTACTTGATCCGTGAAAATATGATCCCTTTCAACTCTCATCGTCTTCAAAAATCCATGATCCTTTCTGCTCAAAGCATATGCCACATTATTTTCCTTTCCCAGGTTGTAGGGTTTGGTGAAATCATAATTCGTGAGTAGCTCAAGCCATCTATTTTTCCTCATGTTGAGTTCTGTTTGTGAGACAATATTCTTTAAACTCTTTTGATCATTATAAATCTTACATTTTTTACCATAGGGGTAGTGTCTCCATATCTTCCAATTAAATATTACAACTATTAACTCAATATCATGGGTGTGATAGTTTTTCTCAAGAATTTTTAGCTGTCGTGATGCATATGAAATAACATTATCATTATGGATAAGGACATAGACAAGTCCTTTCTTTGAATCATCACTATAAATAACAAACCCGTTATTCAATGATGGTAGAGTCAAGATAGGATTTTTGACTAATAATATCTTATGTTCTTCAAAACAGTCTTCACAATCTTTTTTCCAAACAAATTTAACCCCTTTACGGGTGATCATGGTTAATCAGTTATCCAACTAGACAAAATTGTGGATGAAATATCGACAATAACCTACTAAACCAATTAAACTACATAACTCAGTTATACTCATTAGTACTGGATAATAATGTTTTTCCTTATACTTTGAAGGATCAACAAATATTCCAACCATAGAGACAATATGTCTAGAAAAATAAATCTCTGGAGTCTGGAATTCAAACATGTAAACACCTCATATAATTCATTTTTAGGGGTTTTAGAATAATGCACATATGATTTTCAAGATAATTGTACCTTTTTGAGTATAGCAAGATATCTTCAATAAATACCACTACAAATTCATCTATATATTTATAACACTATTTATTAAATCCATGAAGACAAAGGGTGAATTATTCAATCCAAAATGTATTACTATAAATTTTTAATGCTTGTACCTAGTTTGAAATGTTGTTTTCTAAATGTCTTCCTTCTTCACAAAAAACTAATGATATGTTGATCGAAAAAAATCATTGAAAAATATTTAAATCAATGAAGTTAGTCAAATAAATCATTAATGGGAAGTAGTGGATACTTATTCTTTATTTTTATATCATTGATCTCTCTGTAGTTAATGCACACCCTCATAGATCTGTCTTTCAACTTAACAAAAAGGATAGGGTCTCCCCATGGATAAAAACTAGGGAGAATAAATCAATTATTACTCAAACCCTTTAGATATTTATTTAGCTACACTAATTCCATAGTCTTCATTCTATATGGGGTCTTCTATATGGTCCTTGAACCATGAATTAGATCAATGGAAAACTCAATTTCTCATTCTGGAGGATGTCTAGTTAAATACTCTGGAAACACGCCAACATATTATTTCACAATATACACATACTCTATTTGAAAATAATTTTGTTCAAAAATATTTATTTCATTCACTTCCTCCCCAATAATAAAATTTAGTAGAAATACTTGGGGTGGATCTTGATAAGAATCAGGTGGCGATATTTCTGCTTCAAAGATATGGTACTCCTTATCATCATCGACAATTGTATCCTCCTTCTTCATACAAATATATTTTCGCATCATGTCCCAAAATCCAATCCATTATGAGGATTATATATAATTAAATCAAGGGTATGGAAATAATATCAGACGATAAATAACATATATTTTCCCTAATGGGAACTGATTCACAAAACATTGATTCGATGACACTTCCCTTAGGAGTTTTGACTGGCACATCCCTTGTTATGTCAAATTGAAAATATCTAATTTTCTTAGCAAACTGGGAAGATATGACAAAATGCAATGATCCAAAATCAATTAATGCATTAGATAATCACAAGGAAAACATTAATTTACCAGCCAACACATATTTCAGAGCTTCAACCTCACCAGTAGTGATCATATAAGCTTGGCCTTTCTCCCTTCGCTATTTGTGAGGTAAGTTCCCTTGGATCTTAGGACATTCATTTTCATAAAACCCCATTTCTCAAGAATTGAAAGATTCAACATTGAAAGCATCATTCATTACCTTGCTATCACGAGCTTGGTCTAATTTTTCACCACACTTGAAAGAGACTCCCAATACCTTCCAGAATGTACATGGGTGTTTCTTACCACATTTACTACAGAATGGATATTCAAATTTTCCTTTCTTCCCCTTTTTTCTATTTATAGAGGGATCATTAGATCGTTTCTTCTCTTACTTTTCTTAGAATTCATAAGTCTTAAAAAATTTCTTTTTTGTCTTGATAGTGCCTGAGACAATATCATCGTATGATGAGAAGGAATGTGAGATTAATTCTCAGAAAATAAATTGTTTTAACCCATCAAAGAATCAATCAATCAAAATCCTTGGGTGATGTATATAATATGATGCATTCCTTCGTAACCTTGTAATGATAGCCTCAAAATTTGTGACATTCTCATCCTTCTATTGCCTCAGACTCATAAATTGTCTTTCCATATCAACTCGATGGTCACGAGGAAAGTATTTTTCTATGAAAATGTCATTAAGCACCGTCTATTCCATGTTTGACACTTCCTCGTCTTCCTTTGTGTTTTGGATTAACAATAACCATTTATCTTCATCTCCATAGAGATGATAAACTAAAATGATTTTTTTTTTCCTTTCACTACCCCAAAAGCATGAAATATTTTTTCTAAGGAACTTATTCATTATCTTCTACTAAAGGATTTGTACTCTGGTTGATTTTTTGTTGTAATTCTTCTTGAAGCACTCTAAAGTTGATCCTCCACGTTGTGGATCATGGTGCTCAATACAGGTAAGGTTATTATTCATAACTTGAGTCAGTTATCCCAGTATGGTGATAATCTGATCAGAACAAGTTGCATCACCTGCACCACTATAATTATCTTGTGTTGGAGAGAAATCCCTCTATGGATTATGTGTGTTGATACAATTTACATTCCATCGACTAGGCGCCATTTCTAAACAATGCTATACACAAGATTAGATTATGAATCACAATACATAATTCCAAACATGTAAAACAGTTAACATAAATTGAAATTTTTTTGGATATATTTCAAAATCATAAAAAAATGATTTCTTTTAGGAGGTATAGACTCATAAATCTTTCATAATGGTTTTTAATGAAAATGTGAATTATCCTATGAATATCTTCTGGGAGTGTTGTAACCTAGAGTGTAGCAAGGCCCATTGTCATATACCAGTATACCCCATGTCATTTCAGAAAATCCATGTCAATTTTTTCACTCATAGGTACATCTATACCAGAGCTGCCTCTAACTGCTCAAATCCAGACAAGGATGTATTCCTTGGAAAATACACAAAATTCCTACATTACGAAAATTTTAAGAAGTTCTTCTATTCCAATATTCAATGTCTATCTTAGGGTAATGTGCAATAATCAGAGTTTATCTAAAAATAGTTTCCAATTTTTTTAATAAACTTACCCCAATACAATATGAAACTCGCTGGCCTTATTTACCCAGAGTCGGTGAATTATTACATAAAAATGGCATGATCACATGGGATCAAAATCTCAAATGACCGATCATTTTAGTAGCCTTGGATGTACTAGATACATTCATCAGTTGTAAATTACATTATAAAATCAAAAATAACAACAACATTGTCTCCATTGACCACATTAATCCCTTAGACTATCCCTGTAGGTCAACTAAAATATAATTTTTTGCATCCTGGGAAAAAATCATAGAAAAGGGGAAGATCAGAAGCTCATTACGGATAACAATATAGCCTAAACATTCAAGAATAAGCCTAGACATTTATGGAAGTGAATAAGACTAAAACACTATACTTTTGAACAATAAAATCATCATGATATGGAATATATAAATCAAATAATTCCATTAATGTATTCTCATGGATATTCTACTAGTCGAATAATCACAAATAATATCAATATCCAATTTCATAATGTTGAAATGCATAATGTTAGACTGCATAACCACATATCCAAGGCCTTGTTCCAAAATTACAAATAATATTTTTTCAAGGCCTTATTCCATGACACTAGTTTGTCTCATGAGACCTATCAATGCATCAAAGAGCTATAGCGAGCTCTACCCTTCACTTACTATGTCCAATTCATTCCACATATGAATTTGTTTAGGCATAACATAAACAATCGAAAGTAAAACTACAATACGAAATGTCAATACTTTATCCAAAAACCATGAAATGTGTAAAAATAACACATCCACATTCAAACATATAAAAAACCCTCCATAAAATATGGAAGATTTGTATCATAATAAATCGACCTTAAACGATCTTAAAATCCATAAATTTTTTTTGACAAAGATGAAATAACAACTTTTTGTAGAGAAATATCTAATTCTATTTTGAAATAATTTAAAAGTAATATAATTATAAAAGTAAACAATTCTTTATATATTCTCATATTCATGTATGGCAAGCTTCGATGATGTTATAAAGGTGGAAAATTTCTTCACCCGCCGTATAAGTTTAAAAAAGACATTCTTACCTTAATTTTGTCAAGAAGGTTATAAAGTACCTTGTTTGGAAAAAGGTGAAAAGATTCCTTTCCAACCATATGTGGTCAAATAAGGGTATAAATTAATTTAACCCAGAGTTTAGAAAATTGTAACTTTTTTTGAATTAAATGTTTAAGAAAACACAAATGTGGATGATAAAGAGGTCTCATTATATACTTACACATTAACATCTTTGGTATGTAATGTGATTGTAGAATTAAACCTTATCTTGTAATTTTCCTTAGTCGATGGTATGTTATACTATTTATAATTGTTAAAACATTGTTATTAAATTATACATCTAATAAGTACATAAATATGATATCATATATTATCCTATAATATTTCTTTGTTAATAATATTTCAGTATTATCATCGTTTCTGGTGACAACTGATTCATTATCCTTTATATTCTTCGTTACATAAGCCATGTTTTTTGAACATGACTTATTTGATTTATATAAAAAATTATATCATGTTAATAATCATTATTTTTAATCATAAATTTAAAATTATTGTTCAATTATTATGATGGGGAATGAATCTCATCGCGTTCATGGAGACGGTAATCCGTACGTACGCACGAGAAACAATATTATTATATTGAAGGTAAAATAGTATATAATTGGATGGTATATCATATATAAATAATAATTAACATGTTATAATTATTATTTACATTAGTTATACTCATTATTACACCCATCCAAATAATTAAGTTCTTGAATGACAAACTACACCACGACATGGAGGCAGTAAGCCGTACGTACGCACGTATTTGGACTTTGTAATTTTTTGGATGGAAAGAGTAACAAATATGGTTGTACCATAATTATAATTACATCAGGGTATATAAAATGTACTGGAGTTATTATTTTGGTATGGAAATAACAATTAATGTGGAAGTGGAAGAAGAAAATAACTTGAAAGAAGGTGGTGAAATTATTACCTCTTCTTCGGGTGTTTCCTTTTGAGTTGATCAAAAGGGATCCACAGATTGGCTTTCATATCAATGTAAGGACTCTAAGATGAATTCCAAGAAGTTGTGAAGGTATTTGGGATGGGGTTGTCCAAGCCAAATGGCTTTGGGGTGTGAAATTAAGAGAAGGGTAAATACCCTTTTATAAGAGAGATGAGGGTCACTTTAGGAAAAGCATGAAATATTATTTTATAATAAAATTATTTTCTGTTTCTAATGGCTCCAAAATGATTTATTTTGGGGATAAGGTGGGTATGGGTCAAAAAACGTTCAAAAATTATTTTTAGACTAGTTTAGGTCGCAATATTACACTTTTGTTTTATATTTAACTCAATGTTAAATAGTTTGTCATTTTCACGTCTCTTTTTATTTTTATATTATATGGTTGATAAACATACTATAAACTACCAAGAGAAACCCAAGAAGCTAATTATAGATATATATAACCTTACTTGAGTATTTTGGATAAACCAAATATTTTTAGGAATATTATATCAATTAATAGTATAGTATTGGGTTAAAAAACTCAATGGTGTCATTTTTGACACCATTTAGTATTTGATTTTTTTTAAAGCCAAAAAAAATTTTTCACTTTGAATAAAATTTATTTAATCAACCCTATCATGTCATATTGTCCTATAAAATAATTTTAATTTATAATAAGTATCAATTTAAATTTATTTGGATATTTATAATATCAATAATTTTATTATTTTACTATTAAGGTAATTACCGCATCATCATTGTGTCATAAATAAATTCAATTATATATTGTCTAAAAATTATAGATAAAATACCATTATGTGTGAAATCATTTTATATTTCTAACTAATATTTAATGTAGAATTTATATTCTGTGTGACCCGATATTAAAAATGGTCTAGTTGTTAAACATAGAATATAACTGTGTTATCATTTCATTAAATAAAATATTAATAAATGTTATAATATAATCCTAGTTGACCAAATAAGATCATATTTTAATCCTAAGGTTTTTTTTCTAATTACACTTATTAATAGGAATTATTACATTTGGTAGAGTAATTATATTATAATTTTTACCCCTAACTACCTTTGTTACATTTAACCATGGAAAATAAAAGTCAAAAGTTACTATTCACGAAAAAAAAATTCATCTTATTGAACCACTTATTACTTACTGATGTCAACCTTGTCTCTTAGATTTTTAAAACTCAACTCACAAAAGCGGTAAAATTAATTTTATCCAAATTTGCAAATTCTCATAGAAGGTTGTTAAAAGATGGTAAAAAGTTCAATAAAATTTCATATATCTAAACATATTATAAAATGACCCCAATGAATTACGTTTAAAATATATAGGTATTATGTGTCGATTTCAACAGAAAATAAATTAAATTAAAATAACTAATTACTTAAATAAGATGTCAGGTTTATAAAATAAAGTAGTGTTTTCTACAATTCGTCAAAAATTGAATGTTTTCAGAAAAATACTAAAAATTAACCCTAAGAAAATATCAGAAATCAGAATTTAAAAATGAATGTCCATTTTGAAAAATGAAATTTATAAAATTTCAATAGGTGGTTATTACAATTCATAATGGCAATTTTGATTGGTCGTGGTGTGTTAAACCTCCATGTTGCGTACAACACAACCTACTACATTATTTGAAGAGAAATGTACCATATATTCTTGGGGTGTTATATTCACCCCTACTTAAAATAATTCGTTCCATGAAATTTCATTAATGTTACTGTATAAAAATATTTGGGTGGTTCTTCTTTATAAGTTCCTCAGGTTCCCATGTTACGTTTTCCATCTTATAGTTTCTCCATATAAATTTTACCAGACGAGTCATCCAGTTTCTCAGTACCTATTATTTATTATCTAGAGTATTCACAAGATCTTTACAAAAAGATAGATCATATTCCAATCCAATTTCTTCATAGGTGAGTAAGTGCATTAGGTCAGGAAGATATTTCTCAATAGTGATACGTGGAACACATCATGACCTTTTGAGAGACTTCAAAGCATTTTAAAATGATAATCCACAACTCCAAATCATTCTAGAATTTAGTAAGGTATGATTTACCTAGTACTCAATTTATCATTCTTACAGAATCATATAACACCCTATCATGGAGATACCTTCTTGAAAACAAGATCTCCTACTTGAAATTACAAATTCTTCCTCTAATTATTGACATAAATCTTTGCCTACATTCATTTTCATTGATGTGGGTTTCAATAATCATCACCTTTTTCATTTTTTTCATCAACATGTTATGGGGCTATGGGTTTTCTTTCACCAACATCTTCCCAAAACGATGGTGTAGGATATCTCGTTCCATATAACGCTTCATATGGTGCCTTCTGAATAAATGAATAGAAGCTATTGTTATAGGAAAATTCAACCAGCGGTAAATATTGATGCCTCATACCATGAAAGTCAAGGGGGAATGATATCAACATGTCTTATATGGATTTAATAGTCCATTATGATTTTCCATTAGTTTGAGTGGGGTAGGCAGTGCTGAAATGATGTTCAGTATCCAAGGCTGTATAGAGAATTCACTAAATTCATGATGTAAAATGGGGATCGTGATCAGAATCAATCAATATAGGTACAACATGGGGTCTTGTAAATTAATTAATATATAGCCTTTCTAGATGTTCAAGCTATAAATATTCACATATATCATGAAAATGTGATGACTTGGTATGATGATCAATAATCACCAACATTGAATAATTCTTTCTAGGAGTGTTTTGTAGACCCATGAAAATGTCCATCATAATATTAACCCATTTCCACACAATTATGGGAAGCGGTTTCATGACACCTCTAGGATGTTTCCTTCCAGCTTTCACTTGTCGGCAAACCATACATCATTACACAAAATCATCAGTCTCCTTCTTCATGGTGTCCCACAAAAAATGTTCCTTCAAATCCCTATACATCATGGTTCCCACACGGTGTATATAAAAATTTGAGCTATGAGCATCATCAAATAGTTCACTTTTTAGATCAGGTATATCGGGAACACAAATTCTCTTCCCAAATTTCAAAATTCATGCTTTATATACAATGTCACTCAACCTCCCATCATTTACAACTTTAATATTATTTTGAAACTACTCATCATTAGTCTGAAAAAATTTTATCCTTTCTATTAAATATGTTTTGGAAACCATTTGAAAAAGTATTGATGAGTCAACTTCTATGGTTATTCCTATATCCATCTTTACTAGATCTTCGAAAATAGGATCCCTTTCAACTCTCATCTTGTTCAAAACGATATGATCATTTCTGCACAAATCATTTGTCACCTTACTTTTCATCCTCGGGTGGTAGTGTATAGTGAAATCATAGTTATTGAGTAGTTCACGCCATCTCCATTGCCTCATTTTGAGTTCTCTTTGTGATAAAATATACTTCAAACCCTTTTGAGAAGTATGAATCTCGCATTTTTCACCATAGATATAGTGTCACTATATCTTCCTAGAAAATATTACTTCTTCTAACTCAATATCCAAAGTGGGATAGTTTTCCTCATGAAATTTTAGCTATCATGATTCAAAGGAAATAAATTTATCATTCTTCATAAGGACACAACAAATTCCTTTCTTTGAAGCATCACTATAAATAAAAAACCCATCATTCCCTAATGGTAGTGTCAAGATTGGAGCGTTGACTAATATTCCCTTCAGTTATTCAAAACATTCTTCACACACTTTATTCTAAACAAATTTAACACCTATACATGTGAGCTTGGTTACTGGGTTAGCCAACTAAACAAAATTCGGGATGGAATATCAAAAATAGCCTTCTAAACCAATTAAACTAAATAACCCAGTTATACTCGTTAGTGCTTTCCATTTATGGATTTCCTTGTTCATTGAAGGATCGACATAAATTACATCCTTATAGACAATACGATAATGAAAAGATATTAGTTGGAGCCAGAATTTTCACTTGCTAAAAATCCCATATAATTGATTTCTTCTAAGTGTTTTCAACATAATGCGCAAGTTATTTTCATGATCTTTGTAACTTTATGAGTATACCAAGTTATAATCCATAAATACAGGTAAAAGTTCATAATGATATTCTTTTAATACACTATTCATTAAATCAATGAAGATAGAGGTTGAATTAGTCAATCCAAAAGGCATTACTGCAAACTCGTAATTCACCTACCTTATTCAAAATGTTGTTTTTTGAATGTCTTCCTTCTTCGCACAAAACAAATGTAATCTATATTGAAGGTCAATCAATGAAAAATATTAACCTCCATAATGTTGGTCCAATAAATCATCAATGTGTGGTAGGGGATAATTGTTCTTTATTATTATAGCATTGATCTACCAGTAGTCAATTCACAATCTCATAGATCCGTATTTCTTCTAAAAAAGGACAGGGGATCCTCATGGAGAATCACTAGGGGGAATAAATACATTATTAATCAATTAATCTAGTTGTTACTTTCGTTAAACTAATTCCATAGTGGCCATTCTGTAAGAGGTCTTCGATATGGGACATGACCTCGGAATTAAATCAATTGAAAATTGAATTTCTCATTCTAGAGGATGTCCAGTTAAATCCTCTCGAAACATATCATCATATTCTTGCACAATAGGTACATCCTCTCTTACAACAATCATTTCCTCTCAAATAATTATTTCATTCTCTTACCCACAATAATTTAATTTAGTAGAGCTGCTAGGGGTGGATCTATATAAGAATCAGTTGCTGACGTTAGTGCATTAAAGACAAGGTACTATTTATCATCATGGAAAATTGTAACCTCCATCTTCTAACAATAAATTTTTAGGTCATGGTCTGAAAGACAATCCATTCAGAGGATTATATCAAATTAAATCATGGATATGACAATGAGATCAGTAGATAAGGAACATATATATGCTCTAATGGGAGCTGAATTAAATTTTTTTTACGATGATACCTCCATTATGGGATTTAACTGACAACTCCCTTGTTATGTAAAATTGAAAAAAATAATTTTCATAGAAAATAGGGAAGATATGAAATAATGTGATGATCCAAAATCAAATAAATTATTGGCTAAACATGAGGAACCCATTAAATTACCTGCTACCACATCTTTCAGAGAATTAACCTCTGCAGTAGTGATCACATAGGCTTGGCCCTTCTCCAATGTCCTTTTCTGAGGTAAGTTTCCTTGGCACAAAGGACATTAATATTCATAATTCCCCTTTTCTCTGCAATTATAGAATTCATCATTGATAACATATTTCATTACCTTTCAATCATGAGTTTTTTGGCCTTTTGATGAAAGTTGTAATAGACTCCCATTCCATTCTAGCAAGTACTATGGTGATTCTTCCCACATTTATTGTAGGATGGATATTCAACTTTTCCTTACATTCCCATATTTCAATTTCCAATGTGATCAGATGATCTCTACTTCTCTACCTTTTGTTAAATTCATAAGACTTATATAATTCATTTTCTATCTTGATATCCCATGAGAAAAAATCTTAGTATTATGAGAACGATTGTGAGAGTAATTCTCGGTAGAGAAATGGTTTTAACCCATCAAAGAATCGATCAGTCTTACTCCATGGGTTTCGTATATATTCTACTACATGACTTGACAACCTTGTATAGATAGCCTCATACATTGCGACATTCTCATCCTTATTTTTCCTTAAACTCTGAAATTGTTGTTCCATATCCACCAGATGGTCAGGAAAAAGTACTTTTCTAAGAAAATATATTTAAACTCCATCTATTCGATGTTTGATAATTCTTCATCTTTTATTGTGTTTTGGATCAATGACAATTATTTATCTGCATCTCCACTAAGATGATAAACTTCCATGGCAACTTTTTCCCTTTCACTACTCCCAAAAGAAAGAAATATTTTCCTTAAGGAACATATCCATTGCTCATCTACAAATGGATTTTCACTCCCATTGAATTTTGGTGGTTATTGCCTCATGAAGCGGTCTAACGTTGATCCTCCACATTGTGAATCAGGGTGCTCTGTACAGGTAAGGTTATTATTTATAACCTGAGTGAGTTGTCCCAGTATGGTGATATTCTTATTTGCACCAGTTACATCACCATCTCCACTATAAATTTCATGAATAGGAGGGAAATCCCTACATGTATTACGTGTGTCGATACAGTTTCCATTCCTTCCACTAGGCGACATTTTTAAACAATTGGAGACACCAGATTAGTTTATGAACTACAATACATAATTTCAATCATGTAAAACACTTAATATAAATTGAAAAATTTATGGATATATTCCATAATACTAAAAATAATTTTCTTTGAGGATGTATATACTCTTAAATCCTTCATAATGGATTGTAATGAAAATGTGAATTATCCTAAGCATAACCACCAGGAGTATCATAACCAAGAGTGCTGCAAGGCCTGTTGTTGAGTACCAGGATACCCCATGACAACTCGAAAGTCCTTGTTTGAATTTTCACTCATAGTTACATCTGTGCCAGAGCTACCTCTACCTTCTCTTATCTAGACAGGGATGTATTGCATGAAAAATACCCAAAATCTCAACATTACAAAAATTCAGGGAAGATCTTATATACCAATCCTCAAAGTATATATTAGTGTAATGTGCACTAATTAGAGTTTAACTAAATATATTTTATAATGTTTTTACGAAACTTCATCTAGTACAAACTGTAACTCCCTGACACCATTTACCCAAAGTTTGTACATTATTACATAACATTGGCATGATCACAATAGATCAAAATCCAGAAAGTCCGATCAGTTTAGTGGCCTTGGAAGAACTAGATACATTCATAAGTTTTAAATCATATTATATAAAGAAAAATAACTACAAAATTTTCTCCATTTACAACATTCATTTGTTAGAATTTCCCTACATGTCAGTCATAATACACATTTTTGCATCCTAGGAATAAAAACATAAAAAGGGGTGAGATCAGAAGCCCAGTAAGGATAACTATATAGTGGAAATGATGAAGAAATATAAAATCATTTAAGGCAATTTATAATATTAAAACACTATCCTTTGGAACATAAACATCATCCTAATATGGAAAAGATAGATCATATAATTTCACTTAATTATTCTCATGGATATTCAACTAGTTGAATAATCACATGTATTATCAATTTCCAGTTTCATAATGATGGAATGCATATTGCATAATTCATAACCACATAGATAAGGCCTTGTGCCAAGATGACAAATAACACTTTTCCAAAGCCTTACTCTAAGACACTAGTTTGTATCATAGGAACTATAGATGCATCGAGGTTCTATAGAGGACTCCACTCGTCACATACAAAGTCCAATGCATTCCTCATATGAAATTATATAAACATATCATTAAAATTCTTATTAAAACAATCATACTGAATTTCAATAATTTATCCAAAAACCATGAATAGTGAAAAAATAAAACATCCACAGTCAAACATATCAAAATACCTTCAACACAACATAGAATATTTGTTTCATAATAAATCAACATCAAACAAGATTAAAATCCATAAAAGGATGTTGACATAGATTAAATCAAATCTTTTTGTACAGAAATATCTATTTCTATTTTAAAATCATTTAAAAGTAATATAATTATAAAAGAAAACATTAATTTTTTTAAAATATTCCTATATTCTTGTATGGGTTGCGTCGACAATGTTATAATGGTGGAAATATCTACACCCACTGTATAATTAAAAAAAAGACATTCTTACATTAATTTTGTCGAGAAGGTTATAAAGTACCCTATTTTGAAAATGAAGAAAATATTCCTTTCCAAACATATATGGTTAAATAGGGTTATAAATTAATTTATCCCATAGTCTAGTAAATATTAAAAAAAATTAGAATTACATTTTTAATATTAAACGGATTTGGATGAAAAATACGTCCTAGTAGATACTTACATTTTAACAACCTCAAATAAGTAAATAGATTATATAATTAACCCTTACCTTGTACTTTTCATTAGTTTATGGTATGTTAAACTCATGTAAAATAGTTAAAACATACTTATTAAATTATAAAAGAACTATATAGATAAATATGATTTGATATATGATCTTATAATATTTATTTGTTAATAATATTTCAGTAGTATCATCATTTCGGGTGATAACCAATTCGTTTTCCTTTATATGATTTGTTATTTAAGCTATTTTTGTTAGGTATAGGATGAATTTGATTCATATACATTATTATATTCTGTTTATAAACATTATTTTTAATGATAAAATGAAAATTATTCTTGAATGATTACGATGGGGAATGAATCTCATCACATTTGTTGAGACCGTAATCCGGACGTACACACGAGCGATAATATCATTATATTAAAGGTAAAATAATATGTAATTGGATGTTATATCATATATTCAGAATAATTAACATGTTATATTAATTTTTTACATTAGTTATACTCATTATTATACCCTTCCAAATAATGAAGTGTTTAATAACCAACTACGCCACAATGTGGAGACGGTTAGTCGTACGTACGCACATATGGTGACATTGTCATTTATAGGATGAATACAATAATGAATATGGTTGTACCAAATTTATAATAATATCATTCTATGTAGAATTTACTTGAGTTATTATTTCTGTATGGACGCAACAATGAAATTGGTAGTTTAAGAAGAAAAGAACTAGAAAGAAGGTAGTGAAATTATTACCTCTTCTCCGGGTGATTCCTTTTGAGTTGATCAAAAGGGATCCTTAGGTGGGATTTCTGATCAAATTAAGGAATCTAAACTGATTTTAATGATGTTGGGAATGTATTTTCGTTGGGTTGGAAGATAAAAATGGCTTTGTGGGCGTGAAAGTAAGTGAAGGGGAAATACCCTTTTACAAGAGAGGTGAGGGTCACTTTAAAAAAAGATTGAAATATTATTTTGTAATAAAATATTTCCTGTTTATAATGGATCCAAAATGATTTATTATTAGGATAAGGAGGGTATGGGTGAATTTTTTTCATCCAATGGTTGGTAGACCTCTTTAGGTCGCCATATTAACCTTATCTTTTATATTTAACTCTTAGTTTACATGTTTGACATTTACTATGTCTCTTTGTATTTTTATTTTATATGGTTAATATACATACCATAAACAACCCAAAGAACCCCATGTAGTTCATTATTGATATATATATAATTATTTGAGTTCTTTTGATGAACTTTATATTTTTAGAAATATTATATCAATTAATAATATAGTATTTGTTTTCAAAACTCAATAATTCCAATTTTGAAACTTTTTAGTAAATTATTTTTTTGAATGCCATAAAAACATTATCACATAAAATAAAATTTATTTAATCAACCCAGAAATGTCATATTAACCTATAAAATTAGTTTAATTCATCATAAGTATCAATTTAATTTTATTTGGATATTTATAATATCAATTATTTTAATATTTCATTATTAAGGTAATTACTACATAATCATTGAGTCATAAATAAATAAAATTAAATAATATCTAAAAATTATAAATAAAATACCATTACATAGGAAATATTTTTATATTTTTAATTAATATTTATAGTCGAATTTATATTTTGTGTAACTCTATATTATTAAAGGTTTATGTTTAAAACATTTAATTTATCACATTTAATTCATGTTTAAATAAAATAATAATAAATGTCCTAATCTAATTTACGTGGACCATTCAAGAAATTATTTTATTCCAACGGTTTTTTGGTCGAATTACACCTAACTAATAGAATTATTACATGTGTTAGGGTTATTAAAATATCATTTTTACCCATAATTATCATATATACATTTAACCATGGTAAATAAAAGTCAGAAGTTATTAAACACCAAAAATTATTTTCAGGTTATTGAACCAAATTTTACTTACTGATTTCAACCATTTCTCTCATGTTTTTGAAATTAAACTCACATAAGAGGTAAAATCAAGTTTTATTCAAATTTGAAAATTCTCTTAGAAGGTGGGTAAAAGATAGTAAAAAGTTCAATAAACTTTGATATATCTAAACATATAGTAAAATGACTCCAATGAATTAAATTGAACATCTATAGGTATAATTTATTTATTTTTTCCTAAAATAAATTAAAATAATAAAACTAATTACTTAAATAAAAAGTTAGTTTTTACCGATAAGGTAGTGTTTTCACAATTCATCAAAAATTAAATCTTTTCAGAAAAATAAAAAATATTCATGCTAAGATAATTTTCATAATTTTAAATCAAAAAAGAATTCCATTTTGAAAAATAAAATTTATAAAATTTAAAATTGTGGGTATTACTATTATTAAAGTCTAGATTGATTGGTCATGGTGTGTTAAAACTCTATGTTTGGTACAACGCCAGCTACCGCATTATTCAAAATAAAATGTACAGTGGAAGCTGGTTATGTTAACGTAATATAATAAGGAAATTGATGATAGGGTACCCCACACCACATTAACATAGATTATACACTCTCACACCCAAACTAAAAATGTCATGGCTCTACCACCTCTTCCTAACATGTCAAACCACATCCCACCTGTACACAGTTATGCCTCACAACCATAACAAATGTTTCCCATAGACACCCGAGCCTAAAAAATGAAACACAACCTACCTATAAACACCAAGGACACTACCACAACACTTCAAGAAGAATTCTGAGAAGCACAACACATCAAATCCTAAAGACACCTGTGAATCACAACTATCACACACAATAGATCCTCACAAACCAAAACTATACCAAATAATCATTTTCCATATATTCTTAGATGAATGAGCAGATAAATGGAGGCTTGACTTGGGGGTTCACTATCTATCTTCGATCATTTCCAATGAAGGAGATGCATCTTTTGATGGAAGGGATCATGACGGAATTATATTATAGATGATGGTTTATAGATATGGTCGAGTCTAGAGTTAGGCACATTGAAGATTTCAGGGGTTGGTAGGGAAAAATGTTTTGTGACCTCGATATGTGAAATAGGATAGGGATGATAGTCTAAGACAGTAGAATTTATCCACTTTCCCCATTATCTGATGTAAGGATCTAGTTATACATAATGATAATATGAGGAGACACTGTTTATATGGTAGAGACCCTAGTAAATGTACATGAATAATAATGAATTTTTTTCATGTATGAATTGATTTTTTATAGATAAATTAAAATAGATAAAAAAAATAGTTTATTGTTCTAAAATAAATCAAAAATAATAAATTATAAACCATTGGGTTTTAAGAATTCCCTGTCTATATTTTTAGCTAAGTCACCCCATCATCATCCACATGTGTCTTGGGAAGCCTAAGCATAGTAGTCTGGTCTGTTTGATCATTTGAGGGATGATCTTTTAGAGGTTGATGACCTATGGTAGATAAAACTATTTGATTTCGATCGGAAATCCTTGGGAAAATATGATGGTATTGTTTCCGATATGGAAATGGAGGGTTGGATCGAGGAGATAAATATTACCTTCAATTTGATTCGGGGTTTGATTGAGTACTGGGTTCCTATGGAATTAGGTCAGATTCAGGGAGATGTTCATCTATAGTGGATGCTAAAGAAGGGGGAGAATAAGGAGGATGACATTCTGTGGGTCAATTTTGAGGAGTGCTGAGGATAATTCCATTTTTGGACCATGAAGGCTTAGATGTGGCAGATGTTACTCTCCATAAAGTATGCGAGTGTTTCAGTATGATAGATGGGTTTTATGTTATAGTATCTACTTCATTTTTTATCTAGATCTATTTCTAGATAATGAGACTCATGTGAGATATCCAGGTCTGGCACTTCATCATTCTATCTAGTACTTAGTTACCCCGTTTTCATTTCTGACATTCAATGAGGTCTAGAAGGAGTTTATGATTGTGTCGATGCACTCCTGAGTAGGTTTACCATGAGAGGAGACCCAACTAGGTTCTTTGAAAGGAAGGGTTACTAATATAAAGTCTCAGGTGCATTGTTTTTTGAGGTTTTATCAAGTAAGGATTTAATTTCATTAGTTTCCATATCAATCTTCTAGTCCTCATGCCTTTCCCATGGGCTTGTGGAAGATTTGTTTCTTCAATGGGGGTTGTGTCCATATTCAGACCCATATCCTAGTGGTCGTTCAAGATCAATATGGTTGATATGGATATGTTTAGCGTTAGCCTCACCCAAATTTTCTATCTAAGTTGTTTCAGTAGTATGGGCAGCAAGCACATACTCCCCTAAGGGGAGACGGAGCTGGAAGAGACCTTCAAAAGGTGTTCCTCGAGGAACAAAACCAGATCATGGTCATAGTGGAATTTGTTAGCAGAGGGCCCGAGGATCAGGCTGTGGTATGTTTCATGTTATATAAGCAACTGTTTTAGCAAGGAATTATATCTTCATTTCTATGATTATTTTATTTAGTACCCTATATTATTCATTGTTTTATTTAGGTGATTTTAAATCCTTTTTTGCACCTAATTTATCACATTCTCTAAGACTATAATTACTAAGGGATACCATGCCTGTAGTTTTGAGTACACTAGTTAGAGGCAAGGCCCGTTTGTTTGATGGGTGTCATGGATGTAGACTACGGATGGGGCCACATCAGTCCCATGGGGATATTTTCTTGATACATATGAATCCATATTATTCCATTCTTAGTATCAACTAGTTTTATTCAATGTTCACTATTATCAACTTCATTTGGTGAAGTGTCACAATTTCTAACACGGATGGATAGTGTGTGGCCTCTGTTGGTGAGTGGAGTTTTTAGGTGGGATGTTTGTGTTTAGATCCACTTCCTTCGTTGGTGGTCGAGATGTTAGTGGAATCAGTTTATGCAAAGATTATAGAGGGTCCTTGAGTTGCTATAGAGTTCCATGATGTATTTCCAGAGGGTTTTTGTTACTCTACCCACTGGACGTGATGTTGAGTTTGGGATAGACATAGAGCTCGATGATTCATCTAATTCATTGGACCCTTATGAGATGACATTTTCTAAGTAGTGGGAGTTGAGGATTTAGATAGATTATCAGATAGATAAGTGATTTTTTCAGGCTACTGTGTCACCATGTGGTACTCCGTTGTTGTTTGAAAAGAAGGTTGACGGTATTCTGAGGTTGTACATGCACTACTGGAGGTTTAATTGGGTGAAGATCAAGATCCATTGCCCTATTTTGAGAATATATGATTTTTTTTGACATGCTGAGAGGGGATTATTAATTTTATATGATCGGTCTATGGTATGAATATGACCAATTGAAGAAAAAGGTGGGAGATATCCTCAATACGACTTTCATATGTAGGTATGGGAACATCAAGTTGGTAGTTATTCCACTTGGTGTTACGAATACACCATCCATGATCATGGGTCTTATGGTCTCCATATTTCATGAGATCCTAGACCATTTTTCGCCATATTCATTGATTTCATCATGATCTACTCAAATTTTAAGGATGAGTATACTAAGCATATTAGGACAATCTTGATGGTCTTTGGATGCCACCAACTCTATAGAATTTTTTCCAAGTGTATGTTCATCACATGAGAGGTGCGTTTAAATGGGTATGTGGTTGCTCATCAGGTTCTCTCAGTGGAATCATCAATGGATGACATAGTTTTTTCTTGGGAAGCACCCAATAAAGTGATAGAGGTTCAAATTTATCAGGGTCTTGTGAGCTATTACCGAAGTATTGTAGAAAATTTATCTAGAGTTTCAGATATGTTGATATCTCTTACCATGGAAGGCTATGATTTTTTGTTGGGAGAGTTATTCCAGAGAATATTCGACAATATGAAGGGGAATTTGGTCAGTACTCGAGTAATCGGAGTAATGAGAGATGCTCGAGTGGGTTTCTGACGCTACCAGTCTGGGATTTGGAAGAGTCTTGTTGTAATAATAGAATGCGATCTCAAATGGGTCTAGGAAGTTATGTCTCCTGAAACATAACATTTCCACACTTGATCTAGAGCTAATAGTGGTCATGTTTGCACTGATGTTGGGGAAAAATAACCTCATTGGGGAGGGCATTACGGTATTCACATTTCACAATAATTTGAGGAATATATTTCCATAATTAGATCTGAAATTGATATAGTAGATGTATTAGATATTACATGAAGACAATGATTTTGAGATCTCATACCCCATAGGAATTGGGAATTTTATGGCCGATGCATTGAGTAGGAAGTCACATAAAGAGGTTGATCTGGAATATTTAGACAATTGGAAGGCAATCTAAGAGTTGGAATCCTTTAATGTAGACATGAGAATGGATGGGGGATGAGGCTATAGTGACCCCAACTGTTTACACAAGCCAATAAATGATGTTATTCATAATTAAAAAACATCATACAATATAAGGATAATAATTTATAGTGTCATAGAAGATTTATTACATAATTAAAGTTCATAAAAAATATTTTATTTAATCACCACATTGTGTTCTTAACATACATTGTGCTAAAACATCTACATAGGATATCTTGGGGATATCATTAACAAAGGCATGACCTAAAATCCCAGTAATGGAATAATCAAAAGAATATATATTACAACATGGGATATAACACCTTACATAATGATATATGTTTATCAAACATAAATAATCTTATCCTAATGGACACGGGGTATTATAATCAAGGAAAAATAGTAATGTGGAAACACCATAAAACATGAATTTTCCACAAGTCTAGTCTCATCCCACATAGAGGATCTTTACTTAATTCTTATTTCACCTAGAGTTTCTTGAGTCAAGTCCCACCAACAAGACAGCTAGAAATGGAGCGCGACACAAAGCTAACCACCAACACTGTTACACATAATATCTCAAGAGACTAAACATTATCCAATGAATTAGATTCTTAACTGGGTGAACCCATCATAACACATTCATGAATATGTGTTCCTAATAAGTAATCATACATATGGAATCAAAACTAAATATAATGTCTACAGATAGAAATAAGAGGTTATCTGAATCTTGTCATAAAGCATAATAAATGGGTGCATCATAACACTTTCCATGAATAAAAGGAAATAAATTTTAAATGGACACTAATAAAGGTTAACAGATATATATAATTATATGGGATGTCAAAATGATTTAATAACTTGGAAAACATGTATATAACAATTTTAAGAATTAATTTATATTAGTGTAGTTTTTGAAAAATATCAATGACAACTTAAAAAAAATAAATGCATAATTATTTATATAAAACTAGAAGTGAACCAAGAATTTTTTCATAATAATATGTATAGTTTTATAGATATAATGGTAGCTTAAATCAGGTTATGTAGTGATATAGAAAATGGGCATCATCACCATATAATTTGGTAATTCATCCTTCACTTTTGGTCATGTTAGGCACTTTGATGTATATATCGAAATCTCATTCTTCACATTGTCACATAAATAATTATCTCACATATCATGATATATATATATTTTCACCCAATGTGAATAGTTAGTATCCACACCTAAAAGAATGAATCTATAAGAGATTAATCTTTATCCATACACTTGTATAGAATTAGAGGATGCTTCGGGATATGAAGAGTGATCTCCCATTCTAGATGGTCGATTTTGTATTTCTATAGAGATATAAAATTTATGGCCAATATAGCATCATCCACCAGAATAGTGAGTATGTAAAGATTTTCTCGTGGGGTCAATGAAAAAATATTTATCATGGAGGAGTTATAAACCATGGATGAAATAATTTCCTTAAACATTGTTCACATAGATAACACAACCTCTATAATTTGTTGTGGATATTGAATAGTTCTTATAAATGTTCAAGATGTGAAAGAATTCATTGAACCAAAATCATATAATATTCCCACTATTCATTAATAAATAACTGGTGCACCTATCACTATATCATTGTTTGGATCCACATCAGCATTAGTGATACAATTTTTGTTTCTTTGTTTCCATGGAGGTTACTCTTGATTTCCTATGACAACCCTGGGCTCAAGGCATTGATTTGAAAATTTTCCATGTTCTTTGTAGTTGAAACACTTCACAGGAGGTTGAGGGTTTCTTTGATCCTTCCTTTCATACTCCACATTGGTGGTAATATTCAAATCCCTTCAGTAGTTTTACACTATAAGCCCCATTATAAATCATTTTAAGGATTTTCCGATTACCTTATGAATAGTTTATAGAATTATTCTTCCCATAATTATGACACATGGTATTATCAGGGCAATTTCTTTCATGGGATTGGTTTTTGTTATCCAAACAAGTTAGACTCCATTTTACACTTTTTTTCACCAGGCCCATGAGACCACTAAGAGTCTCAAATCTCCATTTTAACCTTAATGGCATTATAGAAAAGTTACTCTTACCTATCATAGTCTCAAATCACCAATGATTTTCAAATAATAATATTTTTCCCCTAAAGAAGCAATCCACATGGAATTTTGTGTTTTTGTTAAAGTATGATGCATACCATTAATGGTTTTTAGTATTTACATCACTCGCCCCAATATATTTGTCTATTTTTTAAGACTATGGAATTCATTTTCCTTCTTGAGATGGATGGTTTCAAAATAATAATTATTGCAAAATATTTTCCTGAAATCTCCTAATTCCATGTAATAATTTTCCTCCATGGAATTTGTGTTCCTGATCATTGTCCACCAGGGATCAGCTTCCACATCAAAAAATAGACCGACATCACAATATTCTCTTCTTCTAAGTAATGCATGATAGATAATATATATTCAATGGAGATAAACCGTTGTTACATGAGGAGGGGATGAGATTATCCACTAAAAATTGGAGGCCTTAACCACAAGAATTATTCAATTGAAAATTTCTCTTTCCTTGGATAATGTGGCTGTTCCACCTGAGTCATGTTATTATTCAAAACTTGATCCAGTCAAGTGAGTACAACCATAATGCATTGAGCACCAGTTCCACTCATATTTGGAATATTAGTGTAGAGTTCATCACATTCCCAACTACATTGATTATTGCCATGTGTTCTTAAATTTCCCACTATTAAAAATATATTTATGTTATATTATGGGGAATGAATATAACGACCCATACTTTACATGCATTGTTAATACTTCAAAATTGAAGTACACTTATTACAACATATTACAAAACCACAAAGGACCGTATAGGTATAGTGTCTTTAGAAACTGGGAAACATAAACAACTGGTTCATAAATCTTCTACAGTGTCTCCCATTTATTTCATCATATCTAGGGTCCCTTTTAGCATATTCTACTTAATATCCATCTTCCTGACCTGGGAAAAAAAACATAAAAGGGTGAGCTCAAATTCTCAGCAAGGGCAAATAAAGGAAATAAAAATTAGATCATATCTTTTTGAAAATCATAACCTGCAAAAGAGATCATAATATCTTAACATGGAACAAATAATAGAAGTGAAAATGAGATCCCCATAATCATAACATGAAACTTGAAACTTTGTGGCATGCACACATAATCATGGAAAATCATTTCTTGTTAGTCATGACTCATTTCCAAGACTATCTTAGTGGACAAAGTCCCTTTCTGAAACGAGTCACCCTCGTTCCAGTCATGTTCACTGAACCGGTATAACCAACCGTTCTAGCCATGTCTATCACATGAGATATAAAATCTTTACCCAATGGATTGGAGGGAGATATAGGTCCCACCCATCTTATAATGAATCCTTTCTTATGTGTGCCACATAATCATACATCATCGCATAACACATGTAACAAAAATGGGATTCTTGAAACATCATGACATCATAAATCAATTCATATAAGATAAAGGAATTCATAAAAATATTTCCATCACAACATAATCAAACCAATGTAATAATAGGGATAAAAACAGAACCCTTTTATTATCTTAGATGGAAAATAATTTTGATAAAATACTTGAACTTCATTCTTGAGGAAAATATCCTTTCTGCTTCAAAAATACTTTAACTTTCTTAACATGTCGTACAATTATAAACTAAAAGAAGTTGATTAAAAATAAACTTGAATACTTTTAAAGGAAGCTTCTTGGAAATAATGTTTTAGAAATCCATTCATGCCGTATAAGTTAAAAAAACATTCTTCCCGTACTTTTGTCGAAAAACTCAAAAAAGTACCTCATACAAAAAACGACAAAAGATTCCATTCATATCCTTTACTAATAGTTTACCGAAGGGTAAAATTGAATATAAACTATTGTATAAGGATATAAATATTACATATTGAGGAAACATGGATGTGGATGATAAAATACACCCCAGTAAATGCCAAAGTATAAACAATCTCGGATAAAAATGAGATTGTGATATTTCCCTTACCTTATGTCTGATTTTCTTTGTACGTGTCCGAAGCTCCTGTATAATGGTTTAAATAATGTTATTGAATTATTCGAGAATCATACATATTGATATGATGTCATATATGGTAATATTCTTAGCTTCTTGTTAGTAATATTTCATTGTTACTTGTTACTCGGGTCTTTATTGCCTTTTGTTCTTATGCGTGTTTTGCCGAATAAATTCTTATTCTTATTTTACGGTTATAGATACCTTATATCCAGAATTGTATTAGTGTAACATATATCATATTTATTCATTAAATTCATTTATATAATTACTATGTAATGATGATCATGTAGAACGAGTCGCATCACATCGTGGAGACGGTATTCCGTACGTACGCACGTGTGATGATATCGTTCCTATGATCATGGAATTGTATTGGAGTGTATGTATATTATTTCAGTATCAATATTACTTTATAATAATCATAAATATTTACTCATTACACCATTATACCCATCCTTGTAAGGTGATGGTGGAAAATAGATTACACCACGGCGTGGAGACGGTATTCCGTACGTACGCAGGCGTGGTGATTTCATTTTTCCGTAGGACGGATAGAAGGTGAATTAGGGTTGTTTAATATTTATAATAACATATCAGTATGTAAGTAATACTGATGTTATTACTTTATCATGAAACAACTAAAGAAGAAGAAGTTGAAGAAGAAATAAATTGAAAAGATCGGTAATGGATATTACCTCTTCTTTGGAACGCTTCTTTGAATCCTCCACTTAGGGAACTAAGATTGGTCTTTGAAGAATACCAGGACCTCTAGGATTATTCTAGGGAAGTGGAGAGGAGAAAATGGAAGGGGTTGGCCGAGCTTGAGTGCTCAATTTGGTGTGAGGAGGAGGGGGAGGAGGTGCCCTTTTATAAGGGAGGAGAGGGGCACCTTAGGAATATCTCAAAATATTATTTTATATTAAAGTCAAAATCGGTTTATAATGGTTCCAAAGGGTCTTATTTCGAAGATAAAGTGGGTATGGGTCTAAATCCTATCAACCAATAAGATTTAGACAAGTTTAGGGTATTATTTTAACCTTATCAACTAAATTTAACTCTAAGTTAAATAATTTAACTTTTACCGTGTCTTTTTGTTTTCTTACACTATATGGTTAATACACTTAATATAACATGCCAAACGAACCCCAAATTGTTTATTATTAATATATATATCCATATATAAGTCATTTGGCCGAACGTTAGATTTTTAGGAATAAAATAACATTTAATAATATAATATTTGATTTAAAAACTATTTTGTGTCAATTTTGACACTATTTGATATATTATTTTTGTGAAAGTCATAACAGAATTATATGTTCGAACCAAGTTGATTAAAGAAACAATAATATATCATAGTAACCTAAAAAATTAGTTTAATTCATAAAAATTCTCAAATTATTTTTATTTTGGTGTTTATAACATCAATTAGGTCAATATTTCATTAATAAGGTAATTACTACATCATCATTTTGTCATAAATAAATTAAATTATTTAATGTCTAAAAATTATAAATAAAATACCATCATGTAGGAAATCTTTTTAGCTTTCTAATTAATATTTATAGTCGAATTTATCTTATGTATAACCCTATATTAAAAATTATTTACTTATTAAACATTGATTTTAACTATTTTAACCCTTCTTTAAATAAATTAATAATAAATGTCCTAATCTAATCCAAGTGGGCCTAAATGGTCATATTTTATTCCTAAGTTTGTTTTTTGTCGAATTACACTTGTCCAATAGAATTAGGACATGTTTTTGGGTAATATTAATATCATATTTACCCTTAGTTACCCTATTTACTATTAACCGCGGTAAAAAAAGTAACAAGTTACTATTCACCAAAAAATTATTTTTATCTCATTAAACCACATTTTACTTACTGATATCAACTCTGTCTGTCGGATTTTCGAAATTCCATCCACAGAAGCGGTAAAATTAAGTTTTATGCAAAATTCAGTTTTTAACCTACCACTTAGTGGTTTCACTATTCATCAAAAATTGAAAGTTTTCAGAAAAATACAAAAATTTCACCCTAGGCTAATTTCGATATTCAGAGTCCAAATATGAAGTCCATTTTGAAAAATAAAATTTATAAAATTCCAAAAAGTGGTTATTACTATTCATAACGGCTAGTTTTAATAGCATATTGTTGTTTAGTGAAACTCGGTATTGTGTACGACGCAAGCTATCGAGGAAGGTCGCGATTGCGTGTAAAGCAAGCCAAGCAAGTGTTGTGTAGAAAAAGATTCCTTTGATGATTTATATAACATAAAAGTCTCGGGTGTTACATTCTACCCCCCTTAAAAAGAATTTCTCCCTCGAAATTCATCACTTTGTAACAAACAGATGAGGATACTTCTCCCTCATCATATCCTCAAGCTCCCATGTAGCTTCTTCAAGTTGGTGGTTCCTCCATAAAACTTTCACCAAGCGAGTGGTCTTGTTTCGTAGGACTTTTTCGCTACGATCTAGAATCTCTATCGGCTGTTCTTCATAAGAAAGATCTTGCTCCAGCGGTACAACTTCTGAGCTGAGTACATGTGAAGGATCTGGTATGTAC
The DNA here is from genome assembly GCA_963277665.1 of Viscum album. Classification (NCBI taxonomy): domain Eukaryota; kingdom Viridiplantae; phylum Streptophyta; class Magnoliopsida; order Santalales; family Viscaceae; genus Viscum; species Viscum album. The sequence goes on along the minus strand of OY728158.1, from coordinate 154,503,234 downwards.
TTTCTCAGGAGAGATACATGGAACACATCGTGAACTTGAGAGAGATTTGGTGGAAGCGCCAATCGGTAAGCTACCTTCCCAACATGATCCAGTATTTCAAAAGGACCGATATATCTAGGGCTCAACTTCCCCTTCTTTCCAAATCTCATAACCCTCTTCCAGGGAGATATTCATAAGAACACTTTATCGCCCACTTCAAACTCTAGGTCTTTTCTTCGGTTGTCGGCATAACTTTTCTGTCGACTCTGAGCTGCTCTTATGTGTTTTTGAATAGATCTGACCTTTTCTACCATTTCATCAACGAGATCAGGTCCTAATAGCTTTCTTTCCCCAACTTCATCCCAGCAAGTTGGAGTCCTGCATTTCTTTCTATAGAGAGATTCATAAGGAGCCATCTGAATACTGGAGTGAAAGCTATTATTATAACAAAATTCCACCAAAGGTAGGTGTTGATCCCAACCTCCTTTGAAATCCATAGAGCAGGCTCTCAACATATCTTTTTTGGTTTGAATTGTTCTCTCAGACTGACCGTCTGTCTGGGGACGATAAGCAGTGCTGAAACTCAACTCTGTATCTAGAGTATGCTGAAGACTTCGCCAGAAATTCGAGGTAAATCTTGGATCCCGATCAGATATAATAGAAAGTGGTACTCCATGCAATCTTACCACTTCCTTTACATATATCCTGGCAAGCTGATCTAGAGAGAAATCCACCCTAATAGCAATGAAGTGTGCAGACTTTGTAAGACGATCAACTATTACCCAAATAGCATTATTTCCTTTGGATGTTTTAGGAAGTCCTGTGACAAAGTCCATAGTGATGTTTTCCCATTTCCATTCGGGTATGGGTAATGGTTGTAACATCCCCTTAGACTTCTGTCTCTCAGCTTTAACTTGATGAAAAACCAAGCATCGAGAGACATATTCAGCAACATCTCTTTTCATGCCATCCCACCAGAAGTACTCTTTCAGGTCCCTATACATCTCTGTGCTTCCAGGATGAATAGAGAATGAAGAACTATGAGCCTCATCCAGCAGCTCCTTCTTTAATTCGGGGATGGGAGGAACACAAACCCGATTCCTGAACTTTATTATCCCATCACAATCAAGGTTGAATTCAGGAACATTTCTCACCTTCTTTTGTAACTCGACATCTTCTTTTTGTGCCTCTTTAATCTTCACATGTATAGATGGTTGAACATTCATTTGAGAAAGATAAGATTTTTCCCCTTCCATTATAATTCCAAGATCCATCCTTTGTAAATCCATAAATATTCGATCTATTGTGATCCTCATCATGGATAAACTAGCATGGTCTTGTCAACTTAATGCATCTACCACCTTGTTTTCTTTCCCAGGGTGGTAATGGATTGAGCAGTCATAATCTTTAATCAGCTCCAACCATCTTCTTTGACGCATATTCAACTCCTTTTGTGTGAAAATATACTTTAAACTTTTATGATCAGTATAAATATCACACCTTTCACCATAAATGTAATGCCTCCAAATCTTTAATGCAAAGATTACCGCAGCCAACTCCAAATCATGTGTTGGGTAATTTTGCTCATGGATTTTCAACTGTCGTGAGGCATAAGCTATCACCATATCATTTTGCATAAGAACACACCCCAATCCCTTATTGGATGCATCACTGTATATCACAAACCTTTCTCCACTACAAGGCAGTGTGAGCACAGGTGCACTGGATAACCTTCTTTTCAACTCCTTGAAATTCTCTTCACATTCCTCTGTCCAAACAAACTTAACTCCTTTCCGAGTCAACTTGGTGAGTGGATTAGATAATCGTGAATCATCCTTTACAAAACGTCGATAATATCCAGCCAAACCAAGAAAACTTCGGATCTCAGTTACTGTTGTTGGTCTCGACCATCTTTCGATAACCTCTGTTTTTGCTGGATCCACAGATATCCCCTCTTTTGAGATTATGTGACCCAAAAATGCAACTTTTTGAAGCCAAAATTCACACTTGGTAAATTTGTCATAAAGCTTCTCCTTTCTCAGGGTCTTCAATATAATTCTCAAGTGATCTTCATGATCTTCCTTACTCTTTGAATAGACAAGAATATCGTCTATAAAGACTACCACAAATTGATTGAGATAGTCTCTAAAGAATCTATTCATTAGATCCATGAAGATAGCAGGGGCATTAGTAAGACCAAATGGCATCACTATAAATACATAGTGTCCATACCTTGTACGGAAAGCCGTCTTTGGTATATCCTCCCTTTTGACCCTTAAATGATGATACCCTGAACGAACATCAATCTTTGAAAAGTATTGAGTTCCACATAGTTGGTCAAATAAGTCATCAATGCGTGGGAGATGATATTTGTTCTTGATAGTGATCTTGTTAAGTTCTCAATAATCAATGCAGAGTCTCATTGATCCATCTTTCTTCTTAACAAATAGAACAGGTGCTCCCCAAGGTGACGCACTAGGGCATATGAATCCCTTATGAAGATTCTCTTGGAGTTGCTTCTTCAATTCCTGCAACTCAATTGGGGCCATTCTATAAGTTGTCTTTGAAATAGGCAAAGCACCCGGTACGAGTTCTATTGAAAACTAAAATTCATGATTTGGTGGAAGACCTGGTAATTCCTCCGGAAAGACATCATCAAACTCCCGTACGATGGGCATATTCTTAATCGTGAGTTTCTCACCAACCATTTGAGATAAATAACCTTCATTTAGTGGAATCAATACCCATAAAATGGAAGAAATTTCCACTGGAAGGTTATGTTCATCCTTGCATTGATAGACGATCATAGATTGATCTGGAATATGAAATGTGACTTCCCTTCTTTGGCAATTGATATGAGATCCGTATAAAGAAAGCCAATCCATGCCAAGAATCACATCAAATTCCACTATAGGAAGGATCACAAGATTTGTAGGAAGCACTTTCCCACAAACTTCGATCGGAGAAGAATTATAAACTTTTGATGCGATTGATGTGCCATTAGGTGTTGTCACAGCTAACTCAACATCTAATTGTTGAGGTAATACGGTGATACCCTTAGAAAATTCTTCAGAAATAATAGAGTGGGTGGATCCAGAATCAAATAAAACATTTGCTACTTTAGAGTGGATGGTAAGTGTACCTTTCACCACTTCGTTATCGTACTCCACATCGCTGATAAAATTTCATGTCACTTTCCTTTGTCTTTAGCCTTAAGATTTTTTTGACGTCGACAATCATCATCAACCCTTGGATTTGGGAATTGATTGGCATAATGCCCCATCTCCTTGCACTTGAAACATTGAAGTGTAGTAGGTTCATTCTGTGTATCCCTTCCTTTGTTTGCGTCATTAGACATCTTCTTCCCATTATCACGGAATTCAATTGCCCGATGACCTTCCTTTCCACATTTAAAACATTTACTTGTCCCTTTAAGACAACTCCCTCCATGTTTCTTTCCACACTTTGAGCATAAGGAAAAGCTCATCTTCTTTTCTGTGTGCTCTTTAGATTTTTCTTTGAATTCCATCTTCCTCTTCTTATCAAACCAATGTGACTGATGGATTACTCCAATCTCCATCTCGACTTTGAGAGCACATCGAACGATTTCCTCGTAGCTATTGAAGTACCTTATGGCTAACGCCCTTCGAAGACTTGGTTTTAAGCCACTAAAGAATCGATCGATCTTACTCTCAGGTTGGATAATAATACCAGAAGCGTACCTTGAAAGTCTTGTAAAATTTGCTTCATAGGTACCAACAGATTCATCATCCCTTTGCTTCAGTTCAAGGAACTCTTTCTCCATCTTTGTTCGGAGAATACGAGGGAAGTACTTATTGAAAAATAAGTTCTTGAACTCGTCTCATTCCATAGACTCAATTTCATCCCTTTGCCTCGTATTCTTAATAAGATTCCACCATTGATCAGCATCTCCTTCCAAACAATACACTGCTAGGATGACTTTATCATGCTCAGAACATTGAAGAACTGAAAATATCTTTTCAGTAGTACTAATCCATTGTTCAGCAACTAATGGATCAGTAGACCCACTGAAAGAAGGTGGACGCTGCCTCATGAAGGATTCAACAGAATGTTGCTCCTTCGTTTGCTCTTTTGGAAGTCCTGCATGATTCATAGCTTGAGAAAGTTGTGTGAGAATGGCTACTAGATTTTGCATTCCAGCTCCCATATTGTTTGGTTGCTCAGGGGGACAATCATTGCATTGCCCATCGCATTCCACATTAACACGGTTCCTTCGGGTTCCAGCCATTGACTAAAACCAAGAAGAATAGTGTGAGCAACACTAATTATAATAGGAAAACCACAAAATCAAGGATAAAATTTCACACTTAAGGTCTTATCCTAGGGTATTCATGGCCATTTCTAAAACACTAAGATTGTTTTCTATGCTTAGACTTATCCTTAGGGTTCTTACTAAGGCTTTCACATCCTAGATTCCAAAGGTTGAATATACCTTTCCTCTGATACCAACTATAACGACCCATACTTTACATACATTGTTAATACTTCAAAATTGAAGTACACTTATTACAACATATTACAAAACCACAAAGGGCCGTATAGGTATAGTGTCTTTAGAAACTGGGAAACATAATCAACTGGTTCATAAATCTTCTACAGTGTCTCCCATTTATTTCATCATATCTAGGGTCCCTTTTAGCATATTCTACTTAATATCCATCTTCATGACCTGGGAAAAAGAAAACATAAAAGGGTGAGCTCAAATGCTTAGCAAGGGCAAATAAAGGAAATAAAAATCATATCATATCTTTTTTAAAATCATAACCTGCAAAAGAGATCATAATATCTTAACATGGAACAAATCATAGAAGTGAAAATGAGATCCCCATAATCATAAAATGAAACTTGAAACATTGTGGCATGCACACATAATCATGGAAAATCATTTCTTGTTAGTCATGACTCATTGCCAAGACTATCTTAGTGGACAAAGTCCCTTTCTGAAACGAGTCACCCTCGTTCCAGTCCTGTTCACTGAACCGGTATAACCTAACGTTCCAGCCATGTCTATCTCATGAGAGATAAAATCTTTACCCAATGCATTGGAGGGAGATATAGGTCACACCCATCTTATAATGAATCCTTTCTTATGTGTGCCACATAATCATACATCATCGCATAACACATGTAACAAAAATGGGATTCTTGAAACATCATGACATCATAAATCAATTCATATAAGATAAAGGAATTCATAAAAATATTTCCATCACAACATAATCAAACCAATGTAATAATAGGGATAAAAACAGAACCCTTTTATTATCTTAGATGGAAAATAATTTTGATAAAATACTTGAACTTCATTCTTGAGGAAAATATCCTTTCTGCTTCAAAAATTCTTTTCCTTTCTTAACATGTCGTACAATTATAAACTAAAAGAAGTTGATTAAAAATAAACTTGAATACTTGTAAAGGAATCTTCTTGGAAATAATGTTTTACAAATCCATTCATGCCGTATAAGTTAAAAAAACATTCTTCTCGTACTTTTGTCGAAAGAGTCAAAAAAGTACCTCGTACGAAAAACGACAAAAGATTCCTTTCATATCCTTTACTAAAAATTGACCGAAGGGTAAAATTGAATATAAACTATTGTATAAGGATATAAATATTACATATTGAGGAAACATGGATGTGTATGATAAAATACACCCCAGTAAATGCCAAAGAATAAACAATCTCGGATTAAAATGAGATTGTGATATTTCCCTTACCTTAGGACCGATTTTCTTTGTATGTGTCTGAAGCTCCTGTATAATGGTTTAAATAATGTTATTGACTTATTCCAGAATCATACATATTGATATGATATCATATATGGTCATATTCTTATCTTCTTGTTAGTAATATTTCATTTTTACTTGTTACTCGGGTCTTTATTGCCTTTTGTTCTTATGCGTGTTTTGCCGAATAAATTCTTATTCTTATTTTAAGGTTATAGATACCTTATATCCAGAATGGTATTAGTGTAACATATATCATATTTATTCATTAAATTCATTTATATAATTACTATGTAATGATGATCATGTAGAACGAGTCGCATCACATCGTGGAGACGATATTCCGTACGTACGCACGAGTGATGATATCGTTCCTATGATCATGGAATTGTACTGGAGTGTATGTATATTATTTCAGTATAAATATTACATTATAATAATCATAAATAGTTACTCATTACACCATTATACCCATCCTTGTAAGGTGATGGTGGAAAATAGATTACACCACGGCGTGGAGACGGTATTCCGTACGTACGCACGCGCGGTGATTTAATTTTTCCGTAGGATGGATAGAAGGTGAATTAGGATTGTTTCAAATTTATAATAAGATATCAGTATGTAAGTAATACTGATGTTATTACTTTATCATGAAACAACTAAAGAAGAAGAAGTTGAAGAAGAAATAAATTGAAAAGATTGGTAATGGATATTACCTCTTCTTTGGAACGCTTCTTTGAATCCTCCACTTAGGGAACTAAGATTGGTCTTTGAAGAAGACCAGGACCTCTAGGATTATTCTAGGGAAGTGGAGAGGTGAAAATGGCAGGGGTTGGCCGAGCTTGAGTGCTCAATTTGGTGTGAGGAGGAGGGGGAGGAGGTTCCCTTTTATAAGGGAGGAGAGGGGCACCTTAGGAATATCTCAAAATATTATTTTATATTAAAGGCAAAATCGGTTTATAATGGTTCCAAAGGGTCTTATTTCGAAGATAAAGTGGTGATGGGTCGAAATCCTATCAACCAATAAGATTTAGACATGTTTATGGGTATTATTTTAACCTTATCAACTAAATTTAACTCTAAGTTAAATAATTAAACTTTTACCGTGTCTTTTTGTTTTCTTACACTATATGGTTAATACACTTACTATAACATGCCAAACGAACCCCAAATTGTTTATTTTTAATATATATATCCTTATCTAAGTCATTTGGCCGAACCTTAGATTTTTAAGAATAAAATAACAATTAATAATATAATATTTGATTTAAAAACTATTTTGTGTCAATTTTGACACTATTTGATATATGATTTTTGTGAAAGTCATAACAGAATTATATGTTCGAACCAAGTTGATTAAATCAACAATAATATATCATAGTAACCTAGAAAATTAGTGTAATTCATAAAAAGTCTCAAATTATATTTATTTTTGTGTTTATAACATCAATTATGTCAATATTTCATTAATAAGATAATTACTGCATCATCATTTTGTCATAAATAAATTACATTATTTAATGTCTAAAAATTATAAATAAAATACCATCATGTAGGAAATCTTTTTAGATTTCTAATGAATATTTATAGTCGAATTTATCTTATGTATAACCCCATATTAAAAATTATTTACTTATTAAATGTTGATTTTAACTATTTTAACCCTTCTTTAAATAAATTAATAATAAATGTCCTAATCTAATCCAAGTGGGCCTAAATGGTCATATTTTATTCCTAAGTTTGTTTTTGGTCGAATTACACTTTTCCAATAGAATTAGGACATGTGTTATGGTAATATTAATATCATATTTACCCTTAGTTACCCTATTTACTATTAACCGCGGTAAAAAAAGTAAAAAGTTACTATTCACCAAAAAAATTATTTTTATCTCATTGAACCACATTTTACTTACTGATATCAACCGTGTCTGTCAGATTTTTGAAATTCCATTCACAGAAGTGGTAAAATTAAGTTTTATGCAAAATTCAGTTTTATGCAAAATTCAGTTTTTAACCTACCACTTAGTGGTTTCACTATTCATCAAAAATTGAAAGTTTTCAGAAAAATACCAAAATTTCACCCTAGGCTAATTTCGATATTCTGAGTCCAAAAATGAAGTCCATTTTGAAAAATAAAATTTATAAAATTTCAAAAAGTGGTTATTACTATTCATAACGGCTAGTTTTAATAGCATATTGTTGTTTAGTGAAACTCGGTATTGCGTACGACGCAAGCTATCGAGGAAGGTCGTGATTGCGTGTAAAGCAAGCCAAGCAAGTGTTGTGTAGAAAAAGATTCCTTTGATGATTTATATAACCTAAAAGTCTGGGGTGTTACAATGAATACATAACTATTTATAATAAAAAGAATCATTGATCAAAAAAGGCTTACCTTATAATGGAAATTTTATAATAACTTTTGATTCTCTAGGATTTAGTCTAGTTTATCTATGATATGTTTCCTAATATATATTCTTATGGGATTTATTTTATTACCATATTAGTAGTTTACAATCAGACTATTATTTTTCCAACGAATATCCCTGCAGAATGTCAAACCAGGTGTGTAGTAAAACCAATTTTCATAAACCAGGCTACCCCAAGTCAGGCCCAGAACACCTTGTATTAGTTGTTAAACATATGTACATCTATTCCAGAACCACTTCCACATGTCGTATCTATATAGGGATATATTATATTGATAAACCACAATATCTATTCTTAAATAAATTATTTATGTTTCCTAATTCACTATATTATCTCTTATGTTCTTACTAATTCTTTTCATTCGTAATCTCCAAAAATAACTAACATCCCTCTAATACCAACTACTGATACCCTATCCTTTTATACAAATAATTACATGTTTTTAATAATAATTAAACATCATATTACAAGAAAATTATAGTAAAGACTAGTGTCTAGAATGATTAGGTACACAATTAAACATTTTAAAAATAACTTTTATTTACTATTGACATTGATCTCATAATATCCCTTGTGCTCAAATATCTATATAGGATACCTTGAGATGAATATGAACAAAAGGATGAGCTAAAAAACTTTGTAAATAAATAATCATAATAATAAATCTATGCACTTGTGTTATAAGTCAGAACATAATGATATATAATGTCATGGAATATAAGTAATTTTAACATCCAAAACATGGTATCTTACAATCGTGGAATAATAGTAATGTGGCATCACCATAAAACAAGATTTTATCTTGACTAATGTATAGTCCCAGATATATGACCACACATCCATGAGTCCCTAGTCATTTATAAAATCATTTCATGCCTTTATGCATAATTATATGTCATATTACAAGCCAATGATCATAAATTCAAGTGTCATCGATGATTAGGTACATAATTAAACATCATAAAAACTATTATTTAATATCCACATTTACCTCCTATATTTTATTGGGCTCAAAAAATTTCATGGGATGACCCAGGGATAACATGAACAATGAGATGAGCTAAAATTCCATTAAGGTAATAATCATTAAAATAAATCATAGCACATGAGATATAAAGCATAACACAATGATATAAAAATTCATTGAACATAAAGAATAATAATATATAAAACATAATATTTTATAATCATTGAATAATTTTAATATAGAATCACCATAAAACTTGAATTTAGAAAAATTCAAGGCTCATTGCATATATAGGATCATCAGTCAAAGATTATTTAACATAGACTATCGTGATTTGAGACTAACCACCAAGACCATTGCACATAGAGAACGAGTCACGGATAACCACCAAGGTAGTTTCACATAATGCTTCACTATACTCATATTTACCCAATAAATTGGAGTGATTTATAGGTGTACCTTTTTTAATATTTTCATGATTGTGTGTTCCACATAAATAATCATATGTATGTAATCAAATATAAACATTTTGTTTACCCACAAAAGAAACCAAGTATCATAATTATCTCATAATGAATAATAAATTGCTATAACATAATAAGTGTCCATAATATAATTGAATTAAATCATAAATGGGAATTGATAAATAATAATATGGTTATATCATAATTGGTGCTGTCAAACTTATGTGATAACATGTAAAAAATACAATTTACTAAACATTATAAGTAAAACATTTTAAAATATATTTAGGAAAATATCATAGATCAATTAAAATGGGTAAAGGCATATTATTTTATATAAAACCAGATGTTACCCAAGAATTTTTTCATAATAAAATTAGTGGTTTTATAAAAAAAATTCTATTAAAATTAGTTATGGAGTGCACTTGAATATGGTTAAGAATTTAGGATGTTACCTTAAAAGGGATTTCTTAATGAGAAGTATTGAGAATTGAACAATTTAAAACTTGTATATCCACAAAGAAAAAGGATGAAAATATTAATACATTATTTCTTAATGCATACATATTATTTATAATATTTAAATAAAACAAAAATATAATTTAATATGGGTAAAATAAAGGAATTAAAACAGAAATGAATAATGGATCATTAGGCAAATTCCCTTACCTCATGTATGACGGTGTCCTTCACTTGAATATAGTGTCTGAGATAACCAAATTAGAATCATTAAAAAAAATTACTTAAGTTATTATATATTAATTTTATTTATTATATATTTTTTTATTTTTAGTTTCATGAGCTATAGTCTTAAATTTCATCTATTGAGAGGGATCATTATCTATGTTTTCAGGATCTCTTCTCTTGAATATTTTTATGTATGTTCAGGTAAAATAATAATGGTCTTATAGAAGTGTAATTTTATAATTTTAACAGACATAAATTATGTGAAATGGTTTTAACATTCATTTTATTAAATGATATATGGTTGAATCATTAGATTAACATTTAATGATAATTAATTGGATTAATATGGCGATTTTTTGATCACAATAAACTCCTTTTTGTTAATAAATTAATATAATATTTTGATGATTCTAGAGAATTAAATAATTCTATCATAAATATATTATTATCCTTTTCAACTATAACAATTGTTTCATTACCAGCCTTGAATATGGTAATAGAAAATTAAAACCCATCATCCTTGAATGTGGTAAATTAACACATCTCAGATAGTGTTTTCATTTTTAGTATAAAAGCAATAGAAAGAAGTTATGATGATGTATTATTTCATTAATATAAAAAATAATATTATATATATGGTACTAGATTTATAATTCCACTTCGACGATTATATTGGAGGACATCAGAAGAAAAAAAATGGAACATGAAAAAAAATGAATCAGAAAGTGGAATTTACTCTTGAATTTATCTCCCTTGAGAGCCTACTTAGGGAAGTTGTTTTGGTATTTTGATGTGACCAAGAGCTCCAGGACATTATGGAGGGTCTTGGAGAGATACATTATCTTTATTAGTGCATGAAAAAAGGCCTGATAATTGTGAGTAGAATATGTTGTGAGGGTGGTATTTATAGTGGAGGAGATGAGCGTTTTCTCTATATTTAATTCATTTGTTTTTTTATTTTTCTCAATAAAATTAATAATGATGATTATTGAGACTAATTATTGTAATTTGATAATGTGAATTTGAACCAATGGTGCTTACATCACCACTGAATAAATGAATTGTTTTTTTAACAAATAATGATTACATACCCTAAATTACCATATTTTAATATTTAGTAAAATTTAAATATTTCAGAAAAATACCAAAAATTCAAGCATACAATTTTTCGATGTGTAGAATTAAAAATATGAACTCGTATGTTTGATAAAAAATTCCAAAAAATAACGAATTTAATTTTTAATTAAAATCATAATTAACATTAAAAATAAAAATTTTCAAATTAATATAGTATGTCTATCACCATTAACAATTAATTAATATCTCATAATATTATATTATAATCATAATATATCAAGAAATAATTTTATGAATACATTTTATGAAAATAAATTTCTTTTATGATTATAAAATTAATCATAAAAATATAATTAAATATACATGACTTACAAAAATACCATCACTTTGTTAATATATTGGAAATGATTTTATTACTTATACGATGATATAATAATATCATATTAACACTTATAATATGGAAAATATTTATTTATAACTTCATTGGTGAGGTTATTATTACATTGGTTGGTTTACTATTCATAAGGGTCACATTTCTATTCTAGTGGTCATGTTTTTATTTAATCGGTATGGGTTCTTTAACTTCTAGAGATACATTTTATTTTACTCATTCATCATTTATAAGGTTTTTATTGTGTTCTATATGTAATAATATGTTATTATACTACAAGACAAAAATATAATATGTTCAATCTATTGATAAAGAATTTGGTCATTACATGCCTTGTAATGTTTGCATCATATGCCCCGATAGGCTCATCTTCTTTTTTTCTTAAATATAAGTAATTACCTTTCCATCATGAGATGGAGGGTTTAGGGGAAATTTTCATTGTAAAATATTTTCTTAAATCATTCCATTCAATTGAATTAATTTTTTTCTTGGAGTTTTTTTCTTTATCAGATTCCCCTACAGATCAGTTTCCCCATCAAAATGATAGTTTTCTAATAAAACATTCTCTTCTTTTGATCATAAAAAGGGAAAGTATAACATTTCAATGGATTTAATACATTTTTCAATATAGAGAGAATCAGAATATACACTCAACATTGAAGCCTTTACTACATGATGAATTCAATAGAAACATTCTCTTTCCTTAGAAAGGAAGGATTTTCCCATGACTTCTGTCATTATTCATAACATCAGATAGATGAGTGAGTACCTCCATAAATTATTGACCACTTGTTCCCATTATATTCATCCTGTAATTAGTGAATTCATTAGATTAGCTACGATATTTTTTTGGCATGTTTTTTTGCTCCACACTATTAAATAAAATATGAAAGTGCAATTAGGGTCTTGAATATAGTGATAATAAGAATAAAATGAAATGATGAACATAAAAGGTTAAACATGTAATGTAATAATATATCATATCTTGTGATTCTGTAGGTTTCAATCTATGTTATCAATGAACTATTTCCAAATATATATTATAATGGTCTTCCTTACATTATAATGGTTCATAATGGGATTATGGATTTACCAAAGCATATCCCTTGAGAGTGTCAATATAGGGGCATAGTGAGGCCCGTTGTTTTGTGCCTGGATATACCGATTTAGGATCGAAACACCTTAACAGAGTTGTTACACCATGGCACATCTATTCTAGTACAACTCCCACTTGTATTATCCAGAATGGTATGTATTTTCTTGATAAACTAGTTACACTATACGTACCAAAATATAGAGATGTTTCAATATACTTTGTCTTATCCACAATGTTATTACTTAAGTTCTTTATTGAAATTATCCAAAAATATAAAGTATTTATTTTGATACCAACTATAGTGAGCCTATACTTTTGGAGAAATTATTTCAAGATTTTATACACAATTAAACATCATATTATTGGAAAAAAAATTTATAGTTGAGTGTATTGGGTTATTAGGAAAATAAATAAACATCATAAAAACATTTTTTTTTAATCTCAACATTGAGCTCCAAACTTTTTTTCTGCTAAAAAATCAGAATAGGATATCCTATAGATAACATGAAAAAAGGGATGATATAAAAATCCCTATATGATAATAATCATAAAAAAAATCTCCACACATGGGTTATAATAAATAATATAATGATATATAATGGCACGAAATATCTGAAATATTAACATATAGAACATGAGAACTTATAATAATGGAATCATAGTATTGTGGACTCATAATAAAATTTGAATTTAAAATGAGTCAGGGGTTTTCTCACATAGAATAATATGAGTAAAGGATCTTTGCACATAGATGAGCACAAGTCAAGGCTAACCAGCGAGAACATTGAACTTGAAGCACGAGTCAAGGCTAACAATCATAATTATAACATATCATTACACTAAACATTTAAAAACCAATGAGATCACTATCTAGGAACTACCATCATTTCATTCTCTTCAATATGTGTGCCACATAAATAATCATGTGTATAAAATCAAACATAAACATAAATTTTACCCACTAAAGGATGTGGGAGTTTTACTCATGACATTAATCATAATAAATGAGAGTAAAATAAAAGTGTCCATGAAATTTAGTAATAAAATTATACTAGTACATTAATAAATTTTTATAGTAATATATCATGATAGGTTATGTCAAACTGAAGTGAAAACATTTAAAAATAATATTTAAGAAACATTGTAATTAAATAATTTCTGTGCAGTTTAAGGAAAATATCAATGATCAGTCAAAATGAAAAAATGTATAATATTTTAAATAAAAATCGAAATGATCCAAAACGGTTTATATAATAAATTTAGTGGTTTTATGTAAAAAATGGTAGATTTAAATGGTTATGTAGTGCACTAGAGAATGCATAAGAATTCAAGAAGTTCCCTTAAAACAGCTTTCATATTTGGATGTATCGAGACACGAACCACTTAAAACATCTTTACTACCAATGAAGGAGGATTAAAATATATTGATACATGGGTTTTCAACATGTAAATAATATTTATAATATATATATATAAAGAAAAGATAATTTCATTTTGTTAAAAATAGAGAAAGAGAAACCTGAAGGAATAATGGAGGTTCAGGTAGATTCCATTACCTTATGTCTGAAATGATTCTTCACTCAATATTAAATTGTTAATTAATAAAATAATATTCATTAATTCATAATTTTAGAACCATTTATACATTTATTTAATTTCTTAAAGTTTTATTTAATTCTTTTGGGTCCCATGTTGGGGTTGCGAAATTCGATTTCATCGTTTGGGAGCGTTGATTTCCTTGGTTGTCATTATCGATTTACATTTATATGTGTATGGAAAATTTTTCAGAATGAGGATATTTTTCCATAAATGAAAATATATGTTATTAATTTACTAATAGAATCTAAAAATACAATTTTTTCTAGAAGTGTGGATTATTCAATAGATAAATCATTTATTATGAATGCTAGTATTATTTTGAGTGGTCTTTCACACAGTGAACTTGTTTTGTTTTATTATTTTTCATAATGTGTGTATAATGATATATGAATATCAAATAAGATATAATAAATATATTCTGACGTTTTTCAACCATAAATTTTTTTTTCTGACAATACTTGAAGATGTTAATATAAATTGAATCCAATTGTCCTTTAATGGGATAAATTAACACATATCGGATGGTGTTTCTTTTTTTGGTATAAAATTTGGAGGAAAAGAAAGAAGAAGATGAAGTGTTTAATTAATAGGAAAAAATTAAATTAATTGTAAGATAATGGAATTATAACACGATTTGGATGAGGGTAGGTGAGGACCGAAATGAATAGAAAAGAACATAAATTTTTTTAACAAAAATAGAAGATTTTTTACCTCTTGATTCGGTCTTTCTAAGATCCACCTTTAGTGGTTTTTGTATTTTGTTAATAAAACAATCCATTGGACATGTGGAAGGGGTTTTTTAAAATAATTGGTCATAATATATACAAGGATCATCCCTTTATTGTTGTGAGGAATATAGGTGGTGATAAGAGGTATTTATAGTGCACGAGAGAAGTGTTTTCTCAATATTTAATTCCATTGTTTATTATTTTTCTCAAGATAAGAAAGAGTTCTTATTATAGATACTAAATATGTTAGTTATATTTAGTGATATCAAACCAATATTTCTAATATCATTTATGATTCAATGAATAGTGAATTTATCATATAATTTATATCTACCATAAATTACTATATTTTACCATTCAAAAAAATTCATATATTTATGAGAAATCATCAAAATTATCTCTAACAATTTGAAAACATATAGAATTAAAAAATTAAATCATTTTTTAAATAAATATTTTATACATATTATAAAATTAATTTTTATTTAAAATCAAAAAATTACAAGAAAATTAGAAAATATAAAATTAAAATTTTTTTCTAACCAATTTAAAATTTAATAAACTTTCATAAAATTGTCTTATAATCATAACACCTCAATATATTATTTTTTCAAAAAAAATTACATAATTTATTTTTCTTATAATTTATTTAATTAATCATAAAAATATATTTAAATATACATGACCTACAATAATACCACCAATTAATTAAAATTTTATGAAAAAATTGTTTACTTATACTATGATAAAATAATATCATATTTATACATATATGATGGATAATTTTTAAATATACCTTCATTAGTGAGGTGACTATAACATTGGACAGCATACTAATCATTAGGTTCACATTACTAATACAATGATCTAGTTACTATTTCATCGGTATGTGTTCCATAACATATAGAGATAAATTTTATTTTTTGAATTCCTCATTTAAAATGTATTTTTTGTTCTAAATGTAATGCAATGAGATCATAAAATTATTTTTAATTATATGAATGAAAATACATTGATATAACATTGGGTCATTACTATGGTTGTTTGTACTTTATGATAGTGAAGTATTATCTAATGTAGTTAGTTGGTGGAGGAATCTCAATGGGGAGACTCAGCGGCATAGGTGATGATTGAAGATTTTATTCACGGTGAATCTCTATAGGGACAGTTGGAGAATAGCGAGAATAAAATTTTGTTCTAGGGAATGATAATTTTTCAAGTGGTGAAGGGAAAGGGATTCCTCCATGAGTTTCATAGATCATCCATATTGAATCACGAAGGAGATTCTACAATATAGAATTTAGTGAAGATATTGTTTTATTGGACCGAGATGAAATGGTTAGGGGTGGTGTTATTGTTAAAATTCTTAATGTGCTAACTTTTGAATGATGAGAACTATGTTCCTATTGGTTTGTCTTATACCTTTGATGTTTTTGAGTGGAAGTGGGACAAATTATTCATGGATTTAGTCATATTGTTACCAAAGGATAAGGAAGACAAATATGTTATCTTGGATTTAGTGGATCGATTAATGTAATTAGCTAACATCAAATAAATCAAGGACTCGGGTGTAGTGGATTACATTGAAAAGATATATGTGGATGATGTTGAATGGTTTCATGGAGTTCCAAGTTCTATTGACATGGAATGGGATAAAAATTCATCTTCTTGAGCTTGGAGAGGATTACATTATTCATTTCAAACACAATTACTCTTTAGCACTTCCTTCCACCCTTTGAGAGATGAGTATACAGAAAAGACAATCCCCACATTGGATGATATATTATGAGTATTCATCTTGGACTTTGGTGGATCCTGTGAACAACAATTACCTTTGATATATTTTTCTTATAATAATAGTTTTCATTATTCTATAATGATGAATCCATTTGAATCATTGTATGGAAAAAAATTTCTTTCACCATTGTGCGGGACAGAGGTTCGGGAGATATCTATTATTTGACTGAAGGTTGTGCAATACACGATAAAGATGGTTCAACTTCTCCATGAGAGAAAAAAATAGGAACATGTCCTGTAGAAGTCATATGCGAATCAACAAATGAGTCATTGGTGTTCATTTTTGGAAACCACACATTATTGAATGTTTCCACGCAATGTGGGAAGAAACTGTTTAGAGGATAGAGTATGTTTTATCCCAAGTATATCTAAACAATTGAGTTGTTATGGGAATCTGGAGTGGTGGAATACTAGTTGGTGATGTTACCAAATTTTTATAGGATCGACGATGCATTTCATGTCTCTCAACTCTATTAATATCTTCACAATGATTAAATTTTCATTGACTTTGGATAGTTGGTTATCAAATATAATGAAATATACATGGAGTGGCTAGTGGAGATCCAGCATCATTGGGAAAAGGTGATGCATGGGTGGACAATTAAATTGGATCGTGTGTTGTATAGAAATGGTGACCTAGAAGAGAGTAATTTGGAGTGAGAAGCACTGATGAATAGCCTGGACCCTGGGTTGCATTATGTTTTTCTATGTTATGTTTAGCTTAAAATATAATGCTTGACATTTTCTATTATGAGAGGAGTTATTTATTTGTTTTGTAATGTCTGATTAATTCCGAACATATGAGGAGGGGTGGTTCTAGTTATTAATTGATATATATTGATTTTAATGTGATTAAATATGCGTGAGAGAGTTAGTTCCACCCATAGCAGATATTATCTTCACATAGAGGATATGATTCCCTGGTTCGTGTGTTTGGATAGTGTGGTTCTTGTTCTTGTGTTGTGTGTTTCTTGGTCAGTTAGGTTAGAATATTATAAAGGAGGTGTTATTAGATTATGAGTTTCTTAAAGCCTCTTTTGAACAATAAATGGTGGTTTATCATTAAAAGTTCATGTGTTTGGTTGATAGTGGTGATTAATGTGTAGTGGGACCCTTTAGAGGTGTATATCGAGGTGGTTGTTTAGACCCCTCATTTCCTTCTATGTTTTGATTTGAATTATCAATGACGATAATAGTTTTAGATTTATCTGATTTAATATAGTATACCTCTACATTAAATTACATTGTGAATATCTGGTGCATGGCTTGTTCTAGGAGGTCACTATGACACATTTCCAATCTTATTAAAATTTCTAGTTTTTTCATTTGTTGATAGAAATTGGGAGGCACAGTGGAGAGTCATAGTGTTGAGTCACAGTGGTATCTCGTGATGGTGAATCGTTTTGGAGAGTCATAGTGGTCATTCGTAATAGCAGCTTGATATGACCAGTCATCGCTATGAGATGGAAGGATAACTCAAACTAGTAGGTCATGACAATAGCTTGCACTAGTGACTCACACGGATTGCTCGCGCTGGTGAATTACATCGTTAGATCTCACATGTGACTCATGCAAGTATCTCACACTAGTGGCCTATATTAGAAGTTTTCACTAGTGACTCATCCAATGAAGAGTCATTTCAAGCTGTTTTCCAAAATTTTAGATATCTTCCAATTTGTACAATTTAACCCCTTTAAAGTTTTCATTGATGTAATGTGTCCTAATTAACATATTTAATTGTTTTTAGAGCTATTTCAAATCATATCGATCTTTTAAAAACTGGGATATTCATTTGACATTTAAACTATATTGTCTTGGTCTTGATCTGCTTTTAATGGATTTTAAAAGCATTTAAAATTCATGAGTCTCAGATCTAATTATTCTAATCCAAGGCCTTCCATTAATTAATTTTTCCGTCTTTATCTTGGTATGAGACATCCCATAAACCTTTCTTCCTCATGGATTCAAAAATTTTCTATTGCCCTTGGAATGAGTTTTCCTCCTTGATTTTTTTCTATTCCATGTGCACCAAGGGTTTGGTGTGTTATGGATGTGTTGATCAATTATTACTCCAAGTAGGGTATCCTCTATCTCTATTTTATTTGTGCATCATTTTGGGTGGGTGTATTAATGTTTTTTTTGAGACCATAGTTTAATCCGGATTAAAGAAGATAATTAAATAGGATAATATCAATATGTGGGTCCTTGGTAAAATGGTGTATGATCATACTATTTAATTGATATATTGATCAAAGATGTAAATGTTATGGGATAAATTCATACTAAAAAAATTTCATTCAGGGGAAATTTTTCTATACTGAATAAATTCTAGAATTAATTATGGCTCGATCATGTTGAACAATTTTTATGATATCGGTTAACCACGAACAATCAGCTAATAAATAGATACCACATATCAAATAATTTCTATGATAACTCTGCAAGTTATCATGTTGAATTAATGAATGGATCCCTGATATATTTGAATGTTCTATTATTGGTTTGTTAGGTGGTACAATTATGCTCATGGATTTGTGATTTTGGGTGGTTTTTGTGGTGTAATGGAATCTTAGTTTGAGTGATTGGGTAACCATGGAATAGATGTGTAGTGTTGTGTAGTGGGGATGCAATTGGGTTGTGATATGTTCAGATTTCAAGATATGACGGGTGTGGTGTGGTTATATTGTAATACAACCGATATTTTTTTCCATGAGATGTTTTGTCAGGTGAGGCTATGAGTTGGGGGTTTTCCTTTTTTACAAGATGCATTGGGTAGAATCACAATGTATAATGATGATGGAATTGGATTTCATGGGTTCTTATCCATTAATAACATTTCGAATGATTCATTGTTGATCATGGTTCGTATGTTATGTCATGAATGATTGTTAAATGGAGAGGAGTGTGAAGAGAATTAATTTACCATGGTTCTTCTTCCTCTATGTGAATTTTTTATTTTGGATTTCTATGTGATATTCCTCATCATTTCCTGGGTACCGACCAAATGAATAAATGATTTTTTTCATAAATAATGTGAATTAAATAATTATTTTGAACTGCGTTTTAATTGAGTATAGGGATTTTTGTGTGGCTGTACATTTAGAGGTAGCAAAAAAGGTGGTTTGGGTGATGGTTATTTATTTGAGAAACCATAGGACGGGTTCTGGTTTTTTGTTTTAAATAAATATTTACATGTATTTCCCATATGATTTATATGTGTACCCCACCCTAGTTGAGAAAAATGTTCTGAAACACTGTCATCGTTATGAGGGAAGGTTTGGTCACAAAACATCCTAATTGGAGGATTGATAGCTAGCCACCCTCTCTTCTTTTTCCCATCTACTAGGAAGTGAGAACCTAGTATTCTTTAGTATAGTTGTGGTTCATGGGGACCATGTGTGTGTGGGTGAGTTTTACTTCCCAGGTTTCTTCATTATGAGATTTTTTGTTCTTCGCATGTGTCTTTATGATGTGTTATGGTAGTGGAACAGGTGTCTATGGGAAGGATATGGTGTGGTTTTGAGTCCTAGGTGTCTTCGGGTGTACTGTATTGTGCTTCTGAGGCCTAGGATTGTGTGGAAGGGATGTGGATTGATATGTTTGGAACAGGTGGCAGCACCGTAACATTTGTCGTTTGGATGTGAGGTCAAATAATAAGTTGTAAATTTTTGTGGGGTAACCATTAATTGATGTGTTGATGGCAATACTTTACATGACTTATTTTATTAGTTGGTGTATCATTTCTCAGGTTGGGAAGGCTAGTATACCTTGTTTGGTGTTGTTGGGTTGCTCTGTTTTCTCAATAGATGATTAGTGTGCATTATTCACATGAACACAAGAGATATTATTTTCCAACTGAGTATACTTTTTTTCTCAGCCAATGTATATTAAACTGTTTTCAGTTTTCGAAGAGGATTAGAAGAACTCTTCAGGACATTAATTGATTTGATTTTGAGAGAATTTTCGTTTTTCTACATAGCCTTTCTTTTGGTAATTACTTTGGAGATTCATATTATTTGTAACTCTTTCATTATAAACAAGAATGTGGGAGGGAATTTAAATTTCTTTTATAAATATAGTACATTTCATATTTTAGGATGGACTATCCAATCACGTGATCATGTTTTCTAAAAATTGTTAATGCCCCGCATTTGGTTAGATTGTATACCCTTGGTGTGGTTCACCACCCTGGGGCCTACTGGATGATGGACTCAGGGTTCATTATCAATCTTCCATTATTTCCAGCCCAAGAGGGCATTATTTGAGGGAAATTGTTTTAAAAATATTGAACACAATTAATTTATTTTAATTATATTAATTTATATGTATCTTTTATGAAATTATCAACTTTAATTCTTCTGAAATAAGGATTTTGTACTCGTCCAAGAAGAAAAAAATCAATAAATTAACTTCAATAAAATTTTTAATAACCACTAAATGACCAAAATATTTTAAATAAATATTTTTTGGATGAGTATGTGTCCACTATAATATTATTTGGATTGAATTTTAGACTATTTTAATTTAATTTGATCACCTTATTCCCATTATAATATTTTATTTAAAATAATGACAAGTTGTTCACTATATTGTTTTTAATTGGTATAACATTTTAATATATGGTTTTATGGAATATATTTTCTACCCTAAATATTATTATGAAATATTAAATATTTAACTTAATCATGATAGAAATGTTATTATTTCGGGAAACAAATAAATACCTTAAAGGATTGCACAATGATGACACAATAATTATTAATTTAAATTAAAAATAAAAAAATGATATTAACAATAGTAAAATAATTATAATATGAGATAATTACGCATAATAATGAAGTGTCTATATAACTATTACATTTACAAGATATAATAAAATATTAGGTTTTAATTATAATATTTTTTATGTTTTTTAATTCATATTGATGAATACTGTTAAATTTCACTTAAAATATATTTCATGAATATAATTTTAATTAAACTATTTAAAAATTAAGTTATCATGAATAATTCTAGATCGTAAAATATATCGTATAAAATTTTTTCCTAAGGGATTTTTTGGAAGTTTTTTTTTGTATTTACCACTTTAATAGCTAAATTATATTTTAATATTTAACTTATTCCTAATATTCACCACCTCAATTTTTAAAGGGGACTATTTACTTCACTCAATTTCATCACCTTTTCCCTTCTTTCTCTACCTTCCACTAATGAATTGTCTTACTCTTATTTCTATCAATATTCCCATTTTTCTGGTCTTATAAAAATACCAATTCCATGTTCCTCAATGAGGTTCTCATGGAGAAAAAAATCAAGTGGTAAATTTCACCTTCTCTTTGAAATTCATTCTCTGTTATACTTTTTCCTCAACCCTTATCCAATATTTCATGACAAATCTTTTTTAATATATTTATATTTATATTTTATTATATTAATAGTATTTCCTTAATCAAATATCTTATCTTATAATTTTATTCATTAAAATGAAATCATTATCCATGATATGTTGATTCACCTCCTTCATGGATGATGAGTTTTTGTATCCCATTACTGCTTTCATAGAAACTTTAAATTCACATATAATAGTTTAAAATGGCATAAAAATACATTTTATATATATCACACGTTATGTTATTAATATATGTCCATATTATTATAAAATTTAAATTAATTCCTAATTATCATAAGACTACCAATATTAAATTATAATTTATCACTAACAAGTTATAAAATAATTCTTCCTCATTTATGAATGAAAAAAAGATAGTGTGGGACCACTTATATACGTGGATGTTTATTAATACAATTTAATTTACCTTTTGCGTTATTATTTACAATTGAAATGAATTTCAATAATGAATAGTCTAAGATAATCGGAAATGAATGCTCATGAAACAATGAAAATACCAATATATTTTTTAAAATGGGTGAAAATATTATAAAAAATTAAAAATATGTTTAATAAATAAGAATTTAGTTTGGTAATTAATTAATAACACTCATTAAACCATAAGTATGAAATTATAAAACATTCTATGTATATTAAACAAGAGGTAATGGACTTTCCTACTAAAAACCTCAATAATTCCTCTTATTAAAAAAATCAAGAATGTATGTTTTTAATACATACAGCTTGAATACTTTTCACCACATTCATGATGCCTTATATTTTTGATGCCTCCATTACATGATTACATTGTTATTTTCAATAAAAATTTATTCCATTGTATGTCAGTAGTATCCCATTGAAATAAGTGATTTTTCTAAAGGGATTTTTTTTAATAAAGTGTCAATGATTTATGAGGATGTTATGATTCTCAAAAAGTGATTATTACTATAGGTGGTTATTCCATAAATCAAATATGGGTGGATCTGTTATATACATATAATTCATTATCTACGTTTGAAGATGTTATTAAAGGTTATTTTTGATTGTAACGGTTATTGTTATATCTTAAGATAGTATCATGGGATACATTGTAAAGTATATATAAGAATAAAAAATCATACAATATATAGGAGGGTTTCAATAAAAAGTAATTATTGTAAGAGAATTATTACCCAAATAACCTAAATTTTTTTAGAATTTGTATTTTTTATGGAACTTCATTTTATCACAATGTATATATATATTACTTTTAGGTTTGAGAAATATATCTTTCTTGTCATTATAAGTACTCCTGGACAACATGATTCATTGCTTTCTATACAAATAATATTGGTATTTTTTACTAATATAATGTTTTCAAAATTATTTCATAGTTTTTATTGTTAGGTAAGATAAACATGTAATTTATGTTGATTGTTGTAATTTTTTTCATGAAAGAAGCATGTTTTATTTTTAATGACTATTTTATATTAAAAAAATAGGTATTATTTTAGTAGTATCGAGTTTTTATATTTTATGGTTGTTATATATGTGTTATGGCCTAATTCTCTAAAACTCTAAATTTGTACATTCATTAGGATTGAAAGAAAATTATTTATTATCTAAATTCACATGAATATGTAATAGAAATGGTAATGTCTTTATATTTACTAGTTTTAAAATATCCTCATTTAACTTTGAAAGGTGCCTAAATTAGTTTGACTCACACCAAATATTTATTTCAGTAGTGAACCACCCCAATCATTTCATATATTTCTCTTTTATTTTGGATTTCATAGTGCATAAAAAATACAACATATAAGTAAACCTTACTCTATTACACTAGTATTAAACCAAAAAGGTCTTCAATGATAAATAATACATATATCCCAACGTATGATTTGGATACATAATATTGAGTGTTATCAATTATCCCCAGGAATAGAACATGATCCTTATTGGAATCCCTGTCATTGATAAACCTACATAGTTGAATGATCCCGATAGTCACATGTGTTTTATTTGGATTAAATATATCAATTATTATAATATATAGGGAATTTATTTTCCACAATATTATCTAATGTATTCCTTATACATGTATCCATTCATCTAATGATTTAATTATTATCCATATTCCCTTTCTAATAAATCCATTTCACAATATCTTTTTAATATTTAAATCTTTAGGCTACTCATTATTTGTATTACAATCCCACATTAAAATCTTTCTATATTTTCCCACATCCATATCCATCCCACCTATAATGTACATGAATCACTCTCACGTACCTTATTAATCATAATTAACATCCTAATTCAAACCATTAGCTTAGTACAATAAAAATTCATTATAGATGAATATTTACATAATTTACCCCACCTAACATGTTACACCTTACATATATGTATGAAAATTTGGAAATATCTTTAATACATATGAAAAATAGTAAAACCATTTTGAAAAATATCTATATTAATGAATCACTAGTAAACAAAAAATAAAAAATTTATCTATTTATATATTTAGACCTGAGATATCCTAATTATGAACAATTCATAATTACTACTATTTGTAAAATATTATTTAAATCATACATTTCATATATATATAAAAAATTCAATAAAAGAACATTAAATTTATTTACAAATATTAATTTATCTATATAATTCATTTAATAGAATTTACATTAATAAAATGATATTAAGTGAAATTTTAACAAATTATAATAAAATTTATATTCTTTAAATATTTTATATAATTTAAATTTCATATCACTGTTAGTATTAAAACCTTGATTGAATACATATAAAATATTTTTTTTAATTATAAAAAATTAATACCACAAAAAATACTAATAATATTAATATTACAAATGAGTAATTAAAAATAATTCATATTTAAATATAAAATAATTTATATTTTCCCTTATTTAAAAAATATATAATTTGAAAAAAAAATTCAATATTAAAATTTAATTTATATAGAAATTGTTAAATAAAAAATATTTCACAAGTTTTTATTTAATTAATTTCATTTTATTAATATTTATAATTTTATAGAAAAATTTATAAATAAATTAACATCCTAATAAGCCGTTTTCAATAAATTGTACCCAATTTATAATTATTTAATTCAATTCACTATTTATAATTAATGAAAAATAATATTTTTCAGGTATATCATTTAAATTTTAAATGTTATATCAGAGAAATGGGTAATAGAGAGTCAATTTGAAGAATACTGTTGAGTAATGTGATGTGGCCTTAATTTGATACTATTTTCTAGTTATTATCATAGAAAATATTAGTGATTTGGTACTAAAATGTGTTGAAATTAATTTTTTTGTGAATTTTTTTATCAATGGGGTTTGGAATTTTCGTTTTAATAATCATATAGATAAACATTAATTTTTGAGTCTTTAATTGATAAAATATCCAAGGATTAAATATTTTCGTAAATTTATAGGACAATTTGCTGGAAAGACAATAGTGGGAATCTAATTGAAGATGTACTTCACAGTGTCATCAATATATTCTAGTTTATTGTAATTTATTCCTTTTTTTATACAGATTCATATAATTAGATAATTTATTTTATGAATTACTTTTAGTTTTTTTTAAAAAAACATATTTTATATTGATTAATACTTTTACAATCTAAATTCAGATAATTTTATATTTTTTTGGAAAAGTCATATGTGACCATATTCTTTTTGTTATGTTGGTTCATCAAGACTTATCACATCAATTCACCACATTGAGAGTATGGTCAGAAAAAAGACTTTATAGAAACAATAATGTTCAATAACTATATCATCATGTTAGGATAGTAGAAACTTATGGTAAGTATACCTATCAAAAAAATAATTTAAACTAGCCTTACCCAATTGTGTGGCACTTCTTGTAACATACCACACCCAAAACTAAAATAACTACATAGATCAAAGATGGTCACATAAGTTATAGTGAGTGAGGGATATAACATAACCTTCATTTCTAAAACTAATTTTTCCATATAATATTATATTACTGTTTTTAGAAGAATATGCATTAGGAATTCTTGAATCAAAAGGTGAACACACTTGAAAACCTATCATAAGTGGAATTGATGAACCTTTAGGAAGTAAAACCTTTTCTAGTTATTGATAAACCAAATCTGAGCTATATATTATAATATTAAATAAGATATACTTTTCAAAGATGGTTATTTAATTTTGGAAAAAAATCCTCTAGAATAATCTTCAAGGTCATCCATGTCTTTCTGCGAGATGAAGAATATTTAATGAACTGATTGAAATCTAGGGATGGAAAATAGAGATCAAAATAAATCTAATGTATTGAAATGAGAGTTTTAGTGTCATGAATTTGAAGTAATCACCATGCTATTTTGAGGATTACAACATGTCAGTACAATGTTTTTTGATGATCTGTGTAGATGAATTAAGACAACATTAATTTATTTTTTGAGTAATTAAAATATAAAGCATACATACATCTTATATATTAAGATAATTTTAATAGGTATTATGATAAGTAGACTAGATTGATTAAGATGTATATAATAGTGTGAAATGATTTATATCTATTATAGAATAATATTTATGGACAATTTGTTTTTGGGATTATTTGAGGCATCTAGAGACGATTTGTGAATGGAATTTGTTTTTTCGAGATGAAGAATATTGTGAGTGATTGAGAATATTTATGAGGATGAGACTCTAACTCTAGATGAAACACAAGAAATCAATGAAGAATGTTTATTCTAAACATAAATTTTTATTCCATAATTATAGTATGAATTTTTAAATTTATATGTCTGAAATTTTTGTGAATGAATAAACTAGTAAACCTACAATAATGTTGGTGTGAGTAGGATAAAGGATGTTGGTGAAAATTATGTTGTGAGGATATTATAATCTGTAAAAATCTAAAATATCATGTAGTCGATTAAGATGATTTTCCACTTAATTTATTGAATCTATGAGGGGGTATTTAAAGATTTTTTTCTCGTTTAATATCACTATATAATAAATGGGATTTCAGGATTAATCAATATTAGAACTACGAGGTCATATGAACCAGAATACCAAGGGTTTTATTTTATACGTAAATGAATATTGGGATCTTTGGAAACATAAATAAGGGATATTTTTAATATAATACTAATTTTATAAATTTATTGTAGGCTAATGAAATGTAATGTTTTTTTTGTAGCCAACCTCAATTGAACGATGATTTGAAGACTACATAACACATTTAGTTAACATTTACTCCAGGATTATTTTTAAAATATGTTGGATTATATTTTTTAAATTCATTTGTATTTCTATAAAGGATACTCAGATTACGATTTTCTTGTGGGAGAACAAATTTTTTTAGCAATGTGATATTTGATGGACTAAAGGTTGATGAAAATGAATAGTGAGCCACATATTTGGTGACCACAGATTTGAGATCTATAAGAAATGTTGATAAATAATGATAAATTAGTCGGTGCATGTTCATTTTTTAAAAAGGTTTAAGGGAGATACATGAGAGTAGTTGTATAATTTTTTAGATGATATGTTTGTTTCTCCTCAGTATATGGATCATAATCTATGAGTTGGGAGTGATGGGGAAGTGTGGTTTCAATGTTTAAATTTTAGAAGGAATATCTCTCTTTCTACCTCCTACATTATTTTAGTATGATTGATATTATAATATAATTTTAGTATAATTATTGAAATGAAAATTATTAGATAAATTTTTATATAGAGAATAAAAATTGGAGTTTCCTAACATTATATAATGAAACTAATTTTCAAAAAAATTGTATTTACCATATTGAAATTTGTTATCAAAATTTCAGAATCTTTTAAAGATTTTGATATTGATTTTAATTTATTAAATTAAATATATAATAAATTATTATTTATGTACAAATAAACTATAATCACCCCTCTGTTAGATTATTTCTTTTCAAATCAGATTCACTAAATCGTTTTTTGGGATGCACTAAGATTATTACTCTTATAAATGAATAAATTGTTTAAAACCAACAAATTGACATTCTCCTTTCATTTTCTCATTTTTTTAAGTAAATATTATAATTTATGAATATAATTCCTTTCAATATATTTTTTATCTTATTATTTCTTCATTATATTCCTTTTTTTGTCTGATTTTGTTTCAATATATTGTACTAAAAATCATGTTTCCTATCATATGGGTTCTAAACCATTCTAATTTTTAATAAATAGTTCATATAAGTGATAAATAATTAAATTTTTATGTGTTAATGGAAATATATGTCTTTTTTGAATTTATTTTTAGGAAATACATTGTGTGACCAAGTTAGAAAGTATTAAAAAAATCAAAATCTATAAATAAATTATGATTTTTTTAAAATAAGTTTATATAAAATAATTTTATTTAAAACTATTTAATATGACTATTTCTATTTTTTTGTTAAAATTATTGATAATTTATTATTTTTTGATTATAATATACTATTATATTAATAAAAAATATATAAATTTATATGTTTCATAGAAAATAAAAACCATTTTGAAATGGAAACTTAAAGATAGCATATTCCTGATGAAAATTAATTGCATCATTAAACAATGAAAATTTAATAAAAAATAGAAATTCATTAGAATGGTTAGTATCAACTCCAGTGAGTCTCATGATATCAACTTTCAATTATATTTTTTCATAGAGAATGAAATTGCGAAATGATTGGGTCAAACATCTCTATGTTTCTCACAATTAGTGGGATATTTAATGAAGATTATCTAGAATCAATTATCTCTTACACAAAAAAATTTAGTAATTTAAGTTTCAATATTTCACTTGGGATTGACATTGGAAAATAGTTTTCCCATTTGATCTTAAGTGTAATGCTAGTAATTTTTTAAAGTCCACATGAGAACATGATTAAAACATGGGAAAAAGTTATAATTATTTTGTCATAAAATTTTACCCATGGAGATTAAAAGGAGAAAATTAGAATCAAAACACTAAATTATAGCAGGGGGATGGTGATTACAATAAAGAATCTAGTAATTGATTTATGGACCCTCTTTTAATGTCCACTCATCATCAGTTATTTTCCCATGACTCATGGATACTATCAATGGATTATTACCCACTTCATGAATGAATTTAGTGGATCAAAAATCTATGGGGAATCCCAATGATAATAATAATTTAGTTAATATTTAATGTAATATGAATTTATATCATATTTCCCAAAAAAAATATATTTGAAGACTGGTGATTTTTTGGGGGATAAAAATAGTTTTTTTAATTGAATTGAAAGTCTCAATTAGATGTAATAATGTAACTTCTTCAATCATTAATGAATGAAAATCACACACATATTTATCAATAAGGTGGGGTATCAAAATCAAAACCTGTCATATAGAGACTATAATGTTAGGTGTTTAATGTTTAATTACTTTTATAATTTTTCAAAACATTGATGTACCAACACAATAAAAAAATGTTAATTTAGGGGATATGGTTATAGATTTCAAGATAGAGATGATACTTTTTAAAAAAACAAAATATCTAGTTATATAAAATATTCATATCATTCTTGTAAATATCATATTATTGTAAAATCATATCTTCCTAGTATCTGTTTATAGTCTAAAATGCATTTTCAAAAACAACAATAGGCTTTATCTTCTTATTTGAAATGGTCAATTGAGAAAAAAATAATTCATAGATGATTCAAATAATGGTTAAGATATACTATGAATGGGAGAAACATAAGCATGATACTACCAATTGTAAAATTAAATTAATTCAAATTTATATCGAGGATATTTTTAGAGAGAAGGGAAATGTTTATGAATAAATTATTTTAACCCCATATAAATTTTCCATGTTGTAGTTTAAATAATTTTGATTGCGATTCCAACAAAAAGAATAAATGACCATTGGAAAAAAACTATAAATTTAAGAATGTATTGAATGATTTTTTTTTACAAAACATAAATATGAATTAATAAAAACAACAATGAAAGTTAAAAAATTAATCATATGTATTCATCTAAATAAACATGTAATTTTTTTCGTTATTTATATAGAGAAAATTGAATGATAATGTTTTTGATGATTACTGGGATGTTTCTTATAGTATTAATATATATACCACACCCATACCTTTCCTAGAAAATGTAAAACCCAATAATTAGGAATCACCACTCTTCTAATAACAATGTTTTTTTAAAAGATCTATGTGCACCTCCTTATATCGCAACCTTCATTCAGATTTCTTCATATTAAAAATCACTTAATAAAGTTGTTTCTAATAAGAAAAATTTTCAACAATTTTCCACATATCTCCTCATTGAATAGAATAGTGTTATTCATAAAAATAAAGTACATCTATATCATAACAATCATTGTAGATTTATATTTTACTCCTCTAATAATCCATTAAATTTTTATATACTAAAACCATTATTGTGGGTTAGGTGTGAACCATCACATAATAGTTACCCCTCCCACAACCCAAAAAAACAATCTAAAAAAACAAATTCACAAAATAAAAATAAAAAATAAATTCAATCCCAGATTAAAAATATCATAATCAAATAAAAAATATCAAACATCAAATATTAGAACAAATAATTCAGTTAACTTACTAATTTCCAGATCATTTTTCACTACACGCAATCCAAAAAGGGATTAAAAATGTAATGTAACAATCCCACTTGAGTCACATGACCTAAATCATGACTAAACAATCAATATCCTTACTAGACCAGATATATCATCACAGTGATCAAAAATAAAATCGAACAATATAACCAGGAATCAATATCGACACCATAAAATTACAACAAAAATAATCATCTTATATTCACTATAGATAACTTATTAAATAAAATAATAATATAATGTTCCACCATAAGAAGGTAAAACCAAAGAACAACTAAAGTAGAATATTCTCAAGATAGTACACATCCAAGAAATTCAAAAATGGCTCAAACAACACCACTTAACAAATATTTATGTAATATATAAAAAATTCAATTTGAAGGCTGTGTGGGACATTGATTTTATGAAAAAAAAATTAAAAGATGAATGTATCAACATTGAGATTCACCTTCATTAGAACCATATCCCTTCTTTGTCACCACCACAAACAAAATTGATTCCTCAAACATAAGCATACAAATAACTTAATCCACAACATGGTATAAGACCATTTGGAACACCAAAGGAAGAATCAATGACAAAGCTGATCCAATCTTCTAGGAAACCAACATGGTGTTGAGCCAGATAGAACCATCACAAAAATGATATCTTTCGAGCATATCAAAACGAAACCTCAAATTCATACCCATATTCCTAAACTAGAAAACCACAACAAATCTAAAAAAATATCCATTAGAATCCACGAATAAATGTTAAATACCACTATAGTTTAGAATATTGGAATATCATATCCTCTAGAACAACACATCCAAAATCCTCTTGGAGAACCACTACACCATAATACACTATAGGGGAAGGATATAATATCAAAACTAGAGTAGATATAGAAGTGAAATAGTCCCCAATAGTTATCCATGAAAATCAATGAAAAATAATCCATTCCTCCAAACCTACCAACCTCACCTTAACCCAAAAAAATATGTCCATGACTGACACTACAAACACTAGAAGAAACTTCTCGGTGGGTACATCATATGGGAGAGGATGACTAAAATTGAACATGAAACACCATCAACACATATCACCTCACATTATGAAGGATATTTTATGGATTATAAACATTTTTAAATGGGATAAGAGTTAATAATAATGATCCTGTGTAGATAGAATGTATGATAAGGCCGTAGTGACATACTGCACCATATTACATGTCATTGACTAGGGCAACACAAAAATATTATTGAACATTGCACAAAGCATCATGATAAATATTTTAATGATGATAATGATTACTATGAAAAAAAACCATAAGTTTCTTTAACATAACAGGAAATTAGGGACATTTTCATTGTAATGGATATAATGAATCCCAAAAATGAGTGAGGATAGGGTGTGCGAATGGTATAAAAAAAAGGAAAAAAGAATAACTAGATTATAATAGAACATCGGAAGATAGAATAAATAGTGGTGAATCAGATAATAGGGGCACTAAATTATGAAGGTAAAGGGGGAGGAAACATGATATACTGATCACCCCCGACCTAAATTCCACTATAAGAAAAATAAGAATGAGAGTGAATCCAATAAAATGCTATAATGTTTGGATGGGTGAACATTTTTGTTTTTCCCTAATACATAAGAAATATTATCAAACATAACTATCAGTGTGATCTTAATAGTACTATAAACTATATTCCTTCCACATTATTTCAATTTATTAGGTTAGGAAATATTAATCCCTCCGTTTTTATTCTACAGTTTGATCACTATCCTCTTTCCCATCCTATAGAAATAACTGAATACAAGTCACTTAGAGTTCAAAAGTTTTTTTTGCTTTGTTAATTTATCATTATAAATATAGAATTTTATAAGGAATCCCATATCATTGTTTTTAGTAAATTCTTATCCACTATAGGATCATTCATATATGTATCTATTGTTCACATGATCTTTAACTCTGAATAACGAAAAATGGAATTCAATGTTGTCAAAAATTACATCAAACATTTATCTAGACAGATTTGTTCAAAATTAGAGTTTTCACTATCTAAAAACTAATTTAATCATAGTTATAAATTAAAAAAATTCATTGTATAATAAATTTATTTTGATGTTGATTGTGATGTTTTACACACTTTTGAGTCTGGTCAAATTGAGAATATAGAAAACATTCATGATTTTGATTGAAATTTTAATCCCATAGTGATGTTTGATAATGAGTATTTATTATCTATTTCAGAAATAAAATAGTTTTTTGAGATATTTATGTTCATTTCCCTTATTAAAATAAATTTTAACAATTTTATAATGTTTAGGGAGAGTTTTTAAAACAATTTTATTGTTTTTTTCTTTTTTTTATTAATCTAATTTAGAAACTCATAAGAGTGAGTTTTTCTCTATTAGTAGTAATACTGAAAAATGATTACCAAGATATAAAATCCAAAACTTATCCAATTTTTAAAATCATATTATGAAAATTGTTAAAATTACATATGTTTTTACACTATGAATAAAAATTTTACTAAGTCATTCATAGATCAAATTCATAAGGTTATTCCTAATAATTAGTTCATTCTTTAATATAACTATTCTATTTAAAACCAAATCCTTTTAGCCCTATAATAATAATAAAATACCAATTTCACATTCCAAAATAGATCATTTACTAAAAATAATATTTCATTGTCTTTCATGGTTATATGATTACATTTAATGTTCTTATTATGACACTATTTTTATAGGTTATAGAGATTATCATTGATGAATTTATGAATTAATTTTCTAATTACATGATCTATTTTGATTGTTATTTTCAAAATTTATATTTGGTTTTAATGATGTGTTATGAAACTAAAATTTTCTTTAATTCATAATATTCCATTTTATGGTCACTAAAGGTATATTTCAGGGCCATATGATCTCTAGTAGAGGTAATTTGCTTGATAATGGATATATATATGTAATATATACACTACATACTCTTGGAATTTTCATTGGTGTTAGGATTTTTTTAGCGTATATTGGTCTTTACAGAAGGATTATTAATCATTTTTGGAACATAAAAATTTTATTATGTTAAGTTCTGGACAAATAAACACCATTTTCGTTAAAAAATGAGTTTGGAAAATTAGTATTTTTTAAAGAAAAAATCATTTCACCAACTATCATCACTAAAACCGATTATAAATTGTAACATAACTTTTTTTTAATTATAGGGACATAGTTGTTGGAGTTTTTTAGGCCAATGTAATATTAAGATATTTCATGTGTTCTATTATTCTAGTAGACTGTTTGATGATATTCAAATAAACTATACCACAACTGAGAATGAATATTTTTCTATTTTGTCCCCCCTAGCAATGTTTAGGTAGCACAAATTAGGTTTTGAATTCATAGTATTTACATACCAAACTATATTAATGTATCAGCTCCATATGAAATAGGTTGAACCTATAGCCATTTATTGGATACTATTTTAATGATGTATGATATCAATATAAAGGATAAAAGGGGTTATTGGAATTTGATGAGGATCTAATTTTATTGTTTTCTAGTATATAGTGTAAAGATAATATGGAGATTAATTATGTCTTTCAAGATCAAAACAATTCTCTGTTTAATTTAATAAATCCCCTTGGTATGTTGATTTTGTGAATTTACATTGAATAACATAAATATGATCTTGTTTCACACAAAATCATAGAAATAATTTTATTTCGATGATTAAGTATTATATTTTGGATGATATTTTTCTATATATGATATGCATCGATTACATATTTACGAGGTGTGTGCTATATGGTGAAATGTTTTTATTGTATAGATTTTTCATTGTTCTCAATAGGGAGGATATTAAGGTTATTAAATGAAATTAAAAAAGAGCATTCATGATTGATTTTATTAGAATGTATTTATTTTGTATACATGGTGTTTAATTATTTTCTACTATAAGTTTCAATGATACAACATATTTGAGGATTTATGAGTTTACTAATAAATGAATTTTTCTTGTTTATATTTTTTATTTCTGTTTTCTATTTTATTATACCAATATTATCAAAAAATTGGAATTAATATATATTTGTTAGAATTTATTATGTTTCATATTTGGTAAAAACTTTCACATTTTACAATACACAAGCTAATTGGGTGATTAAAATCACCAAAATTATTATCTTTACAGGATTTGAAGTGCATTGTATTTGACCCAATATAATGAAAGTCATTAAAAATTTTGAAATTTAAATCTTAGATTTAGAATTATGGTTATTCTCATAGAAAATTAACATATTACAAACCAACATCTAGTGGATAATATGAAACTGAAAACAAGGATATTAATTAAATTTTTGAGAAAATTGTATTTAGTTTATTGAAGAATTGTTCATTCAAATAGGATGAACAATTATGGGCATACATGACTACATTTAAAACAAAAATTAGAATGTATCCATATAAGTTATTATTTATAAAATACTTCCATTTACAAATAGGGTTAAAAAATATATCATATTGGGATGTTAAGGCATTGAACAATAATTCTAAGACTACTGGAGATATGAGGTTAATAAAGATGATTGAGTTGGATGATATTAAATAAGAGTCTTATGAAACATTTTTGGATTAATAAAGATGAGTATACGGTTTTTTCAGATACTAGCATTATAAATTGAGAATCGTATATTGTTTAGAAATTTCATCTCTCTAATTATAGAAATAATCACTTTCTAGTATATTTTATATCAAATTGGTTTACACCATTCACCATTCATAGTGTGAAAAAATAGAGATGTAGGGATTTTTGGAGAAAATAATAGGATAATTATAGAAAATATCCATATGTTCAAACAATACATCTATATGAATCCAAAGGGGCTTGCTACAATATTTTTACATGATAATTTTATTTCTCTTAATTTTTACTATACAGTTTTAATTTATAGATTATTTGGTGTCATCACATGTTATTTATTTCATGTTTAAATTATTTTTTGTTTAAAATAATTTTTTTATCGAATACATTCTACTTGATCTTGAATTTTCCTTATGTGGTTTCATGATATCCCCGATGTGCAATAAGCAATATCAAAATCCAACTTTTATTCATGTTAGGAAGAAGCTACATTCTTTATCATTTATATCATATAAAATTTTCACTAATCTTATATTTTTTTCATTACTCTCATGCATAATTTGTAGAATTATGAATATAGAAAAATTTGAAAAATATGTTTTGAAAAATAAATTAACTAGGGGATTTAACTCAATTATAATATTTAATAGTTATTTTTGGATGAACTTGAATGTAAAATAATCTAGAATTAGGATAGTTTTTTTAATTTTTTAATTATACATATTCATTTTATTATAGCTACTATTGTTTTATATTGATTTATAGATAAAAATCATGTTTCAATGATTTTATGTCTTCCAATATAGGTATATAAATGCGGGGTAGGTTCCCACTATTAATTTTTTTACCATAGTTTATATACTACTTAATAATTTTATAACAAAATTCACGTGTCAACCAGAAAATTGAAAAAATTCCTTTTCATTTTAAATAAGAATTATTTAAAAATAATAAATTATTATTAAATTATTATTGAGTTATATTTTATCACTTTGACATAATTTTAAATTTCTAATTTGTAAAAACTTCTTTATTATAATTATTTCAAATGATTCTTCCACATTAATGGCCATCAATGGAGTAATTTAATGATTTTATGTGTGGGGTAGGTGTGTTAATTTTCCAAAATATTGTTCAATATAAAATAGAACCAAAATACCCTTAAATTTATTATCCAATTTGATTTACTTCCAATCTTAAAAATTCCATTTTAGTGTATATATTTTTTATAAAATATTATATTGGAATTTCCACCATGGAAAAGATATATTTATCTACAATATAATAGTATTTATCTTGTTGATCCATTTCATTTTCAAGTATAATTTCTAATATTGACTAATAATTAGGACTAGTATTTTAAATCATATTTAGTTTTCAACCATTTGGCTATATTTTAAGCATTTAATCTGTGAATTTAAATTTAAAAATAATTGAAAATACTAATCCAAGAGTATATTCTACTAATAATTCATTAATTATTTAATTAATTATGTTATTGGATGAATTATTTTAACTATATGTAATTATTTAATTTTTTAATCCAAACATTTTTCCAAATTGTAATGGCTTTTAATTACATTTCTATTTTCTCATCTATGTAAAAAAAGTTAATATGTCTCAAATAAATTCAAATAAATGTTTATTTAATGTTTAATAAGTTTACAAAATCAATAAATTTTTTGAATAAATTTTTTTTTTCAACCCTTTTATTTTGAGGAAGAAAACACATGATATAACCTGACAGAATCCATGGGGAAGAAACCAATTGAAAACTAATTTTTAGTGGAGTACAATTTTTGAATCTTTAAAATAATTTCCATCCACTTAATTTGTGAAATTAATTTCATTAGGGATTGAAATGTATTATGTGTGGGGGATTTAATGTTTCAACAATTTTATTTTTAATTTACATGTATTTCCTTTTAATGTATTATTTATGTTGTATTAGAATTTTTTGAAATTATTATTTTAGATAATTATTTATCAATGATCCTTCAAATTATCATATTTAATAATAAATCGGTAAAATAATAATTTTTGGAGAATTAATTGATTAAATTTACTACTCATTACTATTTTTACAAATTTATCTATCAATATAATGGAATGAAAATAATGAGATTTTAGTTGATTATATAATTCATGGTTTCTATATCTTCTACTTTCAAGGATTTAATTATTATTTTCTTCAAAATTTATTAATTTTATGATTTCTTGTTGAAAATATTTTTATTTATCATTAAATAAATTATTTGAATCATTAATTGAATTTTTATCAAAATTAACCTGTTGAACATTTCACTTTTTTAGAAAAATAATAATTGGCTGGCTACATTATGGAAGGTGGATGCAATAAGAGATAATGCATCATGTCACCACATGTCGGAACATGACTAGTATTTTGACTATGAAAATCAAATCATGTCACACCACTCCAACCTCACATTACCCCAATAGACTCTTAGGGTATGTATAACTAATATTATACAAAAATAGAAGCTACCCTCAACAAACAATAATGAAATTTATATATAACAAAACACATCCTAGAATAAATATACTATATAGAGAAATCACAATCACATAAGTGAAAATAAGTGAGTTGAATAACATACCATACATCTATGAAAATGAATCTGGAATAGTCACTCATGTGATAATTCCCTTGATGAAGATACATACTACATGCCGAAGACACAAAGTGAAAAAAGTAAAAAACTACAGTGAATGAAATCATTAACCTCATAAAAATGGATCCTTCTACAGTTGATGATCATCCAAATATGTGTGATATTATTGATGATTAATGAAGATAAACTAGTCGACTTAAACACCGCCATTTGATAAAATATAGACTACATAAAAATATTCAAGTCTAACTAATTCATTTTTAAAATTGATGATGATTTTGTGAATTGAGAGAAAGCCAGAGATACCAATATGAGAACATATTTAATATGATGAGGGAAAATGGGTGCTTTTTATGAAAAGTATATCCGGTTCAAGTATGTAATTGGGTTAGATCAAGGTTATTAATGGTTGGAAAAGATGACGAATTATTGGTTCTATTTACATGTTGAGTAATAGAAATCTAATACTAGCCCATATATTTAATTTTTTATTCTTAATGGAATCTCACACTTATGAAAGAAACTAGGCTGATATATATGTATATAATTGTAAGAAGAGATGTCATTATTTAGGAGAAGAAATATGAAGGCTATGCAATGTTTGGGAATCATTGGACCTTCCAAATATGGTTTAGTTGTTGACTGTGTTTTGTTTTGATAGAGAATACAATGAAACTATGAAATTGATGTTGTGGTAGGGAATCTAACGTAGGATGAACCGTATGAGGTCAATGAAACATGTTGAGGTTGAACATTATTTTTGATTCCACGTTTGAGATTATAACTTGTGAATGATTGGAACCAATGTTATTGGGAATTAATGAACCATCAAACCCGGCTCAAGGAGGGCATGATCTATTTAGATGATACTAATAAATATGTGGTTTTGAAGATATATTCAGAGAAATAAATATAAAATCTTGTGAATCCAATAATGATGATTTTAATCTAGATGCATTGAAAGTTGGATAATTAGTGGAAATTATTTTTAGTTCTCTAGTTTATTTTTTTGTCAGATAAATAGTTTTGGATGTCTTTCCACTTTTTTAATCCTGATATAGTATGATAAATCATGTTTTGTGTTTTATTTTATGAATAAAAAATATACAGGCCTTTGTAAATATACAAATGGGTAAATCTAAGTACATTACTATCCTTGAAAGAATGTTTTAATGATGAATAAGTTAAATAAGAGTTTTGACACCAAGACATATTAAAGAAATATTTGAATACATCATGAAACATTCAATTCACATTATAAAATGTCTTCATTAAGTCACTTGTTATTTAAGAGGTGTGAAAATCATAATAATTCCCTTTAATACTTATTCTATCAAGATTTTCACATGGGATTGGATGTTTAGTTAGGATATAATTATATGTGTTCCTAAAGGATATAGATAATTAATAGTTAAATGAAAAGTTGGTTATAAGGTAATCAAGATAGATGAGTATTTTTTATGATTCATGGAATGTAATTAATTGTAAATTTTTTTTTTAAGAAAATACATGATAGACAGAGGAGGATCGTTGGAGCGGTTTTTAGTGGATGTGGGTGTGATGCCTAAGAGGAAGGCACTTACACATAGTGTAGGTAGTGATCTAGAGTAGTTTTGTGTTATAATTGAAATTTTTCTTGGATTTCATCACATTTCCTCTATATTCTACATTATTTTTGTATTATTGATATTTTAATAATTTCATGTATGATTTTTTATTTTCAATTATTGGAAAAATATTTTCATTGGAATTCAATAAGTGGGTTCATTCATTTTCTTCTTTTTCAGATTTTTTTAAATAAAAAAATTGATTGACCCTCAAAAACTTCTTTTTCAAAATGTCATAATCATTTTGAGAGACCGATTTTGATTAAAATTTCGTCAATTAATTTTTTGTTTGATAATTATGTAATTAGTGGTCATTATGAATCATCCATCAGCATGTTTCCACCTTATAGATGGAGATTGACCAAAAGAATTTTGTGGATATTTGTACAGTAATTATTATGTTTAAGTACAAATAATTTCAAAATAAATTATTGAAATATAAATTTAATTTTATAATTATTTGTTTATGGTATTTTTCTAAATTGAAAATTTTATTTAGGTTAATCTTTCTTTTCATCATTATTATTCATCTTGAAAACAATTTATCTTTTTTTTGTTGTTTTATTAATTTTTCAATTTTTTAGTCCATACAAACAGTTTCACTTAATTTTGGGTTTTATACCCTATTCATTTTTTGAAAAATGTTTATTATATTTATAAGTAATTTAATATTTGTCAAGATAAATGAAATAGGTGTCACTAAAAATGAAATTCAATGATAATAATCCTTTAGTTTCATTAAACTTGGTTCTTGATAACTCATGTATTGTAATAATTTTTGGAATACTACACAAGAACCTAGTTTTTCATCATATCAATCTAATAGTAATTTCATGTGACTACTGTAGGTTCTATTTTGGAAAAATCTATCCCAACCCATTCATGATGATATATCATAAACATATATATGGTATAAATAAGTAGGATCTCATTTAATAAAGGCTTTATTGTAAATAAATCATGAAATATTTTTCATAGTGGGTATCAAAACCTATAATATAGGGGTTAAAAATAATATTTATCTTCCCAGAATGGTCCTATGTAGGGTGAGAAACAATAGATAATTTAAAAATAATACATTTCTAAAGAAAAATTTCATATCATATATTGCGGATTATTATTCACAATATATTAACAAAATACATTCATAGAAATAAATTAAATGACTCATGCCACCACTCGAGAATGATATTATATGTTGTTTCATGTAATATAATTCCAATGTATCATAGAACTTGTTCCCAAATAAATATAATATAACATAACAAATTCATGTTTAGGATTATTAACAGATGCAGTTCTTTTATCAAATAAATCCAATAGTGTAGGATTTTGTGATTTTTTTAATATCATAAATAATTGGGAATGCTTTTAATTTCCAGTATCATAAAAAACATAAAATCAATATTATTGTTAGAATTAAATATCAAGAAATTTATGTAAAATAATTTCTTGAATTTTAAAAAATTATTTCCTCTTAAACTAATGGACTCTAATGAATTCAAATCTCAGACCAAATTCACTATTCCCAGAGCTATAAATCATTAAGAAAAATTAAATAATACATTTCTGATGTGTACCATAAATTTATGATTCTAATATTCTATATTCAATGATATATATTTTCCAAAAAAACGTGATATATTAAAATACCATAAATCTCACCTGGTGTTTACAAAAATTAGTTTAATATCTACTTTCATCTGGGCGAATCTCTGAAAACCCATGAAATATTGGTTCATCACTATATAAAAGGGATAGAGATAAGAGAGATTACCTAAAGGGGTATATTTGGTACTTGGTTATTAAATGAGTACAACATAAAAATTTTATTTAAACTGCCTTTATATAATTACTCAGTGGTGATCCAAAACTCTATACATTTATCCGTTTAACAAATATATGAATAAATATGTTTTATAAGAAAATAATTTATAACATGAATAAATCCCCATGAATTTCATATCAGAAAACATATTTTTGTTGATTGATAGCTTATGACATGTAAACATTAAAATATATAACATTCTACAAACTTTTTATAAAACAATAGGACAAGGATGTGATTATTACTACACATATATCATAGTATCTGATATTATAATATAACATTTATGTTGTACCCTATGACCTAATTTTATCATCGAATAAAATATAGTATTCAAGGAATAATGCTTCATGTCGATAAACAAGTAGCTGTTATTCCACCCTTTTAACATTAAATACGGTTTTACTTTTTTCTTTGTGGGAATAAAATTAACAAATATATTAATAAATTATACTTATTAATAAGAACCATGAATGTAAAATTTTCAAAATTAAACTCACAGAAGTGGTGAAATTCATTTTAATGAAAAATTCAGTTTTTTAACTACAACTAAATGGTTTTGCTATTCCTCAAAAATTAAAGATTTTCAGAAAATACCAAATATTAAAATTAAGAAATATTTTATATTCTGAATTCAAAAATGATGACTATTTTTATAAATTCAAAACTTATAAGTGGCATTAATAAATTTCAAATTAATTCTCGTTCTTAAAACAAATAGAGTGTTTTTAACAAACAATAACTATCAAAAGATTGACTCTTGTTTATGTAAAATTTCAATGTGAAATTTATTCCAATCACCAATACTGGATTAATGTACAAAAATATAATCTAATTATACTTCCAAAACATTAACATGTATAATTCAACACTATAATGATTTTTGATTAAAAAAGTTGTTTTTAGTTAAAATATATTATTTTCACTATTCACCCAAATATAAAAGTTATCAGAAAAAAATTTATTGAAACTAAATTCTTATGTATATATTATAATGAAGATGTTTATTTTGTAAAATTGAATATGTATAAAAGTTTCAAATATTGGATTTAAAAAGTGTTCGCCATTAAAAGGCGGTAAAATTGCATTTTTTGAAAAAAAATTATTTTATCTGGAAAAAATTAATTTGTTCTTACATTATGTCTGAGAAACTCATAATATGGATTCTAAAATTATAAGGATTATATAATGATCAAAATTCAGATAATACAATTCATAACGTAATTTCAATGGTTAGTTTGGTAAGTCGTGATGCCATTGAACTCAGTG
Organism: Viscum album; assembly: GCA_963277665.1. Taxonomy (NCBI): domain Eukaryota; kingdom Viridiplantae; phylum Streptophyta; class Magnoliopsida; order Santalales; family Viscaceae; genus Viscum; species Viscum album. The sequence continues at coordinate 154,460,260 of OY728158.1, read as the reverse complement.
TTGCGTGTAGTGCATGTTATTTTATTACTTTGAAAAATAACGTACTATGAATTCTTGGTGTGATACATTCGCAGATCCGATCAAGAGAGTCTAAATGTATCTATTTACCCCTATGGGGGAGATTTTGTCTAGTGGTTAGAGTATATTAAAAACATGTGTCCAAGAGAGGAGATTGAAGATAAGGATTGGGATGATTTTTGAGGGATCTTCTTGAATAGGTATTGTGCTCATTTGAGGAGAATAAAAATAGAGATGGTCTTTATCATTCTGAAGAAGATGAATACTAATTCTTGTGGGAATCTATGAGATTAACTTCACAAAGATTTCATGTTACACTTTGATAATTTTTATTGATCATAGTAGTAGAGTTGATAGATTATTTTATGGACTAAGACCTCATATACAATATAATCTTTCCAACTGAGATTGTGCGTGCTCTTTGGAGATAATACAAGTGCTATGAAAGTTGAACTAGAGTTATTTGAGATGCAATTTTCCCATAAATTAAATTAAAATAGAGATCAGTGCTTCCAATCATGTAGAGGTGATTTATTCCGAGAATAATTTGAAATAAACATAAATTTCTATAATGTAATAAATATGGGATGAAGAATTAGGGGATACACCTACTTGAGAGTTGAAAGAGTTAGAAGTGTGAAAGAGATGGTCATATCACTTATAATTATCATAGTGAGGTGAAGATTTAATATCACAACACTAATCACATTGGGATGATGGTACATACCCTACCTGAATTCCAATGCTTCAAGTGTGGATAGCTTGGGAAATTTTAGAGCCACTGTCTGAATCTGAGGGCAGTTGAGGTGAATCACCATCAACCTTAACATAGGCCAAGGGATAATGATCATTCTTTTTTTATCACGATGACTAATGTTTATTCTCTAAATGATTTTTTTGGAAGGTACTCTTCCTATTCTCTCAAATCTAGCATGTAATTTTTTATTTTGGTTCTACTCATTTCGTTATTCCCTCTATTTTTGAAAATAATATATAATGGATTCCAACAATTTTGAAAGTAGAGTTGTCAATCAAGTCTCTTATAGGGATTATCAAAGCATAAATAGTGTTTAGAAAACATAGTTATTAATATTCTGAGCACAATATTATTGTAAATTTAGTATTCATTCCCCTTTAGGAATGAAACATAATACTAGGTATGGAAGGGCTCTCAATGTATAATTCGAAGATCAAATGTATGAGAAATGAAATATTAGATATCTTGAATAGATAACATATAGTCATCCTCCATGCAGAGATATATCGACCTAATAATTCTCAAGAAGCACCTATTATATCCCTTTTTTATGGAGTTGATCGGTGAAGAAGAAGATGGAAATGAGATTATAATGATAGAGAATGTACCCATTATTTAAGAATACATTGATATATTTCTTGAGGAGTTACATGGACCTCCCCTAGAAGGATAGGTAGAGTTCGACATTAAACTCATTCCTGGTTCCAAGATAATTCCAAACCCACTATATAGAATTGATAATTATGAGCTATTGGAATTAAAGAAGTAACTATAAGATATTTTGGTGAATGGGTTTATCTGATAAAGCGTGTTTCATGTTTGATAACTTGTTCTCTTTGTAAAGATGAAGGATATATCAATGATTTTATAAATTGATTACAGGGAATTTAATGTGATCATAGTAAAGAATTAGTACCCTCTTCATGGAATTGAATATTTGTTTGACCAATATTTTGGGGCTCAGTTATTCTCTAAAATCTATCTTTGATCTAGTTATCTTCAATTGAGGGTGATGAAAGAAGATAATCCAAATTCATCATTTTGATAAAGATATGGTCATTATGATAATGTTGTTATGTCCATTGTATTGACTAATGAACCTGATATTTTTATGGATTTTATGAATATTGTCCTTAAATAATACATTGATAACATTGAGGTTTTTTTGTGACTATATTCTAGTATATTCATAAAGATAAGAGGTGTAACACCCGAGACTTTTATGTTATATAAATCATCAGAGGAATCTTTTTCTACACAACACTTGCTTGGCTTGCTTTACACGCAATCGCGACCTTCCTCGATAGCTTGCGTCGTACGCAATACCGAGTTTCACTAAACAACAATATGCTATTAAAAATAGCCGTTATGAATAGTAATAACCACTTTTTGAAATTTTATAAATTTTATTTTTCAAAATGGACTTCATTTTTGGACTCAGAATATCGAAATTAGCCTAGGGTGAAATTTTGGTATTTTTCTGAAAACTTTCAATTTTTGATGAATAGTGAAACCACTAAGTGGTAGGTTAAAAACTGAATTTTGCATAAAATTTAATTTTACCGCTTCTGTGAATGGAAATTCGAAAATCTGATAGACACGGTTGATATCAGTAAGTAAAATGGGGTTCAATGAGATAAATTTTTTTTTTTGTTAAATAGTAACTTTTTACTTTTTTTGCCGCGGTTAATAGTAAATAGGGTAACTAAGGGTAAATATTATATTAATATTACCCTAAAACATGTCCTAATTCTATTGGACAAGTGTAATTCGACCAAAAACAAACTTAGGAATAAAATATGACCATTTAGGCCCACTTGGATTAGATTAGGACATTTATTATTAATTTATTTAAAGAAGGGTTAAAATAGTTAAAATCAAAGTTTAATAAGTAAATAATTTTTAATATTGGGTTATACATAAGATAAATTCTACTATAAATATTCATTAGAAATCTAAAAATATTTCCTACATGATGGTATTTTATTTATAATTTTTAGACATTAAATAATTTAATTTATTTATGACAAAATGATGATGCAGTAATTATCTTATTAATGAAATATTGACATAATTGATGTTATAAACACCAAAATAAATATAATTTGAGACTTTTAATGAATTAAACTAATTTTATAGGTTACTATGATATATTATTGTTTATTTAATCAACTTGGTTCGAACATATAATTCTGTTATGACTTTCATAAAAATCATATATCAAATAGTGTCAAAATTGACACAAAATAGTTTTTAAATCAAATATTATATTATTAATTGTTATCTTATTCTTAAAATCTAAGGTTCGGCCAAATGACTTAGATAAGGATATATATATTAATAATAAACAATTTGGGGTTCGTTTGGCATGTTATAGTATGTGTATTAGCCATATAGTGTAAGAAAACAAAAAGACATGGTAAAAGATAAATTATTTAACTTAGAGTTAAATTTAGTTGATAAGGTTAAAATAATACCCTAAACTTGTCTAAATCTTATTGGTTGATAGGATTTCGACCCATCCCCAATTTATCTTCGAAATAAGACCCTTTGAAACCATTATAAACCGATTTTGACTTTAATATAAAATAATATTTTGAGATATTCCTAAGGTGCCCCTCTCCTCCCTTATAAAAGGGCACCTCCTCCCCCACCTCCTCACACCGAATTGAGCACTCAAGCTCGGCCAACCCCTGCCATTTTCTCCTCTCCACTTCCCAAGAATAATCCTAGAGGTCCTGGTCTTCTTCAAAGACCAATCTTAGTTCCCAAAGTGGAGGATTCAAAGAAGCGTTCCAAAGAAGAGGTAATATCCATTACCGATCTTTTCAATTTCTTTCTTCTTCAAATTCTTCTTCTTTAGTTGTTTCATGATAAAGTAATAACATCAGTATTACTTACATACTGATATGTTATTATTAATATGAAAAAACCCTAATTCACCTTCTATCCATCCTATGGAAAAATGAAATCACCGCGCGTGCGTACGTACGGAATACCGTCTCCACGCCGTGGTGTAATCTATTTTCCACCATCACCTTACAAGGATGGGTATAATGGTGTAATGAGTAACTACTTATGATTATTATAAAGTATAATTGATACTGAAATAATATACATACACTCTAATACAATTCCATGATCATAGGAACGATATCATCACTCGTGCGTACGTACGGAATACCGTCTCCACGATGTGATGCGACTCGTTCTACATGATCATCATTACATAGTAATTATATAAATGAATTTAATGAATAAATATGATATATGTTACACTAATACCATTCTGGATATAAGGTATCTATAACCTTAAAAGAAAAATAAGAATTTATTCGGAAAAACACGCATAAGAACAAAAGGCAATAAATACCCGAGTAACAAGTAACAATGAAATATTACTAACAAGAAGCTAAGAATATGTCCATATATGATATCATATCAATATGTATGATTCTGGAATAAGTCAATAACATTATTTAAACCATTATACAGGAGCTTCGGACACGTACAAAGCAAATCGGACCTAAGGTAAGGGAAATATCACAATCTCATTTTTATCTGAGATTGTTTATTCGTAAGTATTTACTGGGGTGTATTTTATCATCCACATCCATGTTTTCTCAATATGTAATATTTATATCCTTATACAATAGCTTATATTCTATTTTACCCTTCGGTAAATTTTTAATAAAGGATATGAAAGGAATCTTTTGTCGTTTTTCGTACGAGGTACTTTTTTGACTTTTTCGACAAAAGTACGAGAAGGATGTTTTTTTTAACATATACAGCATGAATGGATTTCTAAAACATTATTTCCAAGAAGCTTCCTTTACAAGTATTCAAGTTTATTTTTAATCAACTTCTTTTAGTTTATAATTGTACGACATGTTAAGAAAGGAAAAGCATTTTTGAAGCATAAAGGATATTTTCCTCAAGAATGAAGTTCAAGTATTTTATCAAAATTATTTTCCATCTAAGATAATAAAAGGGTTCTGTTTTTATCCCTATTATTACATTGGTTTGATTATGTTGTGATGGAAATATTTTTATGAATTCCTTTATCTTATATGAATTGATTTATGATGTCATGATGTTTCAAGAATCCCATTTTTGTTACATGTGTTATGCGATGATGTATGATTATGTGGCACACATAAGAAAGGATTCATTATAAGATGGGTGGGACCTATATCTCCCTCCAATGCATTGGGTAAATATTTTATATCTCATGAGATAGACATGGCTGGAACGGTGGGTTATACCGGTTCAGTGAACAGGACTGGAACGAGGGTGACTCGTTTCAGAAAGGGACTTTGTCCACTAAGATAGTCTTGGCAAGGAGTCATGACTAACAAGAAATGATTTTCCATGATTATGTGTGCATTCCACAAAGTTTCAAGTTTCATGTTATGATTATGGGGATCTCATTTTCACTTCAATGATTTGTTCCATGTTAAGATATTATGATCTCTTTTGCAGGTTATGATTTTCAAAAAGATATGATATGATTTTTATTTCCTTTATTTTCCCTTGCTGAGCATTTGAGCTCACCCTTTTATGTTTTCTTTTCCCCAGGTCAGGAAGATGGATATTAAGTAGAATATGCTAAAAGGGACCCTAGATATGATGAATTAAATTGGAGACACTGTAGAAGATTTATGAACCAGTTGTTTATGTTTCCCAGTTTCTAAAGACACTATACCTATACGGTCCTTTGTGGTTTCGTAATATGTTGTAATAAGTGTACTTCAATTTTGAAGTATTAACAATGTATGTAAAGTATGGTTCATTATAGTTGGTATCAAGGGAAAGGTTATAGTCATCCTTTGGAAACTAGGATGTGAAAGCCTTAGTAAGAACCCTAAGGATAAGTCTAAGCATAGAAAACAATCTTAGTGTTTTAGAAATGGCCATGAATACCCAAGGATAAGACCTTAAGTGTGAAATTTTATCCTTGATTTTGTGGTTTTCCTATTATAATTAGTGTCGCTCACACTATTATTCTTGGTTTTAGTCAATGGCTGGAACCCGAAGGAACCGTGTTAATGCGGAATGCGATGGGCAATGCAATGATTGTCCCCCTGAGCAACCAAACAATATGGGAGATGGAATGCAGAATCTTGTAGCCATGCTCACACAACTTTCTCAAGCTATGAATCATGCAGGAATTCCAAACGAGCAAAGGAAGGAGCAACATTCTGTTGAATCCTTCATGAGGCAGCGTCCACCTTCTTTCAGTGGGTCTACTGATCCATTAGTTGCTGAACAATGGATTTGTACTACTGAAAAGATATTTTCAGTTCTTTAATGTTCTGAGCATGATAAAGTCATCCTAGCAGTGTATCGTTTGGAAGGAGATGTTGATCAATGGTGGAATCTTATTAAGAATATGAGGCAAAGGGATGAAATTGAGTCTATGGAATGGGACGAGTTCAAGAACTTATTTTTCAATAAGTACATCCCTCGTATTCTCCGAACAAAGATGGAGAAAGAGTTCCTTGAACTGAAGCAAAGGGATGATGAATATGTTGGTACCTATGAAGCAAATTTTACAAGACTTTCAAGGTAGCTTCTGGTATTATTATCCAACCTGAGAGTAAGATCGATCGATTCTTTAGTGGCTTAAAACCAAGTCTTCGAAGGGCGTTAGCCATAAGGGACTTCAATAGCTACGAGGAAATCGTTCGATGTGCACTCAAAGTCGAGATGGAGATTGGAGTAATCTATCAGTCACATGGGTTTGATAATAAGAGGAAGATGGAATTCAAAGAAAAATCTAAAGAGCACACAGAAAAGAAGATGAGCTTTTCCTTATGCTCAAAGTGTGGAAAGAAACATGGAGGGAGTTGTCTTAAAGGGACAAGTAAATGTTTTAAATGTGGAAAGGAAGGTCATCGGGCATTTGAATGTCGTGATAATGGGAAGAAGATGTCTAATGACTCAAACAAAGGAAGGGATACACAGAATGAACCTACTACACTTCAATGTTTCAAGTTCAAGGAGATGGGGAATTATGCCAATCAATGCCCAAATCCAAGGGTTGATGATGATGGTCGACGTCAACAAAATCTTAAGGCTAAAGACAAAGGAAAGTCACATGCAATTTCTATCAGCGATGTGGAGTACGATAACAAAGTGGTGAAAGGTACACTTACCATCCACTCTAAAGTAGAAAATGTATTATTTGATTCTGGATCCACCCACTCTTTTATTTCTGAAGAATTTTCTAAGGGTATCACTGTATTACCTCAACAATTAGATGTTGAGTTAGCTGTGACAACACCTAATGGCACATCAATCGCATCAAAAGTTTATAATTCTTCTCCGATCGAAGTTTGTGGGAAAGTGCTTCCTGCAAATCTTGTGATAATTCCTATAGTGGAATTTGATGTTATTCTTGGTATGGATTGGCTTTCTTTATACGGAGCTCATATCAATTGCCAAAGAAGGGAAGTCACATTTCATATTCCATATCAATCTATGATTGTCTATCAATGCAAGGATGAACATAACCTTCCAGTGGAAATTTCTCCATTTTATGGGTATTGATTCCACTAAATGAAGGTTATTTATCTCAAATGGTTGGTGAGAAACTCACGATTAAGAATATGCCCATTGTACGGGAGTTTGATGATGTCTTTCCGGAGGAATTACCAGGTCTTCCACCAAATCGTGAAGTTGAGTTTTCAATAGATCTCGTACCGGGTGCTTTGCCTATTTCAAAGACACCTTATAGAATGGCCCCAATTGAGTTGCAGGAATGGAAGAAGCAACTCCAAGAGAATCTTGATAAGGGATTCATACGCCCTAGTGCGTCACCTTGGGGAGCACCTGTTCTATTTGTTAAGAAGAATGATGGATCAATGAGACTCTTCATTGATTATCGAGAACTTAACAAGATCACTATCAAGAACAAATATCCTCTCCCACGCATTGATGACTTATTTGACCAACTACGCGGAGCTCAATACTTTTCCAAGATTGATCTTCGTTCAGGGTATCATCAATTAAGGGTCAAAAGGGAGGATATACCAAAGACGGCTTTTCGTACAAGGTATGGACACTATGAATTTATAGTGATGCCATTTGGTCTTACTAATGCCCCTGCTATCTTCATGGATCTAATGAATAGAGTCTTTGGAGACTATCTCGATCAATTTGTGTTAGTCTTTATAGACGATATTCTTGTCTATTCAAAGAGTAAGGAAGATCATGAAGATCACTTGAGAATTATATTGAAGACCCTGAGAAAGGAGAAGCTTTATGCCAAATTTACCAAGTGTGAATTTTGGCTTCAAAAAGTTGCATTTTTGGGTCACATAATCTCAAAAGAGGGGATATCTGTGGATCCAGCAAAAATAGAGGCTATCGAAAGATGGTCGAGACCAACCACAGTAACTGAGATCCGAAGTTTTCTTGGTTTGGCTGGATATTATCGACGTTTTGTAAAGGATTTTTCACGATTATCTAATCCACTCACCATGTTGACTCGGAAAGGAGTTAAGTTTGTTTGGACTGAGGAATGTGAAGAGAATTTCAAGGAGTTGAAAAGAAGGTTATCCAGTGCACCTGTGCTCACACTGCCTTGTAGTGGAGAAAGGTTTGTTATCTACAGTGATGCATCCAAGAAGGGATTGGGGTGTGTTCTTATGCAAAATGATATGGTGATAGCTTATGCCTCACGACAGTTGACAATCCATGAGCAAAATTACCCAACACATGATTTGGAGTTGGCTGCGGTAATCTTTGCATTAAAGATTTGGAGGCATACCTTTATGGTGAAAGGTGTGATATTTATAATGATCATAAAGGTTTAAAGTATATTTTCACACAAAAGGAGTTGAATATGCGTCAAAGAAGATGGTTGGAGCTGATTAAGGATTATGACTGATCAATCCATTACCACCCTGGGAAAGCAAACAAGGTGGCAGATGCATTAAGTCGACAAGACCATTCTAGTTTATCCATGATAAGGATCACAAAAGATCCAATATTTATGGATTTACAAAGGATGGATCTTGGAATTATAATGGAAGGGGGAAAATCTTATCTTTCTCCAATGAATGTTCAACCATCTATACATGTGAATATTAAAGAGGCACAGAAAGAAGATGTCGAGTTACAAAAGAAGGTGAGAAATGTTCCTGAATTCAACCTTGATTGTGATGGGATAATAAAGTTCAGGAATCGGGTTTGTGTTCCTCCCATCCCCGAATTAAAGAAGGAGCTGCTGGATGAGGCTCATAGTTCTTCATTCTCTATTCATCCTGGAAGCACAAAGATGTATAGGGACCTGAAAGAGTACTTCTGGTGGGATGGCATGAAAAGAGATGTTGCTGAATATGTCTCTCGATGATTGGTTTGTCAACAAGTTAAAGCTGAGAGACAGAAGTCTAAGGGGATGTTACAACCATTACCCATACCCGAATGGAAATGGGAAACATCACTATGGAATTTGTCACAGGACTTCCTAAAACATCCAAAGGCAATAATGATATTTGGGTCATAGTTGATCGTCTTACAAAGTCTGCACACTTCATTGCTATTAGAGAGGATTTCTCTCTAGATCAGCTTGCCAGGATATATGTAAAGGAAGTGGTAAGATTGCATGGAGTACCACTTTCTATTATATCTGATCCGGATCCGAGATTTACCTCGAAGTTCTGGCGAAGTCTTCAGCATACTCTGGATACAGAGTTGAGTTTCAGCACTGCTTATCATCCCTAGACAGACGGTCAGTCTGAGAGAACAATTCAAACCCTAGAAGATATGTTGAGAGCTTGCTCTATGGATTTCAAAGGAGGTTGGGATCAACACCTACCTTTGGTGGAATTTTCTTATAATAATAGCTTTCACTCCAGTATTCAGATGGCTCCTTATGAAGCTCTCTATGGAAAGAAATGAAGGACTCCAACTTGCTGGGATGAAGTTGGGGAAAGAAAGCTATTAGGACCTGATCTCGTTGATGAAATGGCAGAAAAGGTCAGATCTATTCAACAACACATAAGAGCAGCTCAGAGTCGACAGAAAAGTTATGCCGACAACCGAAGAAAAGACCTAGAGTTTGAAGTGGGCGATAAATTGTTCTTACGAATATCTCCCTGGAAGAGGGTTATGAGATTTGGAAAGAAGGGGAAGTTGAGCCCTAGATATATCGGTCCTTTTGAAATACTGGATCGTGTTGGGAAGGTTGCTTACCGATTGGCGCTTCCACCGAATCTCTCTCAAGTTCACGATGTGTTCCATGTATCTCTCCTGAGAAAGTACATACCAGATCCTTCACATGTACTCAGCTCAAGAAGTTGTACCGCTGGAACAAGATCTTTCTTATGAAGAATAGCCGATAGAGATTCTGGATCATAGCGAAAAAGTCCTACGAAACAAGACCACTCGCTTGGTGAAAGTTTTATGTAGGAACCACCAACTTGAAGAAGCTACATGGGAGCTTGAAGATATGATGAGGGAGAAGTATCCTCATCTGTTTGTTACAAAGTGACGAATTTCGAGGGCGAAATTCTTTTTAAGGGGGGTAGAATGTAACGCCTGAGACTTTTATGTTATATAAATCATCAAAGGAATCTTTTTCTACACAACACTTGCTTGGCTTGCTTTACACGCAATCGCGACCTTCCTCGATAGCTTGCGTCGTACGCAATACCGAGTTTCACTAAACAACAATATGCTATTCAAACTAGCCGTTATGAATAGTAATAACCACTTTTTGAAATTTTATAAATTTTATTTTTCAAAATGGACTTCATTTTTGGACTCAGAATATCGAAATTAGCCTAGGGTGAAATTTTGGTATTTTTCTGAAAACTTTCAATTTTTGATGAATAATGAAACCACTAAGTGGTAGTTAAAAACTAAATTTTGCATAAAACATAATTTTACCGCTTCTGTGAATGGAATTTCGAAAATCTGACAGACACGGTTGATATCAGTAAGTAAAATGTGGTTCAATGAGATAAAAATAATTTTTTGGTGAATAGTAACTTTTTACTTTTTTTAACGCGGTTAATAGTAAATAGGGTAACTAAGGGTAAATATGATATTAATATTACCCTAACACATGTCCTAATTCTATTGGAAGAGTGTAATTCGACCAAAAACAAACTTAGGAATAAAATATGACCATTTAGGCCCACTTGGATTAGATTAGGACATATATTATTAATTTATTTAAAGAAGGGTTAAAATATCTAAAATCAAAGTTTAATAAGTAAATAATTTTTAATATGGGGTTATACATAAGCTAAATTCCACTATAAATATTCATTAGAAAACTAAAAAGATTTCCTACATGATGGTATTTTATTTATAATTTTTAGACATTATATAATTTAATTTATATATGACAAAATGATGATGCAGTAATTATCTTATTAATGAAATATTGACATAATTGATGTTATAAACACCAAAATAAATATAATTTGATACTTTTTATGAATTACACTAATTTTATAGGTTACTATGATATATTAGTGTTTATTTAATCAACTTGGTTTGAACATATAATTCTGTTATGAATTTCACAAAAACCATATATCAAATAGTGTCAAAATTGACACAAAATAGTTATTAAATCAAATATTATATTATTAATTGTTATTTTATTCCTAAAAATCTAAGGATCGGCCAAATGACTTAGATAAGGATATATATATTAATAATAAACAATTTGGGGTTCGTTTGGCATGTTATAGTAAGTGTATTAACCATATAGTGTAAGAAAACAAAAAGACACGGTAAAAGTTAAATTATTTAACTTAGAGTTAAATTTAGATGATAAGGTTAAAATAATACCCTAAACTTGTCTAAATCTTATTGGTTGATAGGATTTCGATCCATTCCCACTTTATATTCTAAATAATACCCTTTGGAACCATTATAAACCGATTTTGACTTTAATATAAAATAATATTTTGAGATATTCCTAAGGTGCCCCTCTCCTCCCTTAGAAAAGGGAACCTCCTCCACCTCCTCCTCACACCAAATTGAGCACTCAAGCTTGGACAACCCCTGCCATTTTCTCCTGTCCACTTCCCTAGAATAATCCTAGAGGTCCTGGTCTTCTTCAAAGACCAATCTTAGTTCCCTAAGTGGAGGATTCAAAGAAGCATTCCAAAGAAGAGGTAATATCCATTACCGATCTTTTCAATTTCTTTCTTCTTCAACTTCTTCTTCTTTAGTTGTTTCATGATAAAGTAATAACATAAGTATTACTTACATACTGATATGTTATTATAAATATGAAACAACCCTAATTCACCTTCTATCCATCCTACAAAAAAATGAAATCACCGCGCGTGCGTACGTACGGAATACCGTCTCCACGCCGTGGTGTAATCTATTTTCCACCATCACCTTACAAGGATGGGTATAATGGTGTAATGAGTAACTATTTATGATTATTATAAAGTAATATTGATACTGAAATAATATACATACACTCCAATACAATTCCATGATCATAGGAACGATATCATCACTCGTGCGTACGTACGGAATACCGTCTCCACGATGTGATGCGACTCGTTCTACATGATCATCATTACATAGTAATTATATAAATGAATTTAATGAATAAATATGATATATGTTACACTAATACCATTCTGGATATAAGGTATCTATATCCTTAAAAGAATAATAAGAATTTATTCGGCAAAACACGCATAAGAACAAAAGGCAATAAAGACCCGAGTAACAAGTAACAATGAAATATTACTAACAAGAAGCTAAGAATATGACCATATATGATATCATATCAATATGTATGATTCTGGAATAAGTCAATAACATTATTTAAACCATTATACAGGAGCTTCAGACACGTACAAAGCAAATCGGACCTAAGGTAAGGGAAATATCACAATCTCATTTTTATCCGAGATTGTTTATACTTTGGCATTTACTGGGGTGTATTTTATCATCCACATCCATGTTTCCTCAATATGTAATATTTATATCCTTATACAATATTTTATATTCAACTTAACCCTTCGGTAAATTTTTAGTAAAGGATATGAAAGGAATCTTTTGTCGTTTTTCGTACGAGGTACTTTTTTGACTTTTTCGACAAAAGTACGAGAAGAATGTTTTGTTTAACTTATACGGCATGAATGGATTTCTAAAACATTATTTCCAATAATCTTCCTTTACTAGTATTCAAGTTTATTTTTAATCAACTTCTTTTAGTTTATAATTCTTCGACATGTTAAGAAAGGAAAAGTATTTTTGAAGCAGAAAGGATATTTTCCTCAAGAATGAAGTTCAAGTATTTTATCAAAATTATTTTCCATCTAAGATAATAAAAGGGTTCTATTTTTATCCCTATTATTACATTGGTTTGATTATGTTGTGATGGGAATATTTTTATGAATTCCTTTATCTTATATGAATTGATTTATGATGTCATGATGTTTCAAGAATCCCATTTTTGTTACATGTGTTATGCGATAATGTATGATTATGTGGCACACATAAGAAAGGATTCATTATAAGATGGGTGGGACCTATATCTCCCTCCAATGCATTGGGTAAAGATTTTATATTTCATGAGATAGACATGGCTGGAACGGTAGGTTATACCGGTTCAGTGAACAGGACTGGAACGAGGGTGACTCGTTTTAGAAAGGGACTTTGTCCACTAAGATAGTCTTGGCAATGAGTCATGACTAACAAGAAATGATTTTCCATGATTATGTGTGCATGCCACAAAGTTTCAAGTTTCATGTTATAATTATGGGGATCTCATTTTCACTTCTATGATTTGTTCCATGTTAAGATATTATGATCTCTTTTGCAGGTTATGATTTTCAAAAAGATATGATATGATTTTTATTTCCTTTATTTGCCCTTACTGAGCATTTGAGCTCACCCTTTTATGTTTTCTTTTCCCCAGGTAAGGAAGATGGATATTAAGTAGAATATTCTAAAAGGGACCCTAGATATGATGAAATAAATGGGAGACACTGTAGAAGATTTATGAACCAGTTGTTTATGTTTCCCAATTTCTAAAGACACTATACCTATACGGTCCTTTGTGGTTTTGTAATATGTTGTAATAAGTGTACTTCAATTTTGATGTATTAACAATGTATGTAAAGTATGGGTCGTTATAAGAGGGGTATGAAGATCATATATGGGTTCTAATGAAAACTTTGAGTAAGGATAGGTTATTTTGAAATATTATCAATTGTGATTTTTTTACAGTAAGTTTCATTATTGGGTGACAATATAACTAGTGATGGAATATCAGTTGACCCTACAAAGAAAATTTTTGTATATAAGTGAACTCGTTTTTGAAAAGTAACTGATAATCATAGATTCTTTAGATTAGAGGTATATTATAGGAGGATCATGAAAATTGTTTCACAACATTCTAAAATATTAAAAATGTTAACTCGAAAAGGGTTCAATTTCATGCGGACAAAGGAGTTTGAAATTGTTTCTAATTGATGAAGAAAAGATTTATTACTACACCCATGTTAACGCTACCATCAATCGGATATGGATTCATTATTTTTAGTGATAAATCTCCAAAAAGACATGGGTGTTTCCTCATGAGAAATGAATAGGTGATTGCCTATGAATCTGAACAGTTGAAGCCTCATGGGTGGAATTATCCCCTACATGATCTTGAGATAGATATGGTTGTTTTTGATCTGATGATATAGGGGAACTATATTAATGGGGATAAGTGTGATATATAAACAGAGCATTAATGTTTGAATTAAATTTTAAGGAAAAATTAATTGAACATGATAAAAAGGAGATGGTTGGAACTTCTTAAATACTATTATTGTTCAATTCATTATAATACCAATAGATAAAAATTGGAAATGATGAATTAATTAGGAAAGATAAAATTGCACTAGAAATGATGTGGATTAAAAAAGATCTTCTGATCATAGAACTAGTAAAACTAGACAAGGGAATTTTAAGGAAGGGGGCATAATCAACCTTATCCCACATGACTTCTCAATCATAATTTCTGTAGAAAATTAAGAATCCTAAAAAATAAGATCTTTCTTTATAGAAGTTGTTTTAGGATATAAAAAATTGTAATTTTCCCATGTCCAATATTGATCAAGATGTTGGACTAAAATTTATTACAAGAATATGTGTTCCATATATTCTATAAAAAAAATAGGGAAATAATGAATGAAGCTCATATCTCTACATTCACTATACATCATGGAAGTGTGAACATGTGTAGGGACCACTAGGATCATTATTTGTTGTATAATATGAAAAGTGAGTTTGTAGGAAACGCTATAAGGTTTTTGGTGTCTTAGAAATTGAAGGAAGAGAAAACAATTCCTAAAGAGGTATTAAACCACTACCCATACCAGCATGGAAGTTAGACAATATCACTATGGACTTTGTCACTTGTATTTTTAGAAACTCCAAGGAAACAATGTGATATGGGTTATAGTGGACTATCTACCCATGAATACCCATTTTATATATATTCGAGAAGATTTCCCTCTTGATTAAGATGCCTTAATTTATGTGAAATATGGAGTAAGCCTACCTAGAGTTCCACATTATATCGTATCAGATCAGGATCCAAGGTTCCCATCAAAATGATTGTGAAGCCGTCAAAATGATATATGTAGAAAAATGAATCCAATTAGGGCATATAACACCAAAAATAATGGAAAGTATGAAGGGATAATACAAATACTATAGGACATGCTGAGAACATTCTCAATTGAATTTAATGGGGGATTACATCAACATTTCCCATCAGTTGTGTTATCATACAAAAACAACTTCCAATCAAACATTCAACTAAACCCTATGAATATCTATATGAAAATCATTGAATTTTTTATACTTTTTCGGATAAATCTAGTGATAAAATGATTCATGTGAGTGTTCTTATGTCAGAATTGATATTAAAGTTTTATTACATACAACAACACATTAAGGATTCCTAGAGTTGCAAGCAGTGATATGTCAACAGCCATAAAAGGGGCATGTAGTTTTATTTTAGGGACAAGGTCTTCCATCTAATTTAATTATGTATATGAGTCTTGTTGTTTTTAATGAAAGGTAATCACAGCCCCTGGTACATTGACCCCTATGAAATCCTTGATCACATAGGATAAGGGAAATATTATCTTTCACTTTCTAAAAATATATCTCATGTTATGATGTTTTCCACATGACCTTCTTGATGAAGTACATACCTGACCCTTCACATGTACTAAATATAGAGGTGGTATAATTGGAACACAAAGACTCTTATGAGGAGAAGCTGATGGAGATCATGGATCCTAGAGATAAGTATTAGTGCAATAATACTACCCACCTTGTTAATGTGTTGTGGAGGAACCAAAAAAATAAACAACCCATGTGGGAACCATAAGAGACTATAATGAATATTTTTTCATTCTTTTTCTCTTCTAAGGGAATGAGTTGAAAGTTTTTTGAAAAAATTTCTTATTTCGGGATGAATATAACGACCCAAATTTTTTAATAATATGTTGCTTCCTAAAAATTAATGTTTTTAAATTTAATAACAAATAAAAATATATATGTATAAAGGAAATGTGACCATCACGTTTTTATTGTTATAAGACCATTGGTTAATATGACTGATGGAAATAATAATAATTATTTATGTTATAATTATGGTTTTAAAATTGAAATGTTAATGGATAATTAATGGAGAAAGAATAGTTGATTTCCTCCTCTAGTAGACTTGTGCCATACGAAACCTATTTTTCAAAGCATTGGAATGAGGTAGTGTCACTAGGCTTTTCTTTGGTAAAATCTCATGCTGAGCTTAAACATGTTAATATTGAAAGAAATTGCTTACAGGAGAAGTTGAGGTTAGTGTATATTACCACTCGGGAGATGTTATTTGAGCTGCCCTAAGAGATCATCACCATCACACACCTTACTATTAGGTTATTTATGAATTATTTAATGGTTTATGGTTCATTACCCTATTTACATGAACTATAATCCTAATGTTATAATAAAATTTTAACTTTTATCAATTTTGTATTAAGAGTAGTTTTGCTTAAAAATTATGATGCAATTTGATAAAATGATTTTTCTGGTAAAAATTGAACCATTTATGAAGACATAAATTTTCATATTGAAATAATGATTTATTCATAATGCATATTATAATTAAATTGTGATACAAAAACAATCCTTTTTAATTACAAAAGAAAAAAATTATTTTCAGTTGTTGAAAATTTTTCTATGCGTGGAACTATGCATTTTTTCCCGCTATTATTTTTAATAATAAAGTTTTTATTATATTTAAAATATTAATTTAAAATAATTATAGATTTATTAGGATATATAAATTCCATTTTTTTTAATTCAGAATCACTATATTAGGTTACAGTGAAATTATGATATCATTATAAAATGTTTTATTTTTTGCATAAAAGTAAAAAACCATTCTATGTTTTTGGTATGTTAAATGATATCATTAATGATTGAATCATGATGTAATAATGATGGAAGACTCCTAATTAACAAAAAAAATGATATGAGGTATACCATGTGGAAAATACAATGGGAATTTTAATGGTTTTTAAAATACCACTAATGAGGTGTCCTTTGAAAATAATAAAAAACAATTTATGTTTTTCTATAAATACATACCCATTTCCTCATTTAAATTCATTACAAAATCATTCTCCACGTTTTTAGGATAGTATTACTACCTAGGGAGTCCTTCCAAGCCACTCATAAGTTGCCAACTTCCTAATTGTTGTTTTTTAGGAGTTACTCTTCAAGGAATGGAATTGTCAACATCTCTTTTCCATTCATGTCCTATCTTATATGATATTTCACTAAAAATTCTCTATATTGGTATTATTTAGATTGTATTATTTATATGTATGTTATTATGAGTATTGTGTGAATGGGTTACCCCTATCCCCCTTATTTCTAAATATATATAAAACAATGTTTCATACACGTTATGATTTAGAATTTTCGTCTCAAAATATCTCTCTTATTCTCATGAAATTCATTTATATTCTCTATATGAAAACCAAAGATCTTTCATTTCCATATGTACTCATCACGGCATAATTTTTTTTATTTGATTCGTGAATTCACATTCATAAAACCGTCATTCCTTTTGTGTGGGTGAGAAATGATATAATGATCTTGTTTATGAATTTTTTAAAAACTTGATGATTTTGATATGAAAACCATTTATTTAATATTATGTGTGCTGTTATAAATTTTTTTATTTTAATCTATACAGATTAAATAAAAATGAAAACATATTAAGTGGGTTTCCTGATAGCATACTTATGAATTGGGAAATGAAGTTTATCTCTAGAGATAATATGTTTTATGATTACTTGGTGAATAACCTTGGTAATGTTTTTGTCACCTTGAGGATGAACCTTGGAGATATGATTATGAATTTCCATATTAAAATTTTCAGCCATATTTTCAAGTTATGAATCATGTTATTTTTGTTATAATAAGCCTTTTTCTCATACTTTTATTAAATTTCTCATGTTTTGATTGATATTGCTCATGTTCAAATGTAAACTATTTCACTTGTTTTCCCTTATTATCCCTTCTTCTCACCCTTTCCATTGATATATGTCCTCAATTAATTGTTTTCAATAAAGGTAATTAGGATGAACTTGAATAATCCTTTCATGTGTAATATACGAATTTTTTAGGTTTTTATGCATTATAAACCTTATTTCTAGGACATTGATCATTAAAAGATCATTTGTTTGTAAAATTTCATGTAATGTTATGTTAAAAAAATGTAGGATTCCATAGTTATTTCTAGAAAACAAAATATGAAGAGGAAATGTAATTAAATTTCATATAAATGGGTTTTAAAAATATCAAATTAATATGTAGTGAAATATACTCCATGACAAGATTAAACTATGTTTATTAGAGAATAAAACGTTATCAAGAGGTATTTAGTATAGAAATTAAATACATTGAATAAAAAGAATGAATAACCTAATGATTTTCTTCTTATATATTTTAAATTAACATTTGAGGGAAATTATATTTATATATATAAGTCTTTTATGTAATTTTTGTGGGGTTTTGTTGGATTCCACATGTCATGTTGATTTACATGAATGGAAGGAAGACAGTCTGCAGAAACATTTTGATGAATATTTAAAATATCATGTAAAACATAAGAAATAGGAACAAATATATTTACAATTTAGGGGAGAAAACTTATTATTTATTATCATAATATTTCCATGTATGTTAAGGTATGAATATTAAAAAATTATATAAGTGTATGTTAGTTCATTTAAAAATAATATTGATTCAATAATGAAAATTTATATCCTATAGGGGATGTTGATGTTTCAACTATTTTTGTATAATGAATTGGGGTTTTGGGTAAGTGTCTTATTATATAATGTTGGAATGTTTTAATAAGAAGCAATTTTAAGATAAAAATCAAAAAGAAATATTTATATCCTTCGTATTTATATATAAATTTATTCAATGTGTTTGATTTAAATTCTTAAAAATTTGGGAATAAATGTTTCAAATTTACAAAAAGAATTTTATTTTCTCTATATTGAATAATAATATTAAAGTATGCAATACATTATTAAATATCAATTTTAAAAATAGGTTTTATTTATTTGATTTATATGAATTGTATCTGATTGATTGTTTGTAATGACATAATCCCGAACAGCCACCCAAACAATGCTAAACGGGTCAGGTGTTACTACCTTAGGTGCCCCTCCCCAAATGCCAAATAATTCCAACCAGAAGAGTGGGTATGATCAGTATAGTGGGGAGGATATTCCATCTCAGAAGATAATAATGGTTCTGGTCGAAGTATAATAATAAAGATATATTGGATGAAATGACTTAGAGGACTAGAACCAGACCCGTAGAGTAGAACCACATTCAATATCGGTAAACAGTGGAAGCAATATATAGACAAGTACAATGGAAAGTAAACAGAACAGCATACTGAACTAATGGTAAAAACAATTAAATGATCAAGCATGCATCTCTCGATATTCAGTATAAAAATTCCTCAAAATGGATAACCAGATGTAGCAATAATAAAAATGTAAGATTATAGATACAGAAAAGAAATAAAAAAAAGTAAACTCTAGCATGGCAGGGCCTTAATGTCTATACAATCTACACATGACAGAAAAAGTAGTCCAACTCTTGAAGCTAACCACATTATTTCACGTAATTCCATAAAGTCTACACATGTCGTAAAGGGCTTTAACAGTGTGTGAGATGAATCTCAGCAGGATACCACCCAATGGTGCATACCTAATATAAGTGTTTAAACAAACATGAATTTATAAGGGAAATAGTAAATAGTACAATGCACAAATAAACATAAAATCCATTGGTGCTCAACTGCCACCATAAAGTGTCACCTATTTCAGCCAACGCAGGAGTCTCTGGCATGTAACCAAACAACATGTGCCCCCAGACACCACATGTCTGAAGTACTGATTTCATGAAGGCAAACCCAAGAAATAGTACCTTGGAGGAACAATGATTTCTGTCCTCAAATAGTAACTGGAGGGACAATGATGTCTGCCCACAAATAAAGTAATCGAAGGGACAACAATGTCTGCCCTCAAATAAAGGCGAGCCTCTACCTCCAACTTGATAGCCTCAACGCTATCCCCTAAAGTCTCATCACCATCAATGTGGCTTCTTATGACATGCACCCCAAAACAATAGTACCTAAACAGCAACTAAAGAAGGATCTACCCACATGAGTGGTCAAAACCACCTCATCATAGAGTCTCTCTGTGTGTTCACTACTCAATGTTCTGAGTGAGCGGTAATCACAAAAATAATTCCCATGCCACAACACCTGATACACCTTGTGTCCTTGTGACCATGTTGCTCAATTTTGATGTCCTCACCATCTAAGTAACCAGGGACATGCCAAACCTAACAGTCTCCCTACCTCAAGCTAACTTCCATTACACCCAATCCTATGGTTAGAACCACACAATATATCCAGGGCCAAGACCGTCCAATGATCATCATCACTCAAGAATATTTCTACCACTCCTAACATAACCGCAAGGGTTCCAACATATAGAATTTTGAAATTATATATAAAATCAAAATAATTACTTTAAAAACTGAAAAACAAACTAAGGAGTTGAAATACAATATCCATGTGATGTCTTATACCAACACCGAGGTCATTAAAACCACATACAATTCATATCAAGGGTTATAAAACAAAACTCAACAATTTAAAACAATAAAATTTAATTATAACCGTTTTGGCATCCCCTGAACAAAATGCCCTGATGAGCAACGACCACTCCCCTAGCCCCGATCCAGAAAAACAGGTAAATGATGATACCCAAGGGCATCCCATAAGACAAATAAATAATTAAACAGACAATATTAGGTATAACAGGGTCACACTCAAATACCCGAAAATGCGCCACAGGTCACACCACTGAAAAGTCAGCGAATACACAAAAAGAGGTATATACCACCTATATGAGACTAATAGGCATCATCACGTCTAATATTGGGCACCAATTTGAAGATGATCTTCATAGATCTATGTTTCATTCCAATCATGACAATTCCACTTGGATTGAAACTAGGGCGTCTGAGGCAAATGATCAAGAATGGAACGCGGTGTGTGGGTTTAGTCTCGATGTTGAAATCCCACAACCACCGACAGATTGAAGAACAAACTTCGACTGAAGATTCTATGGCATGGTATAATATTCGGGTTTTCATAAGGGACCTGTTATGGTGTTTTGGTAGAAGAAGGTGTTTAAAAAAATTAGACGTGACACTTTTCATTTATGAGAATAAAAATAAAAGTATGCAGTGTGTATTACGGACTACACACCGTGTAGTGGCCTTATCCGTTGTTTGACATAAGAAGAGGTAGCCACACGGCTTAGTCATGCCACATGGGTTGACACATGAAAATAAATCAGCAGGTATGTCGAATGTATGATAGAAGGTGTGTCAAGAAACACAACACGGTGTGTAGTAGGAAATTCCAACACGGTCATCACACGACATGTACTCAGTGGGGACACAGCGGGTACACGCCTAACCCATACTTGATGTTTACATTATAGTTCATGGAGTGTAGTCCCTAAATGTATAGAACATCCCATATATTCACAATTTTCACAGAAGCAAGTCAAAAAATTCAAACAGGTTCAGGATTTTGACCCGTTCTAAAAACCTGGGTACTTTCAATCTCTCCAACATATCATATCTTGTCCGTGATCTATCAAATGACACCCAAATAAGGAATCAAACATTCTACCTCGATTAAAGTAACCTAGACTCCCTTGGTCTCAAATTTTATGGATAAATTCCTCAATAGTCTCCCCACATTAGGAACCACCTTACCCATTCTGAAACATACAATAGGCAAAAAAGAAATGGTTTATGAACTTATTTTCAGAATCATGGTCCTCTCGGGATGCATCATCACCCATGTGCCTCAATGGTGCTCCTGTGTCATTTCCTACACCCAAAAATGTCTCGCAACACATCTATGTCCACATATAGGATGTTCAAAATCCCATGGATGTTCAAAATAAAATCTAATGCCACTAACTTCATGTAACCCGCATAGTTGATGCCCCGATGCCCATGACACCTAAAGTAACCTACCTCCTAAATACCACGATGGCCAAGGAACATAAATTAATAAGCATCCTCGATGCCTCGATGACCAAGGCACGTCATGTAACCTACAACCTAAATGATCTGATTCCATGCATCTGATACAAATATATAATAAAAAATCACACAACAGATATGGCTCCAATCCAATTAACCAACATCTAGGAAATCTATTTAAATATGGTTCACCACTTTCTATCAAAATTGACATGCATAAAAATGTCATTCTAATGAAATTGGTAATTCACTACCACACTTGTAGTGTATCTCAAACCGTTGTCGGCTCACCATCTTTTACAGCCCTGGGTAGCTCCACAGTGTGCACTTATCCGGAATTACGACTTCCTGATGCATGACCTCCCTACCGTGCTACTCTAATAACTAAATACTGACCCCCACCTGGGTCCCATTGTTTATGTCATGTCCTCCATGTGCAGCTGAAACTTGTCTACCCTCTCCTGTTATTGAACCTGAACCAACTCTAGATGTCACAGTCTGTCCTAGTCCCTGCTTTCCAGTTGTCCGAGAAAGCTTCTTGCAGAACCTCTCAAGATGACCAACTTGTCCACATGTCCAACACACCTTTGTATGACTATTGAACTAAGTCCAAACATATCCTGGTTTCCACACACACAAAAAATCACTGAAGAACTGTTAAGAGGTTTTCTAGATAATTCATTGGCCTGACTGCCCAGCTAAAACTCATCTTGATCGCGCTTCCTGCTGTCCAAACCATCACCTAAAGCTATCGCCCAACTAACCTGAGGCATATCCCTCTGAATAAACTCATCTATAACTCCCCAATTTACCACCTCTGATAAAGAACCCAGCCTAAAGAGGTTCATCTAGATCCAAATGGTGCTTCGTAATCCTTACTCGATGCTCCTCAAACATGTCGTGTCATCACATACCGTACCTGGAGCATAGTGAGACAACTCAGTGAAAGTTGATACATAGTCCATAATGGACATGTCTCCCTACAGAAGGCTCATGAACTCCCATGCTCTCTCTGCCCATAGTTCCATTGGGTAATTGTTCATAAAAAAACTCTCTTCGAAGTCTTTCCTTTCTAGTCCATCGTGCATGCGACCCTGATCCTACACATCCCACTAGTGTCTTTCTGGTCCTCACAACATGTGCGTTTCCAGCTTGTCCCTCCGCCCTAGTGGCACCACGAGTTGGTCAAGGATCATCTGTATGTTATTTATCCAATTCATAGCTTCCTACATACAACCCTCACCTAGATAAAGTGTTGGATGCAGTGACTATAACACCCATGTCTGATATGCCAAAAATGGTTTTGTATTTTACATAACTTCATCAATCCCCTGCAAGACACATACTCGGATTTCTCAGAGATGTTTGTCGAGCCATGGCCCGAACACTGCCAAACCCTACTGTGGTCTTGCTGCACTAGATCATGGACTATTTCCAGTTCTTCAGCTTGTACTTGTGGCTTATTCTCTGCCTGCAACTGATCCTGAACCAGATCCTGCTCCTGTGGCCCTATACCATCTCCCACCAAATGCTCTATCTGAGTCGACTAAAAGAAACCTAATGAATACCATTAATGGTAAGAAAACACACACACACACACATATATATATATTTATACAACAATATATACTCAATGAAGATAAGGAAATTAGTAAAGATAAATCCTAAAACAACTACCCTTACTCTCCCCTATCGCAACCCATGCCCATGACATCCTGACCTCATGGCCTCCTTACCCACCTAAATAGAGCCAAGTATCAAAAGTACCTTGGGCCATGCCCATCCCGAAAAACAACGTTTCCTCAAACGGACAACTGAGTCACCCAATCCTGGTGATTGAAATCACCTCAATTATAATTCCTACATGCTCATACAAGAGAAAGACCCACACACACTGCCACATAAAATTCAATAAATATATAAATCATGGAATACAACATTTCAATCAATATATAATTATATTCGGAATTTTACATATTAACATATCATATAATACAATGTTTGGAAATTTGATATTATTCACTGGGAATTATCAATTCACAATGCATACGTGCAATATGATATTGAAATACCCTAAAAATGAGCCTATCAAATTAAAATCAAACAGCCTTTCCATTCTAGCCCAAGGTGCAATTTTCCCTTACTGCACCAGGTCATTGGGCACATATCACAATCAATAATGTCATACATAAATTGATCCACTAGGATGAAAATAATATAAATGGTAATCTGAGAAAAATAAAACTGCAATTTCTACCCATTGAAACACGGTCCATCCCTCATACCTTGGGCATCAGGCATCCAATCATAATCTAGATACCTAGTTCCACTCACAAACTATATAAAATCAACCATATCCAAAATAGTAAAACCATTAAAAAGAAAAATAGTAGCCACAATATCATTAGTACACAACAAAACACTGCTACAAAATCCATTTCATGAACACCTATGATACAACATTGTAGTGACCCGAACCCGAACAGCCACCCAAAAAGTGCTAAATGGGCCAGGTGTTACTACCTTAGGCAAATCTCCTAGAATGCGAAAGGATGTCGACTAGAAGAGAGGGTATGATGGGTATAGTGGGGAGTATATATCCTCTAACAGGATAATAATGGTACTGGTCTGGGTATAATAGTAAAGACACAACAAAATAAACATCTCAATAAACTCAAACCAAACCCACCGAATGGAAGCACATTCAATATCGATAAATAGTGGAAGCAATATATAGACAAATATAGTAGAAAGTTAACAAAATAGCAATCTGAACCACTATTAACAAATACTAAACAATAAAACATGCATCAATAGCACGTAAATATAAAAAAGGCACCAATGGATAATGAGTTTTATCTATAATAAAAATGTAATCATACTAGTATAGGAATTAAAGAAAAACAAAGTAAACTTTATCTAGGAAAGACCTCAATGTCCATACCATCTACACGCAATATCTAAAGCACTCCATCCCTAGAAGCTGACCTCTTTCTTTCACGTAAATCCATAATTTCTACATGTGTCCCGAAGGGACCATGCAGGGTGTGAGATGAATCTTAGTAGGATACTACCCAATGGTGTGTACTGAATATAACTATATAAATAGACATTCATTTATAAGAAAAATAGTACACATTACGATGCATAAATAAACATAAAATCCACTAGTTCTCAGCAACCCCCATTAAGGGACACCTGCTTCAGCCAATACTGGATTCTCCATCATATAACCCAACATTATGTGCACCATGACACTGTGTGTCTCAAGTACCGTTGTTCCGAAGGCACGCCCAAAAAATAATAGCTCGAAGGAACATCGATGTCTTTCCTCAAATAGTAACCGGATAGACAATGATGCCTGCCCTCAAATAATGTAACCTAACGAACATCGATGTCAACCCTCAAATAAGGGTGAGCCTTCTCCCCAAACCCAATAGCCTCAATGTAATCCCCTAATGGCTCCTCGCCTTCCACGTGGCTTCCTATGCAAGCACCCCAAAACTAAAAGTACCTAAAATGAAACTAACGAGGGACTCTACCCACATGAGTGGTAAAAACAACCTCATCATGAGAGTCTCTCTGAGTCCACAATACTCAATTTTCTGAGTGAGGTGTAATCACCAAAATAGTACCAAAGACACCACTCCTCTGACACATCGTGTCCCTGCGACCATGCCGCTCATATCTGACATCATCACCTTCCAATTTACCCAAGTCATCCCAACCTGACAGTCACCCAGCCTTAATCTGACATCCATGATGCCCAATCCGATATTCAAAACCACCTAATTTTATCCAGGAAAAGTCCAACTTGGGATCATCCTCACTCAAGAATATCCTGGCCACACCTAACACAAACGTAAGGGTTCCAGCATTTGGAATTCAAAAATTACTCATACAATCGAAGTAATTAATATTAAATAGGAAAAACAAACTTAATAGATGAAATGAACTAAGTACTTTACGATACCACCATTGTGGTCTTTAAAGCCTATAATAATTTATATAAAGGATTCATAAACTAAACTAATCAGTTTAAAACAATACAATTCAATTATAACAATTTTGGAATTCCCTTGAAATAATGCCCTTATGAGGAACGACCACTCTTCCCGCCCTGGTCAAGTAAAATAGGTAACAGGGCATAACCAAGGGCATCCCATTGGTCAAATAAACAATTAATCTAGCACTAACATGTATAATAAAATCACACTCAAATACCAAAGAATTCTTCAAAGGTGGCACAACCCAAAAGTCTGCGAAAATGAAAAAAGAGGTATGCACCACCTACTTGAGACTCATATATGTAGGCACATCCTATATCGAACTCAAATTTGAAGATGATCTTCAAATATCTATGTTTCCATCAAATCACAACAATTACACTCGGATGGTAACATCAATGATGGAGGAAAATGATCAAGAATGGAACTAGGTGCGCTAGCTTAGCCTCACTATTACGATCCCTTATCCACCGATAGATTTACGAACAGACTTCAGTTGAATATTCTAGTGCAAGGTATATAATATGGGTTTTCAGAATGAAGCTGTTAGGATGATAGAGTAGAAGAAGGTGTTTCTAGACATTAGATTTGACACTATTTCATTTAAATAGATAGAAATAAATTTGCATGGCCTGAATTAATGACTACACATCATTTAGTGGCCTTGTCTATACTCCGACTTAAGCTGAGGTTGCCACAGGGCTTGGATGCACCACACGTGTCAACACATGGAATGAACTTAGTCGGTACGCATAAAGTATGATTCAAAACATGTCGATCAACACTACAAGTTGTGTACTAGTAAATTCTTACACAGTCAACACACTTCATGTAGTTTGTGAGTACACGGCTGGTACACACCTAACCTGTATATGGTGTGTACTTTAGAGTACACGGCGTGTAGTCTGGAAATTTCCATAACATCCCACATTTTCATAGTTTTCTCAGAATAAAGTCAAAATATTCTAATGGGGTCAGGATTTTGACCCATTCTAAAAAACCATGTTCTTATATTATACTAGAAAAGATTATATGAGAATGATGTAAATCACATCTCATTAAAAAATTTAATGGAATTTTACGAAAATAATTATTAATGAGAATGGAATTATTTTTAAGATGACATTGATGTTTAAAGAGAATTAGAGAATGTGGATTCTTGGTGGTGGAAATTTTACACTATATGATGGGTAACATGAATGTGATAAAAAATGAAGAGTCTATGGAAATATTTATTGAGAAAATAATGGTTTTATAATAATTAAATATAATGGTAATAATCTCCAAATGAGAAATTATTTATAGAAAACTGATGATCAATATTTTTATAGATTTATATAAGATATGTCGAATATATGATTGATGTCAGATTTTTGACTTATAGTCACATTTTATCATAAATGTTGATAAAACAGATGGTGGAATTTAATTTTTTTCATGAATTTGGAAAAATTTGATTCCAATATAAAGTGGAAATTAAATAGAATACTTGAATCCTATTTATAATATAAAATACTATTATATGTCACAAGATACTTGGGGGAATTAATCAAAAATGCATCGATAATATATTTTACTAAATTTTTATTTTGGAATTTCTTTAGAGAAGTGGAAAAAATAATTTTTTTGATTAATTATTGAATAGAAATTTTGAGAGAAAACCTAATCGAAATAATAAAGGAGTTTGATTTTTTTTAAATATAGTTCACACTATTGAATGTTGTATTATCATCAAATTTAAAAATAATGGTAAAATGTATTTTATTTTACTTTTTATGTAACTATAATTGAAGTGGTTATATTTTTTTTATATAGTCTAGGAGATAAGCATTGAACATTAAAAAAATGATTATATAATCTGGGTTTTCTCTTGAGGTATATATATTGGTATTTTCAGTATAATTCTTTTTTACCTAATGTGAATTTTTAATGAGTTCATAGATGTTTTAGAGTTTTTGGGGATTTTATAAAACTGGAACAAATGTTATTGGAATACTAATTTAGGTTTCATTGTTTTTATAAACCAATCTTTATAGGCCATTGAGTTTGATTAAACTTTGTGGAGTGGTCAAGGGGTTTGTCTAGGGCCACATGATTTGATAAAATAATTCCACCAGGGATGAAAACACATGTGAACCACCTAGTGTTTTTATTCTAGGGTAAATTCATGGTCGGTGGATAGTTTCGATAACTGTATTCCATGACCTTACAATATAAATTATGAGATAGATATATTTGCTTGGTTGGCGCACGATTTGGCTAACCATTTGGCCAAACCATGAGAAACTATATTAGAAAAGATTAATTATTTATTTTCTCTTAATTACAAATAATCCTAACCCATTAATTTCACTCATTATTCCAATATAAATGGGGATTATTTTCTCAAATTTATGTTCCTCTACATAAGATTTTGATACGATTTTATAATTTAGACATCGATTAATAATCCAATCATCTCGTTAGATCCACACTTGTATGTTCAATGTTTATATTTCACTATTCATATATTGTCATTATATAGACATAATTAATTTAATGAAATAATATAATCCAAATTACAAGGTTATTCATCCATTTTTTGTTTTGTTCTGGTCGGTTTCCATTTTATGATTTGATATTGGATGTGTGTTCTACCACAAACATTATGTGGTTGGTCAATATATTTTCACAATAATTCTAGTGGTTTAATAGATTGTTTTCATTGTTCCATAAATATGATCTTCTATTAAATGATCATAATTTATTTACATTCTTTGGATATGTTAATTAAAACAATATAGGTTTTTCACTTAGTACTATGTGATGGTTGTAGGTTTTCAACCTCAACCTAGACCACCAATGTTGTTTCTTTATGTATCTACATTATGATATAACACCCAATTGAGGGTGTGTGATCGTTATTTATTGGAGGGAGTCTTAATAAACTGAATGAGTTATTATTAGATGGTTTATGTCAACTTTTACATGTGATTACATGATGTTAAATTGATGAAATAAATTAAATTGAAAATTTGGAAATGAGTTAGATGAACTGAGGTATTCTAAATGGGTATTAAATGGGTTATGAAATGGGTTAAATTAAAAAGGTAATATTAAATAAAATAACTTTATTTATTCTTATGTGAATTTATCTATTGAAATTTACTTTTATACTCCACATGTATAAAACTGTGTTTAATTCCATGGATATTTATACTATGTTGACTTGAGATTATATTATATTATAATGACATTTCTACTCTATGGATCCAGATTATATGGGGTTCCATATACATTACTACTACATGGATCCTTACATTGGGACTGAAACCATATTAATTGGAATATGTCATTTATAATTCCTTGTAAAATAATACTCTTTGGATCAATCCCGTATAGACAAGACACTTGATTACTCATTATAGGTTGTAATTGATGATTTACTATAATTACAGATGTCCCATGTTTTGGGTGTTTGATTAATGATGATAGAACAAATAGTTTTACTCATTATTATTCATTTATTTTAATTTCACATATTGATCTATGTCTCATATTATACATAACGACCTGACCTTAAATATTAAATAATCCTGATTTATGTTAATAACTTACATCGAAGATCGTTTCATGTTTAGAGCATGAAAGAATTAGGTCATAACATATAAATAAGAACTTGAAAATAACATGCAGTCACATCTACTCAGATTCCATTTTTTTCAAAAAATAAAAACTATTGAAAAAGAGATCCATGTTTAGTTCCATGTTTTAGATAGGAAAACTTCTATTAAATCCCATCCTTGAAACTATTCATTTTTATGTTCTATAAAGAACATTTAAAAACATGGTATGGACATAAAATGATATGTATGGGTTATAAAACCATGAAATAAAACATTAGTTAATCAATAAATAAATAACATAATATCATTAACAAATCTCATTAAATAATAATATATATGAATAACACATAGTAATAACAAATCATAAAGGTAACTAGGGGAATCCATAACATACATATGTTGTATCTTTCAATGCTATGTAGGGAGTTACATTTAGAATAACCACCACAATATACTCCCTAAATATATTAGGAGAAACATTCATGTTTACCTCTGTCATGTTACCCAATGAATTGGTGAGATATCTCGATCTCACCCGACCATCATTTATCATGGAACCACCCGTATATGTAAACAATTCCCAAGAACTATTACACATTCAGAACACATAAAACAAACAAAAGGGAAAGATAAAATTTTCACATTTCAATCACAATATGTAATTTAAATATATTGATATAAAAAATCAATTATCAAAACCATTTTCAATACCAAAATATGTAAAATATAATATGGTATTTATTTTTCCTTTTATAAACATTACAGCTTGTTAAGGAATCCAATGATCAAATTATTGTCACGATGGTAGAAAAGGACGTTGTCGCCTCTTACATTAAAAAAGATACGATCTATTTTGTCATTTATTACTATTCCTTATATAAAAATATTCTATTTGAATTAAATTAAATGTAAAAGTTGTTTATAAACCATATAAAATAAAGTTGATTATAAACAAATATGCGTCAAATAAAGAAGATTGAGATGAAGTCCCTTAACTCATGTCCGAATTGACACATTCATTCATTAATCTCATGAATAATAAAGTGAAGTTAATTTTTTATTTCATAATAACCTTTTTAAAATATATTATTTTTTTAATATTACATATTACCATGTTATAAACATTATGCAATCATTTGGGTTAATAATGGTCGTTTTGTCGATATTTGGTACTTGAGTCAAAAATGAATTATTTATAATTACAAGTTGTTCATGTGGTCAAAATTTTGTTATCTACAAAATTATATTCATGATTTTGATATCATAGATATCATAGATATCTAGTATATATATGTATTGATAATAGTACATAACATTTGGAGGTACGAAATGAAATGTACCGTTCAAGTAGACGAAAAGTCATACGTACGCATGAACACTACATTCATTTATATTTTCTTATTTAATGGAATTAAAAATTAATTATACCTAGTTATATTATAATTATCATTTAATATAATATATTTTTTCTATAACACCATCCTTTATATGTTCCATGTATGGCATGAACACGTCATATCACATTGGGGGTTGTAGTCTGCACTTCCTCAAATAAATGTATCATGTTTACCCATTATGAAAACCATAAAGGTATAATATAAATGAAAAATAATAAAGTATATAGACAATATAAATATATTATATATAACATATAAATACATTTCCATCATAATGGCCACAATAAGAGGTGGTAGGATAATATTGAACAATCATTTTATCGTGAGGCAATAGTTCACCTTCCACAGAACTGTATAATCTTTACCCATTAGACAGAGGTGTGTGTATGTTCAGATTGAAAAAATATTATAAAAACAGCCAAGTATATAGAATAATCTAGTGTTGTTATAAAAAAATAATAAAAGGTGTTTAGGGTGTTGGAGAAGTATAATAAAAGAAATGATCTTAAGAGAAGATGTTATCTTTAAATTCGGTTAGCCCCTTTGGTTTGAACTAAAAGTATTTCTGGAAGTCCCTTATGCCTAAGGAAAGGCTTCTGGGTGGAAGATAAGGATTTGAGTGATTATTTGGGTAGAGTCTGGATGAGCCATGGGGCTTGAGATGTGTGAGTAATGCGTAAGAGGTGAGTGCTTTTTATAAGGGGGAGGAGGGGCTCTTTAGGAAAGTTTGAAAATATTATTTTATTACATAAGGATTTTCAGTTTCAAAAGTTCCAAAACATAATAATGTGGATGATAATATGACATATGTTATAACTAAAATCCTAAAATAATAATTTGATAGGTATTGGATATTTTGTTTTTAAATTTTTATAATCTTATTTATTTAATTCAATCATTAATGAGGTAAATACTGCATCATTATAGTGTCATAAATAATTTTATTAATATGATGTCTAAAAATTATAAATAAAATACCGTGATATATGAAATAGTTTTATCTTTCAAATGAATCTTTACAGTCAAATAGATGACTTTTATAATGCCATGGAAGAATTGATTTACTAAAAGATATATGTTTAGGCCATTTTTTCATTACTTTAAATTAATTAATATAAAGTGTCATTGTCACCTTTAAGTGGCTCTATGAGGTCCCAAAATAGATCCAATGAATCCCATGGTCATAAATATATCTACCAATAGGATTATGACACATTTTAGTGTAATTTAATATTATTATAAGATAATTTTTACCTTGATTTACACTATTTATCATTAACTACGTTAAATAAAAGTCAAAAGATAGTATTCACTAAAAATATTTTCATCATATTAAAACAAATTTTACTAAATAGTAACAACCATGTATGTCGGAGTTCTGAAATTCAATTCAAGGAAGTGGAAAAATTTAATTTAAATGAAAATGTTTGTTTTTAACTACTACTCACAGTGTTTTCACTATTCATTAATTTTTTAAGGATTTCAGAAAAATACAATAAACATAGCCTATGGTATATTTGATATACTGAATTAAAAAATTATGATTATTATAATGAATTAAAAACATATAATTTTCAGTTATTAATTTAAAATTAATTCCCGTTGTTAAAATAATGTGTTTTTAACAAATAAAAACTGTCAAAA
The DNA here is from genome assembly GCA_963277665.1 of Viscum album. NCBI lineage: Eukaryota > Viridiplantae > Streptophyta > Magnoliopsida > Santalales > Viscaceae > Viscum > Viscum album. Next base: position 154,427,166 of record OY728158.1, on the reverse strand, counting down.
GATTGACATTTTTTTATGTCCAATTTCAACGTGAAATTTCTTCCAATGATCAAAATTGGATTTAATGGTAAAAATGTAATCTAATTAAAATTTAAACCAAGTAAATTTTTAATCTAACCATCTAAATAAATTATATTAAAATCCATTTTTGAATCAAAATACAATAATTTTCAATATTCATTAAAAATTGAAATTTATCAAAAAAATAGCAAGAATTTACCCAAATTAAATTTTGAGTTCCCTATTAAAAAGATAAATTTTATTTCTTCAAATATAAAATATTAATGTGATAATAAATAGATTTAATAATGGTTCACAATCCAAATATGGTAAAACTACCATTTCACAAATATTAGTGTATTTATGCTTAACATTAGATTCAATCTTGATTTAAGCCTCTACGATTTATTGTATAAATGTAAAAAAAATTAAAAACATGTATAATAATTCTTTTGATAGTTCTATTCATTCCCACCATTACCAAAGTGAGGCATTAAAAACCATTTTAAATAATAATATTATATTATTATTTTTCTGTATAACTCAATGTTGAGTGCAACGTATGATTTAAAGGAAACCTGTTGTTGCGTATTAGGTACGCCATTGAAGATATCATCCAATTAAAATTAAAATTAAAATTTAATTCAAAAATATTAATAAATATGAAAATATCATATTCTTTATTTACCTGTGATGTTATATCCTTCCCCTCTTTTGGAAATTGAGTCCTCGTAATTTTTATTCACTTATCAAATAAATTGGGTTATTTCTCTCTCCGATCATTTTCAGATTCCCACATTGCCTCTTAATCCATATAGTTTTTCTAAAAAACCTTTACCTTATAAAATACCTTATTCTGTAACACTTTCTCTCTTCAGTCATGATCAGGACTGGTTGTTCCTTATAAGTGAGATTCTCTTCCAACTGAACTACCTCTAGGCTCAAAACACGAGATCAATCCGGCATATATATTCCCAACATTAAAACAACGAAAACATTGTGTATCTGTGATAAACATGGATATAAATACACTTTGAATGCTACTGATCCAATTTTCTCTAGGATTTCAAAAGGTCCAATGAACGTTGGACTCAAATTTCCCTTCTTACCAAAACTCACGAAAATTTTTCATGGAGAAACATTGAGAAAGAAATGATAAACTACCTCAAACGAAATATCCTTCCTCTGGTTATCAGCATAAAATTTATAGCTGCTCTGAGATGTTCTCATGTGTTTTGAAATCAACTGAACTTTTCCTTCCATATCTTCTACCAATTCTGATCCCATCATCTTCCTTTCACCTTCTTTATCCTAAAAAGATGGATTTTGACATCTCATTCCTTAAAATGCCTCATATTGAGCCATTTTTATATTGTAATGAAAACTAATATTATAAAAAAAATATCCAAAGAAATATGATGGCCCCAACATACCTATAAATCTATTTAGAAAGCACATAACATATCCTCCAAGTTTTGAATTGTTAGTTCTGACTGCCCATATGATTGAGGATGAAAAGTTGTACAAAATTTTAATTCAGTACCCAACGACATCTGATGTACTTTCAAAAATATAGAAGTAAACCTGGGATCCTGATCAGATATGATGGATATGGGAACACTATGCAACCTAACTCTCTATTTAATATAAAACATAGAATGTTGATCTCAAGAAAAAGAATCTCAAATAGGAAAGAAATCAGATGTTTTAGTCAATCAATCAACAATAACCTAGATTTCATTATTACCTCGAGATGTCTTTGGTAATCCCACAACAAGGTCCATGGATATATTTTACCATTTCCACTCTGGCACTGGTAAAGACTGAAGCATCCCTTTCGGTAACGGTCTCTTTACATTAACCTATTAACAAGTCAAACACTTCAAAATAAAATGAAAAATATCTCATTTCATTCCATCACACTAGTAATACTTCAAAGGAACTCTGTACAGCATTGTACTTATAGGATGAACAGAAAATGGAGAACTATGAGTTTAACATAATAACTCTTTCTTCCACTGCGAATCACAAGGCATGCATAATCTCTTCCCAAACCTCAAATTAGAACCATTATCTATGTTAAAATCAGCCGACATAGCCTTCTGAACCAACTATACCTTTTTTCTACAACTCGCTATCTTCCTTATGCACTTCCTTAATTCTGTCTAATATAGATTATTTCACTGACACATGAAACAAAATAGAGTAATTTCATGCACTAACAACTTCTATGCCAATGTTCATAAAATAATTATTCAAAGGATCTGGTTCCTAACATAACATAATTAATAAAACATTACTTTTTGACTCAAAGAATCTTCCACATTATTTTTAATTCTTGGATGGAAATGAATCATGCAATCATAATCCTTGATTAATTATAGAAAACTCCTATATATCATGTTCAATTCATTTTGATTGAATATATACTTCAAACTTTTGAGGTCAGTATATATTTCTTATTTTACCGCATACAAATGAATCCTCTAAATTTTTAAATCAAAAAACAGCAATAGCTAATTGAAAATCATGTGTAGGGTAATTTTTTCCATGATGTTTCAACTAGCGTTATGTATAAGCAATTACCATATCATTCTTCATTAGGACACAACAATGTCTTTTCAATAAAGCATCACTATAGATAAAAAGACACTATTTCTAGAAGGTAGTGACAAAACTGAAGCATTTACCAATCTTTTTTTCAATTCTTTAAATCAATCATCACATTATTTTGTCCAGATAAATATGACTCCTTTTCGAGTTAACATTGTCATTGGACTAGATAACCCTTATAAATTCTTAACAAACCTCTTGTAATAACCTTCTAAACCAATAAAACTATGGATCTCAGTAATATTTTGGGTTTTGGGCTGTTCATCCACAAAATTTGTGTTATTAGGAACAATAGTTTTTCGCTTTTTTGAAATAATGTGACAATGTAACAAAATTTTTCGTAACCAAAAGTAACACATTCTGAATTTCCCATACAATTTATTTTCTATTTATTTTTTCAATACATCCTTTAAATGACTTTCATGTTACTATTAACTGTTGGAATAAACCAAAATACCATCAATGACCACAACCAAAAACTTATTCAAGAAATCATGGAAAATTCTATTTAAAAGATCATTGAATATAGCAGTGCATTGGTTAACACTAAAGACATATCCATAAATTCATAATGGCCATATCTAGTACAAAAAATAGTCTTTGGAATGTCTACTTCTTTTACTCTCAACCGATGGTACCCCAACCACAAGTCAATCTTTGAAAAGTACTCAGCTCCCTATATCTAATCAAACAAATCATCAATATGATGAAAATTATACATGCTCTTAACAATGACATTATTCAATTCTCAATAATCAATTCAATGTCTCATTGAACCATCTTTATTTTTAACAAACAATATAGGAACACTCTATAGTGATGTGCTACGTCAAATGATTCCTTTATCTAATAACTCTGGAAACTGCTACTTTATCAATAAAAGTTCATCATGAGACACTCAATAAGGGGGCTTTGAAATAGGCTTGGCATCAGGAACTACGTCAAGAGAAAATCAACATCCCAGTCAGGTATTATACTAGGATACTCATCAGAAAAAACATCAAGATTCGCATTTACCAATGGAACGTCATTAATCTAAACAATTCATGTGTTTTCAGTAATTTGTGCATGGTATCATTCATTTCCATCTTTTATAAGTTTCTCAGATTCATGATATATATTCAATATTGAGGGTTCATTATTGTACACAAACTAAAATTATTTTGAAAAAAAACCTCTTGAGCTCTAGATTCAATCATAGCATGGTAAACAAAAAGCCAATCCATACACAAAATAACATCAAAACTCTACTTGAGGAAAAAATATAAGGTTTTCAGATTGATGCTTTTCTCCCACAAGGAAGGGACAATTATTATAATTTATTTTTGTATCAACATTATCCCTTGTGTTTTACCATATGTTCAGGATTCATATCTTGAGATTGAATTCCCTATTTACTAGAAAACTTACAAAAAATGAAAGACTATATAGACCCTGAATCAATAAATAGATTGGTATAATCTGAAAAAACAAATAGTGTATATGATACTACTTCATTTGATGGACCAACATCAGTGGATGAAGTTTCAAAGGATTTCACCACCCCTTTCTTCTTGTAGTCCAACTACATTTCCTTAGTTGATTTATTTGTTGGAAACTTATTTAAATAATTACAAATTTTATTTCACTTAAAACAACTTATTGATTGTAAATCATATTTTTTCTTAACATTACACCAATCTTTTTTAGTGAAATTATGAGCCTTATGCCCCATTTGACCATATTGATAGCAATTACTAGAAATCAAAATGAATTCCCCATCATAATTTTTACCAAAACTTTAACAAACTATAAACTTATGTTTCTTACCATCAAACACTTTTTTAATATATCTTTTCATTATTATGTAACCTGAACCTCGTATTCTATTGTTTGTTAAAGAACACCTGATACTGGGAAAACTCCATTTCCACATTCTCCGCACATAGAACATGTTTTTAAAAAATTTCGAACTCAAAAAAAGCTAAATACCATTGATACTTTGGATTTAATCTTGAGTAAAAATAGTTGATTTTACTAGAAAGATCTCATATAATATTTGGAGAATTCCTTGCCAGTCTAGTGAATTTTGATTCATAAGTATCCACTGAGTAATCCTCCTACCTCAATTTCATGAATTGTTATGAAATCCATAGATGAACCGCATTAGGAAAATATTTATCAATAAACATACATTTAAATTCAACCCAGTCAAGAGCATCAATTTCCTTACTATCCATGATATTTTTCATCCATCGACCACCACTAATCTGTGTCACATTCAAAATGGTAAACAACAAGACTATCCTTTTGAAGTTATGAACACCCCTTGACATTAAAAATAATTTAAAGTTCTTTAATCAACCCTTTATCTATAACGTGGTCAGATGATGCTCTGAATGATAGGAGATATTGCCTCATGTAATTTTCCACTACTGACATATTCCTCAGTGGTTGATATGAATGATCACGTGCATGGATTCCACAACCATTTATAGCTTGATTGAACTATTCCATCACTACATCAAAATGTGCTATTCTGATTCCGACCATCTTAGGTTGAAAATTTGGAAGGCTATCATCTTTCTGATGTTGTCCCATCATAGCTATCTTGTTTCCTCTATGGAAGACCATTCTATACAAAGAAATATTTTAGGTGAAGCAAAATGGTAATCTTTCAATTCTATATCATTTCAATCGTACCATAAATTAATTTATTGACATTAATTTAAAAATATTCAATCTTTTTAAGTTGCCTATACTAACCTCTAATACCAAATTTAAGGACCTGACCTTAAACAATCCATAATCATGAATTAAGTTAATAATTCACATTGAGAATCTATTCATGTATATAGTATTAGATAATTAGGTCATAAAATTTACATAACAACATCAATATTACATATAGACACTTCTACATAGTTTCCATTTTTTCATAAAATAAAATATCCTGAAAAAATTATCCATGTCTAGTTCCATGTTTTAGAAAACTTGACATTTACATGATCCAATCCTTGACCCTATTCCTCTTTATTTCTTGTGAAAAATTATGTCTTGTTGAAGAATACAATGATCAATTAATATTCACAATGGTGGAAATGGATGTTTTAGCTAATCACGTTAAAAAGAAATATTATTTCTCTTCGTTTAGTAAAATTCTTCATAGAAAAAGATTCCATTTTAATTAAATTGAAATTCAATGTTTTTAACACACCATATAAAATAATTTCATGTATAAAATAAAACATGCCTCAATTAAAGGAGATTGTGATGAAGTCTCTTACCTTGCGTTTGAATCAAAATACTTTATTTTTTTCTATTCATTAAAAATGAATTTTAACAGAAAAATACAAAACTTTTCCCAAATTAAATTTTGATGTCCCGATTCAAAATAATAATTTTATTTTTTCAAATAGAACATATAAATGTGACAAAAACTTTATTTAAAAAGGATTCTCCATCAAAAGGTGGTAAGGCAACCTTATAATCAATATTTTAGTACTTATTCTTAAAATTAGATTCATTTTTATTATAAGCTTCTAGATTTTATTTGATAAATGTAGAAACATTTAACAAACATGTATAATAATTTTTTAATTAGTTATATTCATTACATCCATTACAATGTCTAGGTGTTAACTACCATTTAAAATAACAATATAATATCATTATTTTTTAGTATAACTCAATATTGTGGGAAATGTAAGATTTCAATGAAAACCATTATTTCATATCAGTTACTCGATTGAACATAGAATCCCATTTAAAGTAAAAAATAACATATAATTGACCAATATAAATAAATTAGAAAATTTCATATTCCTTATTTACCTTGGATATTACATTATATACATAGAGCACATTTGTAATATACAAGTGTTGTAATAATTTTTTTACATGTATTTAATTACATTTAGTATAATAAAATTATATACTACTAATTTATATTATATCTCATTTGGCTTGAGTTATTATAATTTTTTTCATAACATTGTTTATCTTATATTATTTAGTTTTTTGATATGACTCCTCTGTTGATCTTTATGTATAAATTTCTACATCACACTCTTAAATGAGAACTTAGTCACTGAAAATACAAATCATAAGTCATCGATTCTAGTATATATCATATGGAGTATGGGTAGAATTGATGAGTTCATCTTAATCACCATCTTGGGAGACCATTTAGTAAAACTAGTTTAGGAATTTTCAAATTTTTATCCAAGCATTCTTCTCTTTCATTAACTTTTTGATAAAACAAACAATAGTTTTTCAATGAAATGGAAAATGTAAATGAACCATGTTTGGGAGTGTCAAATACAAATTCAGGGTAATTACTATGTTTCATGCAATGAAGAAAATTTTATCTATATTTTTTCTAACATAGTTGATTTGATTCCACTATTGGGTGATTCACATGATATAATATGTTAACATTTCATTATATAGTAATTTCATTTTATCCATGGTATAATTTACACACCACAATATCATTGAAATGGTGTGTTACTTATTTACATTGGCATTATTACAGGGAATAAAATACCAAAGGAACGATGGCTAACTGATTTAAAACAAACATAATGGGTTTATCACCAACGGGTTTGTCTCATGAAACCTTCCAATTCATCTAGGGGAAATAATGGGCCCAACCAGTCACTTGTAATCGAAATAATTCTTTATGAAATGATTTTATACAATAAAAATACACCTCTTAAATATATGTATTGACTTGTGAATATAGATTCATCAATATTTCCAATGTTAAAGAAACATTCCACGTAAACACTGTATGTAAAATGGTATAGAGATAAAGAAATAATCATATCTATGTAACAAAAATATGAATATATATTTTAATTTACAATTCAAATGAAAGTGGATCTGAAAGGGGATTTAGTTATACCACAAATACTATTTGGTGCCCAATACCATGTAAATAACATTAAAACGGAAATCGAAAAAAAATTATCTTATAACATTGTAATAAATCAAGTTAATAATCACCATTTCAACCATTGAATACCTTTATTATAAATATATTCATGATATTATATGTCAAATGATAGTAAACATCCACCACATACATGAAATAAGTGGAGAACAATGTAAATATCATAGAAATACACTACTGGAAATTCATGTTATCCCAACGCTTCTTTACCAACGGTTTTTTTAAACTGTTGGTAAAGAAGATATTTAACAACGGTTTGCTAAAACCTTTGGGAAAGGGGTGTCTAAGGAACCCTTTCCCAACGGTTGTCTAGAACTGTTGGGAAAGGGGTGTCCAAGACAGAATTTCCCAATGGTTCTACAAGAACCATTGGGAAATGGTCTCCCTTTACCAACGGTTTGTTTAAACCATTGGTAAAGGGTCTCTTGGACACGCCTTTCCCAACGGTTTTTAAAAACCATTGGGAAATGTTTTCACCAAATACTCAATCGCCCGCTCTCTCCCCCATTCATGACAGAACCCTAATCATGTCTAGGGCTCCGCTGCTCTCGTGACTTCCCCCATCCAAACCTGTCAAACTATATCCAAATCATCTCAAATCAGGTATTATATTCTTCATTCACATAAAATATTATATTAATACCTTGTTTTTATTGTTATTCATCTCATATTTTAGTTTTATGTTTTGATTTTTATGTGTATATCATTTTTTGTGTTTTGATTTAATCTAGAATTTATTTATTCCAATCCATTTAATTAATTAAATCCTTAAACCTCTATCGAAGAAGAAGCATCTCAAATTCATTTCCATTGTATTCTAGATATTATAAGTATGTGTTTTTATGCTTTTTTCCATCTTGTAATTAATAGTTACTTGGAAATTTATTTATATTTGTTTAATAATTTTTAGTAATGTTTTTCTGAATGTTTTATTTAAAATTCCTTGAGGAAAGTGTTTTATTAAAATTAATTTTTTTAATAAGGCTTGTGTAATGTAATTTTTTATAGTACACTATGTGACTATGTTTGGTATTTAGTAACACATGAGATTACAGGTGTGTGAGAATGTGTTGTGAAAGATATTCCATGGTTGATTCAAGATTATATTTACATTTTGATCCTATTAATGAGTTGTTTTAAAGATATTTTGAGATATTTACCTTATGTTTATTGGTGAAAACATGGAGCTGTAGAGGTTGTTCATGATTAAGACAAATAATTACTACTAAACATGTGGATAAACCTTGCATATTAGTGAATTCTTGAAATGATTGATCTTCTTAGTCATTTTTTATTTGGAGTTTCTTTTGATGATGATGTTTTTTATTATTACCTATGAGGGGAATTTATTTTAGTTTCTAAATATTCTGAGACTCCCCCACCATGAATAGTGTATGCAACCTCTACCCTTGTTAAATCATTCTATTTACATAGCGTATGAAACCTCTACCCTCTTTTAATCAGTAAACTCAAGTCATTAATTAAAGCCTTAATTCTCAATAGCATGTAAGAAATTGAATGATGTAAACCCACCCTCACATGATTTCTTAACTTATATAGTGTCCAACATATGAAATACGAGCTTTTGAATTCATCAGTTTACCAGGATAATATATTCCATTTACCCCAAGATGACTGTACTAATATAACTTTGGGGTCAATGAAATATGGTTCTCATTGTACGATGTATATTATGTCTCCTTCTTGGCCAATACACACTTTTATGAGGGTGGGGTGCTTTTCACTACCCATTATAGCATGTAAAGACATCCATAAAAATGTTAGATATGTCATAAGTTTAATTCATTAATGTTGTTATCATTGAAATAATTTATTATTAATATCAAATTAAAAAAATGTTTTTGTCTATACTTAATAAAAATAAATCTTTTTACAATCCATGAACAACCTATCAGTGTAGAAGCCTAAAATTTATTCAACCATGGGGTGCTCTTGACTTGGGGATGTAATTGGTTAATGAAAGGTATGGCCATAGAGGTGCTAATAATGAGTTATTGAACATGAGTGAATGATTTGGGATGCCTATAACACATGATGGGACCTGAGGCATGTGCCTCTTAGAGACCTAATGAAAATGAATATATATAAATTTTAATTTAATTTATGAGTACTTGTTCTTTACATTATTTTAATAGTTCACTACATCGACTATAAATTTATTCCTTTATCATTTACTTAAATGTATTTTATATTACAGTTCAATCCTATTTAATTTTTTTTGACAAAATGACTTATATAAATTCTTTTTACAGAATGGACAGAAGTTGGATGTATGAAACCGATCAGGTCTCAAGCTATTTTCAAAACAATTTGGAAATCTTTACAGATTTTTCATTTCACAATTCTTTAGATAGTGGTCGCATACACTGCCCATGTTCTAATTGTGTTGGTAGACCTTGGTTGAGCTGTGAAGAAGTCAGCTACCATATAACCAAAAATGTTTTTCAAGAAAACTACATGGTGTGGAATCAAAATGGGGAGAAAATGAAATCTCAAATTGGTGATGATCGAAATGAAAGGACTGGAATAGAGAAGTTGTTAGATGATCTGTTTCTGTTTATTCATCATCATGAAAAAGAACGGATTTTGACTCAATAAGACTTCGATATGAGGACAACTGATTCTTCTAGTGAAAATGATGATATTGATAGGGTGAAAAAATTGAATGATGCTGTAATGACTCCAGTGTATCGACAATGCAATAAAATGAAAAAGGTATAATTTTTAATCTGATTGTTTCATCGGAAAACAATGTATGGGATTTATAATACAGAAATCAGTTACATTCTTACACTCATGAATGATTTACTTCCAAATAATGTAGATATTCCCCACTAACCACTATATGGCATGGAAGTTAGTCGAGGAACATGGATTTTAAAGAAATAAAATTCATGCTTGCCCAAAAGATTGTAGTTTATTCATGGAGGAAACTACTGAAGAAAATGTATCTATAAAATGTGGTACATCCCACTAGAATTCAAAATCTGATGGAACACCATACCACATTCCACAGAAAGTAATGTGGAACTTTCCATTGATCTACAGACTCCAGAATATTTTTATGTATGATGACATATCAATAGAAATGACATGGTATGATACCGAGAGAAAGAAGGCTAATGATGAGTCGGTTCATCCAGCAGATGGATTTTCATGGATGAGATTTGATTCTTGACATCCTGATTTTGCAGCTGATGTGGGTAATGTCAGGTTGGGTATTTCATGAAATGGTATTAATCTGTTTGGGCAGATTATTACTTCGTATGGCACATGGCCAGTTTTTATACAGATTTATAATCTTCCCCCATGGTTGTGTATGAAAAAACCTTTCACTTTTATGAGTATACTCATATATGGTTCTTATGATCCTGACATTGATATTGATGTATACATGCAACCTTTAATAAAACAGTTGAAACATCTTAGGGATGTGAGTGTGCACACATATGATATATGTTCGAAAGACATATTTCAGATGTGTGCTGCACTTATGTGGATGATCAATGATTTTCCAGCTTATGCAATGATGTCTAGATGGAGCATGAAAGGAAAACTGTCATGTATAGTTTGAATGAATAATACACGATCTAGAAGACTGAAACATCGTTGTAGTTTCAGTTTTATGGGACATCGAGGATTCTTTCCCAATGATCATCCATATAGAATGAATCTCTAAAGATTTGATAATACCATAGATACCTATGATCCACCTCAGCGTATGTCTGGAACTGATGTGATTAATGAATTTAAAGAATTCAGTTTTTCATTTGGGAAGGGTCAAATGAAATCTGGAGAGAGAAAGAATTTTTCCACTGAAACATATTACAATTGGAGGAATAGGATTATATTTTTTGATTTTTCTTATTGGTCAACCAATTTGTTATGTCATATCATAGACATAATGCATATTTAAAATAATATACGTGAAATGTTGCTTTCAGTTCTTCTAAATTTAATGTGGAAGACAAAAGATGATTTATGATCTCAACGTGACTTGGTGGATTGTGGCATCAGATCAGAATTACATCATGTGCGTATTAGTGAAAATTAATGGCAACTTCATTTTGATTCTTATGTGATGACTCCAATGAAAAAAAACAATTTCTAGAAGTATTAGAGACTATTAGAGTTCCTGATGGATATTCAAGCAACATATCTAAACGGGTCAACAGAAGATATTTGAAGCTAAAATCTTTGAAGACACATAATTATCACGTTCTACAATATGTGTTTCTTCCAATAAGAATCTGTCATCTTTTTTCCAATAATGTAAGGGTGGCTGTTATTCAGTTGTTCCATTTTTTTAGAGATCATTGTGCTATGATGCTGTCAAAGTCTTTCTTGGAAAAAATGTTGACAGATGCCCCATTAATTTTGTGTGAGTTGGAGAAAATATTTCCTCCATAATTTTTTGCAAGCATGCTACATCTGACTGTCCATATTCCCACTAAAATACTTCTTAGAGGACCTGTTTCTTTTCAATGGATGTATCCAAATGAAATAAATATGTTCACATTAATGTCTTATGTCCGAAACAGAAATCATCCTGAAGGTTCTATCGTGAACGGTTACATGGCTCAAGAATGTATGGATTTATGCTCGATATATTTGTCTGATCTTACTAAAATATTGAAAAGACCAATGAGAAATGAAGAAGAACAGTATGAGAAAATTGAACCCTGTTTTCCATCACTTCCTCAAATAAGAGGAATTCCTGGATCATATACATTGAAGACACTAATCCATGAATAGAGGGAGATGCCACATCGCACAGTTTTGTTCAACTGTGATTTGTTCGATGACTATATCAGGTAACTAAATTGATTATGTATATCATACAAATATATATGTTAAACTATTCATATTTTTTTTCTACAGGGATGATAAGACAATGATAAATAGGAAGAATCGTTCTTTATCTTTGAGAAGTAGAGAGACTTTTCATAGAAAAGAGTTTTCTGCTTGGTTAAAATTGAAGGTAAAAAAATAAATGTTTAAAATAATTATATCAATATTTAATTAAGTTTAATAGTCATTTATATTACAGGTATTATGTTTGTCTACTGACACTATCATTGAGGAAATAAAAGCCTTGGCTTTTGGTCGTAATACTATGGTTCGTGACTATAAATCAATTGCTATCAATTGGTACAATTTTATTGTCACTGAACGAGCAAAGAATATGAGAACACAACATGATGGTGTTATGGTTACTGCCACAACAGATTGTTATGCTAGTGCATCATATAGTGGACCACAATTTGAAAATGTGGGTTATTATGGAGTTGTTGAGAAAATAATAATATTGGATTATTACTCTCATGAATGAGTCACAATGATGAAATGCCATTAGTTTTATTCGATGACGAGACATGGCACATTTATTGATGATTGTGGATTTCGAGTAATTAATATGACTCGCACACTTGCTAGAGAAGAACCAAATGTGTTGGAATCAATGGATAAACAAGTTTTTTATGACAAAGACCAACTTCGACCTAAGTTTGATTTCATAGTTGATGTAATTCCAAGACATATTTTTGATGATGGGGATAATGGAATTTACACTGTCCCTAGTGCCATTGGAACCAATCCATTTATATCGTTTGATGACTCCAATAGCCCAATTTTCAGAGTTGATTGTGAACCTGAAGTTGTGGTTGAAAATATATAGAATCATTCATCCATGTTCTCAATTATTTTGGTTTACCTCGAGTTGGATTGTTAAGGTTGGTAATATTCAAATTTATTTAGTATTGATCACAAATATGTTTTAGCTGACTTGACCGTTATGTGAATTTTCAATGTTTATTGGTTGCAGTTTTATTTGAATTTCATTTTCTAATTTGGAATTGAACTGTATTCAAACATAGTCAAACAATATTTCTAACATGGTGAACATTAAAACTTGTATGATTTATTAAATCCATTAAAGCTCTTATAAAACAATTGATCGATAAATTCACAATGAATCCCCCTATTCCCTCATATATTTAGTTTGTTGGGTTACACATTAGTTTCCTTTTTCTAATTAATTACATATTTGTTTTCAAAAGAAATAAATGAAGCCAATTTAAGAGAGATGAAGGAAAAAATTATGGAGAACAATCGTCAAATGACGGAGTTGGGAATTCCATCATTAGTGCCTGTAGTGAGTAGTTTATTTCAAATTGATATATTTAAAGAATATATAATGTCATGCGATTAATTTTTTTGTAAATTTTTTTGTAGGATCCACCTATACGTCGACAATTATTCGACGAGGATCCTAGTACTGGTCCTAGTACTCAGGTCGTTGGTACGAGGAGGGTTCGTACCAGAGGTGGACGAGCAGCTGCGCGTACCCGACTAGACCATGCCCCTCCCACTGACAAATCATCCTTCCCACATTCTGATCTCGGTGTGTCGTTAGGGAAACAGTGGATATTTAGGCATCCCATGATTTCGATACCATCTGCATCTTCTTGCCCATCATTTTCACATCCCACGAGGATTCCAACTCCCCAGTCAGAATCCGTCCAGACAGTTGTCCCATCTTCTTTCCCTTCTACTTCTGTCTCTTCGGGTTTCTATATTCCATCGTCTTCGAATCCTATTCCACCACAGGGTGTTCCATCTGTTTTTGTGGATCCAGTGGCGCTCAGTGATCATATCGGTACAGGTATATTTATAGAACCCTAACAAATTTTTATAGCAATATTTATTTTCATTATAACATGTTTTGACAAAATATTTATTTTTCTTTCATGACAGATACATATAATGATTGGAGGTGTGGGAGGGGGTGTACATGCATGCGTTCGGTGTGGAACCACCACACAAAGGTTATGGTGGATTATAATGAAGACAACCAAATGGTTGGGAAAACAGGGCAGCAATGTCAGTGTTTTTTGGAGACGCCTACCAAATACACTGACAGTATTTATGTCAGCCTGCTATCACGTAGAAATTTTCCACATGAGGTCAAGGATAGATCTTGGACAAAGATATGGGTAAAAATCTGTTCTATTTAATTCCATGAATTATTTTTGTATTTATATGAATTAATATTTTGATGTCAGCTTCGATTTAATTTTCCCGATGATGAGGGTGCACGACCGCAATGTCTAAAGGATTTAGGAGATCTTTGGAGAGCCTAAAATCATGAGTTTTATATTGACTGGGTTGCTAGAGTTGGTACTGAGTTATAGGTGGTACCAGTGGTAGATGATTGTCCTATAGAGCAATATCGTCAGATGATTACTCATTGGATGAGTAACCAGTTTAAGGTATTAATAAAATTTGAGCTATTTAAATAAAAATATTCATGTTTTACATTAATACTATCTGTTGCATTTTTTAATTTTATTTTGGAATCATCTGGAAAAAATAAAATGAACATTGATGAAAACAAATACCTCCACACACTGGGACGCACTACGATGCCTGATCATGAGACGATGTAGGTATGAAAATTTTTTATATAAGTATTCTTTTCAACATACTGTTTCTTCTGTTTCCTCAATTATTTAATAGTTTGCTAAAATTTTCATACAAAATTAGTTTTCAATGTCATTGTACAGGCAAATACAAATTATTGAAGAATGTGTTCCTTGAGAAAAACTGTTTTTCTCGAGTAGACGGAAAAAGTATGGAAGTGTCGTCAACAAAGTGACTCAACTGCAGAGTGTAAGTTTTAATATGTTGAATTTATATTTTAATATCTATTTTGTAACTTAATGATATATTTATATTTGTAAGAGGCTTCTTTAGAGGCCCTCGATGCCCAAGAACCAGACAATTTTGGGCCAACAGGTCACTTACATCAGGTGTTGGGAGAGGAGCATTCTAGCAGAGTATGCTGCCGAGCTAGGATAGCCCTGACGAGGTATTGGCCCTCCTCAGGTATGAGGTGTAGTGCCACCGAGCTGCAGCAAGTTAGGGAATAGGTAGAATAGGCTGAGAAATGGGTCACAGAGATGGAAGAAGAGTCTGTTAGGGTAAACAATGTGTTTATGAAATTTATTGAAGTTCTACATCCTACAATTTCAGTAGAGGCCAGCCCAGCTTTTGATAAATATATGTCATCAATACGTTCTATATATGGTGCACTAAGTGGTAGTTCTAGTGTTGGTCAGGACATTGTCCAGCTTGACGATGATGATGTAGAGGTGTCTGATGTAGAATAAGAGGGAGTGGAGGAGGGTGAGGCGGGTGGTGAGGGCAAGGAGGAGGGTGAGGGCGAGGAGGTGGGCGCTGAGGAGGGCGAGGACGATGATGGGGACGAGGATTAGGGTGATGATGATGGTGATGTGGGACAAATTTATCCATTAAATTTTTGACTAATATTACTGAGATTTGATATTTAATCTATTCTTGTTGTTGGTTTTATCTAGACTCGTAGTATAGTATTGGAGTTGAGTTATTTTTATATATTATCTTTTCTATGGATGTTGATGTCTTTTAGTGGTTGTGTTTTTGGGAGACCCCCCGATTCATGGACCCTGGACAACACCCCACCATCCGCCATGGACCCCTAACAGCCCTCCGGACGCCCCCCCCCCCCCCCCCCCAGGACAGCCCCCCACCATCCTCCTTGGTCCCCAGGCAGCCCCCCGGACAGCCCCCGGACAACCCCCCGAATAGCCCCCCGAACAACCCCCCGGACAACCCCACACCCTCCTACCTGGACCCTGGATAGCCCTCGAACAACCCCCCAGACAGCCCCAAGACAATCCCCACCCTCCTCCTTGGACCCCGGACAACCCCCCGAACACCCCCCGGAGAGCCCCCCGGACAGCCCCCCACCCTCCATGATTTCATTTACTAATAGAAATTCTATAATATATATTTTATTTATTTTCATAATGATAATCAACGTAAATCATATTTACACATCTAATCAATATCATAGATTCTTGGTATGTTATAAAAGGGATGTGTTCATTGGGCATGACATTGTTAGCTCTGAATTGTTTCATAGCATGATAAAATAAAATATATTCCATAATAAGAATGATATAAAAATATTCTATATGAATGTCCACAAGATTTTAAGTAAATACCATTCCACAAATAGACAGATGAGGATTCTCATAAATCATGTTTACCTTAATATTTATACAAGGATTTTTAGTAAAAGTTTTATCATCTATTAAATTTCTGATATTCTCATTTTAAATGTAAATTTTTCATAAATAAATTAATTTAATGACCCACAGTCAAATAGTGTATTTGAATAATGTGAATAAACAACTAACATACCACTCAAATTGTTTGT
Source organism: Viscum album (assembly GCA_963277665.1). Taxonomy (NCBI): domain Eukaryota; kingdom Viridiplantae; phylum Streptophyta; class Magnoliopsida; order Santalales; family Viscaceae; genus Viscum; species Viscum album. The sequence goes on along the minus strand of OY728158.1, from coordinate 154,410,334 downwards.
CTTTTGTATCAAAAGGGCATAATTTTAAGTGAAAAACATCAACTGGCATATACAAAACCGACCAAACGCATTCGGATTGTGTTGATACACTATGGAAATGATTTATGGGTCATTTGAGACATGTACGAGTCAACCCCATTTAAATCAGAGATGCGGTGTGGCCAGAACCACTCTAACTGTGTCTCTTTTGTTTAAAATGTACAGAATTATAAGTGAAAAGAACAACTGGCAAACGGAAAAACCACAAAACGCATTAGGAATCTGTTGAAAATTTATCACAATGATCCTTGAGTCATATGTGATGTGTACGGGCCAACTCGGGCTCAATACAAGTCGCGGTGTCGCCGGGAGCAGTCTATGTGTCTCTTTTTTTAAAATGGACAACATTTTAAGTATATATGGAAATCTGACCAAAAACTATTGGTTTCCATTTAGGACTTTAGGAGAACGAACCATGGGTCATATGTGACGTGTACGAGTCATCCTTGCCTCAATCAGAGATGCGGTGTGGCCGACACCACTCAAAGTGTCTCTCTTTTTTTTAAAATTGACTTCATTTTAAGTGAAAACAACAAATAGCATACGAAAAACTGACCAAACAGATTCTGATTGTGTTGATACTCTAGAACAACAATTTGTGGGTCATATATGATGTGTACGAGTCAACCCCGCCTCAATCCTAGATGCGGTGTGGCCAACACCATTCCAAGTGTCTCTCTTTTGTTTAAAATAGACATCATTTTAAGTGAAAACAAAAATTGACATACGAAAAACTGACCAAATGCATTTGAAATGTGTTGATTCATTAGGAAAACGATCCATGGGTCATATGTGACATGTAAAAGTCAACCTCACCTTAATCTGAGGCACTGTGTGGCTTGGATCACTCTAGGTGTATCTCTTTTGTTTAAAATTGACAACATTTTAAGTACATATGAAAACTGACCAAACAGATTCGGTTTCTGTTGAAACATTAGAAGAATGATCCGAGGGTCATATGTGACATGTACGAAGTATCCCTGCCTCAATCCGAGGTGTAGTGTGACCAGCACCACTCAAGGTGTCTGTCTTCTGTTTAAAATTGACTTCATTTTAAGTGAAAACAACAACTAGCATATGGGAAACCAACCAAAAGGATTTTTATTTTGTCGATACTCTAGAACAATGATCCATGGGTCATCTGGGACGTGTACGAGTAAATCATTCCTAAATCCAAGATGTAGTGTGGGCGACACCATTAATAGTGTCTCTCTTTTGTTTAAAATGGACAACATTTTAAGTGAAAACAACAACTGACATACGAAAAACTAACCAAATGCCTTAAAAATATGTTTATGCTTTAGGAAAATGATCCATGGGTCTTATGTGATGTGTATGAGTCAACCGTGTCTTAATCTGAGGCACGGTGTGGCCGGGATCACCCTAATTGGCTCTCTTTTGTTTAAAATGGACAACATTTTATGTACATATGGAAAACCAACCAAAAGCATTCGGTTTCTGTTGAAACATTAGGATAAATATCCATGGGTCATATGTGACCTTACAAATCAACCCCGCCTCAATATGATATGCGGTGTGGCTGGCACCACTCAAAGTGTCTGTCTTTTGTTTCAAAAGGTCATCATATTAAGTGAAAAACATCAACTGGCATACGGAAAACTGAGAAAATGCATTTGGAATATGTTGATACTTTAGGACAATGATCCATGGGTCATTTGTGATGAGTAAAAGTCAACCCCATTTAAATCTGAGACGCGGTGTGGCCGACACCACTCTAACTGTGTCTCTTTTTTTTAAAATGGACAGCATTATAAGTGAAAACAACAACTGAAATACGAATAACTGACCAAACACATTAAAAATATATTTATCATTTATCACAACAATCCATGAGTCATATGTGACGTGTACGGGCCAACTGGGGCTCAATCCGAGTAGCGGTGTGGCCGGGATCAGTCTAAGTGTCTCTCTTTTGTTTAAATTGGACTACATTTTAAGTACATATGAAAAACTGACCAAACACATTCGGTATCCATTTTATCATTAGGAGAAAGAAACATGGGTCATTTTTGATGTGTACGAGTCAACCTCACCTCAATCAAAGGTGCGGTGTGGCCGACACCACCCAAAGTGTCTCTCTTTTGTTTAAAATTGACACCATTTTATGTGAAAACAACTACTAGCATACGGAAAACCAACCAAATGGATTCTGATTGTGTCGATACTCTAGCACAATGATACATGGGTCATATGTGACGTGTACGAGTCAACCCCACCTCAATCTGAGATGTGTTGTGGCCAACGCCATTCATAGTGTCTCTCTTTTGTTTAAAATGGACATCATTTTAAGTGAAAATAACAAATGACCTACAAAAAACTGACCAAATGCATTCAAAATATGTTGATGCTTTAGGAAAACGATCCATGGGTCATATGTGATGTGTACGAGTCAAACCCACCTTAATTCGAGGCACGTTGTGGCCGGGATCACTCTAAGTGTCTCTCTTTTGTTTAAAATGGACAACATTTTATGTACATATGGAAAACCAACGAAATGCATTCAGTTTTTATTTAAACATTAGAAGAAAGATCCATGGGTCATATTTGACGTGTACGAATCATTCCCGCCTAAATATGAGATGCGATGTGGCCGGTAACACTCAAATTGTCTCTCTTTTGTTTAAAAATGACTTCATTTTAAGTGAAAACAACAACTAGCATACGAAAAACCAAGCAAGAGGATTCTAATTGTGTCAATACTCTAGAAAAAAGATCCATGGGTCATATGTGGCGTGTACGAGTCAACCCTGCCTCAATCCGAGATCTGGTGTGGCTGACACCATTCATAGTTTCTCCCTTTTGTTTAAAATGGACATCATTTTAAGTGAAAACAACAACTGACATACGAAAAACTGACCAAATGCATTTGAAATGTGTTGATGATTTAGGAAAAAGATCCATGGTTCATATGTGATTTGCATGAGTCAACCATGCCTTATCTTGAGTCATGGTGTGGTCGGGATCACTCTATGTGGCTGTCTTTTGATTAAAATGGACAACATTTTATGTACATACAGAAAACCACCCAAACGCATTCGGTATCCATTGAAAATTTAGAAGAACGATCCATGGGTCATATAGGACATGTACGAATAAACCATGCCTCAATCTGAGATGCGGTGTGGTCGACACCACTAAAAGTTTCTATCTTTTGTTTAAAATTGACTACATTTTAAGTGAAAACAACAACTGGAATATGTAAAACCAACCAAACAGATTTTGATTATGTTGATACTCTAGAACAATGATCCATGGGTCTATGTGATGTGTATGAGTCAACCCTACCTCAGTCTAAGACGCGGTGTGGCCGAAACCAATCATAGTGTCTCTCTTTTGTTTAAATTGTACATCATTTTAAGTGAAAACAACAACTGACTTATGAAAAACTGACCAAATTCATTCTAAATGTGTTGATGCTTTAGGGAAACAATTCATGGGACATATGGGACACATACGAGTCAACCCCACCTTAATCTGAGGCACGGTGTGGCCGGGATCACTCTAAGTGTCTCTCTTTTGTTTAAAATGGACAACATTTTATATACATACGGAAAGCCGAACAAACGCATTCCGTTTCCGTTGAAAATTTAGGAGAAAGATCCATGGTTCAGATGTGATGTTTAAAAATCAACCCCACCTCAATTTGAGATGCAGTGTGGCCGGAACCACTCAAAGTGTTTGTCTTTTGTTTAAAATTGACTTCCTTTTATTTGAAAACAACAACTAGCATACAGAAAATAGAGCAAACGGATTCTGATTGTATAGATACTCTAGAACAATGATCAATGGGTAATATGTGACATGTATGAGTCAACCCCACCTCAATATAAGACGCTGGGTGGCCAAAATCATTGATAGTGTCTTTTTTTTTGTTTAAAATGGACATCATTTTAAGTGAAAACAACAACTAATATACGAAAAACTGACCAAATTCATTCGAAATGTTTTGATGTTTTAGGAAAATGATCCATGGGTCATATGTGACATGTAAGAGTCAAAACCACCTTAATCCGAGGAACGGTGTGGTTGGGATCACTCTAAGTGGCTATCTTTTGTTTAAAATGGACAACATTTTAAGTACATATGGAAAACTGACCAAACGCATTAGGTTTCGGTTGAAACTTTAGGAAAACGATTCATGGGTCATATGTAACATGTAAGAATCATCCCTACCTAAATCTAAGATGTGGTGTGGCTGGAACCACTCAAAGTGTCTGGATTTTATTTATAATTGATTTCATTTTAAGTGAAAACACCAACTAGCATACGAAAAACCGACCAAACGAATTCTGATTGTGTCGATACTCTATCACAAGGATCCATGGGTCATTTGTAATGTGTACGAGTCAACCCAACCTCAATTCGAGACACGGTGTGGCTGACACCATTCATAGTATCTCTCTTTTGTTTAAAATGGACATCATTTTAAGTGAAAACAACAACTGACATATGAAAAACTGACCAAATGCATTCAAAATGTGTTGATTCTTTAAGAAAATGATCCATCAGTCATATCTGAAGTTTTCAAGTCAACCCTAATTTAATCTGAGGCACGATGTGGCTGAGATCAATTTAAGTTTCTCTCTTTTGTTTATAATGGACAACCTTTTAAATACATATGGAAAACTGACCAAACGCATTTGGTTTCCATTGAAACATTAGGAGAAAGATCCATGGGTCATATTTGACATGTACGAATTAACCCCGCCTCAATCTGAGATGTGGGGTGGTCGGCACCACTCAAAGTGTCTGTCTTTTGTTTCAAATTGTCTTCATTTTAAGTGAAAACAACAACTATCATATGAAAAACCGACCAAACGGATTCTAATTGTGTCGATACTCTAGTAAAACGATCCATGGGTCATATGTGTAATGTACGAGTCATCCCCACCACAATCCGAGATGTTGTGTGGCTGACACCATTCATAGTGTATCCCTTTTGTTTAAAATGGACATCATTTTAAGTGAAAACAACAACTAACATACGAAAAAATGACCTAATGCCTTCGAAATGTGTTTATTCTTTAGGAAAACCATCCATGGAACATATTTGATGTGTACGGGTCAACCCCGCCTTAATCAGAGGCACAGTGTGGCTAGGATCACTCTAATTGTCTCTCTTTTGATTAAAACGGACAACATTTTATGTACATATAGAAAACTGACCAAACGCATTTGGTTTCCGTTGAAACTTTAGGAGACTTATCCATGGGTCATATATGATGTCTAAGATTCAACCCTACCTCGATCTGAGACGCAGTGTGGTGACACCACTCAAGGTGTCTGTCTTTTGTTTCAAAATGACATCATTTTAAGTGAAAAACATCAAATGGCATACGGAAAACCGATCAAAAGCATTTAGAATATGTTGACACTTTAGTAAAATGAACGATGGGTCATTTGAGATGTGTACGAGTTAACCTCGTCTCAATCCGAGGCACGTTGTGTCCGGTATCACTCCAGGTGTATGTATTTTGTTTAAAATGGACATCATTTCAGGTAAAAATGTATGGTATACAATAAACCGATCAAATTATGAATTGAATTCCAGATTCCACATACTATTATCATCTAAAAATTAAAATTATTTCTAAATGAAATATGTAGATTTATGAATTCTAATTTAATTATGGATGTGTATAGTTCCAGGTTGCATTATATGATAAATGTGTACGAATGTTTTCTCTATATGTATGTGTTAGTTGGTTATTGTAGGTACAATAATTGTATATGTATGTGTTAGATTACTGTAGGTACAATACTTTTATTGAAAATGAGAGGGAATTGAAATAACACACTAAAACCAACTAACACATACATATACAAAGTGTCTCCCGTTTATTAGGAATAGACAAAATTTTAAATAAAAACAACAACTGACATAAGGAAAACCGACTAAACACATTTGGATTTAGTTGAGACTTTAGGAAAATGATCCATGGGTTATTTGTGATGTGTATGTTTCAAACCAGCCTCAATAAGAGGAGTGGAGTGGCTTGCACCACTCGAAGTGTCTCTCTATAGTTTAATATGGACGTCATTTTAATTGAAAACAACAACCGAGATACGGTAAGCCGACCAAACGCATTCGGATTCTATTGAAACATTAGGACAACCATACATGGGTCATATTTTATGTTTACGAGTCAAATATGACTCAATACGAGTCGCAATGCGGCATGGATCACTCTTAGTGTCTCTCTTTTGATTAAAATGGACAACATTTTAAGTACATACCGAAAACATCCCAAACGGATTCTGATTCTGTTGATACTTTAGCACAACGATCCATGCATAATTTATGATGTGCACGATTCAACCCCACCTCAATCTGAGACGCGGTGTGGCCGACACCACAAAAAGAGTCTCTCTTTAGATTAAAATGGACTTCATTTTAAGTGAAAACAACAACTGACATATGGAAAACCGACAAAACGCATTCGGAATCTATGGAACCTTTATTACAACCATCGATGGGTCATTTGTAATGTGTATGAGTCAACTCCACCTCAATCTGAGGCATATTGTGGCTAGAACAACTGAAATTGTCTCTCTTTCGTTTAAAATAGACGTCATTTTAAGTGAAAACAATAAATGACATACGGAAAACCGACCAAATAAATTCGGATTCCTTTGAAACATTAGGAAAATGATCCTTGGGTCATATGTGACATGTACAAGTCAACCCCACCTCAATTCGAGGCCTGGTGTGGTTGGAAACAGTCAAAGTCTCTCATTTTTTTAAATGAACAAAATTTTAAGTGAAAATAATAACTGGCATATGGAAAAACAACCAAATGCTTTCAGAATGTGTTGATAATTTAGGACAACAATCCAGTTGTCATATATAACGTGTACGAGTTATCCCCGCCTCAATTCGAGCCACGGTGTGGCCGATATTACTCCAAGTGTCTGTATTTTGTTTAATATGGACATAATTTTTAGCAAAAACAACTGTTATATGAAAATATGAACAAACGTATTCAGATTCTGTTGATAGTTATTCATTTCTTATGTATTTTATGGATAATTGATAATTAAATTATGTATGTATTCAATTATGAATTGAATTCTGGATTCCACATAAAAATTTCATCTAAATTTTAATTTGAATTATAAAGAAATTATGTATATTTATAATTACGTCATGAATTTTGATTTAATTCTGGATGTGTATTGTTCAAGAATGCATTATTTGTTAAATATGTATGAATTTGTTCTCTATATGTATGTATTAGTTTGTTATTGCCGGTATAGTAATTGCAAATGAGCAGAATGGATGTTGGTGTTCAAAATTGTAGTTTGGTGTGCAAAATTGGAGTTTGTTGTGAAAATTACAGGCTATTGTGCAAGTCAACCCCGCCTTAATTTGAGGCACTGTGTGGCCGGGATCACTCTATGTCTCTCTTTTTTGATTAAAATGGACAACATTTTAAGTACATACGTAAAAATGACCAAACGCATTTGGTTTTTGTTGAAACATTAGGAGAACGATCCAAGGGTCATATGTGACGTGTACAAATCAACCCTGCCTCAATCCGAGGTGTGGTGTGACTGGAACCACTCAAAGTGTCTGTATTTTGTTTAAAAGTGTCGTCAATTTAAGTGAAAACAAAAACTAGCATACGGAAAACCAACCAAATAGATTTTTATTGTGTTGATACTCTATAACAGTGGTCCATGGGTCATATGTGACGTGTACGAGTCAACCCCGACTCAATCCGAGATGTGGTGTGGTCGACACCATTCATAGTGTCTCTATTTTGTTTAAAATGGACAACATTTTAAGTGAAAACAACAACTGACATACGAAAAACTGACCAAATGCATTTGAAATGTGTTGATTCTTTAGGAAAATGATCCATGGGTCATATGTGATGTGTATGAATCAACTCTGCCTTAATTCGAGGCACGGTGTGGCTGGGATCACTCTAAGTGGCTCACTTTTGTTTAAAATGGACAAAATTTTAAGTACATACGGAAAACAAACCAAACGCATTCGGTTTCCATTGAAACATTAGGATAACTATTCATGGGTCATATGTGACTTGTTCGAATCAACGCTGCCTCAATCTGAGATGCAGTGTGGCCGACACCACTCAAAGTGTCTGTCTTTTGTTTCAAAAGGACATCATTTTATGTGAAAATCATTAACTGGCATATGGAATATCGAGAAATTTATTTCATAATATATTGATACTTTAAGAAAATGATCGGTGGGTCATTTGTGATGAGTAAAAGTCAACCCCGTTTAAATACGAGATGCGGTGTGGCCGGCACCACTCTAACTGTGTCTCTTTTGTTTAAAATGGACAGGATTATAAGTGAAAACAACAACTGGCATACAAAAAACTTACCAAACGCATTCAAAATCTATTGATAATTTATCACAATGATCCATGAGTCATATGTGACGTGTACGGGCCAACCGGGTCTCAATCCGAGTAGCGGTGTGGCCAAGATCTGTCTAAGTGTCTCACTTTTCTTACAATTGGAATACATTTTAAGTACATATAATAAACCGACCAAAAGAATTCGGTTTCCATTGAAACTTTAAGAGAAAGAACCATGGGTCATATATGACATGTACGAGTCATCATCGCCTCAATCTGAGGTGCGGTGTGGCCGACACCACTCAAAGTGTCTCTCTTTTGTTTAAAATTGACATCATTTTAAGTGAAGAAAACAACTAGCATATGGAAAACCAACCAAACGGATTCTGATTGTGTTGATACTCTAGCACAACAATCCATGGGTCATATGTGATGTGTACGAGTAAACCCCGCCTTGATCCAAGATGCGGTGTGGCTGACGCCATTCATAGTGTCTCTCTTTTGTTTAAAATGGATATCATTTTAAGTGAAAATAACAAATGACCTATAAAAAACTGACCAAATTCATTCAAAATGTGTTGATGCCTTAGGAAAATGATCCATTGGTCATATGTGATGTGTAAGAGTCAACCCCGCCTTATTCCAAGGCACGTTGTGGCCGGGATCACTCTAAGTGTCTCTCTTTTGTTTAAAATGGACAACATTTTAAGTACATACGGAAAACCAACCAAAGGCATTCAGTTTCTGTTGAAACTTTAGAAGAACGATCCATGGGTCATATGTGATGTGTACTAATCATTCCCGCCTCAATATGAGACGCGGTGTGGCCTATACCACTCAATGTGTCTCTCTTTTGTTTAAAAATGACTTCATTTTAACTGGAAACAACAACTAGCATATGGAAAATTGACCCAACGGATATTGGTTGTGTCAATACTCTAGCACAACGATCCATGGGTCATATTTGGTGTGTAGGATTCAACCCTGCCTCAATCCGAGATCCGGTGTGGCCGACACCATTCATAGTGTCGATCTTTTATTTAAAATGGACATCATTTTAAGAGAAAACAACAACTGACATACGAAAAACTGACCAAATGCATTCAAAATGTGTTGATGATTTAGGACAACGATCCATGGGTCATATGTGATGTGCATGAGTCAACCCCAACTTATCTTGAGTCACGGTGTTCCCGGGATCACTCTATGTGACTCTCTTTTGTTTAAAATGGACAACATTTTAAGTTCATATAGATAATCGCACAAACGCATTTGGTATCCATTGAAACATTAGAAGAACGATCCATGGGTCATATGTGACGTGTAAAAATCAACCCTGCCTCAATCTGAGATGCAGTGTGGTTGGCAGCACTCAAGGTTTCTGCCTATTGTTTAAAATTGACTTCATTTTAAGTGAAACCAACTAGCATATGTAAAACCAAACAAACAGATTTTGATTATTTTGATACTGTAGAACAATGATCCATGGGTCATATGTGACGTGTACGAGTCATCCTCACCTCAATCCGAGACATGGTGTGGCCGACACCATTCATAGTGTCTCTCTTTTGTTTAAAATGTACATCATTTTAAGTGAAAACAACAACTGACTTAAGAAAAACTGACCAAATGCATTCTAAATGTGTTGATTCTTTATGAAAACAATCCATGGTTCATATGTGACGTGTACAAGTCGACCCCGCCATAATCTAAGGCACGGTGTGGTCGGGATCACTCTAAGTGTCTCTCTTTTGTTTAAAATGGACAACATTTTAAGTACAAAAGGAAAACCGACCAAACACATTCGGTTTCCTTTGAGAATTCAGGAGAACGATCAATGGGTCATATGTGACGTGTAAAAATAATCCCCGCCTCAATCTGAGATGCGGTGTGGCTGGAACCACTCAAAGTGATTGTCTTCTGTTTAAAATTGACTTCATTTTAAGTGAAAACATCAACTAGCTTATGGAAAACAGACCAAACGGATTCTGACTGGGTAGATACTCTATCACAACGATCCATGGGTCATATGTGACATGTATGAGTCAACCCCACCTCAATCTAAGATGTTGTGTGGCCAAAATCATTCATAGTGTCTCTCTTTTGTTAAAATGGACATCATTTTAAGTGAAAACAAGAACTGACATACGAAAAACAGACCAAATGCATTCAAAATGTGTTGATGTTTTTTGGAAAATGGTCCATGGGACATATATGATGTGTACGAGTCAACCGCGCCTTAATCTGAGGCACGGTGTGGTCAGGATCACTCTATGTGGCTCTCTTTTGTTTAAAATGGACAACATTTTAAGTACATATGGAAAACTGACCAAACACATTAGGTTTCTATTGAAACCATAGGAAAACGATCCATGGGTCATATGTGACGTGTACGAAGCATCCCTACCTCAATCTGAGATGCGGTGTGGCTAGCACCACTCAATGTGTCTGTCTTTTAATTAAAATTGACTTCATTTTAAGTGAAAACAACAGCTAGCATACAAAAAACTGAACAACGGATTCTGATTGTGTCGATACTCTATCACAATGATCCATCGGTCATATGTAATGTTTACGAGTCAACCCCGCCTCAATCCGAGACGCGGTGAGGCCGACACCATTCATAGTGTCTCTCTTTTGTTTAAAATGGACATTATTTTATGTGAAAACAACAACTGACATACGAAAAACTGACCAAATGCATTCAAAATGTGTTGATGCTTTAGAAAAATGATCCATGGGTCATATCTGATGTGTACAAGTCATCCCTACCTTTATCCGAGGCACGGTGTGGCTGAGATCACTTTATGTTTCTCTCGTTTGTTTATAATGGAAAACATTTTAAGTACAAATGGAAAACGGACCAAATGCATTCTGTTTCCATTGAAACAATAGGATAATGATCCATGGGTCATATGTGATGTGTACGAATTAACCCCGCCTCAATCTAAGATGTGGTGTGGTCGGAACTACTCAAAGTTTCTATCTTTTAATTAAAATTGACTTCATTTTAAATGAAAACAACAACTAGGATATGGAAAATAGACCAAATGGATTCTAATTGTTTCGATACTCTAGCACAATGATCTGTGGGTCATATGTGACGTGTACGAGTCAACCCCACCACAATCCGAAACGCAGTGTGGCAGACACCATTCATAGTGTATTCCTTTTGTTTAAAATGGACATCATTTTATGTGAAAACAACAACTGACATAATAATAACTGACCATATGCATTAGAAATGTGTTGATTCTTTAGTAAAAAGATCCATGGATCATATGTGACATGTGCGAGTCAACCCTGCTTTAATCAGAGGCACAATGTGGCTGGGATCACTCTAATTGTCCCTCTTTTGATTAAAATAGACAACATTTTATGTAAATAAGGAAAACTAACCAAAATCATTTGGTTTACGTTGAAAGTTTAGGATAATGATCCATGGGTCATATGTGATGTGTAAGAATCAACCCCGCCTCGATCTGAGACGCGGTGTGGCGACACCACTCAAAGTGTATGTCTTTTGATTCAAAAGGAAATCATTTTAAGTGAAAACACCAACTGGCATACTGAAAACCGTTCAAAAGCATTCAGAATATGTTGATAGATTAGTAAAACGATCGATGGGTCATTTGTGATTTTCACGAGTTAACCTCGCCTCAATCCGAGGCACGTTGTGTCCGGTATCACTCCACGTGTATGTATTTTGTTTAAAATGGACATCATTTCTGGTAAAAATGTATGGTATACCAAAAACCGATCAAATTATGAATTGAATTCCGGATTCCACATATAATTGTCATCTAAATTTTAAATTTAATTCTAAATGAATTATGTATGTTTATGAAATCTAACTTAATAATGGAAGGGTATAGTTCTAGGATGCATTATATGTTAAATGTGTATGAATATTTTCTCTCTATGTATGTGTTAGTTGGTTATTGCAGGTACAATAATTGTATATGTCTGTGTCAGTTTACTGCAGGTACAATAATTGGATTGAAAATGAGAGGGAATTGAAATAACATAGTGAAACCAAATAACACATACATATAGAAAGTGTCTCGGGTTTATTAGAAATAGACAACATTTTAAATAAAAACAACAACTGACCTAAAGAAAATCGACTAAATGAATTAGGATTTATTTGAGACATTAGGAAAATTATCCATGGGTTATATGTGATATGTACGTGTCAACCCATCCTCAATACGGGGGGTGGAGTGGCTGGCACCACTCGAAGTGTCTCTCTATAGTTTAATATGGACTTCATTTTAATTGAAAACAACAACTGAGATATGGTAAGCTGACCAAACACATTTGGATTCTATTGAAACATTAGGATAACCATCCATGGGTCATATGTGATGATTACGAGTCAACTACGCCTCCATACGAGTCGCAGTGTGGCCGGGATCACTCTTAGTGTCCCTCTTTTGTTTAAAATGGACAACATTTTTAGTACATACCGAAAACTGACTAAATGGATTCTGATTGTGTTGATAATTTAGCACAACAATCCATGCATAATTTATGATGGGAACGATGCAACCCCACCTCAATCTGAGGCGTGGTGTGGCCGACACCACTCAATGTGTCTCTCTTTAGTTTAAAATGGACTTCATTTTAAGTGAAAACAATAACTGACATATTGAAAATGGACAAAAAGCATTCGGATTCTATTGAACCTTTATTAAAACCATCCATTGGTCATTTGTGATGTGTATGAGTCAACTCCGCCTCAATCTGATGCACGGTGTGGCCAGAACCACTAAAAATGTCTCTCTTTCATTTAAAATAGACTTCATTTTAAGTGAAAACAATAAATGAAATACGGAAAACCAACCAAATGCATTCGGATTCCATTGAAACTTTAGGAAAATGACCCTTGAGACATATGTGACGTGTAAAAGTCAACCCCGCCTCAATTCGAGGCCTGGTGTGGTTGGAAACAGTCAAAGTGTCTCATTTTTTTTAAATGGACAAAATTTTAAGTGAAAATAATAACTAGAATATAGAAAACCAACCAAATGCTTTCAGAATATGTTGATACTTTATAAAAACGATCCATGGGTCATATATAATGTGTACGAGTCAGCCCCGCCTCAATTCGAGCCACGGTGTGGCCAGTATTACTCCAAGTGTATGTATTTTTTTAAAAAATGGACATAATTTTTAGTAAAAATAACTGGAATATGAAAATACGAACAAATGTATTCAGATTTTGTTTATAGTTATTCAGTTTTTTATGTATTTTATTGATAATTGATAATTAAATTATGTATGTATTCAATTATGAATTGAATTCTAGATTCCACATATAATTGTCATCTAAAATTTAAATTGAATTATAAAGAAATTATGTATGTTTATAATTACATTATGAATTTTGATTTAATTCTGGATGTGTATAGTTCACGAATGCATTATATGTTAAATATGTATGAATTTGATCTCTATATGTATCTATTAGTTTTTTCTTGCAGGTATAGTAATTGAAAATGAGCAGAATGGAGGTTGGTGTTCAAAATTGGAGGTTGGTGTGCATAATTGGAGTCTGTTGTGAAAATTGCAGGCTGCTGTGCAATTTGCATAGCAAGCCTATGCCAACGGTTTGAAACCGTTGTCATAGGCTTGTAATAAGCCTTTCCCAAGATTACTATGTATTTTTTTTCCAACGGTTCTCTTTTAACCATTAGAAAAAACCATTCCCAACGGTTTTTATTTTCACCAGTTTTACCAACGGTTTACTGTAAACTGTTGGTAAAACTTATGCCAACGGTTTGGTTAAACCGTTAGCATAGGTTAATTTTACTAACCAACACCAACGGTTATTTGTAAACATTTGGGTTAAGTTTTCCCAATGGATTACTTCCCCATAGTTTTCAGAACCATTCGTATATGTAATACCAACGGTTCTATGGCCTTTCCCAATGGTAATGAACCGTTGGGAAAGTCCCCATTTCCAGTAGTGATAACATTGAGATGAGAAATACTTTACCTTCATCTTAAATATATTCTTGCATTTGATCATATTTTCATGTATAACAAAATTATATTCATTAATAAGAAATCAAAAAACATTATCTACATGTAATTTATTTATTATATCAGCATTATGTTTATTTATGACCTTTTTATGGGTTAATATATTCAATTTAATTATTTGGACGTATACGTTTTCATAATTTCCTTGATTATTTTTTTATATGTGTATGGATGTTCATGTAAAATGGAAACTGAAAACCATGAATGATATTTAGTGTTTTTAATGATAATATAGAAGGATACATTTTTTTATAAATACTTCATTTATTTTGAGAGATTATGTTTCATTATATAAAATTTTAATTATAAGATATTGGACAATTTTGATGGGATTCGGTCAACATGAAATCATTTTGGTTTATAATTTAATACCATATGTAACATAGGATTCCTAAACATTAAATATTATATATTAATTATATTATAATCTGTTTCAAAAATAAAAATGGTATCATGACCATAATTTCATTCAGTAATATAAATTGAAAACCCATCGTCCGTGCATTCAAATATTTTAACCATCTGGGGTGGTGGTTTTATTTTTTGTATGTAAGGATGTGGATGGATAAATGATGATGAAATATAACATTAGCATAAAAAATAATAGTATATTTATGGTACTGTAGTTTTCAAAAAATTTGTATGAATGGTCTTAATGAGAGAAAAAATAAAGAAACAAACTGGAAAGAAAAAGAGACGTTGAGAAATCCCTTATAAAAATCCAGCAGCCTAACAACATCAGATATAAATTCAATGAATATATTAATGAAGGAAAAAGAGGTATCTCATAATTCATAAATAATATGATCATTAAGTGAGATATTGAATTTCATATGACAAAATATTACAATTAGAATTTAATAATATTAAAAAAATTGGGCTTGAAAAAGAGATGGGTGGTAGATTCTGTTACTTTGTATAGTAACTCCCAAAACATGGGGGATGGGACCGTGGGGGCTTAAGGACACATTGGTAACCTCATATCATATTCAAAGGTATAGAATTATACTAGAATTTTAAATTAATTATTACATCATTATGATCTCATTAATCATACCTAAAACTCTAAACTCTATTTTCATTATTCATGATAAACATAGGTATTTTGTAAAATTCTCATAAATTCAGAATAAAATAATATTGATGTCGTGAATTAAAAAATAAACCCCATTTTTTGAAAATAATCTTCTAAATATGAATAATTTAAATATTATATAAAATAATAATTTAATCTAAAAATGACAATTTTACAACTATAATTTGTTATATATCACCTTGAAAAATAAATAAATATCACATTATGTTATAAAATTAAGATAATAAAATAATAATATGATTTACTATTCATAAGAGTAATTTCACTACTCGTATAGGTATTTTACAATTCACAAAAAATTATGTTTGTCTTATCAGAATCTAAATATCATACTAAAAGTAATTGTGTATGTCTGTTTTTTGAAATTCTAATCACATAGGTGGAAAAATTATGCTTACTACAAGTTTTTAACGGTCTCCTATAAGTATTTTTTTCACATTGACTCAGTGTTTAAATAATTTATGTTATCTACCGAATTGAAATTATTAAATGAGAAACATACCATAAAATATGGTTGTTTTGTATTCTTCCCTCCTTTGGAAATTCAGTCCTTGATATTTTTTTCATGTATAAATCCCTAAAAATATGTGGGTGGTTCTTCATCATTACATACACATGTTCCTCCATTTCTTCATCCCTTTTATAGTTTCTCCAACTATCCTTTACCAGTAGATTCATCCAATTTATCAATACTTTCTCTCTATTGTCAATAATCTTAATTGGCTATTCTCAGTAAGACAAGTCAGTTTCATGTTCAACTTTCTCATATATGAGTACATGTGTTGGGTCTGGGATGTACTTCTTTAACAATGATATGTGGATAACGTCATGAACTTTGGATGGATTTTGAGGCATCACTAGATGGTAAGCTACAACTCCATTTCTATCAAAAATTTCTAATGGTCTGATATACCTGGGGATCCATTTCCCAATCATACCGTACTTTAGGACACCCTTCCAGGGAGATTATTTTATAAGGACATGATCACCCAATTGAAATTTCAAATCCGTTCATGGATTATTTGCATAGATCTTCTACCTACTTTGGGATGCATTAATTTAGGATAGAATTTTCATTAACTTTGACATTGTCTCTTTAATTATTTCAGGAACTGTAAGTGTCTTTCCACCAATATTGTCCATATAAGATAGAGTTCAACATCTATTTCCATATAATGCTTAATATGGAACTATTTGAATACTATAATGGTAAATATTATTATAGAAAAACTAAAAAAAGGTAATTGTTAATACAATATACCTTGAATGTTAAGACATAATTATCTGAACATGTCATCCAGGTTTTGAATAGTCCTTTCAGACTGTCCCTCAGTGTTGGAGTGATAGGAAATCCCCATATGAAGCATAGTATCTGAATCCTTCAGGGGATTTTTCTATAATTCTGAATCAAATTGCTGATTAGATCAGGCAAAATCAATTGAGGTGTACCATGAACTCTTAAAAATTCATCAATGTAAAATATTTCAAGGTTCCCAAGTAGTATATCCTCTCTTATAGAATTGAAATTTTCAAAATTTGTATGATGATCAACAATTACCCATATTTCATCATTTGTTCAATGTTTCCTTAGTAGTCCTATAACAAAGTCCATTTTAATGTCATCCCACATCCACATTAAAAAATGTATAGGTTTCATGACCCCTCTAGGATGATGTCTCTTGGCCTTCACTTGTTAGTAAACTAGAAACCTTGACACATTCTCAAATATTTGATACTTTATATTTTCACAAAAAATGGTCCTTCAGATCTCTAAATATCTTGGTGATACCCTAGTGTATAAGGATATTGGATCAACGAGCATAATCTAATAGTTCCCTTTTTCACATAGGTACTAATGGAACACATAACTACTTTGCAACATTCAGGACACCATCCTCATACATGAGGTCTAACAATATTCCATCACTAATTGCGTTAATTTTATTTTATAGATTATCACAATTATATTAGTAGATTTTTTTCATCCCTTGTATATATGGTTATGATATAATTTGAAAAAGGATATATGTTTCCCCTTACATAACAATTCACATATCCATATTTACTAGATCCATCAATATAATATCTCTCTCAATCCTCCTTTCCATCTAAAGCCCATGATAATTCATGAATAATGAATCTTCACCATAGTTTCATTTATTGGGAAATAGTTTATTATACGATCACAATATATGAGTAACTTGAGCTATCTACATTGCCTAATATTGATTTATTTCTAGGTAGAAATGTATTTCAAACTGTTGTGATCCATATAGATCTAATATGATTCCCTATAGAGAGAGTGTCTCTATATTTTTTTGGAAATGAATACTACTGCAAACTCAAGTTTATGAGTTTGATAATTATTGTCCTGAATCATTAACTTCATTGATGTATAAGAAAAAACATTATCATATTTCAGAATGATGCAACCCCTACATTCATTGACGAAGAACTGTATTTCACAAACCCATTATTACTAGATGTGAGAGTCAAAATTGGGAAAATTGACCGAAATATTTTTAATTATTCAAACCATTCTATAAATTATTTTTTCCCAAACCAACATAACATGTTTACGTGTGAGCATGATTATCGGGATATCTAATCGGGTAAAATTATGAATAAAATGACGATAGTCACATGTTAATACAATAAAACTAAATACCTTGGTTATCATTGTTGGTGTGGGAAATTATTGGATTGACATTTTAATCACATGATAACTAAGATTCCTATATTAGTGAAAATATGTCCATGAAATGAAGATGATTAAATCCAAAATTCACACTTGATAAACATCCCATATTATATATTTCTTCTAATGATCCAAAAATGGTATTCAAGGTTTTCTTAGCGTTTTTTGTATATCAGTATATCATCGATAAATATCACAACAATGTCACTAAAATATTTCTTAAAAACTCTATTCATTAGATTCACTAAAATTGATGGTTCATTAATCGTTCCAAAAGAAATCATTGTAAACATCGAACACCCATACAGTTCAAAATTATTATTATTGGAATATCTTCCTTTTTCACACATATCTAAGGACATCCAAATCGAAGGTCAATCATTGAAAAATATTGGGATTTATAATGTTAATCAAATATATGAACAATGCAAGGAATATGGTACTTGTTCTTTATTGTAATAGTGTTGATCTCCCTGTATTCAATACACATTCTCATTGATCCATCAATCTTTTTGACAATTGGAACAGTTGATCCCCTTGGAGAAACACTATAGTGGATAAATATTTTATCAATCAATTATACTTGTTGTTTCTTGATTTTAACCATTGACACTATGGCAATTCCATAAGGAGTCTTTGATATATTTCATGAATTAGGAATTGATTCAATTTTGAATTCAACTTCTTGCTTTGGAGTATGTCCAGGTAAATCCTATAGAAACACATCAACATATTCTGTAACAAAAGGTACATCCTCATATGGAAAATTTCATTCCCCACTAATAGATATTGAGTTCTCAATATCCCCATTAATTTCATTCCAATGATATAATGGGGGAGGATTTAGATAAGAATCAGATGTTGAGGTTTCAACTCTAATGATAAGAGATTCTACATCATCCTGAAAAATTGTAACTTCCTTCTTCATATAAAATATTTTTTCATCGTGATATGAAATAAAATGAAAAATGATTATTATATCAAATTCAATCATGGGTATACTGATAAGATCAGCAGATAAGACACGTTTATAACCTATAATGGGAACTTCCAAACACATATTTATTGCATTTATACATCACTTATGAGTTTTGACTCATGAATCCTTTATTGAATCAATTTGTAGTTATATAATTTTCATGGAAAACTATAAAGATATAAAGGAATGTGATCATCCAGAATCAAATAAAGCCATGGTTATGCTTCTATGAGTCAATTAATGTACCTACCACCACATCATAACGAACATCAACCTCCATGGTTGTGATCATATATGCTTTCCCTTACAATCAAATACTTTTCTAAGGAATGTTTCCTTAGCATTTAGGACACTCATTTGCATTTTTTTTAAAATATCTATATTCCGAGCACTGAAAATCATACACTAGTTTCTACCACATTCATCAATTAGATCTGAGAACCCTTTTCACTACACATATTGAAAACACCCATTCCATTCAAACATATCCTATGATGATTCATTCCATAGTTATTTCATAATGTTAAATGGTTTGTTCTCATCGCCTTCTTTGGTGGTTAAACCTTTCCATGGTTATTAGAATACTTCCTTTATCATTATTTCCATTGAAAAAATTTTATCTACACAATTTTTTCTCTATTTTGATAGAAGACAAAACAATTTTATAATATGATGAAAATGATTGAGAGGCCAGTTCACCTAAAATACTTTATTTAATACCTTTAATGAAATGATCAATATTTTATTCTATGTCATGTATGTAATTTATGGCATACTTAGCTAGTCTTGTGAAGGTATCTTCATAATCCACAAAACACTATTCTTCCATTTTCGTTAAGCTAAGGAATTTCCTTGTCATATCAGTTCATTGTTAATGAGGGAAATATTTGTCAATGAATATTTCCTTAATTGTTCATCACTCGATATTTTCTATTTATTCTTCCTTCGTAGTATTCTAGATCAATGACCACCATTTATTAGCACCACCTTTGATTAAATATATTTACAGTAATATGTTATTATTTTCATTTTATCCTAATGCTAGAATTTTATTTTAATGTGGCCTGATCTATGGGTCATCTATCATAGGATTATATTTCCCAGTGAAATATGGGGGATTATGTCACATGAAACAATCCAACATAGGTGTAGCATGTTTATACATCACTACCTGAATAAGTTGTCCCAATATGGTCATGATCTGATCCACTAACACGCTGACTGCGTTGACTTGCTTGGTAGGGAAATCCCTATAATTTATGTCGTATTGATTCAATTTCATTCACTAGTATTGAAAACTAAAGCATGGAATACACTAAATTTAGTTATAATGCATTATTTTTATCTAACAAACTCTTATAATAATTTCAGAAATTATGAACATGTAATAACATTATCATAAATAGGGTTTCTATATACATTTAAATTGATCATACTGGTTTGTAAAGAAAATCTGAATTTTCTTTAGAATATACCATGAGAGTGTCAAACATGGAACACATTAAGGTCTGTTTTCGTGTACCAGGATACCCCAATAAATCTAGAGAGTCCATGTCATAGTTGTTAATCCCAGGTACATCAATTCCAGGACCACATCCACTTGTAATATCCAGACAAGGGTTTATTTACATTGAAGACCCACATAGTCCCTACCTTATCAAATTTCTAGGATTTTACTCTATTCTTATCCTAAAAGTATATCTTTTGGATATTTTACCTATGTTATGTTTCCTATATCTAGCTATTATGGTTTCTACAAAACTTACCCTAATACCAACTATAACTTCTAGGCCCCTACTGCCCAGATCCTGTGCATTACATTATTACAATGGCAAGATAACTTGGAATAAAATCCCTAAGGGCAGATGAGTTTAGAAATATATTAGAAACTATATATATACATGGATAACATTTTACATTGGGAGAATAAAACAAAAAATTGTACGTAAAAAAATCTAATAAACTACATCATGAAAACTCAATAAATGATCCCTTATTGATAACATGTGAAATGAAAACAAATGAAAGAGATGATCTACAATTCTGTTTAAGTGTTACATATATCATAAGATTAAGTCAATAATATTTGAAGAATAATGAATTCGTCAAAATCAATGAGGCAAGGTGAATAAATGCTAAACAAACGACATCAATAAAATTAGAATGATGAGGCATCCATAGATTTTTTCACAGTGAAAAACACATGGAATGTAATAACTGTATAATGAATAAAGTGAATTATTATTATAGGGACATCCAGTATCTGCAATATGAACCGTCATTCGATCGATATTGATCAAGTCTATGGGTAAGAAACCATTTGATTTTTTTGAAACAGACTCAATGGTTTTTTCTCCAACTGATTTGTCTCGTGAGACCTATCGATGCGTGAATGGTCTATAAAGGGACCCACCCATAAATTATATTACAACAAATTATTTATAACAATATTTAATACAAAATCAATATTTATCTTTATTATCTATATTGAGTAGAGGTTGAATATTCATCAATATTTCCACTGTTAAATCAATATTCAACATAAACAACTTTTGAAAAATGGTATAAAGATAACTCAATATTCTTGTCCATGTAACAAGAATATGGATATATAAATTAATTAAAATTTCAAATGAAGACGGATAGGAAAGGGGTGATATTTACACTAAATAATAATTATTAGGTGTACAATACCTAGTAAATCAATATGTAATGAAAGAATTTCCCATACAACATTGCAATCAATCAAGTTAATAATCATCAAGTCATTCACTGAATACCATGTATATAAATTGAACCGTGTCATTATATATAAAATCCTATTAAATATTCACCACATATAGTAAATAGGCGGTGAATAGTGGAAATCTCAAAGAAATAAATGTGAGATGATAGACCCCTTTCCTTAAGCCCTAATTTTTTCTGCACTTGATTTTAATGTCATTAATAATGACATTAGATTCATATATTATGAATTAAATAACCTTTACTACACGTTATTGACTTATTATATATTCCTTAATTTCAATTATGGAATTTTTAATGGGTTAATATATTCAATTTCATTATATGAGAGTGCATGTTTTCTTAGTTTTCAGGACAGTTTTTCTTCAATAATATTATGGAAGTTGGTGTAAAACTAAATCATAAATAATTGGTTTTTGAAGTTGTTAATGATAATATATAATGTTAAATTATTATATAAATCATTTCATTATTTAGGGAGAGGATGAATTCATATATAATTTTTTAATGATAAACAGTTGGATTATTTTGAGGGGTTTACAATCACCACTAACTAATTTTTTATAATTAAATAACATATGTAAAAAATTATTACATAATATTAAATATGATATAGTAAATATATAATTACCTGGATAAATAATAATAATATATTCATGACAAGAATTCTAGATGGTAAATAATTTGGAAACCCTTCATCCATGAATGTGAAAAATTACCGCATCTGAAACGATGTTTTTATGTATATAAGGAGGGGAAAGAAAAGATGACGATGAATTATTATATTATAAAAAATACATTATATTAAACATATTAGAGTTATCATACCTTTTGGATGAATTGTGTTGAGGAGAGAATATGGATAGAATAGAACTTGTAAAAAAACAGAAGTTGAGAAATCCCGTAAAAAAATTTGACTCCCTAATGACATCACATAAAAATTCATAAAATATTTTTATGGGAGAAAAAGGGTTATATCATAATTAATACATAATACAGATAGTAATGGGGATATTTAATGACATATCCCAACATAATCCTGTTGAAATTAAAAAATAATAACGTAGAAATAGTTTTTGTAAAATTGAAATGTGGTAGATTCCCTTACCTCGAAGTGTTACAACCAAAATATGAATTTTGGGACTTTAGGGGACTGAGGACACCCTGAGAGGACTCATATAGTTATAAAACAACTATTTTTTGAGGATATTGAATTTTTAATGAAATTAAATCATGGAAGGAGTTTGTAATTATTGTTAAAAAGTGAGTGTTCATTATAAAATTTAAATGACACCTTATTAGTGGTTTTTGAAAAACCATACACTTGCTAAGGCTATATTACCATGGTATTGGCCAGTTGGGACACTAAATAATTTATTTTAATTAAAACAAATATTCTAGTATTTTATATTAATCATTTCATCGTTTTTATGTAGTTAGTCATATCAGAAACTCAAAACTGTATTTTTACTATTCAAGATAAAAAGTAATTTATAAAATTTCCATAAATACAGTGTAACCTAAAATCGATGATTTGAATTGAGAAAAAAATCCTTTTTGTGAAAATAATATCCTAAATATGATTTATTTAATTTTTAAATAAAATCATAATTTCTTCCAAAAATAACAATTTTTTAAAACTAAAATTCGTTTTATATAACCTTGAAAATTGAATCAAGATGTCATGATCTTATAACCTTGAGACAATAAAATAATAATATGATTTACTATTCATAAGTTTGACATTATAATTCATATTACTATTCATAAGGTTATGTTACTATTCACCAATAATTATGTTTTTCTTATCAGACTCTAAATATCTTACTAACCAAAAATATGTATGTTTATTTTTCAAAAATAAAATTACAGAGGTGGAAAAATAATGTTTTATTAATTGTTCATAACTATTTAATATAACTAACTGTTTTTTCATAAATAATCAGTGTTTCATGCATTATAAGATATTTAATGAATTATTATTATTTGTGAAGAAATATGACATAAAATATTGGGGTGTTATACATGGCCTGATATGTCAAGGAAGCAAAGATTATCAGTAATTTATTGTGCCTTTTTGGATTTCCATTCCATGACTATTCCATTCCATATATGATAAATTTCAATACATCATGACATTAAATATGTGTGCCTTTTGTTATATATGTTTTATTGGTTAATGTTTCTTATAATAGATTGATAATCTCAATAGGAACCTATCGTACGTTCAGTAACATAAATAGTGTTCTTGTTTTATAGCCTATAGAAGACACCATAAAATTCCAATTATGGAATGATGAGTCGGGGATTATTGGTCTCATTGACTGGAACATTAAATTTTTGGAATTAAATAGACACCACATTTCTATTTTTAATTTTTAGGGGACATTGTAAATTTGAAATGGTATTCTATCTAATTCAAGCATTTAATTAGAATTTTATTATAAATCTGAATTACTATAAAATTGTAATTCTGATATGGAAATCTCAATCTTAAATATAGTTAAATTTTGAAATTAATAGTGTATATACTGGGAACCATTCTAATAAATATATAGCTTGACTTAACTCAACATTAGAGTCAGTAGTAGGTAGTGCCTCCCATACTTCTTATGATATTTTTTGTTACATAGTTAGGGCTTTAGTATCAAGTAAAGGGGCATGTCTTGTTTATAGAAAGCATAACACCTTAACTATTTGTGATTGAGTTGTCACCGAATATTTTCGTATGCATGGGGTTTTAATTTGAAGAGATATTCCAACGTGAAGACATCCAGCCATGCAATTGGAGGGTAGTGACAACAATGATTTAGAGGTGGTTGGCCTGGATCCACCAATATAGTCAATTTAGTTCAACATGTGGAACATCCAATTATTATTTATGTGGGTGATGATTCCCAATTTCAAGAGGGTGTTCAATGATTTATGTAGACCGTTCCGGGAACCCCATAGCCGTTCACTTCTATAGAGAGTAGATGTATCTGTTCCAACTATATCATCAACCAAAATATACAGTGGATAGTGGTTCATTGGATAATGAATTATATATTGAGACTTTTTTATCAATTTTCTTTCTTCTAAAAGAGCATATAGAAATGGTAGTGATGATTTCCTTGTATATGATATAGTGAATATCTATGAGTTTTTATGATGGTTTGAACCATGATTCTATGAATCATGATTTGGTTTAGAGATATTTCTTTTCCAAAATTTATAAATTCTTCTTCCAGAGACAATGAGAAGGAAATAGGATAGTTGTTTTATGTGTATGGAGAAGGGTATGATGATCGTTATGGTGTATTTTGATAAATCCTTATATATTTCAGAGCATTTCACCTATTTATCTTACTGCTAACTATATATGGAGATACACTTTGATGATGGTCTCAAGAATGTTGTTCAATCATAGGTGAACATGTTTTGGGTGAATAATATAACAGGGGCATGGAATCAGGAATTGATAGTGGAATCAAAATTGAGAGATGGTAGGGTGTTATAGTAGGGTAGTGCAGCTTCTATATCTAGTGGGACGGTCTAAGGTGGTAGGAAGTGACATGTTGAGGCTTCTCATTAGGTTAATTCCAACTAGGGTGTGAGTGATAGTATTTATATCTTACGTCATCAGAGTTTAAGGCGAGGAAACATATAGAGACAATGTGATATAGACCTATTTATATGATGGTATTACATAATGATATTCCATATATTGAGATTTGGTAGCACATATCTTCATGTAACCAATGAGAGATGGTAAGTGCTAACTCCCTGTTTATGATAGTCCTCATCAATGTCTCATTAGTTTGGGACTAGAGTACTACTATCTAGTTAGGTCGAGGTGGTGGTTGTGGATATGGTACCCAGACACATTAGCAATAGAGAAGACAAGCACAGTGAATCTAGATAGTATAACAGGCTCATGGTTTAGGCCAAATATATATTGAACAATTAATAACCATGGATAAAAGTGTCGGACCATCTCCCATGAGAGGTACTATTCATGTAGCCTCTACATTATTTTCAACTATTTTTTATATATGATAAAATCAATCATTCACCTCTATACCAATTAGGGGATCCATGGACCTGATTTTCAATTATCTAGTTGAATGATAAAACATGATACACTATTATGGATTTAATAGGAGAGTGAACATTAGTACAGGGAGTTCCAACCTGAGTTTAGTGGGTGTATTTTAATATGGGACCTCTTCGTGCTTGGATTAGAGGGTTTAATGTAATTCTCATAGTAGATTTAGTAGTTCTCTATACTTGTTTCATTGACTTCTATCACCATATGTAAACCATCACATACCAAAGGGTAGTTTATTTATTCAAAATTGTGAATGGGATGACCTGGTAAGTCCATATGGACCCTAGAATCATGGTATTGGACAAAAAATATCCCATATTACATGATTATTTAATGATGAATAGGGAACAAGTTATGTGAACTTCTCATCATTATGTGATCTTTTTTGGTCCATTTTCATGAATAAATTCACTGTACTACCTCCATAGATATAGATATATTTTTCCATCATAATAGTTCTTGGTGGTTTACCAATATCAATTCCTCTTTATAGGATGTCTAAAATGGATTTGTAGGTGTTCAAGAGGTATCTAGAGTACTTATAGGAAAAAGTGTATATACAAAAAAATACATATAAATGAACTTAGCAAGTCCTTTTCACCATGAATGATGATGGAAGCCTCATGATATGTGTGGATTAAAAGAAATTAACATACTTTATGGTTAAAAACGTATATCCTTTACCATGGAGAGAGGATCTCTTTAACCATCTTAGAGGGTATCATTTTATTCAATCACTGATATGATATCAAGTTCAAATTTGTTTCATATTAAACTGTCACACATAACCAGTAAAAATTTCGATTGATGTTCTATTATTTATGACTATCTAGTTATTTCATTCAGTATCATAAAAACTCTAGCAGTTTTCACAGAACTGATGAATATATTTTTCTAACCCTATCCTGATTCGTTTGTCCTAGTATTCATGAATGATATCATGGTGTATTCTCACACATCACATAACCATGCAAAAAATATTCATATCATTTTTGATACACAAATTGAGCATAATTTATATGATAATCTCACAAATTTCCACAACCTGATGGTAATATTAACTTCTGAGTTCATGTTATCTAGAAGACATGAGTATCAACTTTCCCAAATAAAGTGAGAACTATTTTTTTGGGGGGAATCAAAATAGTATATTTGATATAATGTGTTTCTAAGGGATAACATATTATTATAATCATCTTCTATCGTAATTACCATGCTTAAACAATCTTTTTATGGGATTCATTAAGAAGGTGGTGACTTTTGTATGATCAGATACACATGAGACCGATTTTCAAGAGCTCAAATGGCGAACAAATTCAATGCTAGTGCTTATTATTCTAAATAAAAACATAATAAATATATTTTATTTTTTTAATCGGTTATCAGTCATGTATAATTTTAGATACATGAGGTGAATTGTTTGGCATATGATACTTATCAATTGAGTATACTTGAGAGGAACTATCAGATGAAATACCCTAAGATAGTCAATATTGTTTACACCTTGATTTTTTAGAGGAATTTAATATTTGTATGAAATTTTGGGATTTTACAGGCCACAAAGTCCTCAAATACATATTTACATATAGTGATTTTAATAATTTGTAGACATGTTAGGATTCTTATATCAAATAATTTGATTTTGAGTAATCTGTTACCCCTAGTAAGGGAAAATATTGTAACAAATTATATTATATGAAAGTGTCATGAATATGTAGTTTTAGTGGCTAGTAGTGAGTGCATCTTTATGGCCATATTTTATGAGATACACTTGGAGGTGTATGACAGTCTCGAAATGAAATTTATATCAACTATGGAAGTGACATACACAATTCTATTTTTGGGGAGTTTAACACAATTGTCATATTTTGAGTGACTAGTACTATGGGAGTGAATGGAAGGAGACAACCAACCTCCTGGTAGGAGGGGAGCCACCAATACATGGTCAAAATTGGGTTCCAGTAGACAAACATGAGGAGTGGATGTGGACATTTCATACATCATAATGGTATTAAATACATGTGTAATCAGTATGTATTTGGATTTATGACACTAGTAATGGTGGTTGAGTATGCGATGAGATTATGTTTTTTTTTCTGAGGTGGTCAACCTATCAGTAGGTGGAGTTAGAACACCGGTGACTAGATGAAAATTTACAATCGAATCCAATTCACCAGGAAAAATTGGAGGATTTTGAAATAGATTTTGTGAAAAGTGCAACGAGGTAACAAAGAGATGGTAATTTTATATGGGTTGTTGTAGATAGTCTCATGGAGGTCTCCCAATAACTTCAAATCAAGGAGACCTTCTCAATAGATGATATTTCGAGACATTATATCCATTATATTGTGAACCATCATGGGGTTCGAAACATGATGGTATAGATTTGGCACATATGGTTTACATCATGTTTTAAATAACGCTTATAGAGTTAATAGGGTACATGAGTGCCTTTGAGCAATGCATACCACACTCAAACTAATGACTAGTCAAAGTACACAATAAAATTGATAGTGGAAATTATTAGATATTGAGTTCTTGATATTTGAATTATTTAGGAGAGTCACATACCCCAGGTTTAGTTATCCTTCAATAATATCCTTCAGGTCAATATAATTTTGAAAC
This sequence comes from Viscum album, assembly GCA_963277665.1. Classification (NCBI taxonomy): domain Eukaryota; kingdom Viridiplantae; phylum Streptophyta; class Magnoliopsida; order Santalales; family Viscaceae; genus Viscum; species Viscum album. The sequence goes on along the minus strand of OY728158.1, from coordinate 154,381,660 downwards.
CATAGGAGGATTTGTATGGTAGGCTATGCTAATCACCCCTGTGCAAGCTAGATGTAGGTGTGGAAATATTACTCAGACCGAATCTCATGAAATAGAATTTAGAGTAGGTAAAACTTATAAGATATTTCATGTGTACTACATTGTCCAAAAATAAATCATACACTAATCACAATAAATTACCTATAGAAAACATTCTTGGGGATCATGTCTTTTTACATATCGCTCTAAGGCTTGGGAAAAGATGGATTCCGAGAGAGGGTATGATTTATGAATGATATGTTGACATGTTAAATATTCATAATAGAGATAGTATAGAATTATATTGGTTTTAGATTCACGACCCGTCCGCGGGGAATGTGTCGTGACTACCCCAAGCCCGCCTTCCATAGGCCATGGGCCGAAGACTAGCACCAAAGGCTTAAATCCCAATTAAAAGGGAAGTCATTGCCTTTATATAGTAAACAAACACAACAGAGTACTCAACAGAAGTAAGCACTAAGTAAAACTATATACAAAAGCAAGTGCTGAAAAGAATGGGGGCTGGAAATACAAGCCCAATAGTGATTACGACACAACTGAAAGACTAGAACAATAGCTACAAAACAAAACATCAACCACTGAGTCATCATCTGGGAATCCCACCAGAAGGGTGGGAACAGATGGTCTCCATAGCGCCTCGGGTCCATCTATCTGCTTCGTGTACATCCAACTGAGGGGTCCACCTTCGGGTACTGTCCAACTCCACAAGTCTCTACCACGATCATTGTTTTTCGTCGTCTTCATGCAACACAACGTAGTGCGGGCATAGACCATGCAGGGGTGAGTATAACAATACTCATTAGGGACCCCGAGAGCCCCGAAGGACACCCAGAATCCATGAAGGATAAATCACAATGGAAATATACAATAAAGAAGTATCAACTAACTCTACTTAGGTATATTCTCATACATATACCTAAGTCATCAATTCATGTTCGGATCTAACTCTAGAGCCCAAGCACAAAACAGTCAACACAGGAAAAAAGTCAATCACACTGATGGCAATGATTGAAAGTCAAGACTCAGCTCACACAGATATACAACTCACGAAGAGGGGTGGAGATGATTAGATGTAGCCTCTAAATCTTCTCCTCTACCGAACCCACGTAGGATCCTAGTACAGAAGTCGTCACTGCTGAACACACGAAGGATCCAAGTACAATAGTCATCACTGCCGAACCCACAGAGGATCCAAATTCAGTAGGCATCACTGCCAAACCAATGCAAGATCTAATTATAGTAGTAATCATAGCCGAACCCACGGAGTATCCATGTAATGTAGTCATTGTGGTTGTACCCATAGAGAATCCCAGTACGGGAGTCGTCGTAGTCGCAGCCAGCTCTAGGGTTCCCACACATAGCACACTCGATTCTGGGAGTGTCCTCACCTCAAGGAAATGGGTAGATACATCAAATATCATTAAGTCCAAGGTTGATGTATCCTGAAATTCCATCTCATCAAAAATAACCCAACGCGACAGACGACACGTCAATCGGATTCCCGGTCTGAAAGATATTGGATTTTCATTCAAGGGGCCCGATTAGATATACCCTCATTCCAATCCCAGACATTTTCCAAAGTTGTCCAAATCTCACATAGAGTATATCAAAAGGTGTGCTTCATCGCGAGGGTCCCAATTTTGCAGACGGCGCATCGATCAGAGGCATGGTCTTATAGATATTTATATTTATGTGAAAATAGGCCCGACCCATTAAGCCTAGTGGGCTGGGGGTCGGGTCAACCCAGTTTTGGACGATCTGTCCCGGAAGAGGGTCAGACCTTCCAGATGAGTCGCACGGAATGGCATGGTCGGGCCCAGCATGGAACTGTGTGACCCCGCAAGGTGTAGCCCGACTGGTCGAGCGGCTCAGCCCGGGTGGCTGAGCGGTCGGAAGGGTGGGCCGCATTACCGAACCGGCGGTGTTGGGCGGCATCGCCCTCCCAACAGACATTCCGATGACAACCGGCCTTAATGGCGCGAGTGGCCTACACGAGGGGGCCATGGTACCTTCATTGTGGAGCCCTCCTGGCGCCATGGCACTTTCATCTCGGTCGGATGACGAGCCAGCCGTTTCACTGACGAGCAGCCCGCAGAGTGTGGGCCACGATTCACTGCAGCATGGTATCCCTTGTGGCGCTATGGTCTCTTCAGTACTACCAAAATTAGCCGGCCGGTTCTTTATTTTCCATGTGGCATGCGATTGTGGGTCAAGGTTCTTCCGCACGCGGCCGGCACGCGGCCGCCTCCTTCGCTCTCCACCACCTCCATTCGCCACCTACTCACTTTGGAAATTAAATAAACAAGAAACGATGGAGGGCCATCAGGACGTGTTTGTAAAGACCCGTAAAATTCAAATGAATTTTTTTTAATTTTCTTTAGAATTTTACAAGAGCGCGGTTTCTGACGGCACCTAATTCTGAGGCCCGGTGTACCCGGAATCATTTTCTGATGTTTGGCTCGGGTACGTTCAGTGAACGAACGGGTGGGAATTTCTATCTTTTGAACCGGTGCCCGGAATCGAATTACGAGGGCACCGATGAACTCGCAACACCGATATTCACTTAAGGAGTCCTTTTCCGAGGTTGCGTTTTATGCGGGAAGAATGTTAGTTTTAGGGGAAATTAGAAGAAGTTAAATAAATAGTGGAACACAATTTATTTTTAACATTGTTGGTTATTTTCTCCCAAAGGGAGTTAGAGGTGGGACCCACATCCACATAACCTCCATTTAGAGGATTAAGTGTGGTGGGGCCCACACGAGCCCTAACTCTTCAACTTCCCTTAAATTCCCCAATAACTCCACTTTAATTAATTTTGACAACTTCTGTTATTAATTAAGATGAGTTATTGAATTTCAAACTTTTGAAATTCAAAGAGGTTAGAATGTTGTAAATAAAATAAGGCTTAGACTTATTTTATTTTGGTTAGTATATTTTGTCACCGTGAGAGGATTTGGAAGCATTCTTCATCTTCTTCAACCTTGACGAAGAACGCGAAGAACACTTAGGCTCTGACGAAGAACGTCGTCACCATAGAAGAGAAAGACGTGTCATCTCCTCTCTTCCTCGCAGCCGGTGTGTTTTCGATGATCGATGACGCAGCTTCTTTCGATCTTCGTCCCGTGTCAACGAAAGAAGACGCCGATTCCTCCTCGGGCTTTCTCCGTCAGCTTACGAAGCTTCTCCAGCGACGTTACCTCTTCAGACGTACCTCGACTTCAACAGAATCGACGTACGATTACCGCGACGCCCGACCTTTGCGACGCTTGTCTTCCGCGGCTTTTTGACGTGCTCCGCTCTTGAAAATGAGGTAGGGGATTATTTGTTATTTATTTAATTATTCCGTTCTTGATTCTGGCATGTCGAACATCGTGGTTAATCGAATAAATGTTATAGTTTAACAAGAGGGGGCCGGGCCGCACAAACACGGCCTAACCCCCTCATTTGTTCATGATTGTTTCTTGTAAATGGAACGGGATGGCGTGGTGCCGTCGCACCATGCGGGAATGACACGGAAAGTATTGCGCGGCACCGTCGCGCCGCGCCGTGGAATGAAATTCAAGAACGCGACGCTGTCGCGCCACGTTGGAGGAAATCGAAGGCGCCACGGCCAGAGCGGGGCCGCGGCGGAGAGGCGCGGTGCCGTCGCACCGCGCCGGACGACAAGGGTCGCGACCGGTTCCAGGCTGCGGTGGAGCAAGGTGACCGGCAGCCATACGGGCCGCCGGTGTCGGAGCCGGATGGGGACCGGCCACCGCCGGTCCCCTTGAGAGGGATCCGGCCGTCCAGGTCGGGCCGGCCGGAAAGGATAAATCTGGGGGAAATAAATTCCCCCGGCCAGCTCAACGGCCCCCCATAATGAGGGGGGGATGCGGTTACGCAAGGGGGGCATGAGCCCCCCTGTTGTTTTCAATCAGCTCGGCCGAAGCCGAGCTGGCAGCGCGCTGGGTGCGCTGCCCCCAGCTGGACCGGCTCCCGGCCAGTCTGCCAGGCTGGGCCGAGCCCAGCCGCGCCGGGCCGCGCCGCGCCGGGCCAACCCTTTCCGGGGCGGGTCGACCCGGTTCGGGCCAACCGGGGGGTCTTGGGCCAGGTCGGCCCGGGCCCGAAACCCCTGATATCGAACTGTTTGGGTTCAAATTACTATAATTCGGGCTACGGACCTCCAAACGATGCGCCGTCAGCGGCGATGCGATCCTTGGATCGAGTCGGTTGTTTTGGTATATTGCACTCAAGGTTTTGAAATACTTTGAGTTCGACCAGGTTGGTTCGTACACGAAACCAACCGGGCCCTCGGAGCGGAAACACTCATATCTTGAGCTACGGATGTCCGATTGACGTGCCGTCAGCTTTGCTGACTTCCTCTTAGCGAGACAAATCTTTTGGCATAATCCTCCCAAGGTTTGGACGTAGGTGGAGTACGGTCAGGCTGGTTTTGCCTTAAAAACCCAACCGGGCCCCTGGAACGAAAAAGCCAATAACTCTCAGACCGGGCGTCCAATTGATGTGTAGTCTGTTGCGTTGAGTTCCTGTTGATGATACGGAACTTTTGGATACATCAACTCTGAACTTTGTGACAGTTGATGTATCAGCCTCTCGGCTCGTGGAGCAGACCCTCCCGAACGAGCTTGTTGTGTGCGGGAACCCTAGAGCTGGCTGCGACTGCTACTGTGACTGTGATGACGACTGTGCAGAGATCCTTAGTGGATTCGACGATGACGACTACAACACTCAACGATCCTATGTGGATCAGTGCTACCGATCCTGTGTAGGACAGATCCTGTGTGGGTCAGCGCTCAGCGGTCCTGTGTGAACCAGCGCCTACAGATCCTATGTGGGTCCGATCCTGTGTGAGTCTTTGCGGGGGTTAGTACCTATCGATCCTTTGTGGGTCCGATGATTTAGATGGATTAGTGATCATCTCTATCGTCTTCGAAGATGTATACATGTGTGAGTTAAATCCTGTTGCTTTCCTGTGTGGATTTTGTTGTACTATCCTATGTGGATTTCGTTTGCTTCCATGTGTGGAATACGTATACTTTCCTGTGTGGACTGAGTTGTACTTGGGCTCGGAGGTTGGAGGGTATTGAAATTGATGACTTAGGTATATGTATGTCCATATACCTAAGCAGTATCGGTTGTTACTTTGTGATTGTATCTTTCCTTTGTGGTTTATCCTTTGTGGATCTCGGGAGACCTTCGGGGGTCTCGGGGTCCCTACTGAGTAGCTTATACTCACCCCTGCACGGGCTATGCCCGCACTACGTTGTGTTGGTTGCCGACGATGAACAACGTTGATCGTGGTTGAGGCTTGCAGAGTAGGGCGATACCTGGAGATGGACTATTGGGCGGGACGTACTCGGAGCGGACGGCGGGACCGGAAGAGCAGTGGAGCTATTTGTACCCACCCTTCAGGTGGGATTTCTAGTGGACATCTCGGTGTAGCGGCTTTACTCTACAGTTGTTGTTTTCCCTTTTGAGTTGTACTTTACAGTTGGGCTTGTATTACCGGCCCCTTTTACTTTCTGTACTTACTGTTGTACTCAGTTTTTACGTAGTGTTTACTTCTTCCTCTTGTACTCTGTAGTGCTTGTTTACTTTACAAAGGCAATGCCTTCCCTTTTTATCGAGATTTACGCCTTGGTGCTAGTCGCCAGCCCCTGGCCTATGGAAGGCGGGTTTGGGGTAGTCACGGCACGGGCCCCGAGGACGGGTCGTGACAAATTGGTATCAGAGGAGTTCAGTTCTACCGCGAACTCTGATCTTTTCTATGTTAAGCAATAGTGTTTAGCATATTGAGTGTGGTTATCAGTCCAGGGAGTCTAGTGTTGGTGCGGCGGCCGACGTATCCGTACACCAGGACCCTGACTTCTGATTTCTGACATAATGCACGAACACATTGATTGCGTGTGTGTTTCAAGTTTTCTTTGTGATTACTTTGTATCAGCTCACCAGGTATACTGTTCTGACCGTGGTGCACCTGTTTCCTTTTCAGGATGGCCACACGACGGCAACGATCTAGGGTTCCGAGAGTCGAGCGTGATGACAGCCCACCGAGCGACGAGGCCTTGGTGCATGGCAGTTTGTCAGTAGTGGCACCGGCGGTAGCACTACCCGTCGAGCCACCGATACTTCCATCACCAGCCGCTGACGATGCACGTCGCCTCAGCGCACTGCATGAGTTTCAGCGCCAGTGACCGCCCAGGTTTCGTGGGGAGACGGACCCCCAGGCAGCCGAGGACTGGCTGGAGGCAGTTGTACGAGTTTTCAGGATAGTGAGGACACCAGCAGACCTCATGGTGATCCTCGCTGCGAGCCTACTGCATGCAGCAGTGGGCCGATGGTGGAGCATGATGCTCCAGGTGCACGATGAGGCATCTCTACTTTGGACGGACTTTGAAATCCTCTTCCACTCGGAGTTAGTCCTAGCCACCCTCCATGCAGTGCGCATTCAGGAGCTTCTTCAGCTGCGGCAGGGCAGCATGACGGTCGCACAGTACTCCGAGAGATTTAATGATCTCTCACGCTACTCAACTGACATGGTACGAGACCCATTCTTCCAGGCCCGGACCTTTGAGTAGGGTTTGAGACACGAGATCAGGGCATCGCTGATCTCCCTCAGCATTCCAACTCAGACATGAGTACTGGAGCATGCCCTTTTGATCGAGAGTTTTCTTGCTGAGTCTACACCAGCGCTGAGACCCACTGCAGGGTGGCACGTAGCGGAGTCTTCTGCAGTAGGAAGTCGACGGATGACTCAGGGGTCCAGACAGACCAGACCCTCAAGCAGACTACCTCAGGACACAGGCTCTGCAGTGCGGGGAACACAGCGCGGAGCCAGTCTTTCGAGAGGCAGACAGTGCTACTCGTGCGGCGGGCAGGGCCACATGGCTCGTGACTGCCCGACTCTCCGTACCGAGGAGAAGCAGATGGTTGAGGGACCACCGAGGCAGAGGCAGAGGGTCGACCGTGGCGGTCCGCGGGGAGGAGGCGGATGAGGGAGAGGAGCTGGCCGAGCAGCAGGTGGTGGACGACTCTTTGAGGCTCTACCACCACCACCACCAGGAGGTCCACCCCGACCACAGGGAGCTGGCGGGCAGAGACAGGCACAGCTCCAGGCAGGAGAGGCCTACGACCACGGCGTGCCAGAGATGATTCGAGGAACCATCTGTGTCTATTCCACCCTTGCTGCAGTACTTATACACACAGGAGGGAGTCACTTTTCATAGCCGCTGCCCTTGTTCGGAGCTCGGAGATTCCGACAGAGCCATTGGCTCGATCCTTATGGCTAGAGACTCCTACGGGAGCAGACTCGACGATTACGCACTGGTTCTGGCAGTGTGAGATTACTCTAGGAGGCGAGAGCTTCGGCTGGGATCTTCTTGTAACAGCGTCGAGGCCTTACGACGTCATCTTGGTCATTGATTGGTTATCTACGGTCCATGCACAGATCGAATATTTTAGGTGCAAGGTGCGATGTGTACGAACCGACGGGAGCAGGTTCACCTTCACCGGCGAGAAGGGAGCCTTTGCAGCACAGGATGGACTTCCGCGGAGGAGGGGACAACCCATCACTAATCAGTTGGTTAGCCTCATCCTAGGAGTAGTTGACGTACGGAGTCCTGGTTTTCCTGCAGTGGTGGATCAGTTTGCGGACGTTTTCCCCGACAACGTCCCAGGGTTACCTCCTCACAGAGAGGTAGACCTTTATATTGACCTGTACCCCGGGACAGCTCCGATATCGACTCCAGCATATCGTATGGCCCCCGCTGAGCTTCGAGAGCTACGGGTATAGTTAGAGGACTTGCAGGGCAAGGGGTTCATCTGACCCAGTGTTTCATCCTGGGCTTCCCCGATTTTGTTCGCCAAGAAGGCAGACGGGAGCTTGCAACTTTTTCTTGACTATCGTCGCCTGAACCAGGTGACAGTGAGGAACAAGTATCTGCTACTAAGGATTGATGACCTCTTTGATCATCTTAAGGGAGCACGGTGGTTCTCGAAGATATACCTCAGGTCATGTTATCATCAACTCAGAGTTAGAGACGAGGACGTGCAGAAGAAGGCCTTCAGATGTCGGAATGGCCACTATGAGTTCTTGGTTATGCCCTTCGGCATGACCAATTCTCCAGCAGTGTTCATGGCCCTCATGAACAGGATCATTCAGCCATACCTTGATCAGTTTGTCGTGGTATTCATCGACGACATTCTCATTTACTCGATGACTAAGGAGGAGCACACCTACCACTTACGGGTTGTACTAGACACACTCTAAGAGAACCAGCTTTATGGTAAGCTCTCGAAGTGCCAGTTCTGGATACGTGAGGTCCAATTCTTGGGACACATCATCTCTGAGGTGGGAGTTGCAATCGATCCTGTGAAGATCGAGGCAGTGTTAGCTTGGGAGACACCCAGGAGCGTGACGGAGGTGCGGAGTTTCGTGGGACTAGCTGGATACAATCAGAGATTTGTGCCAGACTTCTCAAGAGTTGCGGCACCACACTCAGCATTGACGGAGAAGGTGAAACCCTTCGTGTGGTCAGACAGATGTCAGTAGAGCTTCCAGGAGCTGAGACAGAGATTGACCAGCACACTTATCATGAGGTTTCATGAGGAGGGAGTAGGGTACGTAGTCTACTGCGATGCATCAGTGACCAGACTTGGTTGTGTCCTGATGCAGGAGAGGGCAGTGATCGCCTATGGATCACGTCAGTTGAGGCCGAATGAGCAGAAATACGCTACCCATGACGTAGAGTTAGCAGCAGTGGTCTTCGCTCTGAAGACACGGCGACACTATCTGATGGGCGAGCGCTTTACAGTCTTTTCTGATCATCAGAGTCTCAGGTATATCTTCTCGCAGAAGGACCTGAACCTCAGACAGTGGTGATGGCTCGTGTTCCTCCAGGACTATGACTTTGAGATAGTCTATACTCCTGGGAAGGGGAACGTAGTAGTCGATGCCCTCAGCAGGAGGACGGGCATTCGGCTACTTGAGGAGGCGACAAAGCAGCAAGCCTCTTTTCAAATATCCGTCGTGGATAGAGATGGAGCAGCCTTCCTTCAGTCACTCACAGTCACTCCTCCACTATTACAACAGGTCAGAGAGGAACAGCGTGGGGACACTGACTGTGAGACATAGCGTGCACAGATATCCTCAAGACATGCACTTGATGGTTTCTCCTTTGGAGCAGAGCACGACATCCTTTTTAGAGGATGTACCATGGTAGCAGTCGCTTTACGGGAGGAGGTTCTGAGAGAGTTTCACACTTCTCCTTTGGCGGTACATCCCGAAGTGGCGAAGATGTACCAGGATCTCAGACGACAGCACTGGTGGCCAGGCATGAAGAAGGCTGTAGCAGAGTTCGTTTCTCGATGCCTCATCTGCCAGCAGGTCAAGGCAGAGCATCAGGTACCAGCAGGCTTGGTACAGCCCTTGGAGGTCCCAGAGTGGAAGTGGGACGGGATATCTATGGACTTCATGACTAGACTTCCACGCACTTCCAGAGGTCAAGACTCCATCTGGGTGATTGTCGACCGACTCACCAAGTCGGCTCACTTTTTACCCATCAGAGAGCAGGGCTCAGTGGACAGCATGGGACGTCTTTACGTTCAGGAGATTGTACGGATTCACGGTGTGCCATCATCTATCGTCTCTGATCGAGATGCTCATTTTTCTTCCCGGCTATGGAAGGGATTGCAGGAGGCGTTCGGGACGCAGCTACGTCTGAGCACATCCTTTCACCCTCAGACGGATGGTCAGATGAAGAGGACCATTCAGACTCTCGAGGACATGCTCCGCGCATGTTTCCACAACTTTGGTTGTAGCTGGGAGGACCACCTACCCTTGGTGGAGTTTGCGTACAACAACAGCTACCACTCCACCATCGGGATGGCACCATACGAGGCGTTGTATGACCGACCTTGCAGATCTCTTTTGTGCTGGACAGACCCAGGAGAGTCAGCACTTGTGGGACCAGAGATGGTCTAGGCCACGACAGAGAAGGTCCAGGTCATCCAGGGGCGGATGAGGACAGCTCAGAGCCGGCGGAAGTCATACACTGACAGGAGGCAAAGGCCACTAGAGTTTGAGGATGGCGACCACGTCTTCTTGCGGGTCTCACCTCGATGTGGTATACAGAGATTTGGCTGAGACAGAAAGTTGTCTCCACGCTTCATCGGACCATTCCAGGTCCTCAGCTGGATAGGCGAGGTGGCTTATTGTCTAGCTCTACCACCTCAGTTGCACTGGGTGCAGGACGTCTTCCACGTATCTCAGCTGAGAAGATATGTGCACGAACCGACGCACATCATTGACCATGGGGAGCTTGACGTTGACGATGGGTCGACTTTTACAGAGGTCATGGTAGAGATCGAGGATCGAAAGGAGCGGGTCCTACATGGACGGTCGATTCCTCTGGTGCCCATCAGATGGCAGCACATGAACCTCCAGGAGATAACTTGGGAGCGGGAGGCTCAGATACGTGCTCAGTACCCTCATTTGTTTCCCTAGTTTTGATGTATCTTTACGGGGACGTAAAGCCCTGAGGTGGGAGTAATGTAAAGACCCGTAAAATTCAAGGGAAATTTTTTCTTAATTTTCTTTAGAATTTTACTTGAGCACGGTTTCTGACGGCACCTGATTCCGAGGCCCGATGTGCCCGGAATCATTTTCCGAAGTTTGGCTCGGGTACGTTCAATGAAGGAACGAGCGGGAATTTCTAACTTTTGAACCGGTGCCCGGAATCGAATTCCAAGGGCACCGATGAACTCGCAACACCGATATTCACTTAAGGAGACCTTTTCCGAGGTTGCGTATTATGCAGGATGAAAGTTAGTTTTGGGGGAAATTAGAAGAAGTTAAATAAATTGTGGAACACAATTTATTTTTAATTTTTTTGGTTATTTTCTCCCAAAGGCAGTTAGAGGTGGGACCCACATCCACAGAACCTCCCTTGAGAGGATTAAGTGTGGTGGGGCCCACAAGAGCCCTAACTCTTCAACATCCCTTAAACTCCCCAATAACTCCACTCTAATTAATTTTGACAACTTGTGTTATTAATTAAGATGAGTTATTGAATTTCAAACTTTTGAAACTCAAATAGGTTAGAATGTGTAAATAAAATAAGGCTTAGACTTATTTTATTTTGGTTAGTATCTTTTTCCACCTTGAGAGGATTGGGAAGCATTCTTCATCTTATTCAACCTTGGCGAAGAACGCGAAGAACACTTAGGCTCCGATGAAGAACGTCGTCACCATAGAAGTGAATGACATGTCGTCTCTTCTCTTCCTTGCAGGCAGTGTGTTTCCGAAGATCGACGACGCCGCTTCTTTCGATCTTCTTCCTGTGTCAACGAAAGGAGACTCCGCTTCCTCCTCGGGCTTTCTCCATCAGCTTACGAAGCTTCTCCAGCGACGTTAACTCTTTGGACGCACCTCGACGTCAACGGAATCGACGTACGATTACTGCGATGCCCGACCTCCGCGACGCTTGTCTTCCGCGGCTTGTTGACGGGCTCCTCTCTTGAAACCGAGGTAGGGGATTATTTGTTATTTATTTAATTATTTTGTTCTTGATTCTAGCATGTCGAACTTCGTGGTTAATCGAATAAATGTTATCGTTTAACGAGAGGGGGCCGGACCGCACAAACACGGCCTAACCCCCTCCTTTGTTCATGAATGTTTTTTGTGAATGGAACGGGATGGCTTGGGGTCGTCGCACCACGCGGGAATCACACGGCAAGTATTGCGCGGCGCCGTGCCGTGGAAAGAAATTCAAGAACGCGACGCCGTCGCGCCGCATTGGAGGAAATCGAAGGCGCTGCGGCCGGAGCGGGGCCGCGGCGGAGGGGCGCGTTGTCGTCGCACTGCGCAGGATGACAAGGGTCGCGGCCGGTTCCGGGCCGCGGCGGAGCAAGGTGACCGGCGGCCAGCCGGGACACCGGTGTCGGAGCCGAAAGGGGACTGGCCACCGCCAGTCCCGTTGAGAGGGAGCCAGCCGGCCAGGTCGGGCCGACCGAAAAGGAGAAATCTGGGGGAAATAAATTCCCCCGGCCAGCTCAACGGCCCCCCATAATGAGGGGGGGGGGGTTATGTAAGGGGGGCAGGCGCCCCCCCCCCCCCCGTTTTTTTTCAATCAGCTCGGCCGAAGCCGAGCTGGCAGCGCGCTGAGCGCGCTGCCCCCAGCTGGACCGGTGCCTGGCCGGTCTGCCAGGCCGGGCCGACCCTGTCCAGGGCGGGTCGACCCGGTTCGGGCCCACCGGGGGGTCTCGGGCTGGGTCGGCCCGGGCCCGAAACCCCTGATACCGAACTGTTTCGGTTCAAATGCCCATAATTCGGGCTACGGACCTCCAAACGGCACGCCGTCAGTGGCGATGCGATCCTTGTATCGAGACGGTCGTTTTAGTATATCGCACTCAAGGTTTCGGAATACATTGTGTTCGGCCGGGTTGGTTCGTACACGAAACCAATCGGGCCCTCGGAGCGGAAACGCTCATATCTTGAGCTACGGATGTCCGATTGACGTGCTGCCAGCTTTGTTGAGTTCCTCTTCATGAGACGGATCTTTTGGAATACTCTGCCCGATGTTTGGACGCAGGTGGAGTACGGTCGGGTTGGTTTTTCCTTAAACAACCAACCGGTCCCCTCGAACGAAAAAGCCAATAACTCTCAAACGGGGCGTCTGATTGACGCGTTGTCTGTTGCGTTGAGTTTCTATTGACGATACGGAACATTTGGATACATCAACTCTGGAATTTGTGATAGTTGATGTATCAGCCTCTCGGCTCGTGGATCGGACCCTCCCGAACGAGCTTGCTGTGTGCGGGAACCCTAGAGCTGGCTGCGACTGCTATTGTGACAGCGATGACGACTGTGCAGAGATCCTTAGTGGATTCGACGACGACGACTACAACACTCAGCGATCCTGTGTGGATTAGTGCTACCGATCCTGTGTGGGTCAGCGCTCAGCGGTCCTGTGTGAACCAGTGCCTACAGATCCTGTGTTGGTCCGATCCTATGTGGGTCTTTGCGGGGGTTAGTACCTATCGATCCTTTGTGGGTCCGACGACTTAGATGGATCAGTGATCATCTCTATCGTCTTCGAAGATGTATACCTGTGTGAGATGAATCATGTTGCTTTCCTGTGTGGATTGTGTTGTACTATCCTGTGTGAATTTTGTTTGCTTCCCGGTGTGGAATACGTATACTTTCCTGTGTGGACTGAGTTATACTTGGGCTCGGCGGTAGGAGCGTATTGGAATTGATGACTTAGGTATATGTATGAGCATATACCTAAGCAGTGTCAGTTGTTACTTCGTGATGGTATATTTCCTTTGTGGTTTATCCTTTTTGGATATGGGGAGACCTTCGGGGGTCTCAGGGTCCCTACTGAGTAGCTTATACTCACCCCTACACAGGCTATGCCCGCACTACGTTGTGTTGGTTGCAGACGACGGACAATATTGATCGTGGTTCAGGCTTGCAGAGCATGACGGTACCTGGAGGTGGACCACTGGGCCGGACGTACTCAGAGCAGACGGCGGGACCCGGGGAGCTGTGTAGCTATCTATACCCACCCTTCAGGTGGGATTTCTAGTGGACAGCTCAGCGTAGCGACTTTACTTTACAGTTGTTGTTTTCCCTTTCGAGTTGTACTTTACAGTTGTGCTTGTATTTCCGTCCCCTTTTACTTTCCGTACTCACTGTTGTACTCAGTTTTTACTTAGTGTTTACTTCTTCCGCTTGTACTATGTGGTTCTTGTTTACTTTACAGAGGCAATGCCTTCCCGTTTTATCAGGATTTACGCCTTGGTGCTAGTCGCCAGTCCCTGGCCTATGGAAGGCGGGCTTGGGGTAGTCACGGCACGGGCCCCGAGGACGGGTCGTGACATTGTTTTTTCGGCCCGTGCCCTCCGCGTTATGCAATAACAATCATCCGTGGACAATTTATAAAAATTGAAAAAAGAACAGATTACCAATTATTCATTTTAAATTTTACAAACACCTACCTCAAAATAAGGTTCTCCCTACTTAGGCATCGCAGAAGATGACATCCCGGGGAGACGGTGTCAACTCGTTGATGTTGGGAAAGAAGGTGCCAAGTATAGCACGTCATCGGCATTCCTTGCGGGTGGCTCCTTCTCCTTTGGCTTGGCCGAAGATCGAAAGAGACGATCATCATTCTTCAGTGGTTCTTCATTGGAATGACAGTAAACTTCGTTGAAGAGAGGAACTCCTTCATCAAATTCTCAAGAGCTCTCACAAAATATATTTGCCGACCAAAATAATAATAAGGCCCTCCCATAATATAACATCTCCATGAATTTTCCAATTAATTCAAAATGCAAATCTAATTATATAAGGCAATGAGTTGGCAATATTAATGGATGGGAGATGGTGAGGATCCACATTTAAGTGGAATTCCAAAGGTTTTAAGAGGGTTGTAAAAAATTAAATAAAGGGGATGTTAAATGGAGTTGAGGGGAGTTATGGGGAGATGAATGGTTAGGGTCATGTGGGACCCACCTCACAAATATCCTCTCATGGGTGGTTATGTGAGTGTGGGCCCCACATTTAGCTCCCCTTGGGAGGAAATAACCACCATCCAAAAAACAATTGTGTACTACAAATTTTATTTATTTTATTCTAAATCCCCATAAATTAACTCTCAACCCACATAAAATGCAATTGCGGTAAAGGTCCCCTTAATCGAATACTGACGTTGTGAGTTAATCGGTGCCTTTAAATTTTGATTCGGAACACCTGTTCAAAAGATAGAAAAACATGCATGTACGTTTACTGAACGTACCCGAACAAAACTTCAGAAATTTATTCCGAGCACACTGGGACTCATAATCTAGTGCTGTTAGAAACCGTTGTCTCATAAAATTACAAAGTATTTAAAAAAATTCTATGAAATTTCTGGGACTTTACATTACTCCCACCTATGGGCTTTATGTCCCCATAAAGCTACACCACACACTAGGGAATCAAATGAGGGTACAGTACATGCATCTGAGCCTCCCACTCCCACGTGCTCTCCTGGAGGTTCTCGTGCTGCCAGCAGATGCACACCAGAGGAATCGACCGCCCACATAGGACCAGGTCCTATTGATCCCCGATCTACACTTGGACATCCGAGAATTTAGCCCCATCATCGATGTCCAGCTCCCCATGGTTGATGATGTGGGATTGGTCGTGCACATATCTCCTCAGCTGAGATATATGGAAGAAGTCATGCACCCGGTGCAACTGAGGTGGAAGGGTCAGGTGGTAAGACACATTTCCAAATATGATGAGGACCTAGAAAGGTCCAATGAACAATTGAGAAAACTTTCCTCCCCAGCAAAATCCCCGTAGACCTCATCGATGTGAAACCCATAGGAAAATGTGGTCATCATCCACGAACTCTAGTGGTGTTCATCTCCTATCAGCGTTGGACTTCTTTCTGCTATATACAGTCTTTATCCACTCCTGGATGATATGCACATTCTCCGTCATAGCCTAAACCATCTATAGTCTTTTAAGTGCTGACTCCCCTGGGTAAGTCCAGCATAGAGGTGATCTTCAAGGTCAGCCGCACAATGTCACGTAAGATGCCATCCTGATGGTGGAGTGGTAGCTGTTGTTATACGAAAATTGCACCAAGGGTAGGTGAACCTCCTAGCTGCGACCAAAGTCAAGGAAAAATGCACGGACCATTTCCTTGAGTGTCTGAATGGTCTTATCTGTCTGGTCGTCCTTCGGAGGATGGAAGGTGGTACTCAGACATAGCTACATCCCAAAAGCCTCCTATAACCCCTTCCATAGACGGGATGTGAATCAAGCATCCCGATCAGAAACGATAGTCAATGGAACACTGAGAATCTATATGTTCTCTTGAATGTAGAGGCATCCCAAGCTCTCGAATGAGCCCTGCTCTCTGATTGGTAAGAAAAGGGCCAACTAGGTGAGTCGTTCTATGATCACCCAAATAGAGTCATGTCCTCTAGATGTACGTGGAAGCCCCATCATGAAATCCATAGATATCTCATCCCACTTCCACTCTGGGACCTCTAAGGGTTGTACAAAGCCTGCTGGTACTTGGGGATCTTCATTCACTTGCTGAAAAGTGAGGCATTATGAAATGAACTCTGCTACATCCTTCTACATACCCAGCCACCAGTGTTGTCGTCTGAGGTCCTGGAACATCTTCACCAATATTGAATGTACCACTATAGGGGAGGTGTGAAACTACATCATCACTTCCTCCTGTAGTGGAACCGGTACCATAGTACGTCCCATGGAGAGGATGACGTGATCCCCTCCTTCAAAAAATCTTTCAGGCGCATACCCTATAGATATCGGAGCACGTCGTATCTCACAGTCAATGTCCCCACGTTGTGCCTTTCTAACTCACTAAAAGAGTGGAGGAGTGACTAAGAGTGACTGTAGAAAGGCTGCTCCTTCTCTATCCACAAATGATATCTCCAACGTAGATAGTTTCTCCATCTCCGCTCCTAGTAGCTAAATTCCTGATCTCCTGCTAAGAGAATCAGCTAAAACACTCCCCTTCCTAGGAGTATAGACTATCTCAAAGTCATAGATCTAGAGGAACTCGATCCATCACCTCTATCTCAGGTTCAGGTCCTTCTGTGAGAAGATATACTTGAGACTCTGGTGGTTGGAGTAGACTGTAAAGTGATTTCCCATCATATAGTACTGCCTCATATTCAAGGCGAAGACCACTACTGCTAACTCCAGGTCATGGGTAGCATAGTTCTTCTCATGCTATCTTAGCTGCCGCTAACCTTGAGTGATCTATGCTCTCTCCTACATCATGGCACACCCGAGTCTAGTCCCCGATGCATCGTAGTACACTGCATACGCAACACCCTCCTCTGGCAGCCTTAATATGGGCGCACTGGTCAACCTCTTCCTCAGCTCTTGAAAGCTCTGCTGACATCTATCTCACCACACGATGGGTTTCCCCATCTTCTTCAAGGATGAAAGTGGTGCTGCAACTCTAGAAAAGTCTGGCATAAATCTCCAATTGTATCTAGTCAGACACAGGAAACTCCGCACCTCTGTCACACTCCTGGGTGGCTCCCAATCAAGAACTATCTCAATCTTCACTGGATCCACTGGTACTCCCGCCTCCGAGATGACGTGTTCTACAAATTGAACCTCTCAAATCCAATACTGGAACTTCTAGAGCTTACCATAAAGCTAGTGCTCTCAGTGTTTGTCCAGTACAACCCACAAGTGGTTGGCGTGCTCCTCCTCAGTAGTCTAGTAAATCAATATGTCATCGATGAAAACTATGACAAATCGATCGACGAGAGGGTGGAAGATCCTGTTCATGGGACACATGAACACTGCTAGAGCATTGGATACGCTGAAAGGAATAACCAAGAACTCGTAGTGGCCATACCGACACCCGAAGGCTGTCTTCTGCACATCCTCTTCTCGAACTCTAAGCTGGTGATATCCTGACCTGAGTTCTATCTTCCTGAACCATCGTGCTCCCTTGAGCTTATAAAAGAGGTCTTCAATCCTTGGAAGTGGGTTCATGTTCTTTATGGTCACCAGATTCAGGAGATGGTAGTTAACACACAGTCACAAGCTCCCATCCGCCTTCTTGGGGAACAAAATTTGAGAATCCCAGGGTGATACACTCGGTTGGATGAATCCCTTTCCTAGCAAGTCCTCCAGCTGTACCCGCATCTCACAAAGCATGGCAGGATCCATTCGATATGCTGGAGTAGATATCAGTGTTGTCCCAGGGTACAGGTCAATGTAGAAGTCTACCACTCTGCGAGGAGGTAGTCTTGGAACGTCTTCAGAAAAAACGTCTACATACTGATCCACCACAACATTAAATCTTGGACTCCACACATAAACTGCTCCAAGGATGAGACAAGCCAATGGATGTGTGGTCGGCTGCCCTCTCCTCTTCGTATCTCCATCCTGCGCTGCAAGGGCTCCCTTCTCACCTGTGATGGTGAACCTGCTCCCATCCGTGCGGACACACCGCTCTTTGCGCCAAATATAGGCGATCTAAGCATGGACTCTAGATAACTAGTCCATACACAAGATGACATTGTAATGCCTCGATGCTTCTATAAAAAGTTCCCAACTGAAGCTCTCACCTCCTAGAGTAATCTCACTTTGCCGGACCAGTGTGTTATCATTGTATCTCCACCTGTAGGAGTCTCTAGACCTAAGGATCGAGACAATGCCTCCTTCTGAATTTTAGAGATCCGAACTAGGGCAGCGACAATAAAAGAATGACTCGCCCCAGTGATTATAATTACTAAAACAAGGGTGGAGTAGACACAGATAATACCTTGAATCATCTCAAGTGGTCCATGGTCATAGGTCTCGACGGCCTCGAGCTGAGCCCGCAACTATCCGCCAGCTCCCTGTGGTCGGGGTGGACCTCCTGATGGTGGTGGTGGTAGAGCCTTAAAACATCATCCACTACTAGCTGCTCGGTTAGCTCCTTTGCCTCATCCACGTGCTCCAGAAATACCACCACGGTCAAACCTATGCCTCTGTTTGGGAGGTACCTCTACTATCTGTTGCTTGTCCTCATGGAGGTTCGGGCAGTCTTGATCCATATGATCCTACCCGCGGCATGCATATAATTGTGTGCCCCTCGTATGACTGGCTCTATTTTGTGTTCCCCGCACATCCAAACTAGTATCCTGATGGTGCCCACCTGATGGACTGGTCTACTTGGACCTCTACATCAACTGTCTACTACCAACTATAGAAGACTCTTCTACGTGTCGTCCTGTGGTGGGTCTTGCCGCTGGTGATTTATCAGCAAGAAAGCTCTACACTATAAGGGCTCGCTCCACCTCCCCCACCTACGTCAGAATGCTGAGGGGAATTTTCAAAGCCCTGATCTCATGCCTTAGTCCCTGCTCAAAAGTCCCGGCCCTGAAGAACGGGTCTTGTACCATGTCTGTGGTGTAGCGTGAGAGATTGTTGAAACTCTCTGAGTACTGAGCTACTGTCATGATGCCCTACAACAGATGAAGTAACTCCTGGATCTGCACCGCACGAAGGGTTGTGGGAACAAACACCAAGCGGAAGAGACTCTCGATGTCTGTCCAAAGTAGATATGCCTCATCGTGCACCTAGAAAATCATGCTCCACCATCTACATACTGCTACGTGCAGGAGACTCGCATCAAGGATCACCATAAGATCAGCTGGTGTCCCTACTAATATGAAAACTCTGACGATAGCCTCCAGCCAATCCTTAGCTTCCTAAGGATTCGTCTCTCCGCGGAACCTGGGCGGCCTCTGTTGCTGAAATTCATGCAACGCACTCATACGGAATGCACTCTCTACTGCTGGTGCTGGTAGTATTGGTGGCTCAGTGGTCAATGGTACCAATGGTGCCTCCACTGTGATGGAGCCTTGCACTGAGGCCTCGTCGCTCGGTGGGCTGCCATCATGTACGTGACTCGAAACCCATGTTGGATACCTTCGTGGGGCTATCCAAAAAATAAACAGATGTTCCATGATCAAACAGTATACCTGGTGAGCTGACACAAAGTAATCACAAATAAAACATTTGAAACACACATGAAATCAGTGTTTTGTGCACTAAGTTGGAAATCATGAGTCAGGGTCCTGGTGTATGGATACGTTGGCCTCCGCACCAACACTAGACTCTCTGGACTGATAACCACAATCAATACCCTTAACACTATTGCATCACAATGAAGAAATAATCAAAGTCCTGAGTTCTATAGTAGAAACGACTCCTCTAATACCAGTTTTTCATGACCCGTCCTCGGGGCCCGTGCCGTGACTACCCAAAGCCCGCCATCCACAGGCCAGGGGCTGGAGACTTGCACGAAAGGCATAAATCCAGATAAAAAGGGAAGGAACTACATTTATATAGTAAAAAACAATAGAGTACGCAATAGAAGTAAGCACTAAGTAAAACTGCATACAAAAGTAAGTGCTGAAAAGAAAGGGGGCTGGAAATACAAGCCCAACAGTGAGTACAGTTCAACTAAAAGACTAGTACAACAGCAGTAAAGTAATACAACAACAACTGAGTCATCCTTCGGGAATCCTACATGATGGGTGGGTACATATGGTCTCCTCAGCACCATGGGTCCATCAGTCCGCTCCGTGTACGTCCCGCCTGTGGTCCACCTCCGAGTACCGTCCATCTCCACAAGTCTCTACCAAAATCAGTGATGTCCATCATCTGCATTCAACACAACATAGTGCGGGCATAGCCCGTGTAGGGGTGAGTATAAAAATACTCAGTAGAGACCCCGAGACCCCGAAAGGTCTCCTAGAATCCGCGATGGATAAACCACAGTAAAAATATACAATCACAAAGTATCAACCAAAACTACTTAGTTATATGCCCATAAATATAACTAAGTCATCAATTCCTTTTCGGCTCTAACTGTTGAGCCAAAGCACAAACCAGTCCACACAGGAAAAATTCATTCACAATAATGGTAATGATTGAATATCAAGACTCAGCTGACACAAGTATATAACTCACAAAGATGGGTAGAGATGATTATATGTAGCTTCTGAATCATCTCCTCTGCCGAACCCATGTAGGATCCTAGTATAGAAGTGGTTGCTACCGAACCCACAGAGAATCCTAGTACAATAGTCGTCGCAGCCGAACCCATGAAGGATACAAGTAAAATAGTCATCACTGCCGAACCCACATAGGATCCAAGTACATTAGTCATCACAGCCGAACCAATGGAGGATTCAAGTACAGTAGTCATCATCGTCGAACCCACCAAGGATCGCAGCACGATAGGCATCGTAGTCGCAGCAAGCTCTATGGCCCCCGTACATAGCACACTCGATTCCGGGAGGGTCCGGTCATCAAGACAAGGATTAGATACATAATATATCATGAAGTCAAGAGTTGATGTATCCCGAAGCTCCGTATCATTAAAAGTAACGCAACACGACAGACGGCGTGTCAATCAGATGCCCGGTCTGAGAGATATTGGATTTCCCGTTCCAGGGGCCCGGTTGGAAATACGCTCGTTCCAAACCCAGCCATTTTCAAAAGTCATCCAAGATTCAATTAGAGTATTTTAAAAGGACCACTTCATTGCGAGGGTCCCAGTGCGACAGACGGTGCATCGATCAGACATGCGATCTTATGGATATTCACGTTTAAGTGAAAACGGGCCCGACTTGTTAATCTTAGTGGGCTGGTGGGTATGGTCAACCCGGTTTTGGCGGGTCTGACACCTCATACAGTCGGAGCGGCCCAATGAGTTGCGTGGAATGGCTCAACGGGGCACGTCCTGGCCCGGCACGGCGTGGTCCGGCCCGGCAGGGCACTGCCTTACTGGCCGCGTCTCGACCGGTGGGTCGGGCGGCTCGGGCCGAATGGACGAGCGGTCTGAGGGGGGCCCACTTTCCCGAACCGGCGGCACCAAGCGGCACCACTATCCCAACCATCAGGCCGACGTTGGTAGGCCTTCTTGGTGAGAGAATCCTGCAGGGGCAGGCCTGGTCCCTTCAACGTGGCGCCCTCCTAGCACCTCGACTCCTTCATCCCAGCCGGCTGACGAGCTGTCCGGTTCGCCGCTGAGCGTGTCACTGAGCATGGGCCGCAGTTCTCCGCAGCGTGCCGTCCCTTGTCGTGTTGTAGTCCCTTCGGTCCGGTCGGCATTAGCCAGTTGGTTCATCGCCAGCCGAGTGGCCCGCCGTTTCGGTCCATGGTTCTTCTACACGCAATCGGAGCACGACCGCTGCCTTCGCTCGCCACCGCCTCCTCTCACCATAGCCTCCATTTGTGAATCAAATAAACAAGAAATGATAGAGGTTCATCGGGCCGTGATTTTTTGGCATGCGCCCTCCGCGTTAGGCAGTAACAATCTTCCATGGACAATTAAAAAAATGAACAATGAATGGGGAACTGATTATTCATTTAAAATTGTACAAACCCCTACCTTGAAATAAGGTTCACGGTAGTCGGGCATCGCAAAATACGACTTCTTGGGGAGACGGTGTCAACTCATTTACGTCAGGAAAGAAGGAGCCAAGGATGGCACGTTGTCGGTGTTCCTTGCGGGTGGCTCCATCTCCTTTGGTTGGCCCAATGATCAAAAGAGATGATCGTCGTTCTTTGGTGGTTCTTCGTTGGAAGGATAGTGTTATTCGTTGAAGAGAGGAACTCTTTCATCAAATTCACCAGTGCTCTCCCCAAAAATATTTTCCAACCTAAATAATAATAAGTCCCTCCCCTAATATAACATTTCCATGCATTTTCAAATAAATTCAAAATGAAAATTGAATTAAATAAGGCATTGAGTTGGCAATATTAGTGGATGGGAGATGGTGAGGCTCTACATTTAAGTGGAAGTCCAACGGTTTTAAGATGGTTGTCAAAAATTAAATAAAGGGGGTGTTAATGGGAGTTGGGGGGTTATGGGGAGATGAAAGGTTAGGGATCGTGTGGGCCCCACCTCACAAATATCCTCTCATGGGAGGTTATGTGGGTGTGGTCCCCACCTATAACTCCCATTCGAAGGAAATAATTACCGTCCATAAATAAAATTGTGTACTACAAATTTTATTTATTTTATTCTAAATCTCCAAAAATTACTTCTCTACCCGCGTAAAATGCAACTGCGGTAAAGGTCCCTTTA
Source organism: Viscum album (assembly GCA_963277665.1). Classification (NCBI taxonomy): domain Eukaryota; kingdom Viridiplantae; phylum Streptophyta; class Magnoliopsida; order Santalales; family Viscaceae; genus Viscum; species Viscum album. The sequence continues at coordinate 154,358,978 of OY728158.1, read as the reverse complement.
AGTGAATACTGGTGTTGTGATTTCATTGGTGCCCTCAAATTTTGATTCCGATCACCGGTTCAAATGATAGAAAAACCGACAAGTACATTTACTAAACATACCCGAAAAAAATTCAGAAATTGATTCTGGGCACCCCGGACCTCGGAATCAAGTGTCGTCAGAAACCGCAGACACGTAAAATTCCAAAGTATTTAAAAAGAATTCCTTGAAATTTCAGAGACTTTACATGAAGTTACCTCAATGGTAATGATCTATGAAGGATGTATTCCTTTTATCTCAATGACATCATTATCACTCAGTCCCATCTCATACACATCAATCAAATAAGGATGAGTTATAGGTAGATGAATATATTGATAATCATCTTATACATATTATTAATCAAGTAATGAATGTTCCTTATGTTTTGTAGGTATCTTTGTTATGGGTTCTATTGTAGCATGGTTCTATAAAATATGATAATTTGGAGGAGGACACCATTTTTGTGCCCAGTGGATAGAATAATTTTCCAATGATTGTTGGCCACCCTTTCAAATGAAATTCAGCAATAAATTAATTTAGGGGTTATTGAAATATCATGGTTTTACCATAAAGTGAAAATATTTTTATTTTCATTATAATTTATTGTTTTCGACCTAATGCGAATTATTAATGATTTAATGAGAGTTTTGGGGGTGTTTGGTTCTGGTTCATAGCTCAGAGCCTAGGTTTCTTTAAAAAAAAATTTAGGGCACACTATATGTAGAAACAGTATCTACCAAGCCACAATGTATCAGTAAACAATGAAGGGCTATCTAAGTGTCTTCTTATGACCACATCGTTTGATGAAAACATGCCTCTAGGTTTGTACACTCTTGTTATGCACATTTAGTTATTAGAATATAGTAGCCACATGTTCAATTAATAGTTTTACTAACTATGTCCCATGACCATGTGAGGTGTTTTGGATATAGAGAGTTGTACAGGGTTGGTGAATAGTTTTTCCAACTGTTAAACCAAACCATGTGACCTAGTTTTAATGGGGTAAAATTACTAATTTTCTTTCTATATCTTATATCCATAAAATAATTCACTATTTTAAAATTATAGTAGATATGGTGGGTTATTTTTTCAGGTTGAAGCTCCTCCTCCAAGGATTTTTTGTGGTTTAGTTAACTGTACTCTAGCTCATGAGACTTTTAACTCATTGGAACAATTCTAGAATACTATATATTCCACTTTAACATTTATACATTTGTATTTCATATCGATAAACTTATTTTTTTCAATATAGTATAACATATTTCTAGTATCTTCAATTTTTATTCTATTTTATTCAATTCTAGGTCGAGTTTGGAGCTGATACTGAAATATTATTAAACCACAGACTAGAGGTAGAGGGTCTATAAAATTTTTCAAAACTATTAGTTGTTTTATGGATAGTTGTTTTTATTTTTCACCTTCCATAATTTTTATTACTATTGATAATATTATTTATTTTATGAAGATAATATTCCATATTTCAATTTTATTCATATGTTCTTCTATTTTCATATGTTACAAGTTTAATTTAGAGATAATACTAGAAGAGTTTTGAGCCATAGACATGATGTGGTTGGTTTATACATCTTCCCACAATTATTTTTTGTTATATTGATCATTATTATTGTACAAAACAATATACCATTCATGATTACTCATAAATTAATTGAATACATTGGTTATGTTAATAGAACCATGATAGGATTCCCAGATAGTATTGTTTGATGGAATTATGTTTCTAACCTCATCCCATAAAACATGGGATTTGACTTTTTATATATTCTACATGATATACAACCTCGTTGGGTTCATGTGATGTCTCCTTTTTAGAGGGATCCATAATGAATTGAATGAGCTTTTAGAAAGGGGTTATTCCTCCATTTCAATGTTATTAAAAAATATTAAATTGATTAAATGGATTAAATGTAAAATATTTAAATGAGTTTGATGAATATATAGGTTTTAAATAATTATGAAATGGTTTTGTTAATGAGTTATTAATTTTCTTAAATGATAATGGGGTTATTTAATGAATGACCCCTGTTTTTCCTTCTCTAAATTTATCTATTACATGGACATTTCTACTCGATGAATTTAGATATACATTGAATTGAATTCAAATATTTAATCATTTTATTAATGAATTCATTGGATTTCATAAACATTTATAATCAATGGATCCATGTTATATATGCTCCCTAGGACAATATTGATCCTCGAATCCAACAATTGTTTCTAAACCTAGACTATAAAGCATATGATTTTTATAATACCTTTGAAATTTCTACTCCTTGTATTTTGATCTTGTTGGTGTAACACATAACTACATTCCATAGGACATTGTTGATATTTTACCTTGATTACATTTGACCCATGTTCTGGGTGTCTTATTATAGTTAATAAACATGAAATTTTAACACCATATTATTAAATTATATTACTTATATATATTGATATATCATTACACTTATATACATAGGTTGGCTATGTTATAGGAACCATTTTTGGGTGGACTTGTAATTAATATCTCACTTCATATTCAGGATTCTATTCGGCACCCAGATAGTCTTATTTGACGTTTGTAGGGATCAAGGGGATCTCCCACATTACGATGCAAGATTTTTTTTCGAAGGATATCTAGAGAAATGACAGGACTAGAATCATAATGATATCTATATATGGTAATTTTTTATCTGTTTTTTAATTTTGATACATCAATTGTACAGATTTCTCATTTCCTTGTATTTTCATTCAATTTCTATAGATACATGACATTCTCATATTGTATTTGATATTTACTTTGGATTTATTTGTTATTAATGATCTCATATGGAAGTTAATATATTATAGTTCAGTTATTTGATATGTTTCTATAGATGATATATATGTTCAAATATTTATGTTACACCTTCAAAGGAGAGAAAAGTATCTCCACAAACACACCATATTCCCTTGACGCTGGTTACTATCATCTAGCATTTTGGTTGGCACACATGAATCCATGTGACCAAATAGATCAAGGAACCATTTAGTGTCTCTCAGGTTGGGATGTTACACTAAAAAATAGAAGCAATATATGTTTTAAAAAATTATATTCTATTATAATACAATGTAACATTATAAAATTCCATTACAGCTGAAAAATACCTATTGAAACATGTAATAAAACAATTGTTTTTAGATTTTTGGAAATCATTATATAATGGAGTAGTATTAAGAGAAAAAATTGTTGTTAGTATTAGGGGAAATTAATTTTTTGGAGAATATTAAATTTCATTTCACTATATGAAAGTGGTAGCGAGTGATGTAGTGTATACCATGAATAAATAATAAAATAGGAATAAAAAAGTGATATGTAATATAAAAATTGGATTCGAGAGAATACCCTATTAAATAATATCAAACTATTATAATGAAAATAATTTAATTTGAATAAATAGGGGAATTAGTGAAAATATTTTGATTCATTAGATAAAAGTATATTTTTATGAAACTCATAAAATACTAAATCCTATACATGTTTCAACATAAGGAACAACCAGATATTTGAAATTAATTTACTAAAATTATACTAATTTGATGATAAGAAAAATTCTATATTTTTTATACCTAATTATGTGAATAAATATGAATTTAAAATTATGAATTTAATAGAATCACACAATCCTTTAGTTGATGAAGAATTTGAAATCCAATTAGAGGATGAGAAATATAAATATTTGTTCAAATAAACACTAAAAAAAATCATAATTAGAGTTTTATTTAGTCCAAGAAATATTATAAGAGATGTATTTTCTACAACTGAGACCAACATTACGGAGACTCATGAATTACATAAAAAATTACACAATTTTGGATGAATATTTAATAAATGACATAGTAATACATTCATTAAACAATATAACTTTTGTTTCTTTGGATACTATATACATAATCAAATTATTACGTGAAATATCTTTAACATCCAAATAAATTTCTTTTTACTTAGCTCTTATTATAAAAATTCAGTATATAACCATTCCTCACAATCATGGGAAATTAAAACATAAGAATGTGTATGAATAAATTCCCAATAATGGTTAAAATAGAGGATATCAATCAATGATTATAAGTGACCATAAAATTTGAATTAATATTTTATAAAATACACATAACATAAAAAATATATGCCCAATCATAATGATATCATGAATCATAAGCCATGGCATAATGATTTGATATAAAAATTATATAATTCATAGGGGTTGGAATAAAAAATAATCAATCAAGATTTGTGGTAATATATCATAATAAAAATATTTGTGTTTTTTTGATACACATAAGAATTCAATATAATTCCAATACCCAATGATCATTTCAAACTCCATCAGAGAGGAAAAAGTCCCATAGTGGATTGGGCTCACTCCCATTCCATCATTTCTTCATCCAAGAATCACATAATAATCTATCATAGTTCAAAAGGAACAATATTAAACTATATTCACTCCCCGTTTTAGTTCATATTAGCTCATTAGATATTAATATTTACCCAATGAATTAGAGGAAAATAAAATTTTGGGCCCACCCATCACATAATGAAAACCACGCATAAGATTACTACATCATCATAAAAATAGTCATCATAGTATACCCATGTAAAATAAATGGGTTTCATATATATTTTTATCATATCATAATTATTCAATGGGAGTTTAATGAATTTCATGGAATCATACATAAAAATTTATATTCATAGTCCATCCAATGAATTTATTTGGATGGTTTGATAAGAGAATATCCCTAGTGATTAATACCAATGGATAGAAGATGTTAACATAGATGAGAAATATATTTAATTAATTAAAGTAAAATTCAAAATGAAAATGAAAAAAAAATCCATTTTCATTATTTAACTACCAAAATTGAAATTCCCTATACTAATAGTAATGTGATTTTCATAGTAAAACCATTGAATTTATTAAGTATGTTTCATGAAGATGAAATGAAATGATGAGAATAATAGTGTTTGTTTATATTATATATATATATATATATATATATATTTATATATATATTATAACAATATTTGTTGGTCAGAGTAGATTACTAAAGAGGGGGTGAATTGAGTATCTATATGAATGCCTATCAAAAGGTATTTTTTCAAATTCCCCAAAATTTAAAATTCAATTGACCAGTTTTCCAATCGTAATTTTATAAGAGTTTGAATCATCGATTATGTTATCAAAAGTTTAATTAGTTCTCAGTTATATTAATTTAATTATTAATACAACTATTTAATCTAACCTGAGAAGACAATTTTTTTTAAACACATCAAAAGACTAACAATTATAGTTCATTTTAGTGTTCTGAAATAAGTCATAAAACATAGAAAAACTAAAAATAAAATCACATCAGAAATGAAACCAGATGGACATTCTTAAAAAGAGACATAATCCATTCAATTTAGGGATCACATACCACCATGATGTTTAAATAAATAAATATTTTGATTCACAACCTAGATCGGGGTTCAAAATAGAACACATGATGTCCCGGCGACAAGACCCATACAACCGTTCTTCATGGTTACAAATTACCAGGTCATAGAATGACCTCTTCTACACTTATCTATTGTAGTAAAAAGGTGTAAGAAGGTATGAGTGTAATGATATCATGTATCCTTCAATTTTATATAGGCGATGGTGTGTTTTTAATAGACATATACACACACTACTCAAAAGTGTGTAAAAATAACATAAAAATTAAAATAAATATGAGAACTCATTTAAGAGGCTCTTTGTGTCTTGAGATGCAGCCTTGAAGTATTCAGATGTAGTTTAAATTAGTTTTGGTTCCCAGTGTTTTATTCTATATTCTAGGTACACATATGGTTTTACTGGTATGTTCTTATCTTATTTTTTATGATGATGTAGTTTCTCAATTCGATGTACAACTCGCTAGAGATTTCCTTTTGAGTACTTGGTTTTGTTTTTTAGTTCACAGTGGGTGCATGGGAGTTGTTGATGTTCTTCTGTATATATCTCACACAGTTATTCCACACTTATCTCTTTTATCTCTCTTTATAATGATTTTTATTATTGAGGGTCGATGAAAATAATTTTCATTCCATGTGCATAGGTTCATCGTACCTTGTACTTCCTACTAGAATACATACAAAAGAACACTAAATTTTTCATCATAATTAAATTAAGAAAATATTATAGTTTTTTATAATATTAATAAATTCAAATTTAAGCATTATGTGGTAGACTCCTTTATCAATGAGTTAGTCTATCAGTGATTCCTTTTATCGGTGAGACATAATTCGGTGACTCATCCTGTAGGTGAGACCTCATTCGGTGACTCAACACATTAGTGGCTAATTTTTCTATCAGTGCCTCAATTCTTTGATCTATTCCAGTGAATCATACTTACATAATTTGAGATTTTCTATCTATCATACAATACAACAATGTCATAATCTGTTAATACCCACAATTACACATAGATAATCATTTATAATATTGTTTAGACATAAACAAACACAATGAGGTATATGATTTAAATGATCAGATATACTAGATAATATTTGAGATTATTTAGTAAATTCCATGAGGTAAGATATATGACATCTGATTAAGATATGATTTTTGAATATTAAAATCATTATAATTACATATAGTGCCCAAAAATCTATATAATCCAACAATCTCCCAATTTTCTATTATCATAAGTAATTGTATTATTATGTACTATTAGAGAATTATTAAAATTAAACCGTCTAATTATAAACTCCCATTAAGATTTATAATCCCAAAAATAATTCTGTGAAGTGAATTGTATAAGAGTAACATAAAAAATAATAATTTTTTATAATGTTCTCCCCCATTTGTCATTAGTAAAAAGTGTAATATTAAAAACTAAAACGGAAAAGTAGAAACAGTGTATTGCCATTCATAAGAAAATGTAACTGAAAAACATTAAGTACAAGAACTTAATCATTTAAAAAAATTAATCCACACTACATTATAGGGTCAAGGGTTTCCTTCCCCTTATCAGATGGATATATGGTTGGTCAAGTAGGTGGTAGCTGAGAAACAAAATAATTTGAATGAATAATTGGTGGATGTAATGAAATTTCTACTGGAACAGATGGTACAATGCATGGATTGTGATTGGATAATAGTAGAGGTTATGTTTATTATATAATGGTTGGATAGATCTATGTCATCCCTTGCGAAACTGACACTGTAGAGAAATTCATTATCTATGAATAGTGAATTGGAGTAGCAGGAGGAACAACTATTTCTTCACTCTGAACACGGAGGTATGGTTTCAATAGCATGATAAAGTCATCAACAATTTCTCCTCCACACTTCATGGATTTTACAAATTTAGAATTGTTAATGATAAATTTATCCCGGAGAAGGGTGAAATAATTTAGTTTATAAACTGGGTCCTTAAACAAAATAGTCAAAGGAGGTAGTCTAAGATTTTAAAATAAGTATTTGAAGTCACTTGTAAGCTAATTATTGTTATAAATCTTCTAAAAATGATGATTGATTTTCTCAGTAATAACTTCTTAAGACTCATAAGATCCCATAATATAAATCCTATCCTTTTCATTAACATTGTCGACATAATTGTCATGTTTTTTCAAGGTTCTTTGAATCTATGCTACATGGAATTTCTCTCATCTCTTCCATAATATAATCTTTCATAGCTTCCGAATCTCTGTAGACTATAGAAGTAGTTGAGGTAGAAGCAGAGTTCACAATTTCCATTACTGCTTTTCTCAGTTTTTCAGAGTTAAAATCATTAAGATGAGAAACAATACATGAAATTAAATTCATAACACTCTCCATGTAAGTCATTTACTTTGTGGTTAATGAATTTATGTCGGTATTTAACTTATTTATCTCATTCCCAAGCACGGTGCTTTTCTCTAACATGGTTTCAGTAGTTGTAATCAAATTGGGATGAATTTTATTTAACACCATATATGTGACTGAAACAACATCATCTTGAGATGCAGTTGCTGGGGTTGGAGTAGAACTAGAAGTCCCAATTTTCCTTACACCTTCAACTATATACATGAAAACATTCATGTTATTGGTCATCTCGTTGTTTTCTCCCCTGAATTCATGAATCTCATGTTACATTTGAGATTATATTTAAATTATTACTGATAAACATATGTATTCCTTGAATTTTTCAAAAAAATTTTAGTGTAAGAGGCAGATGGAAGAGTCTCATCCACTGGTTCCCTTGCAACAAGGAAAAAAACATCATCATCCTAATCATCAAAATCTAATCCCAGTGCCACATACCTAGTATTCCTATCCCATTCATCCATTATATTATCATCCAGAGGAGTGAGAGTACCAAGATTTACTCTTCCATGTTTATGTTCTTCACCAGCTTGATCATTTCTTTCTTGAGGATCCCCTTTACTAGAAGTCATCTATGTACATTTCTCCCCCTATTATTCATGACCTTTCCATACATATTGATCATGAGAAGCTGGAACCATCTCATTATTTTGTTGATGTTCCAAAGGATCATCCAACTCAATTATTTCATTATTGGCATATTTTCTACCATAATCATCACCATGTTTGGCATGATCAAGTGAATAATTGCCTTCATCATCAATTTCTTCATCTCCTCCCTCTTATTCATCTTATTTTTAATTTTACTTTTTTCCACTTCTTCCATTTATTACACTTATTCCTCTTCTTCTTCGTCATATTTATCTTCTTCATCCCAAGAACCATTTTCTTTTCCTTCTTCTATTTGATCTACTTATTATTATTCTTCTTTGTTCGAGTCATTAGATTTATAATCTACACAGCCACTCAATTTTTTTCCTATTCATATTCATCAACCCTTAAAATTTATTCTTTTGACTGTTAGGATAGTGGTGGACTAATATTTTCATAAGTCATCTTAGGAGGACATACAATAAGATCCGTATCACTCCTGTCATCAACATGAGATCCTTCCCAAATAGATCTATATTTAGCATCTCCATGATCATCAGAGTACATATCTTCTTCACTAGGACCCAAACTAGGATCCCAAATATATTTTTGTTTAGTAGATTGATCCACAAGATTGAATTTTTCATAAAATTTCTCTCCATCACCAACCCATCATCACTTCCATTGATTCCAATGAATCTTCATTCTTCCACAGATTACCTTATTCAAACAAAATACACTGCATTATAATAAAGATTAATCATTGATCTCTACAAAACCATTTTTTTCCACATATTATATAGATTCCTTGGGTAGAAAAACTAATTTTTACTATAACAACATTTTATCATCTCACTTATTTGAACCATTAAATAATTTAAATGTTTTTATTTAACTCTATTACTCATCAGATAAACCGGGTAGACATCATAGTGGTTAAAAAAATTAATGTCCCCTTTTATGGGAAAACATGGTGTTGGTTGAAAAAAAAATGGATTTATCACTCTCCACGTAGATCAATAGAAACTGACCTTCAAGGATCTTCACTGTTAGTATGTTCTCTAAATGTTGTCCCAACATTGATAATGTCACATTTAGGTGATGGTGTATCATTATTTTTCTAAAAAATTCTATCATGAGGAAATTGGAGACAATCATCCCACTACATTGGAGAGAATGAAATTTTATTTTCTTTTACCACTGATTCTATCCAATAGGCATCACTACCTTCTAGCAGAAACATAGCATTCAAGTAGAACTCATGCACCATATTCATATAATAATCCCTTAAATCCTCAAAAAACCACTAAATTTATAACTAATCTTTTATAATTTCAACATTAGTGACATTCTCTCCAACAAACTTTCTATAGACACTTCTTTTTACGAAGTTACTATATGATTGGGCAGTGCTCGATTAACTGCACCAGAAAATCCAATAGACTCTTTTTTCTCCTTCTTAGCATTCGGAGATTTATCAGGGTATCCTTTAGTAGCATGATTCATCATTAACATTTAGAGAGTTTGGATGAAGGATAGGATGTGAAAGGCCGAGGGTAGACTAAGCAACATCATTCTCAATGAATGTAGTAGCATGGAATAATTAGTGTTTAAATAATATAGGGCTTAATTGGGTGGAAATATCAAAAAATAAAAAATCAGGTACATAAATAATATATACATTGTATTTTTGGTTATGAAAATAAAATATTAAAAAAATTGACTCATCAGTAAAATAATGATAAAAGTTTCAGCATGACAAAAGTGTTTTCATCATAGTGTTAGCATGATAGTGTTGGCATGACAGTGTGGGCATAAAAATGTCTGCAAGACAAATTCATCATGACAAAGTTAGCATGACGAAAGTTGGCATTACAGATTTGGTATGACAGATCATCAATATCAGTAGGACAATTATGTCAGCATTACAACTATGTCGGCATGACAAAATTGTTGGCAGAAAAACATCACATAAAAATATTAAATGAATAAAAAAACAAGTTATTGTAGATTGATAATTCTAACTCATGTCTGATGTAATTCATTATTTCATTGTTTAATGGATTAGTTAATATATCATCAAGTTGATATTCAGTTCCTATTAATTCAAAAGTGGTATTTCCCTATTGATAATGATCTATCAAAATGATATGTCTTGCATCAATAAGTTTTCTTTCTTGAATGAGAAACTGATTTATTAGAATTTTTAATAGCAATTCTATTGTATCAATTTAATGGTACATGTATAAATTTATATCCATAGTCTAGAGGAGTGTGTTTCATAAAGAAAATCTGAACAAAAAAGTTACCAACATCTATGCATTTAGCTTCGGCATTAGATAATGAAACAAAATTTTGGTTATTTTTACACCATGAAACAAAATGCTTTTTGGAAAAGTGTCATTTCCTAGTGTTTCTTTTTCTATCTAACTATAATCCTCTGAAATCATCATCATAATAACTCATAATATAAAATTATTTTACTTAGGGTAAAACAAACATAAATTGATAGTATGTTTGAGGTTTTTGATAATAATTTTAACATCATTTATGTGAGATTCATTTTGATTACCATGAAAAAAGGAACACATACACATACTAAACATTATATCTGGACTACTACTAGTCATGTAGACCAAACATCCAATCATTCTTCTTTATGCTGTTTTTTCAAAAGATTTACTATCTTCATCAAGGTCCAACTGACAAGTTCTTCTCATTGGAGTGTCAATAATTTTAATTCTATCATGGGAAAAAAAATTTACAATTCCTTTTTTGTATTTCAATTAATTTAAAATGATACATCATTTATTTTAGCAAATCTAAAATCCAAGAATGAATTTGAGTTCACCCATCATACTAATTTCAAATTCACTTTTCATAATTTAAATAAATCAATACAGAAGGAATTTATTGGACATCCAATAAAATATAATCCACATAAATTTGAACATCTAAAAAGTATTCCTAAATTAGTTTTATAAAAAGTGTAGGATCACCAATTTCTTTTATAAAAACTTTTGTAATGAGAAATGTAATTAGATTATCATACCATGCTCTTCATGAAGTTATAAACCACATAAAGCTTTTGATAATTTTAAAACATGGTTATTAAAATGAAGGTTTATAAAACCTGGGATTGTTTAAAAAACACCCTCAACTATATATACATTTTGGAATGCACATTCAACATCCATTTTATAAATCATTAAATTAAGATAGGCGGAATAAGAAAGAAATATTTTGACGGCATCGATTCTTGAAATAGGTTCACAAGTTCCATCATAGTCAATGTATTCTTCTTAGCTATTACCTTGTGTAACCCATTTGGATTTATTTTAAATAATATTACCAGATTCATCTAGTTTATTCCATAACACCTAGTTATTTCATATGTTCAAGGTTTATTTGAGTCTATCAAGAAGTTTACAAACAATATTTCTTTCAAATTTATTAATATTCTATGGCATGTATGTTACCCAAAATTCATCATTTATAGCATTGTTGATGATTCTAGTTTCATGCTGTGAAAAAAAGTAATGATATTCCACATTTTTTCTAAGAGAATATATAGTTTGTGTCCCTTTATCAATATCTCCAAAAATTCCATCTAAGGGATGATTCTCGAGGGTTCTAGTTGGTCATGAAAAGGAGGGTCAACTAATTTCAAATTTATTTTCAGGATATGGTACATCATATACATATTATGAAGAATTTATTGATCTATTAGATTTTAAAGATTTCATAACAAGATTATTATGTGATTTTTCATTTAGTAAAATATTTGACGTTATCCTCTGGATGGTTTTCTAGGGCGGTATTTGGTTCATGTGGATCTGTTTTCTCAAATTTTATATGCATAGATTCATCCACACAGGAGGCTCATTTATTATAGACTCTATAGGATTTAGAAGAGGTTGAGTAACCTAGGATGATTTCTCCATAACCCATGGTTTCAAAATTTCAAATATTGTTCTTTTTTATTATTGATATAGACTTTTCAACCAGAAAAAATTATTGTATGTATCATTGGTGTTTCAATGGTTCTAAAACATCAAAAGAGTCTTCTTGAGGCATGGTCTAATTAAGATATTATTAATAATTCATCATGTTGTATTCATAGCCTCATCCCAAAAGTAAATAGGTATATCATATCAATTATGAATTATTGAGGCTATCTCTTGTAATGTTCTATTTATTCATTTCATATCTCTATTTTATTATGGTGTCCTAGGTGTAGAGATATTAGGACTATTTCCATTTCGTGAGAAAAATGATTCAATGTCTTTATTTCTAAACACAAGGCCATCATCACTTATTTCAGATTTTATTCTATGTACACATATATTTTCTATAGTTCTTGCATACTTGGTGATGTAAGTACATGAATCACATTTGTTTTCTAAAAAATAGGACTATGTTTATCAAAAAAAGTCATATACAAGAACATATACATAGTGCTTACCATTAATACTTGAATCTTGAGAAGTCCCGTATATGTCTATGTGAACTAAATCAAATGGTTGAGATGAGGAATGTTTTTTCATTGATTTGAAGGATATATTGTGTAGTTTAACCATTTGATAATGATTATAGAATTTTCCATTTAAAAACCTATGTTTTGGTAGATCCTTGTCTAGTCCTTTTCTGGGGTGTTTTATAATAGTGTATTCATTACACTGTCCTAAGATCCTATTCCAAAACCATGACAATTCGTTTAAAAACAATTAAACTAGAATAATTTTGAGAAACAAATAAATCTTTGTTAACCGCATATACATTTTCATCTCAAAGAGAAAAAAAATTGTATTCATTTTTATTGTTAAAAAAATGTCAAGAATCATTTAAAAATTTTACATGAAATACATCATCACAAAATTTAGAAATAGTGAAAAAATAAAATTTCAATCTATCAACAAAATTTACATTAAAAATTAAAACTTAGATAGAGTTACAAATCTGGTCTAATCCAAATATTTGTCTTTTAACAGTATAACCAAATGTGACATATCCAAAATCATTTTTATTATATTCTTAAAGAATTAATATTATCTTGCTATATGTCATGAGAATCTACTATCCATTAACCACTGACTCTTGTAGGAGCTTCTTACGAATTCTTCCTAAAGAATAATAAAAAAAATAGATTTTTGTACCTGGGCTTGTTTGGGCCCAGGGACACTAGTAATCAATGCATTAGATACCCACATTTTCTTCATGGGTTTCCTATAACCATAATATAACATATTTGAAAAATAGACTCTGTTTTCAAAAAAAACATATAGTTAGTAAATTATTTTCTAAAACTAGAACTTTCAATCGAATTATTATTTTTAGGTATAAAAATAGATTTTCTAGATTTTGTTAGAAAATGTGTTTTAGATAGGTTTCTCTATCTAGGATGATATCCAATACCATAACTATTTTTAAGAGAAATCTATTTAAAATGATTTTGAATAAGAGTAATTTTGATATTGGTAATCTTTTTTAGATCATTATTTAATTGATTAATAGAAATTTTAATTCATTGTTTTCATTGATCAGTTGAGCAATATTTTCCTCATCAATAGTAAATTTCGACTTAATATGTAAAGTGAGATTATCTTATTTAATTAATGATTTATATTTATCTTCTATTTTATTTCATGTAACTTCCAGCATGGTATGATATTAAAATAATTCATCATTGTACATATTTTAATAATAACTTTCATCTCATGATTATTAAGAATTATGTGTAAGAGAATCTATGGTTACCTCAGATGTGTTCAACATAAAGCACATATTTTCCTTCTCATATCTATAATTCATGTTTCTTAAAAAAGGTATTTCTAAACATTTTTACTATTTCCTAGAAATACATGTTAGATGTTAATTTTACAGTTTCATTATTATCCGATGTTGTTTATACGTAAGCATCTACTGAGAATTATTTATCATCATAACTCATGTTTCATAATAATGTACTTCTAAACATTGTCACTATTTCTTAGAATAAGAGTTATATTAATTTATACCCTTGTGTGAAAATTTGTAAAGTGTTTTGAATGGAATGTTTCAGTCATTTTCCATAGAAGGTACTTTATGACCTTTTCGACAAATTAAGGTATTAATTTTTTTTAATCTTATATGGTGGGTGAGGATTTTTTTTCTTTATAACACCATAAGGATATTCCCTTAAAATCTTACAAGAATATTTTAAAAATAAATGTTTTCATTTATATTTATGTGAATTTTAATTTAATTCAAAATATACTGAGATATTTAACTCAAATATTATTCATTTCATCTATGTCATCATCCTTGGTTGGATTTTACAGTTGTTTGAAGTTCATTTTTATGAAACAATATTCAATATTGTATTGGAGTTTTTTTGACATGTTTGACTATTGATGTGTTAATTATATACCATTCATGGTTTATGGTTAATGTATTAACAGTTCGTATGCTATTTTTAATATGAATGTAGATATTATGTTTTATCCTTTTCATATAAGAAATGAATTGGACTTAGTATGTGACGGGTGGACCCCACTATAGCTCATTGATACATCGTTTGGTCTCATGAGACAAACTCATGTCGTGGCACAAGGCCTTGAAATAATAGTATTTGTTGTCCTCAAACATTTCCTTAACTACGAGGATATGATGTCCGACATTATTCATTCCATCATTGTGAAATTATCTACTTATTACATCTGATTATTTGACAAGTATAATATCCATTTCAAAACATAAATAGATTTATTTGATTTATCTTTTCCATATTATGCTGATGTTTATGTTTAAAATGATTTTGTTTTAGTCTTATACATTGACAAAAATGTTCATGCTTATTTACAATATATTCCTCTATATTGTTATCCTTACTGAGCATCTGATCTCTCCCCTTGCAATGTTTTATTTTTCCCAGGATGAAAAATACATATAATGTTTAAACTACATGAAAAGTCCTAGGTATATGTGTGTGTTCAAAGAAGATAGAATGTTGTTTTCTTTTCATTTCATGATATAATGTAAAACATATGTATGTATGCAGTACTTCCAAGGCTACTAAATTAATTAGACTTTCAAGACTTTGTCTTTTGTAATTCATGCCACTGTAATGTAATAATGCACTGACTCTGCGTAACTAGGGTCGCGGAGTTATAACAATACATTGGTCTATTGAGTAGTATTTGAACATGTTTTCAAGTTGCATAAAATTGATAATTTTTTAAAGATGTTTCTATAGTTGGTGACAGAACCTTGTTCAATATCTCCATGAACATTGATAGTTTTTGTATGTGTATATGTAATAAAAATTACCAAAATTGAGGGCTATTGGGAATGTTTTTTTAAAAATTAACTTATTTTTAATGATTTTAATAGTTGATGAACCAATATTATTTTCTTAAAATATGAGAAAAAGTGTTCATTGTGAGTTCCCTACAAGAATTTCAAGTTCATATATCATATAGATTAATTGGAGATTGATATAAGTCTTTAGTTGAACTTAATCATAATCCAGATTTCTTCCCTAACTTTTATATCAAAGCACGATGAGCCAAACTATGACATAAAAATTGTACATGCATGTCCTTGATCTCATGAACGGGTTAATAAAATCCAATTAGAATTGAAATCTCTGATTACATGGGTAGAAAAGTATTCTTGTGTTTTCCAATTAGAACAACAAAACTCACGCCCTCAATACTTCACACCGATTGGATAAAAGTAAAGGGCACTCCATTCGATTCAATCAAAAAAAATCAAACATGAATCAAAGTAATAAACATTAAATGAAATGTTTTCGAACCAAAAATACATGAATCTTTAACTAGTAAATGTTTCAAAACTCCCATTATAGGACGTCTATCTCCATGACAACAAACTCCCACTATTTATCCCAACATCAAGAAGAGGAAAGATAGGTGGAACACCTTCTTCATCCTTGATCCCCCTATGAGGATACGAGCCACCAGAATTTCTACATTAAAGAAAGAACTAATATATAACTCCATATTGGATGATCTTAGCTCCTTGTTTGAACTTGAAAATGACGTTCCCATGGTTCCCTTTTATAGAAAAACTGGGAAGTTGTTTTGGGATCCCTATTTCAGTTATACAACATGTGTCTTGGTTTTAGGAAACTAAATAGATGTATCGCAACTTGGAGAAAATATAGGAATTACTGGAAAGCCTCGTGGCTATATCATTTTCAAATTGGGAATCCATTGAACTACTATATTGGGAAATATTTTTAAAATACCAATCCTTAGTTTTGAATTTGGGCAGATTATGTCCTATTAACAAATTGGTTCAAATGGGGAACCATATGGATGAAATGTGATTCAAATTCTTGAGATGAGTTGTATCCTATGATTTTATGGATCAGTTAAAAAAAATTCAACGGATTTTAATATATTAATTTCCTGATATTTTCAACAAATTGGGAAGTTATCTTTGGGCATCCATACAATTTGGCCCATTTTCCTTCTAGATCATCTTTAAGGCCCCCAAATCACCTCCACAAACAATGAAAATATCAAAAAAGGATAATTTGCCATTTAAACATTGATAAATATTATATAATGAAATAAAACATGTTGTGAAATTTGATATTATATTTGGAATTTACAATACGAATCTAGTTTAGCACAATATTGTAATAGTGAAAATGAAATAGTGAATCATGGTGTGATCACACCAACAAACCTAAAAAATTATACTCCTAGGAAATTTAATATTATAAAATATTTTAAATGAATATATTTCAAACTTGATAAATATTTTACATTAAATAAAAATTTTATTCCTAATAGAAATGTGATCATAGAAAATATCCCACCGAGGAGTTATTCCATGTGATCATGGAAAATGGAATCTCAAAAATTGAATTAGAATGAAATTATATGAGATGAATGATAAATAAGTTATTAAATATTTTATCATTTCACTAATTATTTACATGACTGTTTTATAATAATTTAATTTTATTCATTCAACTTTTTATCGGGAAAATATTTGTTTTTTAAAAGTTGATCCTAGAACAAATATCAGAATCTTCTCTCATCCCTTGTTTGATCAAATCGTGACACTAATTGTAATACTTATAAATAGATATAAAGTTGAGTATGTTATGATTTTCCTTCTAAAAATAAAACCCTTTTATAATTTTTTTAGGTCTTAAAATAGTCGGATAATATGTACACATGGAATAGTCAATATGATAAACAAATGAAATAGAAAAGATAAGGAATGAATGTATGGGGAAATTTTTTATGGAAGGTAGAGAAAAATTAACCTAACTTATATTTACCTTCTATTAAGTATGATATTTTCACACATCATGGTTTGGTGAAAATTTGTTTAAAGAAATTAAGTGACAAAATTTTCCCTTAAACTACTCACAAAAAGGGTACCATTATTTTAAAAGGCATATAAATGATTCAAATATTTATATCATTGGAATAGAAACAAATTTAAATATAAATTCACACAACATTATTGAATTCATAATGAAATTCAGATTTTATCAATTATTTTGAATGTTTAAACAATATGAAATATGGATATTCCTCATGAATTTTCCATAACTTCCACGATTAAGAGAGAATAATTTTCAATAATAAAGAGGGCATAAAAATTAACAATTTTCACAATTGTGATGGGGGAAACATGGGGAATTTGATAATAGTATAAAATAAGTAAAAAAGTAAAAAATAATGAATGATGATGAAAATTACTAACTAACACAATAATATACCCATCCCATGAAACCTAATGTTTGTAGTGTCTTCACTGTAATAAAAAAGAATGTGGGAAGGTGGAATAAAAGAATGTTGGTGCCATTCATAAAATACACATTGAGCATGCATTTCCACCATTAGAGACTCTAGACTGGCTTCGTTTAAGGGCACCAGCCGCTTCCCATTGATAGTGATGGTTATCTAGGATTTTTCAATTTGAGCAAAAACAACACCAAATAGAGGAACATTAATTATAGTTGTTTAACCCAAAGTAAAAGGAATGAAACATTCCTAAATGAAACATCATCATTTAATTATTGAGTAAGAACTTCTACCCAGTTTTGAAATAAAAATATAGGATGGGATGGTTGTGGGAAGCCTTGGTTCACTCCCTAAAAATCATGGAGTTATCATATGAGTCTCTACAAATTTCCTTCAACTCATAAATCTGTGAATTCTGTTTCATACCTCATCTGAGGTATTCATATTTCATTTTTTGATAGACCAATATGCATAGTGATCTACTTCCAAGGGGATTTGACATGCCTTTACAAACATATTCCATTGTGGTGACATTCCTATTGGGGTTTTAAAAGGTTTACGGTATACCAAATGTGGATCTTCCAAACACAAAAACCAATATTTAATATTGGTTTGTACTATTTTTCCAAGATTCTCATTTCTAACCAATTTGAGATTTTTGTTTTTACTTTTGTTTTGGGGTGATATGAATTGGTGAAATTATTAATGACCCCTTGATACACATGTTTTTTATGTTATGATTGAGAAAATTTCAACCGTGATCACTAATTATAACTATAGGAAAATCTAACCTACTAAAAATGTGGGACCTCGCAAAATCAAAAACCACTTGAGGGTAAACTATTTGTATGGAATTTTCTTCCACTTATTTTGATTGATAGTAAACATCCAATAATATGTAAACAATACCATATGAATTTGGAACAGTTCCCATGAAGTCTATCCCCATTCATCGTAGATCTCAAAAAATAATCTGTTTTGTTGCGGTATTTTATTCATCTATGTGATATTCCCTATGAATTGATAAATTTTTCATGAAATGAAACTTCAATGTGAATCCTCAAACAATTTATTCCATTAAATAATAGATTTAATAATTTTTTTTGATGTAAAATGAGATAAAAAGTGGACCCCACAGGCAAATGTGTTGTAGAACCTAAGGACACAATGAAACTCATGGTCAAAGACACACCTTTGAACAACTTAATCGCTACAAATAATCAATAGTTATAGATCATCCCAAATGTACTATCATGAATAATTCCAATGTATTTGGGATTATGAAATTATAAAATATAGGTGGACACTATATTCTACCAAAAATTTCACAATGTCCTTATACTTATGTGTCTGTTCGACTACATCACAAAGGTTTTCTTGAGGAATGAATTCTCTTATGGGGATAGATGATTCGACATTTTGTCAAATTGTTGGGAAATCATACTAATGTTTTCAGCTAAAAAAATTTCCATTCATAAATTATTATAAATTTCAATGTAAAACTATTGGAGGAGGAGCATCCACCGAATGAGGTAGGGCATAACATCAGGTTATTATAATAGAAAATGAAGAGTATTATGATAAAAAACACATTAATTTTTTACCAAGAATGATATGAATAGAAATTTATCAGCCTAAAAAAATATAAAGTAGTTCTCTTTCAGTGGTGGTGTAGTTTTCTTTGGTAGGGTCAAGGTTATATGAGGCATGTGAAATGACATGAGGAGACTTCTCAACCCTATGCGATAAAACATCTTCAACTGAAAAGATAGAGGAATAAAAAATACATTCTAAGTAGATATCCCAAATTTGTAGTCAGATTATGCGATGTGATGTGATACGTCTTTTTATTTAATATAAATTTTTGTCATAATTTTTCTCAAAAACAAATTTAGAGTCATTTTTCAATAATCGAGACATGGGATGCATGATCTTACTAATGTATTTACATATTCAGCAGAAATAACTAGCATCACCCATGAAATATAACACCTCAAGAACACATTTTAAATATGTAAGGGTTGAAATTAATTCACTTTTTTATTTATCCTCTTCAATTACTTCATTTGAAATATCATTCCTAATAGCAATCCCCTAATCATCCTTGAAATTGAATTTCTCTTAATTTAATAAGATATAATTTTCAATGAAATGATGGAGGATAGAACCTTGGTCTGCCAAATATTCATAAAATAAATTTAAATAAACATTGAATTCATCGATAAAAAATATTTAATCAATTCTCAAGGTACTCAGAAAAAATACTCAACATTCATCGTTGAACAATACTAGGAGCATTACATAGACCAAAATGAATCCTTTGGTATGAAAATGTGACAAATGGACATTTAAATGGTATTTTTATTAATCCTCATGGGATATATTTATTTTAAATAAACTTAATAGCCATCAAGGAAATAATAATGGGACTTATAGCCAATCATTCGAACATTTGGTCATTGAATAGTTCAGTAAAGTGGTCCTTTCGCATGGCTTGAATTAGATAAAATTATTCAATACATACTTTCCATGTTTTTGCACAAGTGAGGCAACCAATTCATTCATTTGCTTTTACACAAATATTATTCATGTTTTATTAGGAAAATTTTGAACTAGGTTATCCCATTTACTATCAGATATAGTATTAATGATCTATGCTGCAATAAATTAATTAACATCCAATTTTACCACTTCATGTAGAGTGGTATTAAACCATCATCAATCATGCCTTACCGGTTTAGCATAAATATATACAAGTATATAGTGCATACAAATAGATATTATTATCTTGAAAATTTCATCCAATGTCCATCCTATCACATTTTTACACTCTCTTAAAAGGTTAAGCAGTTCTAATTCTTACTATCTAGAAAGATTATCAGAAATAATTGTGGAAAACTGGTAAATACACTCATGATATTCCTAAATTTAAATTATATGAAAGGGTTTTTAATTTCCACACTAGTGGTGTTTTTTAATTGAAGAAGAGAATTTATGGGGTGTGAGGTCCATGAAACTATTTGTCTACTCATATTTATTCTCTAAGAAAATAGAATATACCTAAATGATATTTCCTTAATCATTGATGGTAATGGTTAACTTAGAGGGAACAAACTCATCAATTAAAGAACAAAATTTACATTTTTTTAAATCTAAACATCACTCAATATGTAAATAATAATTTAAATCATATAATAGTGAAGAAGAGGAAAATAAATTACAATATGGGTCAAGGAGAGAATTTTGTGTGTGTGTGTGTGTGTGTCTTTAGGGAGAACAGCACACGAATCGATTGGAAGAGTGGAGTTTTATTCAATGTGGTGTTTCATTGAATCATGGATATTAAAACTCACCATTTCTCCATGTGCTCTATGGATAATGTACCATTTTGAACATTAATGATTATCTTTTCTGTATTGCAGAACAAACTCCCAAGTTTGAGAGGGGACTATTCTTGGGTTCGGGTATCTTCCATATTATGAATGTTGAAGCCAGTGGGGGAAGATGAGGTTCATCACTTTTACGAGGATGTTCTCGACCACTCATGATGGATGTGTTGTGCACCAGTTGGGATGTTGAACTATGTTGATTTTTGTTTGAGGCTCAAAAACATATAGATAAATGTATACATGGTAATGAATTACATTAATAGAAGTACCTAAATCTATCATAACATCTAAAAATAATATCTCCCTAATTGTCCAAGGTATAATGAAAGCTCTCAGATCCTTGCATTTTGTTGGAATTTTTTTTGAACCAAGGCTAGAACATTCCTTAACAAGTGGACTCTCTCATTCTCCTCCATCCATTATCTATTAGTGCATTGTTTTTAAGAAATTCCGCATAAAAAAATATATCTAACTAAATCCAATAATGAAATGTAAACTTGATCCTTTTTCAATGTATCCATTATTTATTATTTATCTCATTATCTTAAAATTTCTTATATTTAGGTTGTATTTGTTGGATATGAAGTGGAATTGATTGTACATGGTAATCCTCAATGATAATTCGATAACCATTTATGTCCATTTATAATTTTATTAGATCTTTTGATTGTTTTGAATGATATTATTCAAGAGGGGTGAATACCTATTAGTTTTAACCATTGGATGAAGAAACATTTTTTATCACCATAAAGTGTGATTAATCAAACATTACCTTTGTCATTTGGATTAGAGGAATGATGAAATAATAGTTATAAAAATAAAGCATCATAAAATAAATGATGGTATTTTTAAACTATCCCATTTGAGTGTGTATGTCTTGAATGGATGATTTTGGGGTCAGTTCATACTGGTGATTGCTGGTAGCCATTGGTCTCATCATGTCTTCTAGACTAGGATTGAATTTTGAAGGGGTTGTGGGAATGAGAATTGGGGTGGTTGAGGATATATGGGCAGTGGTGGTTGAATAATCTTCCCTTGTTGGTTCCATTGTTGTTGAGGATGGTTTGAATACCCATAGACTATAGGATTGGTTGTATTTCAACCTACCTGTGTATGGATAATAAATTTCTTGCCTAAAGGGTTTGTTATAGGTGAATCGTAGAAATATCGCCTCACTACTATCTGATATTTCTATCAGTTGGAGGAATTAGTAAGAATAATTGTTGTTAAACGAAAATATACCACAATTTATGATAGGAGGGGTTAGGATTTCCCCAGGGAAAGATAAATTTATCGAATAAGGGTTCTTACCTGTTCAAGCATTGTCTCCACCTTCTTCCCAAATTTAGTACTCTACACCACATGGACACATTTAATGGGTAAACTGAATTGTGAACCAAACTATTGTGTATTTTTTACCATGCTATCAATTAGTTTTCTTATATAAATTGGGGTCTTATAAACTAGCATATCACCTACAACATCATCAATCATATATCGATAAATAATAATTAAACCGTCATAAAAATACTATATTAAATGCTGATCGCTTATTTTCTAGTATGAGAAACTAGTATTCATGAAGTGTTTGAACCTAAGATTTTATTATACCACATTTTTCTTTTTTTATTATTACAGTTCGATAGGATGAGAACTATTTTTCAAGAAAAAGGAATCTCATGTCAGCCCATCCTATATTTGGGTAATAAACATAATATTTCCAGTCATTCACAGTGTCTTCTAAATAAAATGGTAATTTCTTAATATTTACTTATTCATTATCCATATTGGATGGTTTTAATGTAGAACAAATGGTATGAAATTATTTTAAGTTAATATGTGGATCTTCTCCCACAAGACCATGTAATCTAGAAAATAAATGAATTATACTAAATTGAAGTTCAAAATTGGGTGCTTTCCTTATAATCGAATATAAGTTGATTTGGTATCACCATCAAGAGAGGATCATTGTATTAATGTTAAATTATTTTCATCCATGTTATACAAGTTTATTTGAGTATTTAGGATGGTACAAGAAGAATAAAATGAAGGATCAAGATGTGTTTTTATGTTTTTCTTTCCCTTCAATGGATTGTTTGGTGATTCTTGTTGTCGAATGTAACACCCCAAGATTTCATAGTGTGTTATTTCTTTAAAATAATACAATAACTTGCACTACACGCCACACCAAGTTCAAGAACACCATGACTTCCCAAACAAGCCATTCAAAAGAAGTTATGAATAGTATTAACTAAATTTTAAACTTTATATAATCCTTATAATTTTAGATTCCATATTATGAGTTTCTTAGACATAATATAAGAACAAATTCATTTTCAGTATTGCACTTTTACCAACTTTTAATAGTGAACCCATTTTAAATACATTATTTTATACTTTTTGAGTAAAGTGGGACATCAAAAAATTTAAAATGAAACATCCCAAGCTTCCACGGTACGCTTTCCTTTGAATAATACAGTAGTGTGTGTTGTACGCAACTTCGAGTTCTAACACACACCACAACCAATCAAACTAGCCGTTATGAATACTAATACCTACTTTTTGAAATTATATTTATTTTATATTTCAAAATTGACTTCATTTTTGGATTCAGAATATCGAAATTAGCCTAAGGTGAAATTTTGGTACATTTCGGATATCTTTCATATTTTGATGAATAGTGAAAATTACTAAATTTTAATTAAAAACAACTTTTTTAATAAAAATAATTAATAGTGATAAATTATGAATTTGAGTGGTTTTAAAGTATATTTAGAATATATTTTTACCAATTAATATAATTTTGGTCATTGGACATAATTTTACAATTAAACCGAACATAAACAAGTGTCAATCTTTTGATAGTTATTATTT
This sequence comes from Viscum album, assembly GCA_963277665.1. Classification (NCBI taxonomy): domain Eukaryota; kingdom Viridiplantae; phylum Streptophyta; class Magnoliopsida; order Santalales; family Viscaceae; genus Viscum; species Viscum album. The sequence continues at coordinate 154,334,459 of OY728158.1, read as the reverse complement.
CTTAAAAACACGCTTTTTGTTTTGACAGTGGAAATTAATTTTAAATTAATTTCTGCCACTTCTGTGTTTTGAATTTAGAAAAATGGATTCCATATTTGAAACCATGATTTTCATATTGTGTAAATAGGTAACTTTTATTTTTAGACATTTTGAATAATTACTGCGGTAAATATTTTATTTACCATGGTTAAGGGTAAATCCTGTAAATAAGGGTTAAAAATTAATATTATAATAATACTAAATTACCCTAAAACGTGTCCTAGACTTATTTGTTGATACATGTTCGACCATAGTCATCATTGGGTCGATTTTGGGACCCCATGTGGCCACTTGTAGGTGATAGGGACACTTTATTTTAATTAAGTTAAAATGAATACAAAAATGACACAAGCATATATCTTTTAGAAAAACAATTTTTACATAGGGTTATATATGTTGGCTTTTAGATTATAAATATTCATTATAAATATAAAGAGATTTCCTACATAGTGATATTTTATTTATAATTTTTAGACATTAAATAATTTAATTTATTTGTGACACAATGATGATGAATTAATTACTATAATAGTAAAAAATTAAACTAATTGATATTATAAAAACCCAAATAAATAAAATATGAAACTTTTAATGAATTATACTAATTTTATAAAATAATATGATATATTAGGATTGATTTAATTGACTTTTTTTGATGTAATCAATCTGTTATGAGTTTTAAAAAAATCAACTATGGAATAGTGTGAAAATTGACATAAAAGAGTTCTTAAAAAACATTTATATTATTAAGTGATATTAAATTCCTAAAAATCTAAGGTTCGGCCAAGAGACTTATATAATGATAGGTTCATCATTAATGGACCACTTGGGGGTATCTTTGATTAATATAGTAAGTTTATTAACCATATTATATAAAAATACAAAGAGACATTGTAAAAGTGAAACTAATTAACTTAGAGTTAATACTTAAAGATAAGGTTAATATAAGTACCCAAACCTGTCTAAATTATATTGGTTGAGTTGTATTCGACCCATCCCCACCATAAAATTTAAATAATCAAGTTTGGAGCCATTAGAAACCGAATAAGAATTTATTATAAATAAATATTTCTAGATTTTCTAAAGGTGCCCCTCACCCCTCTTTTAAAAGGGCACTCTTCCTTCTCTTTTCTTCACACCATAAATGCCTTTTGGTTCGGCCAAAATCTGCCCAAATACTCTCCCAACTTCCCTCACTACAACCTAGAGGCCTTAGTTTGATCATAAAGCCAACCTAAGGATCCATTTTGATCAAATCAAAAGGAAGAAACCGAAGAAGAGGTAATGATTTCACCACCCTTGTCCAAGTTCCTTCTTCTTCCACTTCTTCTTACTTTGTTGTTACCATTCTAAAATAATAACTCCAGTATCATATATATACTGTGATGTTATTATAAATATGGTACAACCATATTCAGTATTCTATCCACCCTTTGATTAACATGTCACCATACGTGCGTACGTACGGCTTACCGTCTCCACGTCGTGGTGTAATTGTTATTCAATATATTATTATTTGGATGGGTATAATAATGATGTGTAACTCATGTAAATAATAAATATAACTTGTTAGTGATTTTGTATATATGATATACCATCCTATTATATATTATTTTAATATCAAAATAATGATATTGTCGCTCGTGCGTACGTACGGACTACCGTCTCCACGAACGCGATGAGATTCATTCTCCATCATATCCATTCAAGTATAATTATCATTTTCTGATTTAAAAATGATGTTTAAGGACTTGATATCATTTTGGATATGAATAATATACAACCTATCCATTACAAACATGGCTTACGTAATAAAACATATAAAAGAAAACGAGTAAGTTAACACCTGAAACAACGATAATACTAAGACATTATTAACAAAGCAAAGTTAAAAGATCATATATGATATCATATTATTATATATGATTCTTTTATAATTTAATAACAATTATTTCAATATTATACAGGAGGTTAACCTACCCCAACCAAGTAAAAGTACAAGGTATGGGGTTTTCATCTCACTCCTTATTCGTGTGAGATTCATGCCATATTGCCACCATTACCTTTTTTATGGTGTATGTACTGCCCATAATTATATTATTTGTGTAATACACTTTAATTTATGTGTATTTACATATTCATTGTATGATACATCATTCATGGGTTCTACGTTTCGTAAGTTTCCAAATTAGTAAGGGTTTATTTCACAATCTCTTCATTATCCGAGGTTGTTTATGCGTAATAATCTACTGGGATCTCTTTATCATCCACATCCATGTTTCTTCAAAATGTATTTTAAAACATTTTTACTATTTACCAGAATATGGGTTAAAGTAATTTATACCCTTGTTTGACTTTTATAAGTGGTTTATAAAGGAATCTTTCCGTCGTTTTCCAAACAACGTGCTTTATAACCTTTTCGACAGAATTAAGGTAAGAATGTTTTTTTTAACTTATACGGCGGGTGCGGTTATTTTCCGCCGTTATAAAATCGTCGAAGATTCTCTTACAAGCTTATAAGAATATTTTCAAATTTAATGTATTATTTTATAATTATGTTGATTTTAAAATGATTTAAAAAAAAGAGATATTTCTCTAAAATAGTTTTGATTTCATCTATGTCAACAATCTTTGATGGATTTTAATCTTATTTGAAGTTGATTTATTATGATACAAACATCCATATTTTATTGAAGGTTTTGTGATATTTTTGATTGTGGATAAGTTATTCTTATGACACTCATGGTTTTTGTTTAAAGTATTGACATTTCATAAGTTATTTTTAATCCGAATGTTTATGTTATATTCCAACTTTTCATTCAGATGAATGTGTTAGACAAGTATGTTCCGGGTTGGGGACCGGTTATTAGAGGCACTCTGGGTTGGGTTCCGGTTACAGTTAGCCCCAAGGTCTTGGGATGAGGCCTTGACAAAGAAATTAAAGTTCAGCATTATGCATTCTGACATTATGAATGTGGTTATTGATATTGCATGTGATTATTCGATTAGTAGAATATCCATGTGAATAAGTAAATGGCATTATTTCATTTTACTTTTTCCATACTATGTTGAAGTTCAAGTTTAAAAGGCATTTGTTTTAGTAATGCTTTGCCTTAAATGTTTATGCTTATTTTTGAATGTTCCGCTATATTGTTATCCTTACTGGGCATTTGAGCTCACCCCTTTTCTATGTTTTATTTTTCCCAGGATGTGAAGAAGTAAGTTATGAATGACCTGCAGGGATATTATGAGGGGATAATAGTGTGGACTATGGAGAAATTATGTTGTCGTAGTAGTTTTTCACTTTATGATGTAATGTAAAAATTATGAATATATCTAGTGTTTCCAAGGCTACTAAACAAATCAGTCTTTCGAGATTTGATCTTTCTTGTGATCATGCCAATGTTATGTAATAATGCACCGACTCTGGGTACCTAGGGTCGGGGCGTTACAGTTGGTATAAGAGAAAGTTTAGTACAAACCTTGGAAGCTAGATTTAGATAAACTCTGATTAGAGCACATAGATTTAAGATGGACTTTGAGGATTAGTATAGAAGAACTTCCTATTATTTTGGTATTGTAGAGATTTTGTGAGTTTTCTGAGCAATACATACCTGTCTGGATACGAGCAGGTAGAGGCGGCTCTGGCACAGATGTACCTAGGGGTAAAACCCGAAAACACCGCTTTGAGCTAGACTCGAACGGGAACTGGTGCACAACAATGGGCCTTGCTGCACTCTTGGTTACAACACTCCTGAGGGATATGCTTAGGATAATTCTCATTTTCTTTACAAACCATTATGAAGGGTTTAAGTGGATTTACTTCCTCAAAGGAGAAATTTATATGATTATGTATTATATCCATAAACTATTTAATTTATGTTATGTTTCTTACAAGTTTGGGATTAGGTATTGTTATTCATAAACTAATCTAGTGTATGCCATTGTTTAGAAATGGCGCCCAGTAGAAGGAATGAGCACTCCAGCAATGCACATGATCCAAAGAGAAAGAAGGATCATATCATTCATGGCCTTAAGACAGAATTTATAAGATAAATAGTCTCCCATTTATTATCATCATACGAAGAAATAATATCATGTGTTGATAAGATAAGTAAATATTTTACTGAGTCCTATGGCTTTGAAGGGAAGCAAGAGAAGAAAATGATGGAAGAGAGAAAGATGGATAAAGGGAAGAGGGAAAAGAAGAATTTTCCCATATGATATAACTGTGGGAAGAAACACCCTTGAACTTGTCTGAAAGGAATGGGAGTTTGTTATAAGTGTGGTGGAAAAGGGCACAAAGTACATGACTGGAAGGGTAAGAAAATAGTTTCAAATGTACAATGCTTCATTTGCATGGAGTTTGGACACTATGCAAACCTATGTCCCAGTCATCAGAATATGCCGCAAATGATGTTATTGGATAATAATCATGTTATGATACTACCACAGATGAAGAGGAATGATTAGAGTTCTTATGTTGATTATGTCAATTGAGTGTGGTATCAACAATGCACTTGTTATAATAATTATGGAGTATATAAGGATTGTACTGCAGTACTATTTCATTAAGGACTTGAGATTGTGTGGAACAAATTAAAGTGACTCAATAGCAGGTTAATTTTTTAAAAATATATGGTTGAGAGAATGATAAACCATAATATGGTTCGGATACCGAGGTAGTGATTTTAGAATAATACATGATTGATTTGGATAAATTATATTGGATATTCTTGACTACCTTGAAACTAATTAATGATTTGTATATTCCATCATTGTTGGGGTTTAAAACATTTTTGGATTGATGATGTATATCCAGCATTCTATATGGAATAAGGGAGCATGAATGTAATCAATATGGATTATGGTAATTCAGGATGTTTCAGTGTTTTAAAAGAATACATGATGAAGGTATTCATATGCTATTACGTGTTAAAAAGGATCTACATTATGTTTAACTTCCTTATAAATGTTGGACTGTGAGTTTTGTCAGAAGTATTTTGGATAAATTTGAGTTTGAGATTAATTTTGGATTGCCATAAAAGGACAACACGGAGGTCGGGCGGCAACCCGTCGCGTCCGGCAAGGCCGCATGACTTGAACCCGCAACCGAAGGGCGACAAGGGTGTATCACCTACCACTGGCCCAAGAGATGTCCTGGATTAAATAATGTTGTTTTTTTAAAAGATCTGGTAGATGAATTATAAATTCGTTTATTTTGGAACCCTTTAGGAATAGTATAAATAGAATTTTTTTAGGAGTGAAAGATGAGTTTGTGGTAGAAATTTATTAATGGACAAAACACTAATTATAAAGTAAGTATATCTCCTTATGATCTTAGCCAATCTCATAAATAAATTCCTCAACATTAAGAAAATGAACTTAGAACAAAAATGTTGTCCTAGATGGTACCTTAAATCATCACTAATTTATGGCTTTGGGATTGTTGGCCTTTTCATAGCCATGTTCTCTACCACTCTCCATCAGATAATTGATGGTTATATTTATCTTCCATATCCATATTTTCCTACATGGAACCCTAGTATGTGTTATTTTCGGTAATCTTCATACTTTCCACTCATTATTTTAAATAGAGGCCTCATTAATTTATTTTTCGATGTGGGATTTCAACTAAGATATTTTGAAACGTCAAAAATGTGTTATCCTAATACCCTATGTTTTGTTGAACCGATGGTATTTCAAATCATCATAGATTGATGAGTTTAAGGACCTAAATTTTATACTTGTTCGTGATTGATGACCTCAATCACTACCTATAAATATTTACATTTTTCTTCCAATTATATGTCTCTAATTGCCACCAATGTGCTCCTAATCGAGATCATAATTTTGTGGTGACCCTTTCATTTCTCTTTTCCTCATATTAAAACTAAATTTTAGTAACCCAATTTCTGATGTGGGTTTTCCCACAAAGATATTTTTTATTTTCATCCTTTTATTTTCGAAGAACAATTTCAAATTGCGAGGACGCAATTTATTGAAGGAGGGGAGAATGTAACACCCCAAGATTTCATAGTGTGTTATTTTTCCTTAAAATAATACAATAACTTACACTACACATAACACCGAGTTCAAGCACACCATGAATTAACAAACAAGCCGTTCAAAAGAGGTTATGAATAGTATTAAGTAAATTTTAAACTTTATATAATCCTTATAATTTTAGAATCCATATTATGAGTTTCTTAGACATAATGTAAGAACAAATTCATTTTCAGAATTGCACTTTTACCAACTTTTAATAGTGAACCCATTTTAAATAAAATATTTTAAACTTTTTGAGTAAAGGGGGACATCAAAAAATTTAAAATGAAACATCCCAAGCTTCCACAGTACGCTTTCCTTTGAATAATACAGTAGTGTGTGTTGTACGCAACTTCGAGTTCTAACACACACCACAACCAATCAAACTAGCCGTTATGAATAATAATACCTACTTTTTGAAATTATATATATTTTATATTTCAAAATGGACTTCATTTTTAGATTCGGAATATCGAAATTAGCCTAAGGTGAAGTTTTGGTACATTTCGGATAACTTTCATATTTTGATGAATAGTGAAAATTACTAAATTTTAATTAAAAACAACTTTTTTAATCAAAATAATTAATAGTGATAAATTATGAATTTGAGTGGTTTTAAAGTATATTTAGAATATATTATTACCATTTAATATAATTTTGGTCATTGGACATAATTTTACAATTAAACCGAACATAAACAAGTGTCAATCTTTTGATAGTTATTATCTTTTAAAAACATGCTTTTTGTTTTCACAGCGGGAATTAATTTTAAATTAATTTCTGCCACTTCTGTGTTTTGATTTTAGAAAAATGGATTCCATATTTGGAATCATGATTTTAATATTGTGTAAATAAGTAACTTTTATTTTTAGACAATTTGAATAATTACTGCGGTAAATATTTTATTTACCATTGTTAAGGGTAAATCCGGTAAATAAGGGTTTAAAATTAATATTATAATAATACTAAATTACCCTAAAACGTGTCCTAGCCTTATTGTTTGATACATGTTCGACCATAGGCATATTTGGGTCGATTTTGGGACCCCACGGTGCCACTTGTTGGTGATTGGGACACTTTATTTTAATTAAGTTAAAATGAATACAAAAATGACACAAGCATATATCTTTTAGAAAAACAATTTTTACATAGGGTTATATATGTTGGGTTTTAGATTATAAATATTAATTAGAAAGATAAAAAGATTACCTACATAGTGATATTTTATTTATAATTTTTAGACATTAAATAATTTAATTTATTTGTGACACAATTATGATTAATTAATTACTATAATAGTAAAAAAGTAAACTAATTGATATTATAAATACCCCAATAAATAAAATATGAAACTTTTAATGAATTAAACTAATTTTCTAGGATAATATGATATATTAGGATTGATTTAATTGACTTTGTTCGAAGTAATCAATCTATTATGAGTTTCACAAAAATCAACTATTGAATAGTGTCAAAATTGACATAAAAGAGTTCTTAAAACAAATATTATATTATTATTTGATATTAAATTCCTAAAAATCAAAGGCTCGGCCAAGAGACTTATATAATGATAGGTTCATCATTAATGGAACACTTGGGGGTCGCTTGGATGTATATAGAATGTTTATTAACCATATTATATAAAAATACAAAGAGACATTGTAAAAGTGAAACTAATTAACTTAGAGTTAATACTTAAAGATAAGGTTAATATAAGTACCCAAACCTGTCTAAATTCTATTGGATGAGTTGTATTAGACCTATCACCACCTTAAAATTTAAATAATCAACTTTGGAGCCATTAGAAACCGAATAAGAATTTATTATAAACTAATATTTATAGCTTTTCCAAAGGTGTCCCTCAACCCTCTTATAAAAGGGCACTCCTCCTTCTCTTTTCTTCACAACTTAAAAGCCTTTTGGTTCGGCCAAACTCTGATCAAATACTCTCCCAACTTCCCTCACTACAACCTAGAGGCCTTTGTTTTATCAGAAAGCCAACCTAAGGATCCCTTTCGATCAAATCAAAAGGAAGAAACCGAAGAAGAGGTAATGATTTCACCACCCTTTTCCAAGTTCCTTCTTCTTCCACTTCTTCTTACTTTGTTGTTACCATTAAAAAATAATAACTCCAGTATAATATATATACTGTGATGTTATTATAAATATGTTACAACCATATTCAGTATTCTATCCACCCTTTGAATAACATGTCACCATACGTGCGTACGTACGGCTTACCGTCTCCACGTCGTGGTGTAATTGTTATTCAATATATTATTATTTGGATGGGTATAATAATGATGTGTAACACATGTAAATAATAAATATAAAATGTTAGTGATTCTGTATATATGATATACCATCCATTTATATATTATTTTTATATCAAAAGAATGATATTGTCGCTCGTGCGTACGTACGGACTACCGTCTCCACGAACGCGATGAGATTCATTCTCCATCATATCCATTCAAATATAATTATCATTTGCTAATTCAAAAATGATTTTTAAGGACTTGATATCATTCTGGATATGAATAATATACATCCTATCCATTACAAACATGGCTTACATAATAAAACATATAAAAGAAAACGAGTAAGTTAACACTCGAAACAACGATAATACTAAGACATTATTAACAAAGCAAAGTTAAAAGATCATATATGATATCATATTAATATATATGATTCTTGTATAATTTAATAACAATTATTTCAATATTATATAGGAGTTTAACCTACCCCAACCAAGTAAAAGTACAAGGTAAAGGGTTTTCATCTCACTCCTTATTCCTGTGATATTCATGCCATATTGCCACCATTACCTTTTGTGTGGTGTATTTACTGCCCATAATTATATTCTTTGTGTAATACACTTTAATTTATGTGTATTTACATATTCATTGTATGATACCTCATTCATGGGTTGTACGTTTCGTAAGTTTCCAATTTGTACGGGTTTATTTCACAATCTCTTCATTATCCGAGGTTGTTTATGCGCAATAATCTACTGGGATCTCTTTATCATCCACATCCATGTTTCTTCAAAATGTATTTTAAAACATTTTTACTATTTAAAAGAATATGGGTTAAAGTCATTTATACCCTTGTATGACTTTTATAAGTGGTTTATAAAGGAATCTTTCTGTCGTTTTCCAAACAAGGTTCTTTTTAACATTTTCGACAGAATTAAGGTAAGAATGTTTTTTAACTTATACGGCGGGTGCGGTTATTTTCCGCCGTTATAAAATCGTCAAAGCTTCTCTTACAAGCTTATAAGAATATTTTCAAATTTAATGTATTATTTTATAATTATGTTTCTTTTAAAATGATTTATAAAAAAGAGATATTTCTCTAAAATAGTTTTGATTTCATCTATGTCAACAACCTTTGATGGATTTTAAGCTTATTTGAAGTTGATTTATTATGATACAAAACATCCATATTTTATTGAAGGTTTTGTGATATTTTTAATTGTGGATAAGTTATTCTTATGACACTCATGGTTTTTGTTTAAAGAATTGACATTTCATAAGTTATTTTTAATCCGAATGTTTATGTTATATTCCAACTTTTCATTCAGATGAATGTGTTAGACAAGTATGTTCCGGGTTGGGGACCGGTAAAAGTAAGCCCTCCGGTTTGGTCTCCAGTTGTTAGAGGAACTTCGGTTTGGTCTCCGGTTATTAGAGGAACTCCGGGTTGGTGTCCGGTTATTAGAGGCACTCCGGGTTGGTGTCCGGTTATTAGAGGCACTCCGGGTTGGGTTCCGGTTACAGTTAGCCCCAAGGTCTTGGGACGAAGCCTTGACAAAGAAATTAATGTTCAGCATTATGCATTCCGACATTTTGAATGTGGTTATTGATATTGCATGTGATTATTCGATTAGTAGAATATCCATGTGAATAAGTAAATGGAATTATTTCATTTTACTTTTGCCATACTATGTTGATGTTCAAGTTTAAAAGGCTTTTGTTTTAGTAATGCATTGCCTTAAATGTTTATGCTTATTTTTGAATGTTCCGATATATTTTTATCCTTACTGGGCATTTGAGCTCACCACTTTTCTATGTTTTATTTTTCCCAGGATGTGAAGAAGTAAGTTATGAATGACCTGCAGGGATATTATGAGGGTATAATAGTGTGGACTATGGAGACATTATGTTGTCGTAGTAGTTTTTCACTTTATGATGTAATGTAAAACTTATGAATATATCTAGTGTTTCCAAGGCTACTAAACCAATCGGTCTTTCGAGATTTGATCTTTCTTGTGATCATGCCAATGTTATGTAATAATGCACCGACTCTGGGTAACTAGGGCCAGGGCATTACATCGATGATGTAAGATCTTCTCTGGTTCTAGTTCAAATGGAATTTTTTCCAATAATAAATATATCATCACGAAAAATGCCTAAAAATTTTTATTTTATTAATAAACAATAAGATATGTATAATGACATGTGATAAATAATCATATATAATATACCATAATTTTATAAAAAAACGCATACTAAAAACAAAAGTTCTCCTGAGAAATGGTTCCAAAATCTAAATGTATTATCCTAACACGTTAAATATATTATTATTTAAATATGATTATATATTCTATAAAAGATACTCAGTTGTCTCTAAGGGCATGTTGATATGTTTAAAGTGTGTAAAATTAATAAAAATTATTAAAAGAGGGGGCTGTTTTGAAAATTTTATAATGAAAATAACATAATTTAATGTGTTTAAGAGATGAAGAACTAAGTGGATTTTGAAAAATATGAGAAAAGGGTATTTTTTAATTTCACTAAAAAAACTATACATTAATATTTTTTGGTGATTAAATAATATTTTTATGTATGTCTTTGGCTGATATTAATCAGAATCCTAATTACCTCCCAAGATTTAATATCAAAGCACGTTGTGAAAAACCTTGACATAAAATCCATATATCATAGGCCCAGATCCCATGAATGGTATAATAACATCCAAATAAAATTCAAATATCAAATAATTGGGGAAGAAAATGAATCTTGTGTTGTCCAATCAGAACAACACAAGTCACATGCTTCTCACTTCACACTACTTGGTTAAAAGTATAGAAAATTTTATTTGATTCAATCAAAAAAAGAAATAAAACATGAATCAAAGTAAGGTGACTCTAAATGAAATATTTTAAATCCCAAAATACATGAAACTAGTAATATTTGATGTTCTAGAACTACAAATCCAATAAGTGTAGCTTCAGCACAATGAACAGCCACCAATTTGCCCAACATGAAGAGGGGGAGGAATGTCGGGTGGAACTCATTCATTATACATGATCCTCATAATAGGATAGGGGACTCCAAAACATATAGGATAAAGAGACAACAACACTAGAACTACAAATAGGGAGATCTTGGCTCATTGTATAAAATTCAAAATGAGGTGCCCATCGTGTCCTTTTATAGCCAAAATGGGAAGGGGTTTTGGTCACCTAGTTTTTGAGATTCAACTTGTGTCTCAGTTTTGGAAATGTAAACATCCGAATAAATAATTGGAAAAAATAGAAATGTTCTTCGATGGGATTTTGAATGTATCCCGGTCAAATTTGGTGCCCATTGGATATCTAGAATGGGATATATTATCAAAATAATGAACATAAATTTTGAATTCAAATAGATTATGTCCCCTGAAAATATTTTTTTAGATGGGGGACAGGATGAAATGATTGGGATTCGGCTTCATGAGATTAGTTTTATTTCATGAAGATACTTATTAGAACACCAAATTTCATCAAAATTTAATTCATGGATTATTCTCAATGTGAAAAAATAGTGGAAATGTGTCCTTGGGCTTCCAGGTAGTTTTTCCCATTTTCCTTTTACATCATCTTTGAGGCCTCCCAATCTCCTCCTACATGAATGGAAATAACAAATCAGTTATAATTTCTGCCATTAAAAGTGATTAATATTAAAAAATCTAAAATAAAATTATTTTCAATTTGATATTATATTTAAAAATTATAATTCATAACCTTTTTATCATATTGGTAAAAGAGTGAAAATTAAACAATATATCATTGTGTGATTAGTATTATTCCACATCACTTTCACACATTGATTTAAAATATCAACAAGTTATTTCATATAATTGACATTATACTCAAATTTTAATATTCTTTTAGTTTTTTACCTAGGAAGTATGAGGTGTGAACTTTAAAAAAAGAGATTCCTAAAACATATCATGAGCATGGAAAATATTTGGATGAAGCACCAACCAATAATCTATAATCCTAATACAATAAAAAAATGTAAATTTCACAAATATATATGGGGATCAGCTTTCCCCTATTTTCCAATATCCTAAATGTTATTCAAGTATATGTTCATAAGAATATCTGGTTAACAACTTTGAATTATAGATTTCACTGTTGATTTTTAGTTTTACATTTCTAACAACTCTAAGCTATATTAATATGATACTAAATACCTCCAATTTTCTCTATAAATTCATATTCGACTTTAGTATACAACATATTTAGATTTCCAACATTACCCCAATACTATGAGGTTCTATATTTCCAATAATAGATTTCAACCTCAGGATATTATGAATCATTTAATGAAATATATTTAGTTTTAAATTTAGTGTTGTGGAATGTGATATCCCCAAACACAATTGAATTCTATAAACTAATCTATCAATATACCACCTAGGTTTTCAATGGTCATCTTAAATTGACCATCTATATCTGAATGATATAGGTTACTATTGTTCTACTCAGTATTAAATTCTAGTCAGATATTTCACTATTAGTACATCGTAATCCTCAAATACTAATTAGATATAACATAACTCTTTCTTCAATTAATCCTTAACACTTCTCTAATTTATATTTTGAAAAAATGTTAATTAAGAAAATCTTCTAAGATAGGAATAAAATATGATGCCTTTTTATGGAGGTCGACTATAAACCAAATTGAAATATATTCTCTACATATTTTTGGGAGTTTTATGATGAAAATATTGGGGAAATCTTCCCTTTTTCAATTTAGTATGATTCAAAGTTGTAACATGTCCTTATAATTCTCAATCTTAACACAAAATAGTATAAATATTATGTACTGATATACATACACAGAAATATATATTTTTTTTATTCTAACTAAAATACTTTTTAAAATATCTATTTTAATTTGTACTTTAGGAAAAGATATAGAATGATGAACTATTATAATTATCTATAATTTCATTCTTTGAGTCTTGTATGGAAGGTACCCTTAATCAGTTTTTGTCCCATAATATTCTCCATAATAATGATTGATCATAATAACATTTTCAACTTATATCTTCAGTCAAATATCCCCCAATGATTCCTCAATAATATTTACATGTATAAATAGTTGAATGAAAACATGATAATGATTGGATATTTTAAATTTGACAATGATTTCATTATCTATCATATATAAATCCGTATGTATTTGATCACATTAATTACTAATGATAGATAATGAATTATTTTTTTCAAACATAAAGAATCATCCACTTTTCTCACCTTCTAAGAATCGTAATGTATTAAGCATTCATAATAATTAATAAACTATGAAAACCTCTTTTGGGAGGATATTTAACTCCTTATATTTAAATATATTCATTAATATTTATGATTAGGGAATATATCACTAAATTCAAAAAAAAGATAATTCCATCAAATTTTCAAAGAAAAAATTACTATTCTCATATCCAAATCATTAGTCCAGTAATTTCCCTCAAGAAACATTAAATTTTGTGAGTAATATTCTACTACTATGATTATATTATTAATAATGTCTCAGTTTTTTCTTCTTTGATACATCACTGTATATCAAATTTCCATCTCTTCATTATGGTAGTGTGATTATAGGTTCTATAACCAAACAACATTTCCTATACCTAGAATATTACTCCCATTAACTTATCCTTAGAGACCATTATCTCTTAAATGTAAATATGGTTATTATATTAGATAATCAATAAACATTTATAAAAAAATAATTGATGATTTCCATCCAACCTATGAAAATAATGGACGTTGTTCACTTTATCAGTATAGTTCATCTCTTGATATCATCGGTGTGTGACCGATCCACCTATATACAATCACTTTATATTGATTCCCTAATAAGTAAACATTCAATAAAAGTAATTCATTATTGATATATTGTCCAAATATTTCACTTCCCACATGGTCTTATACACAATCCTCATGTGATCATCATGATCTTCAACCCACATTAAATTTAGATGAATAGAATATATATTGAAATTAAAAATTCATCATCATAATATTTAAATATTAGTTCACCAGATATAGAAAGATTAAAGGGGATTTGGTAATTCAAATTTAATTAGTATAAATTTATAATTTCTATACCTCACATAGTAGGGTATCATGGTTATATCTTCTATATTGACCATCAATAGATGAAATAAAATTAAAAGATTATTCATTTAAAAGTATTGATCCCGTTATTGTTGATAAAGTAATACATTATTATGATGTAGATGAGAATTTTTCTTGATAGTGATCTTATTATTATATTTATAATCAATGAATTGAATCATTGACCAATATTTATTCTTAATAAAAATAATTGTTGCACCCAATTTTGATGCATTCAGTCATAAGAATCAATTTTCTATATTCACTTAGTGATTATTCTATACTTTATACAACTCATGTAAGGATATTCTATTTAGAGTCTTTATTAATTTTTTAGCACCAGGTATGAATTTTGTTTTGTAATTCCACATCATTATTAAAGAGGGTACAAATAATGTCATTTATAAATTCATCATAATATTCTCAATCCAAATAAATATAATTAATTTTGGGTTTCTCCACAACAATTTTTTTATATATGTCTCTAATGAATATGTAGTAATACCAAAAAAATGGATGTAATTTACATTAAAATTTCATATTCAACCTCACACCAAAAGATTATTATCCTGTGATTCATAATATCAAATGTAAAATTCCTTTTCCAAAATTTGATATGTGATATATATAAAAAATTAAATAATATATGCCTCATATAACATCTAATTCATCTATAGAGAGAATAACGATATTTTATGGATGTACATTATCATAAATATCAATCAGGGAAAAGTGATAGTCTCAATATTGGGTTATTCTAAAATTAAATGTATCTACTAGGGGATCAAAATATAATAATTTAAGTTATTAATTAATATGAATATATACCCTTCAATATATACTGTAATTAATAATGGAAATATCAATAAACCAAATTCAATATTTGAGCAATAATTTCACCACCTCAAAATAATCTTTCTATATTAAATATCCTTCCACAACCAAAATGTAAAGCATGGTCATCAAGAATAATAATTTGTAGTAATAAATAATAAAATAATTAAAATAATTACAATGATTCCCTAAATTATCCAACCATCTTATATTCCTTTTAAACATTATGTTCATCATATATCAAATTCAATTTAACCACGTTTTTATATATTATATCCTCAAATTAATCATAATTGTATGTAAATAGAATGTTAGTTAAACAATGAATATCCTCTATTAGATTAAACCTATGTTTTTAGATATTTCTCATTTTTTGAACCATGAAAAGATTTAATTAATATACAAATAGCATTTTAGGTTCAATACTCATTGTTCCATATCTGACTGATCTAGTATCATCTTATTTGTACCAAAATGAAGATTTTATTTCAATGAAACCACAATATATATATATATGGTTCCAAAATATTATAATGGTGTCCTATAGTTTTATTTATCCCTTTTTTCTCACTACGGTTTTACATATCATAGTAACCAAAATAATATAAACCCGGATTTGATACCCATTGATGGGACCAAATAATTTAATAAATAAATATGACCATATTTATTAGGAATATTTAATAAATATCATAATAAAATATTCCCCAAAACATAAAATGTTATGTTTATTTAGAGGCAAGATAGATAATAAAATTATTTCTTAAAATATCTTTAAACGCTCCCAAAATATTTCCCTCATGTTGTAACCTTACTATAAATACCCTTTTGGAAACTATTCATCATAACCCTTGGAAAATAAAATATGATAAACGATCATCTCAGATGATTAGTAAGGGTAAAAATATGAAATATATCAAAATTATCATAAATGATATTAATATAAAAATAAGGGCATTATAACATGATAATCACATATGAAAGTCATACATAATAAGTCAATGACCTTTAATCAAGATTCATTGAATATGGACATGCCACAAAAATACCTAATCCATAAGGGTGCAAAATCATTAATGATCAATTATGAACTATTAGAACGTATCATAAGTATATAACAAAGGTTTTTTTCATAGACATAAGCATCATTTCCATGGTAAATGATAACATAGAATTTAATAATATAAAAATAATCACAGTGGACTGATTCAATAGTTCATTAAATTATTTGGTGAATCAAGTCTCACATCCTAGACTATCATAGTGTGAAGAGTCTCTTACAGAATTAGGGTAACTCCTCATTCATGTTCATATGATCTCATGATATATAAAAAATTACCCATTTCATTAAGGAAATATATAATAATGTCTTTTTCATAACATAATGAAATATATACATAATTTTACTATAATATTATTAAAAGAATTCATCATAGAATAACCTGTTGAAAATAATTTGGTTTCATCAGCATTTCATCATAAATTATTTTTCTAATATGAATGTAATAGGTTTCATATAATCCTAATTATATCTTAATAATATTAATAAATATAAAATATATAATTTTATAGTATCATAATATCATTGCCTATTGACATGTATCAATAATTAAATAATGTTGATGTGTATGAAAATTATTTTTAAATAAATCATTTAAAATATAATTTTAAAATTAATAGAAATCATCTAATTATATCTGACATTAAAAATATTCATAAAAAAATTGGAATATGATTTTTTTATATGAAATTAAAACATTATAATTTAATTTTCATTATTAATGAAGTACATGACTACATGAAAATCTATTCATGATCTATTTGTTAAAAGATAACAATACATTAACACCTGTAAAAATGATAAAAAGAAATTTGTGTGAAAATACCTTCATGAGATTCCATTAAATAATATAAATTAATGTAAAATTTTGGAAAAATAGAATTTTTAAAATTTATAGGTTAATATAAAATCATATTTAAAACTTTTTAAGAACATTGAAATGGAAGAGAATGGCTACCCTTCAAAAAAGAAGAAATAAGTGATGTTTTTTTATAAAATATTTATGGATAATAATTAGTACCAAGGAGGGTAAAATGTATAGAAAATATGAAAACCAAATAAATTAATATATGAGATTAATATGAATGGGATTAAATTATTTTGGATCATACAATTTCCCTTAATGTAAATTTCACATTGACAATCACAAAAATAAATGACATTGTAACATAAAGCATTACCAATTTGGTAAGATTTGAATCGTTGACCCATTAAAGTAAAAAAATAAAATGGAACATTTAATATCATTATGATTAATATATTAATTATATATAATGTTATGGTATTTATATAAAAAAAATTAAAAATTTAGGATAATAACATGAAACTTCTCGTAAAGAAACAATATTGAGAATAATAAACCATACCCCATGTCAAATCTTTCTTCATATATATTCATTCCACATATATAATAATTATTAAAATTTTATTGATATAATAAATTACCAGATTCATATATATATACTACTATATTTCATTCCATAAAAAATTATAATTATCTTTTTGTTAATATATCTTTAATAAAATTTGTATTTAGGTTAAAATAGACCATTTTACATGTATGTTTTGGTTCAATATCTTTGGTCCTTACACCATGGTCATGGTTAAAGAAATATATAATATAAAATATTATATATATAATATTTATTAATTATATGACTTTTAAAACCATCTAATATGGTGGAGATGAAGAATAAATTTCATCACATCATAGTGACGTTTGTTCGTAAATATAAAGTAGTGATGTTTCCACTTTTTGGTTGTGGGAATGAAAAAATGTAAATAATATTTCAAATTTAAAAAAAAACAAAATCATACATAAGAAATATATTCATTTAATCTATATTTATTACCTTCTAGTTAATTTTTATAGTAAAAAATAAAACATATCTCTTTGTGGACGTGGTACTCCACATGAATGCCGCAAAGACATTATCATTTTACAATGGGTGAAATTTTAAGAATGTAAATAAGATATTAAATCCAGATATTAATAATTATTTTATAAACATAATATATATATCCATTAATTATATTATATATTGATACCATAAATATTGTGATGGAAAATAATTTGCATTGCTTCATGGAAACGATAATCCATCTGTACACAAGAGAGATGTATTAATTTCTAATTATATATAAAGGAGATAGAGAATGTATATACGATTTAAAAAATAATTATGAATATAATGTTTAGTAATTTCATATTTTTTATGGAAATGGATGAATTGTAGGAGTTTTGAGGATAATAAAACCACATGATGTTTAGTAAGAACATATTACCCATTCTTGAAAGGTGTGATGAATAGATCCCTGAGATCTTTGGCTTATCCATATTAATGATTACCTATCCCAAATGTCATGGAACCTTGCTACACCTCTCAATCAGAGGTGGAGTTTCGTGTTCTCATACCCATGTGAAGGATAACATCATGCCATTCTAAAATCTGGAGTTTCTTCCATCCCTCCCTAAGATCCAAATTTCTCCAAAGGTCCCAGATATTTTTCAGGAATCATTTCAGCCCACTATTTCCACGAAAGAGTTTAATAATTAGACAGATCATTGCAAACTCACTTTGGTGGCCCGGTTTTTTCTTTATCAACCCTCAGTTAACAATTTTGATCAGTTAATTTTTAATTATGGGGATCTATAATAGTGTGAGGTTGTGAGATTTCTTGATCAGAGACACATCGTTATTCAGTTTTGGTTGGATGATGACATGATCATCTCATGATCTAGGTCTACTCATCATTGCCATGGATATCCCCTTTATCTATTTCAGTTGAGCTTTGAGTTGCATATGTGGTTTGATTCATTGATAATGGTGACGTGGGTACATCTTCTTGGAATGCTTCTTTCTTTTCCAAATCCATCCTTTATAGGCTCTCTCAAGAATATAATTGGATGTTATCATTGTTATGATCATTAAAATGAGGATGTCTGTCACCCCATCTTCCCATGAATCGGTTCTGAGGTTTATGTAGAAATGAGACCAATGAACTGGGATTGGATCACTGATGGGATGGAATTTTGGTTGAAATAAGTTGTCATATTTGAGTCTTGGATGTCTTTCTAGGTTTCTTGTGGTTTTCATAGTCATCTGGAGTCGGTATGCCACATTAAAATCTCAAATGGGATCACACAAGCAATGAATAGGGTTTATCATGGTGCTTGTGATGATGGTAGTTTGGATCAGTCAGTGTTGAGGGATCCTCCTATGGATGTTCCACCAGGGCGAGCTCTTGGGTACATGAATGATCAAGGATGGTCTGGGACTTATGGAAGTGTGCTATATGAAGAGCTAATGCAAGATTATGTGGATAGAGAGGCAAAGAAATATAATCAAACAAGGGTATTTACTTTATATGGTGTTATGAAAGAGGTGCATAAGCTAATGATATCTACCGTGAGTATGGTTTTTGATCGACTTAGTTCTGATCTTGGTGCTAGGGACATACCTCAGTTAGAATCTAAGGTGGGTTCTTGTCATCCGAGATTGGAAGCAGTTAATGTGTGGTCTCTGGAAAATTTGGTATGTAGTGATTGTACACTGATCATGGATGCATGTATATCAGGTTAAGCGGCTCCACCTATCTTGGGGGATCGTGCTGATATTGATTGAAGCATTAATATCATAGTCACTATTTGTAACCACTTTCATGAACTGAAGAATGAAGATTTCAATCATGTGGAGGAGGGATATCAAGTGAATCAGGTTTCCAGTATGTAACATGACTTATCATCTCAGAATTCAGTAACCACAGAATGTTCAATGAGGAAGTAGATACAAGATGATCATGATTCATTGGATCACCCACAATGTTTAGTCATGCTTGATACTAACAGGTAATATGGGTATGGACAGAGAGAGAATGATGGTTACTAAAACCTTTATATCCCTATAAAATCAAGGGATGTTTCTAATAGAGACAAGGAAAATGATAGTGTTATGGTCATACCTTCTTATAGTGACTTTTTTTGGGTCAGAAGATAAATGTGCGAGAAAATGAAAGAGTTATGATTTCCCCAAGAAGAAGAGGGCCGAGAAAAGAATATTATTATCTACAAAATCTGATGTCAACTAGGTCTTACATTAGTAAGGCAATAAAGGATATCCCTAGTTTGAAAAAGGTTAATCAGTCTTCTTAGTGGTTTCTATCTCTGGAGAAATTGAATATTATGAATAAATATGCTAATATCATGAAGCACTATGAAAGCATAGAGTGGGAACCAGCTACTACTGAGGAAGCAATCTATCATGAATGTGGTGATGAATATGATATTAATTATCAATAGTTTTCTTTTTTATGTTTTGTTGTCCTTTATTGTTGTACTATTATTTTATGTGAATAAATGGTTAGAGTTTCAATTATGACTGATCTTTTCTGGTATAACCCCTTCTTCCACTATCCACCAATGAAAAGGACCTTAAGGATTTCTAAATGTGTATTTTAGGGAGAAAATAACAAATTGTTAATGTATAAGGATTTATTTACTATATATTTTTTATATATTAATTGAGATTAATTTCTCATGTTGTGTGGATAAATTTTAAGAAGAGATCTCATTTTATAAGTGTGGTGGATGTGAAACATGGAAATACATGATAATTTATTATATAATATTTTCCAACTCATGACAAGTGGATCCAAATTGAAAAAATTCTATGATAATAATTTTAATGTTAAAATAAAATAAACAAATAAAAAATCATTTTTTGTGATATATTATTCCTTATAAAATTGGATTACCCCAAGTTTTTTCCATTAAATTTAGACCTCTATGACATGTTTTTTTCCATGATACCTACAAATTATGGATAAAAATTATGTTAACTATACTAACTCATATTAATTTTGTTGATTCAAAATAATTAATCTATTCATAAATATTCAATTCCTCTAATTGGAAGAAATTATTTCAAATTACCCTATATAACATTTTTAAAAACCATTTTTAATGAAAAAAAATGTAAGAATAGAAATAATATATTTTCATTCATCATGTATTGAACACCATTTGAATAATATAAATATATTTAATTGAATATATAATCTAAAACTTTAATTAAAATCATTATTTATAATCGTTTATTTTATGTACTAATATAAAAATACATTGCACATAAAAAAATATTCTATAAAAATACTTTTTTTTAAAACCCTGTGTATTTATCATCACTTATATACAATCAATGATCAATTTATGAATAATTATATGTTGAATAATATTAAATAAAAATATATTACATGATACCCATGTAGAGACCCAATCATGATATATATGAGAATTTATTTTTTTGTAGAGTACATAATACATGACACAGACAGACGCCCACAGACCGTATTAGATTAGTGTCTTTGGAAATTCATATAATAATATTTTAATCATGTTGAAATGTCTTCAACATCTCCCATAAAAATCATCACCTTTTTTTTATCCTAAAACTTGTATTTATATATTGGGGAAAAGGAAAAATAAAAAGGGTGAGATAAAATACCCAGTAAGGGAAAAATTAGAGAACATAAAACAAAACGTAAACATTTTAAAATAATGTTTATACATCGAAAACATGAATCATGAATTAATTCTAGTAAGTATGTAAGGCATGGATCATAATGTAACATTATCCACGATAGAATTTAATTTTCACAAAACAGGTAATTATTTAAAACTAATGTGAACATAATATGATTTCCATAGTATCCATGGAATTTCTTCCAGAAACATCATAGTGGAAAATGACCATTACTGAATTGGGATTAATTTCTATTATTTCCTTGTATTACTAATCCATATTTATGGGTCGTTACAACCCTCTATCGCAGAGCCAGATATAATTTTCATTCGAGCCATATTTATCTCATGAGATATAACTCATTACCCAATGCATTGGTGGGATATATAAGTCCCACCGATCTCATAGTGAAATTATTCTTACATGTGCTACAAAAAAACATAATTCATTTTTAATTGAATAACCCATGAAATAAAATGGGATTCTAAAACATCATTTCATTATAACATAATTCATATAAGATAAATAGACTTCATAAAAACAATTCAATCATAAATTAAATCAATTAAAATTTATAATAAGGATTGAAACATATCTTTATGTAATTATATATTGAAAGTGAATTTCTATAAAACCCTTGAACATAATTCTAGATGAAAATATATATTCCTTTTTCAAAAGAGTTTTCTCTCCTCAAAATGCCATGAAATTTTAAAATAAAAGATTTTTTTAAAAAAAATGAACAAGAAATATTGTAAAATTATCATCATGGAAATATTGCATTATGAAAGCGTAAAAACTGTTCATGTTTTATAATTTAAAACGAACATTATTCTCATACTTTTCCAGAAAAGTTAAAAAGTACATCATATGGTAAACACAACAAAGATATCTTCCACACCACGAAGTAAATGTGAAAATGGGTAAAAATTAACTTAAACATTAATACAAAAATATTAAACGTTTTATGAATTGTTTTTTGGAAAACATGGACCTATAGGATAAATACATCCTCAAAAAATACTTACTTATAAAAAATCTCAGATAAAAATGAGATTGCAAAATTATACCTTATCTAAGGTCTGATTTCTTCTGTATGTGTCCAAAAATCCTATATAGTTGGTTTAAGCATATTATTTACATGTAATAGAAACATAATAATATTTATGAACTCATATATGATTCAAATAAAACTTTATATAACCTATTCATTTTTCAATTCCATGTTAATGCAACATTTTGGGTAATAATGGGTTCATTTGTCGTACTTATTTTGAATTGTTATTCATTATATTATTACATATATCATGATTTAATTCCACCCATATTGAAAAAATATGATTTATATATTATATATATTCGGTATATAAATAAATAAATCATAGGTAGATAAAATAAATTGAATACACTGTTCATGAAGATGGTAGGGCGTACTTACACATGAATGTTGTTTTCATTTCCATATTAAATTTAAAGGAATTCAGTAAATGATATATATATATATATATATAAATACAATATAATAATTATGTAATATATTTCATGTTTATTTATTATATATACTTTATAATCATTATTAAATAGTTAACGTGGGAATTGAATCTCATCGCGCAGTGGAGACTGTAAGTCGTACGTACGCACAAGTGACGATATCATTTCCATAATTGTTTTGTGGAATTGAAGAGGATGGGGTTTAATATCACATAATTAGTATAATTTTATAGTAGTAATATCATGTAATCATATACACCATTATACCCATCCATTTATGGTGGTGGTGAGAAGTAGATTACAACACAGCAAGGAGACAGTAATCTGTACTTCTACACGCACGGTGATTTCTTTGTTGGATAAAGAGAATGTGAAAATAGGTTTTTTTAATAATTATAATAAAATATATGTATATTATTTATCATTATGTTATTAATTAATAATGACACAACTAAAAAAGACATAGTAGAAGATGAATGAATTTTGAATGAATCGGTTGAATTGATTTCGTCTCCCTTGACGCTTCTCCTTTAAATATTCTCTTACGGTACTAGAGTTGGTATTTTAAGAAGACCAAAACCCCTAAAATATTAACAATGAATTTGATAAGATAAATGGGTATGGGTTGGCTGAGCATGATGACTCAATACAGAGTGAAGTGGAGAGGGAGGACGTACCCTTTTATAAGAGAGGAGGGGTAACTTTAGGGAACTATCAAAATAATAAATTATTATAAATTAAATTTCGATCAAATATGGTCCAAAACATATTTATTTAAAAGAAAAGATGATTTGGGTTCTAATAACTATCATCAAATATTTTGTAGACATGTTTTGAATATTTTTTTATTTTCATGTTTTAGTTTGACACTTATTTTATCCTTTTCAATCTTACTGTGATATCATGTTATTTCCACATATTCAGTTATGTAATTACCATATATTTTCAAAAGATCCAAAATAGTTATTTATAAAATATTTGGACTCATATTAACCATTTTGGATAATATTGTATTTTTATGAATTTAATATCATTTAACAAACTATTTTAGGTTTTAAGTTATGAATTATGCCAATTTTAGAGAGTATGCATACGTGAATTTTGTAAAATTTATAACAACATGAAACATTAGAACCAAATAATTATCTCATATATAATATGTCAATTTAATCCAGAATATTATTGGATAGAATCAAAATGTTACAATTAAATTAATTTTAATATTTATAAATTCATTTATTTGAATATTCCAATAATGAGATAATCACTATATCCTAATTGTTTCATAAATAAAAAGAATTATCTAATGTATAAAAATTATAAACAAAGTACCATGATGTAGAAAATATTTTCAGATATTTAATGAATATTTGTATACAGATTGGTCATTTATATAATCCTTTATTAAAATATATTTAGAAAAATATATATGTTTTGGATAAAACTATCATTACATTAAATAAATTCTTTTAGAATGTCATTATAACGTTTATGTAAATCCATGGGGTTGCAAAATCAACCCATGGTTGGCCATGGTCGGAAATATCTCAACCTGTATAATTAGGACTTATTTTAGCATAGTTTTTTATTATTATAAAATTATTTTTTACCCTTATATACTAGTTTTAAGTTATTTCCATTGTAAATAAAATAAATATCGAAGTCACTATTCATAATTTCTAAAAATAAAAGGGAACAATTTTCAAAATTTATACCCTCACATTAAAAATATGGAATAAAATTTTCCAATTTTGAATCATTGAAGTTTTAGTAATTATTTTTATATTAATTCCTATTTTCAAAACCAAAAATCCGTTATTTAAGAAGTAATAACTATCAAGGGATTGACATATGTTCATCTCCAATTTAAAAGTAAAATTACATTAATTGAACAACATTGGATTACATAAAAAAATTATAATCCACATAAACATTAAAACCAATTAGAAAAATAATATAACAATATAATGAAATTACATGAAAAAAGAGATTCTAATTAAAATAGATATTTTCTCAATATTCCATAAAATTTGAATTTTATAAAAAAATATTAAAATTCAACAGAAGTAAATTTTTATGTCACGATTATAAATAAAAAGTTTGTATTTTCATATTTTACTTATTAAGTTGTTGAAAACAATATTTAAATTGGTTATGTGTCACATGGATTTTTAATTTCATGCTTTGATAAAATCCTCTTTTGGTTCATAACATTCTCTTGGTTTTTAGGTGTTTCAGGTTTTAATTTTTTTGGTTTCAATTGTGTTCTTGATCTGTGACCATGGTCTTGAGGGTATTTTATGGTACTTTTCCAACAATTATTTCAAAGGGATGGTGATTTTTTTATTGTTTTGGAGTTGGATTAGTGGAACTCCTAGTGGCACAACTTGTAGGGTAAGAGGTTGAGGTTGTTTGGACCCATGAGTTGGATGAGTTTCAGGATAAGGAGAGTAATTTTTTGGAAATATTTCTCCCCTATACCTGTACTATATTACCCCTTAGTATTACCCCATGGACCCTCCCTGATTTTGGAGGATTATAGCAAGGTTTGGGTGGCCATAACAGGCCGAATGATTTGGCCTCACAGTTTACCAAACCGTGCATGCAAATCGTGTGAGGTGTGCGAGTCCATAAAAGTATTTCAGAAATTCCATTATTTACCTCCAAGAAATAAACCTAATCAACCCAATTATTCTCTTATATGACACAATTATCCATGGGAAGCCTTCAAGCTCTTCAACCCCCCCATGGAACTCATTTTTTATGGAGGATTTGGTGAAGAAACCTCACGATCTTTCAACAATGGAAATTCCATCGTGGTATATCCCTTCATCCTTTTGTTCAATTTCCTCATTATTGAAGTTCCTAATGTCTAGAAGTTATAGTTTGTACCTAGGGTTTTACTTGTTGTCTTTTTTGTCAAATATTGTGGTCTTGGCCTCAATTTCACTCTCGTGTGGTGCGGTAGTGGTGCGGCTGAATTTTCACACTATGATTTGGGTGTTCAGATCAATTCGTAGATGATTACAAGGGTAAGAAATTATTAATGGGTTAATTTTATTTTTTTATTAGTTTTTCATGTTTGTAATCTATTTTGTGTGTTGAAAATACAATTTTTGGTAGCATTAGTAATGCAGTTAGTATTAAAGAAACATTTTTTTGTTGAAGTTGTGTGTTTTTCAAATGTAACTCATGTGATACCTTTTGTGGTCATTTTATAAAATATGAATGTGATTTATTAGATGTTGAAATTGGATTCTAATTCAAGATTTTTATTGATTTAGTGTCATATAGGACTAAGAATTGTGTTTTTATTGGGTTTTATGTGTAAATTTTTGTTATAACAATTGGATGTTTTTTAGGGAAATTGGTGATTTTCATGTGTATCTCTTGTGGTATTATTTTAGGCAAATTTATAAAACATGATAGTGGCCTAATAAATGTTTCAATGGAGGAAAAATCAGTTTTTGTAGTGGTATTGAGGTTATTTTGTCCATGAAAGGGTGTTTTGAAATGTGTTTTTTGTGAAAAAACATGTTTATAAAACATGGCTTCGTTTTAGGAAAATTAAAAATGATTTAGAGATTTATAAAAAGTTGGAATGTGATGTACATGTACTGTTTTGGTGATTTTATTCACTTAATATATATTTTCGAATACTATATAGGTTATTTATGATGTCAAACATTTTTAGAATGTTTCATAAATTTCTGAAATGTTTTATCAAATTGAATGAAATATGAGGAACACGTTTCTGGGATTTTTTGTGTTAGTAGGATGTGAAATATTAATTTAGCTTCCGAAACGGGTTTATGTGACATGTGTGTGGGATGTTTGGTAAATGTGTGATGTCGATGTGGTATTTTCATTTTAAAAATATATTTTATGGCTTGTGGAACAAGTTTTAGTAGAAAAGGGAAACCCATGGGTCTAGGTGGTTAGACGTGTACTAGTATACTAATGATACTATGGGATGTGGCCTCAGATTAACATTGAAAGGTTGATGAATGAAATACTAACTAAACTATGATGATGATGATGACGTTATGGGGACAACTAGGATAAATGTATTATCACTACTTGTGGAATGTGTTCCTGAGAACGAATATTATGATGGTTACTCTCACAGAGATATGTGGTACTTGTGACCCATAATGAGCTACTTCCTAGGGGTTATTACCCATTCCATGTGCTCAATAGATAATTTATGATTACCATTGGAATACTATATTATTGGCTAGAAAATTCAGTTACATTGACATCCTTTTTAAAAGTGCTGATTCTTTAAAAAAGGCCACTTGAAAACTATTTGTATTTTAAGACGCATCTCTTTAAAATTATTATTAGAATTTATTGTTTATGAAAACATGCAAGCAATTTTTATTTTAATTTATATCACAAGGAATAAATTAGTGTTTTTATCCTATTGGGATTTGAATCTCACCCTAATTACACCTTTGGGTGTAAGTAGACGTCATTATTTTTTTGTAGGTCTGGGTACAACATTTTGTGCCAATAGTTCTGGTTTTAAGAGGTCCTTCTGGATGCAGTGTTATGGATATGGCTTGATGATGATGCCTAATACCATGGGGAGGTTCTTGGGATGTCCTTTTTGGTTTTTTACATTTTTAATGGTGTTTGAACATTTTTTTGAATAGTGTAACTCAATTATGATGTTTTTTAAAAGATGGTTTGGTTTTAGAAATCTATTTTTGGATTATTGTATTTATTGGCTATTGTATGTTTAAAAAGTCAATTAAATATTTCCCAAATTTCATTTTCTTTGATACTCGAACACTTTTACCAGCCCATGGGGATTGGGAATTCCCATCAGGACTTGCCACGGGCTGGGTCGGGTGTCAGTTTTGTTGGTGACCAGATTTGGTTCCTGACAAAGTGGTATCAGGGGGATGTTTTCCCTCTTTGGGTTATATCATCTGGGTAAGAGACATTATAGTCTCAAGATAGGATTTTTGGGACTTGACATTCCAGCTATAGGTAGGGTGCATGGCCATTACACCTCATTAAGGTATATGAGTCTCCATGAGAAGTTGGGATTTATCTAAGTCCTATGGTTTTCTTGGTTTGATAATGATTAGGGGAAATGAAAAGAGACTTGGGTTAATGGTCTTAGTTATCTCATAGGGCCTGGGAAGCCATGTGGATCTCGATATATTTCCATAGAACATACTCTGTGAAAGTGAATTTATTGGCATATGACCACAAACCATGTGTCTGTGTCACCCACAAAAAATAGTTTTCTATAGCATTGTCTTGTGTCCTTTAGTTTCGAAATATTCAAAGATGAGTTTTAAAGAAAAAATGATATGGTTTTAAGAAGATTAATGTTTTTGTGAAATTATTTTCCAATAAGGAGGGAATGACTATATTTGTTAAATAGTGGAACTAATATTTTTTATTTGCTATGAAATGGATAATTGTGTGTTTACTCTTCTTTTGAATAAAGAAAATTATGTTATAGTTGGATTGGAAAAAGTGTTCCCAATATCATTTTCTAAACTATTGAAGGGTGTTTTAATGGGATGAGATGTTTTTAAATTAATATAAATAAATTGAATGTTAATTCTTTTCTGAATTTTTGTGCATTTCTAAAATGTTTTTCTATACAATAAACTGGGATTTTGATTTCGTGTTTAGTGGTCTTGAGAAAAATGAAGAATTGGTTGATTGTTTTGATTTTGAAAAGTTGAAAAAAATTTAACCGTATGTATTTTCAAGAGAAACCATATTCATGGGGATAAATGAAATTATTTATGGTTAATGGAATGACTGAATGTGTTTAGGGATGGATATGAGGTGGGTGGCCGATGATGCATGGAAACAAGCAGGTGTGAGGCCCATGGGGTACCATTGGTGGATACGCTATCTGTTGAACTGTTCATTTTAAAAGAGAAGTGTTTAAGGGAATACATGACATATTGATGACTGGTTTTGTTGTTGTGTCTTATGTGTTTGAGAAATGATGTTGTTGTGGTATTATTGGAGTCCAAGAACCCCTCTTGTTTGAACAAAGATTTTGGTTTGTGTTTGGTTGGTAAACTGGGTTGAAGGGCCGGTTAGTGGACTGCAATGAAAAAAATTACGGAATCCTTTGTGGGTGTCCCCCTCATGTGTTCGGTTCTGGTTTGTGGGATGTATTGACCAATTCACCATCTTGGTTGTGTCCTTAGGTTCTCTCATTGGATAAAGTATTCCCCCATTAATGGTTATTGAAAACCTAAAGTGCAACCAGGATAGTTTCATCATTTGAAGACCCTCCAGTTATTCAATATAAGGAATTATTTTCTTAAGATTTGGAGATTGAGTCTACACTATTTCCTCTCTATGTATTTGTAATCATCTAATAGAGGAAGAGTGCTCGTGGAAGGTTTAAAGTGACCACATTTTATAAAGTTACCTGATTCGTTGAAGGTGTAAGTGGTTTTGGGTTTTTAATGTGGATGAGTGTCTAAATGGTGTCTAAGAGGGCATCTGAGTCCTTCATAGTCTCTTCGAATCATTATTTCACATTAAACCACCAGTGTGGGAAATATGGTCATCGGATGATATTATGGCCACTTTTTGGAATTGTGTGTTGTTTGCGGATTTGGAATAACGTCTCATTCCATGTATTGTTTCTATCAGACGAAATGGGCATGTTTAGTGATGGCATGTGATGTCATGTGCTTGTTTGACTATAAAATTCAGGTCATGAAGTCCAATAAGAGTCCTTGTAGGTTGGGAGTATGTCTCCCTCGAGAATAAAACTTCAAAATCATCTGTATTAGAGGATGGTAATTATATGTGTCATTTCCTATTATTGTTTCTTATATGAAAAAAAGGTGTGAGTTTTGTGAATCTTCTAAGCCCTTGTTATAATGAAATATAAGCTTTTGCTAAAGTTATTTTGGAGTGTTTTATTTCTCGTGGATCTGATATGGGATCAGGGTATTATTTTAGAGGAACTAAAAGGATAAGTTCCATACATGGGGTTTCTTATGCCTAACGACGTGGCATAATTTTCTCCAATCATTAGAGTTCCAACTGTAGGTCTAAGAGTGAAACTGGCTTGTATTCAGGATAAATGCTACGTTAATTCAAACCATTATACATAGTCATGTCCTATGTATAAAATATGATAATAGTTTAAACCTCTACTATCTTCATCTTTCGTTTTTTGTTCCCGTTTGATGGGAAGAGGTGAAGGGCCTCATGCCCATGTTATTGCCCAATGTCATTCCTTCCCTATTTAATTTCCATTTAGTTTTGAGGAATGGTTTGAAATTTTGATGGATAGTTTGAGCACAAGGTATGTAGTAAGAATTACCCTATAAAACCATCCAAATAGTAAGATCCCCACGGTTAGTTCACAGTGTCCCAAACCATGCGGACTAACCGTGTGGTCGTCCGAACTCTTAAAATTGTGTGTCCTTTTGGTTTCGGCTGGTATTGATTGATTACGATAGTTGGTTCTTATGTTTGGGAGACCCACAATGAGATTTATTTATGTTCATTTTGAATGGTCAAATGGAAGTCTACCCCTTGTACCATAGATCCAATTTGGGATTATCGTAATTAGTTCCATGATTCTATCTCAGTAAACATTTAGGTTTTCTTTTATGATAGGGAGCCCATTTGTGTCTCCCCATACTAGTATCTCAAAATTATTCTCATTATTTTCATGGCGGTAGGTAGTCGCATTCAAAGCTATATATCTACCAACATCTTCCTTAGGTAAAGATTGGGATTGGAGAGTTCATAGCGGTTTAGTTAAAGAAATGTAATAGTAACCTTGTCTGTTGTTGTTGTTTTACTAGGATTATTACTTGAGTCTTGTTCAAATAGTGGTAGGATAGTTTCCGTTTGTGATAAAGGATGACTGTGGTGGATCATTTTGGAAAGATGGAGTATGTTCTGGTTTGGGAGAGTATTCCTTCCTCAATTGATCACTGAATATGTTTTGGCCTTTGGGGGGAAATCATGGAAATAGAGTCAATATTAGATTATCAGTAGGGTTTTTTTTTCATTTCCCCATGATGTGGATTACCAAGGTTGGAATGCTTTATTGTGGGATAATTATCACACCTTGTATTTCCATTCGATGCATAGTTCTAATCTTATTTTTATTTTTAAAATTCTCTTGGTTTCCGGGTGGTCCGAGTTTCAATTTTTTGGTACCTCTTGTGTTCTTGATCTATGACCTTGCTTTTGGGTTATTTCATGGCACTTTTACTCCTCTTTTTCCAATGGGTTGTTATGAGGTTTTGGTGTTATGGTGTTGGATTGGTAGCACTATAAGTGGCACCACCTGTGGGATAAGTTGTTGTGGTGGTTTTTACCCATGAGTTGGATGAGTTTATGGATATAGAGATTAATTGTTTTGGATTTGTTTCTCCCATATCCTTGGCCTATATCTCCCCTTATGTTTTCTGCTTGAAACACTTGATTTTAGCGAATATTGGCATGGTTTTGGGTGGCCCGAATAGGATGCAGAGTTTACAAAACCATTCCGCCAAACCGTGAAAGGGGTCCATGTAATTAAAAATAGTTTTGATAATCCATTTATTCCTTCATGTGAATAAATCTAATCAACCCCTATTTGACCATAGTAGCCTTGGGAGGCCTCTAATCTCTTCAAACTGCCCACAAAACTCATTTTTTATTGAGTATGTTGTGGGGAAACCTCAAGATAATTCAAATATGTGAATTTATTATTATTTTCTTCAATTTTATCTTAGTACTATTAGAACTTTATTGATGTTCATCATGTCTAGAAGTTAGGTTTTGTAGCTAGGGTTTGATTTTGTGTCATTTTTGTCAAATCTTGTGGTTTAGGTCACTATTTTACTCTTTTATTTGGCGGTGGTGGTGAGGTTGAAGTTTCGCATCATGATTTGGGGGTTCCAACTCAAAAGGTGGGTAATTCCATGTGTATGGGATTATTGAAGAGTAATCACGATTGGTTTTTTAATTTATAACATTCCCAATATATTGTGTGTGGTGTGAAAGCCATTTTTTGTTGAATTATTAGATCATTTAGAATTAAAGTTACATTTTTTATTGAAGATTTTTTCTTTTCAAATGTTATCGATGAGATATCTTTTGTGGTAGTTTGATAAAATATGAAATTGATTTATTAATTATTGAAAGGGAATTCCATTTCTAATTTGGTAATTATTTAGTTCCATGATATCTTCGAAATGGTGTATTTAATTATGTTTTACGTGTAAAACCTTTTTCTACTTCTTGAATGTGTTTTATGGAAATGTTTTCCTTTAATGTAAATGATTTTTTGTATTATTTGAGGTAATTTTATAACACTTGAGAGTGGTCTAATAAATTTTTAAATGGATTAAAATTATTTTTGGAGAGGTATTGTTGTTATTTTTTCATTGAAATAGCTTTTTGAAATGGGTTTTGTTTGAGAAATATGCTTATACCGCTTTGGATTGTTTTATAAAAATTGAAACTGATTTAGCATGTTAAACAAAGTGGGAATGTGATTTACATGTATTTTTTTTGGTTATTATATTTAGATAATATGGATTCTTGGAATGTAAATAGGTGATTTAACATGTCAAACTTTTTTAGAATGTTTTATAAAAATGTTTTATCAAGTAAATGAAAGGTGTGAAACACGTTTGTGGGAAATTTTGTATGAGTATGATGTGAAAAATGAATTTTTCATTTGAAAATTGACTTATGTGACACGTACGTGGGCTATTTTGTAAATATGTGATGTGGATGTGGTATTTTCATGTGAAAATCATATTTCATGGCTTGTTGAACTTGATTGAGTTAAAGAGGGAAACCCGAGTATCTTGGTTGGTGGATGTGGACTGGTGTGCTAGTGATCCCATGGGGTATAGCCTTAGTCTCACGTAGCATGATTGATGATTAAAACACTAACAAAACAATTAATATGATGTTTTTTTGGGGACCACTATGTTATGGTTATGATCCCATATAGTGGATCATGTGCATGAGAATGTGTATTGTGACTGTTACTTTCCCTGAGAAACGAGGCTCTTGGGACCCACAACGAGCTAGTTCGTTGGGGTTTTTTTTTTCAGTTTCTAATTCTCATTTGATACATTATAATTTCCATCAGCATACGGTATGATTGTATGTAAAATTTAGTAGGTTTGACATCATTTTAAAAAGTAATTATTCTTTAAATATGTCCACTAGAGAACTATTTTTCTTTAATGTTGCATCTCTTTAAAATTCTTATTAGTATTTCTTGTTTATGAAAACATGAAAAATTTTCATCATTGATTGTTTATCACCTAGAATCTCTTAGTGGTGGTATCTAGTAGTATTTTCCAGAAACCCTACTGACACCTTTGGGAGTTAGTTGATTTGGTTTTTATTAGTTTTGGGTACAACATTTTCTGCTAATGGTTTAGGTTTTTAGTAGTCCTTCGTGATTCAGTGTTTCAGAGATTGATTGAGTGTAGTTCCTCCATCTATAGGGAGGTTCTTGGGCTATAATAATTTATTTTTTAACATTTTCATGGTCTTTGATAATTTTTTTAAATTGTGTAACTCAATTCTGAATTTTTATAAAAGATGGTTTTGTTTGAAAATTCTAGATTTGGTTTATAGGAATTTTTTGATGTTGTATGTTTATCAACAAGGGTAAGTCATTCCCAAAATATATTTTATGATACCCAGGAAATTGTGGGAGCCCATGGGGATTGGGAACACCCTTAGGAACTCTCCACGGGCTGGGTTGGTTGCCAGTTTTTATGGCGATCAGATTTGGTTTGTGATAGTGCACCATCAAAAGGAGGTATAACTGTTTTTTTTAAAATAATTATTTATACAAAAAATTGATTTTGTTCTAATATTCTATTCAACAAAATATTTCAGATAAATTCTATTGTTATATAATATTCAAAATATTGTAAATACTATTGATAAAAGCTAGTTAATATCACATTAAATTATAATATTTTAATAATATATCATTGTTTTTTGAAATTCAGTATCATGTTCAACAAAAGGTTTAGAGGAAGGTCCCACTCTCATGTAACACAAGACAAGTCAGTGTTACGTGTAGTGAAAGATTCCTTTAGAGTTGTGTATAACATAATACATTTTTTTCATTGATAAATTGAATGAAATCTATACTCAGTGTTCTGTGACATGAATTCTATTAAAATAATTTGAAATTATATGCCACAGAAGCCAATAATAATGTTGTATATAATGCAAGATAATACAATGTTGTGTATAGAGAAAACTAATCATGGTTTCGTGTAAAAACAAAAGACATAAAATAAATTAAAAATATTTTTTCTCATAAAATCTATAGGTGTTACATTCTACCCGTATTAAAATGAATTTAATGATCAAAATTTATTGGTGTTATAAATATTATTATACTAAATACTTTATTTCATGAAAACCCATATCATTAGGAGGGATATTAAAACATTATTTTAAAAAGCAATGTTAGAAATATAATGGTTAACCAAAGTATCTCATTACTGTTTTTATGTAAAAAATTATATAGATGGGAAATGTAAACATTGATATGGAAGATAAATATAATCATCATGTTCTATTGGATAGTGATAGATAATAGGGTTTGGATTAATTTAACTACCAAAAATACATAAACATGTGATGATTTAAGGGACCATATGATTCATTACACAAGAAGGTACTGTGATAACATTTTTGGTTTTCATGATTTTTTACAAAATTTGAAGATCGTGATATGGAATACTTACTTGATATAAGTAAAATCTCAATTTTTGGCATGCCTTGAACAATTTCCACATCGTCTTTTATTCAAATAAATAAAAAATAATTTTTAATTCCTATAGAGTTAGAAGATAATTTGATACATAGAAAAATAATGGTTCACTCCATCATTTTTTTAATCATAAAAAAGGATAGAATGGTTAATTAAATAAGCACATGTTCATCAATAGTGAGATAATACATTATTTCAACAAATTATAACTGTAAGATAACATATACTATCTATAAAAAGATAACATTTCAATTGTTTCTAAAACATAAAATATAAAGAGTAGAAATTTTTGAAATAAATTGACATAACATTTATCTCCCATATATCATAAAGATGTTCTTAGTTGGTAGATTCCAAAAATATGAATACCTTACTAACTTAATATCTTGATTCATGGTGACAACCTGAATTATCAAATATCCTTATTGAAAGCATGCATGTTTCCTTATTCCAAATCATATAGGTTATATTCCATAATCCCCAAATTGTGGTATAATTCATCCATGATAGCATAACCCACTTTTCAATAACTTCATAATTAGTTCCCTAGCATCATCCAATATACTTATTTAGATCTAAAACATCATTATCAAGATATAATTATCTTAACATACGGGACACATTAAGGGTTTTTCTTCCCTTAATAACGTGCTCTATAAGTATATCACATTATCCTTAAATCACATATCTCTCTCTAGAGTAATATAACACATTTCGTTTACAATACATAATTATATAAATATACTAAAAATAGTCAAATATTATTGGATTCATAATATTTGAAATCCAAAACATATACACCAGTATCCTCTAACATTATTCTTAAACCATTAGTCAGGATCCATTATCTTAATATTTCGTTAAATATGAAGCATGTATCAAGGTTTCTCAACCTAAAACATCATAGGTTTAATGTAAACAATACTGGAAGAACATCACATACCTGTCACATATCATTTACAATCTCTTTATCCTCAATATTACGATCCATACTCATACCATCGTTCTGACTCTCTTAACGATATTTCCACTTAGGAAATAGATCTACATAATTTTTATAATTTTTATATCTAAAAAATTCACTGTTTAACTTTGTTTTATGTAGTTTTGGTTATTGACTATAATTAGAAGTAAAAGTGTGAGAAATATACATAAAATATAAAAACTCATAAGTATGGTAAATTACTTATAATATTTTAATCTATGATATGTTCGATTTTACACTAGGATGGTCATAATTTAAAAAAAAACTAGGTTTGTAATATATACATTACATATCATTAGGAAATAACTAGATATATCCAAATAAATATCTCTCAGGATCTAATTAATATTTTCATATCCGACTTTACCAAGGTTGACTAAACCATCACTGGGACCCCAAATATAGAGAACCAAGCTTGATGTACATAAAAATTAATGTTTTTTTGGAATACATAATACATGACACAAAAAGTTAGATAATGACAGTATTAGTTTAGTTTCTTTAGAATCTAAGATCATAATCTTATAATCATGGTGAAAGATCATCAACATCACCCACAAAGATCATCCCCATTTGATTTTAAAACTAAAACCACTCTTTATATCCTGGGGAAAAGAAAACCTTAAATGGGAGATCTAAAATGATTAGCAAGAGTAAACATAGTTAACATGAAACAGACCATAAACATTTGAACATTGAAACATGAACATAAATCTTGAGTCGTGAAATAAATGTAGGCAGTACAAAAGGGAAAGATCATAAAGGAATAGTAACCATGAGAGAATGTCATTGGAATAAAATAGTTGATTTTGGAAAACTAATGATCTCATAATATAATTTCCATGGGAGCCAAGGAATTGTTGACAATACCATCATAGTGGAAAACATCTTTTACTGAACTGGGTTTACATGTTATTTAGCCATATATTACTGAACCATATTTACTTTTTATTCTAGCCTTGTATTACTGAACCAGATATATTTTACATTGCATCCATGTTTATCTACTCAGATATAAATCATTACCTGATTAATTTTATTGAGATATAGGTCTCACCAATCTCAAAATGAAATAATTCTTATATGTGTCACAAAAAAAATAATTCATGATAGCATAACCAATGAAATAAAATTGGATTCTTAAACACCATTTCATCATGAAATAATCTATATAACATAAAATGATTTAATAAAAACAATTCCATCATAAAATCAATAATATCTATTTAATAATTGGGATGTAAACATAACCGTAAGTAATCCTATATGGAAAATAATTATGATAAA
Source organism: Viscum album (assembly GCA_963277665.1). NCBI lineage: Eukaryota > Viridiplantae > Streptophyta > Magnoliopsida > Santalales > Viscaceae > Viscum > Viscum album. The sequence goes on along the minus strand of OY728158.1, from coordinate 154,297,022 downwards.
ACACTTGAACATTTTTTCTACGGAAAAAATCTCTTCTTTTTAAAAAACATTTCTCTTCCAAAATGCAATGAAACTTTAAAATAAATGAATTTTGTAAAAAATATACTTGAAATAGTGTAATGTAAGATTCCTGAAAATATTTTCTTTTGAAATCATAAAAAATGTCTGTGCCGGATAATTTAAAAAAAAATATTCATCAGGCACTTTTACTAGAATATTAAAAAAGTACATCATATGGTAAACAAATGAATGATTCCTTATTCACCATGTTGTACAATTTTAAAAGGGTAAAAATGAATTTCAACATTAATAGAATAATGTTAAACATATTATGAAAACATTTTTATAAATTATGGACCTGGAAGATAAATATATCCATAGTAAATACATACTTATAAACAATCTCAAATAAAAATGAGATTTCAATATTATCCAATACCTTAGGTCCAATTTCTTTTGTATGTGTCCAAAACTCCTGTATAGTGAGATTAAGCATATTATAAACACAAAATGGCACTATAATAATTTTTATGATATCATATATGATCAACTTACAACCTTATATTATATGTTCATTTGTCAATTCCATGTTAATGCAACATTTTGGTTAATAATCGTTTTATTTATTGAAAATGTTTTGAAATGTTATTCTCTATATTTTTACTTATATCTTGATTTAATTACTCTAGGAATGTCAAAAAAGAATTATATATTCATTATATTAATTATATCTATATATATATATATTGTGGATAGATAAATGAAATGGAATACACTATTCCTGGAGACGGTAGGTCGTATATATGCATAAACACTATTTTCGTTTTCTTATTAAATTGAATAGAAGTAAGTAAATGAAATATATATACATAAATAAATACAGTAGCATCATTATGTCATATTTTTCAAGATTATTTATTATACTTACATTATAATCATTCTTAAATTGTTAATGTGGAGAATGAATCTCATTGTGCCCTAGAGATGGTAAGCCATACGTACGCACGAGTGACGATATCGTTCCAATAATTGTTGAATGTTATTGAATTAGATGATGCATAATATGTCAGAATTAGTTTAATTTTATAGAAATAATATATATTTATCATTCCACCATTAAACCATTCCATGTAAGGTGGTGGTGAAAAACAGATTACACCATGTTGTGGAGATTGAAACCAATATGTACGCACACGTGGTGATTTTGTTTTCTGTTGGATGGAGAAAATGTGAAAAAGAGTTGATTAAAATTTATAATAACATATAATTATTTTAGATATAATTATGTTATTACTATATAATGAAACAACTAAATATGACTAAGTATAATAACAATGAAACTTGAATGAATCGGTAAAAGAGATTACATCTTCCACTACTTCTCTTCTTGTAAATTTCCTCTTTTGATATTAGAGATTGTATTTTGAGAAGACCAGAACCTCTAGAATGTATATAGGGATTTATACAAGAGAAATGGTTTGTGTATGGCCGAGATTGATGTCTCCAAATGAAGTTAATAGGAGAAGGGGGTGCCCTTTTAAAAGAGAGGAGGTGGAACTTTAGGAAACTCTCACAATTTTAAATTCTTATACATTAAATTTGATAAAAATAGTCCAAAACATATTAATTTTGGATATAAGATGATTTTTCATAGAATACCCATTTGATTAATTTTTTTGAAATTTTTTGATTATTTTTTTATTCATATCTTCTTGGTTTAACCCTTATTTTACCCTTTTTAATCTTACCGTTATATCATGGTATTTACACTTTTTGGTTTAATGTAATTACCATTTCAAGTGAAATCACATAAAAAAATATATTTATGACATATTTGGACTTATATTAACAAATTTTTTAACTATTAGATTTTTCTGAATATAATATCATTTAATAAACTTTTTTATGTTTTAAGTTATGAATTATGTCAATTTTTAACACTATTCATACTTGACTTTTAAAAAAAATAAAAATCAGTTTAATTCAATCCAAATGAATTAACATATCCCTAATATTAAAATTTTATCAATAAATTTTTTTTTATGGATTCCAATTGTTGAAATTAACTTTATTTTAATATTTATAAATTCTTTTATTTGAAACATTCATTAATGATTTATTAACTACATCAAAATTGTGGCATAAATAAATATATTTACCTAATGTATAAAATTTTTAAATAAATTAATATGATGTAGGAAATTTTATTATATTATTAATTACCATTTTATACATATATATCAGTAATAAAACTTTATATTAAAACGAATTTATTAAAAAGTATATATTAGGTTATAATTATCTTTTCATTTAATTAATTCTTAAAAAATGTCATTATCACATTCAAGTGAACCCATGGGGTCTGAAAATATACCTATGGATTCCTATGGTAAGAAATATCTCATACAATAGGATTAGTACATATGTTAGGGTAGTTTAAAATTATTATAATATTAATTTTTACCCTCATTTACCATATTTAAACATTATCAATGTTAAATAAAATAATTATCAAATTTACTATTCATAATATCCAAAAATAGAAGTTACCTGTTTACAAAATTTGTACCATATTATTCCGAATATGGAATATATTTTTCAAAATTAAAAACAAAAAATTTGTAGAAAATAATTTAAAATTAATTCTAGTTGTCAAAACCCAGAAGGGGGGTTTTAAGATGTAATAACTATCAACAAATTGACATTTGTTTAGGTCCAATTTAAAATTGAAATTACATAAAATGACCTAAATAAAATTAAATGATAAAAATATAATTGATTTAAAATTTAAAAAATTTAAAATTTTAATATAATTATACAAATAAATTTTATGAACATGATTTTTTGATTTAAAATGATATATTTTTCACTATTCATTAAAATTTCTATTTTATCAGAAAAATCGATAATTTTCAACAAATGTAAATTTTTATATCATTAATACAAATAAGATGTTTAATTTTTTAATTTTAGCTTATAAATGATTCAAAAACTATTTTTAAAATGGGTGCCCAATTAAAAGGTGGTAAAACAATTTTTTAAATACTTCTTTTATCCAAAAAAATGATTTTGTTATCATAATATGTTCTAGAAAATTTATATGATGAATGATAATGCTACATAAAATTAAAATATTAGTTAATAATATTTATAAAAAATAGTTTATATCTCATTAACTTATAATATTTTAATAATTTGTCTTGGTTTTGTGAAACTCAGTATCACATACGACACAACCTATTGAGGAAGGTCACTCTTGCGTGTAACACATGCCGATTCAAGGTTGCGTATAGTTAAAGTTTCCTTTAGTGAGGTGTGTGACAAAATAAAAACACATTTCATCAATAATTTGAAAAAATATATCTATACTCACTATTGTGTGAAATTAATTCTATCAAATGAACTTTAAATTATGTGCAACACAGGCCATGAATAGTGTTGTGTATACTGCATGCTAATACGATGCTACTTATAGCAGAAACCAATCATGGTGTAGCTTAAAACACAAGACATATAAGAAATTAAAAAAAATATATCTCATAAAATATATTAGTGTTAAAACTCATGTTATATTAATTATCATGTTATATAATATATCAAAAAATTATTTTTTTAAATGATATTTATTAAGAAGAAAATTATTTTAATCATTTAAAATCTTGTATTTACTTCATAAACAATAGTGAACTATTTTAAATTAAGAAAATGTTTTATAAATATTTTTTATTATTTAGTTAATCATATAAATACAAACCAATCCTATTTATTTTCAACAATAGTCACATTTATTAATAATATTTCCATAGTATAACATTCTTCATTTTTGCACAAGGATTTACATATAGAGACATGTAGAGAATGATGAATTTAAAAAATATAAATGTGAATTATAAAATCTAAGGTTAAATTATATATAATAAAATAGATGACACGACTATTATTAGTGGTTGATTGATATTTAATCAAAGAGTTGGCTAATGTGTAATGATAGGTGAAATACAAGATTGCTGAGTATTACTAAATTGGAATGAACATAAAATGGAAGCATACGTATAGACCTAAAATTAGTAATGTGATTAGTTTAAAAAGTTTTTAGATAACATGTTTCCATTTTATTGTAGTAAAATATTTAATAAATCTAAACTTGTTTTAAATCGTACGAAAAATGTAGTAGTTGATTATGTTTATGAAAAAAATATCACTTGGGTATACAATTTAATCAATAATATATTCTACAATAATTTTTTATTCAATTGATGTTTCTAGTTTATCATATGGTTATAAATATTTTTCTTCTAGATGGTTCTTTAAATAATAAATTCAACTTTTAGAACCAGAAGAATATATTTTTTGTTTTTATTATTAACATTTTATTAAATTAAAAGACATGTTTTATAGCCAAATGATTGCACTCAATTTTTTTGTATAGGGGATAAAATTTATCTATAAATTTATGAGTTCAAGAGATATTGGGTAGATAAATACTCAATATAAAAATATCACATTATAATTTGTTCATGGGGATGATGTATATGGATGATATTATATTAAGTAATAATAATAATAATATCATGACAACTTTTCATAGTTGATGTGTGTAGTTAATATGGATAAAGTTGTATTTGGATATTAAGATATTCATGGAGAATTCATACCACAACTAATGATGTCCTAGTTTATTAAAAAATAGATTTATTTAATTAATAAAGATTTTATTCAATCAATATATCTTACAGAATGTTGATATTTAGTATCATTTTATAAATGAAAAGTACAAAAAAATATTCTTAAAAATGGGTTAATTAAAAAAAAATAATGTTAAATATATATTTAATAAAATATTTTCATGTAAAATGTTTTATTTGTATATATTTAAACAATGAGTGTAAATAATTCTATTTATATATGGTTCTATAAATTTTCTCTCTCCTTATTTTAAAAAAATTATAACATGTATTGTTTTAGATCATTAATAAATTTAGATTTTGAACAGTGTTAAAATATAGGGAGTGAAAAACATCATGGGTAATTACTGGAAGAAATATTATTTTTCATAAAAATATAGATATAATTATATATGTTAACAATTTTCCTTAGTTTTCCAATAATTATGATTGAGCCATATGGTCTATGTGGTTATTTTATTGATTAATTTCTAAGATTTCTGTATAGTGGTATTGATAAAATGTACATAAGAATAAAAATTTTAATTTTGTTATCAATGGAGATGAATGATTATAAATAGGATTTAATTTTAAAAAATACAACATAAAATATATAGGGATATATTGAATAAAAAATTCAATATGGATTAAATATATGTTGTTTGAAATAAAAAATAATAAGGGATTATTTTTTAAATAGATGTTTTAATTATTATATTTTCTTTTAATAAGATGAAAATAACTCATTATATGATGATGATTGATGTTTTTTAATGTTTTGATAATGTTTTGAATTATCATACTTGGGGAAACATAAACCACTTCATTCACCATGTATTTTTATAGTTGGATATAACAGGCTAGGTCCAAAAATTTCAAAAGTGGAAAAGATGTAGGGATTTATAATTATATGTAAATCCAATTTAATTTTAGTTTAAAACAACCTTATTTAATGCACCATGGTAGAGGAAATTTTCTTATTGAAATAGAATTATTTAAAAAATTTCAATAGATGAGAATCATTTTTAATGGTAAATATAATAAAAATAGTGTTGAATTTTTAATTTAATCATGTATATGATTATTGTCATGCCATATAAGAGGCTATAATAGGATTATAAAATCTATATAAAAAATAAGTAGGCCCATTGCGTGTGTTTGGTAATTCCATTCTATATTTCATAGGTTGATACAATTTCTTATTTCAATAAATAATATGATATAAATGTTAAAAAAGAGATAAATGGAAAAATCTAAATTCCATGAGATTAATTAATTGATATGTTTTAAGGTGTTATATTAAAAGGTTCATATATGTTTTGGTCGATGTTGTAGTGGATAATTAAAATTTTTGGACAATTTGAAAATTCTTCATACAATTGATCACATTTAAGATTATATATTTGATATATAGATTTTAAAATTTTTCCAAATACTAGTTTTTTGTCTGAAAATCAAAACATTTTTTAGAGATGAACATATAATTATATAACGATATTTTAAATATCATTATTTCAAGAATCAATATTAAAAATGTTAGGAAACCATAAAGAAAGAAATTTTATATACATTTTTCAATGTTATTTTTATACACAATTTTGTTTGTACAAGCTTGATATAGTTAGTATAATGTGGTGCCTTGTACATGTGCCTTTTATTGAAGAAAAATATTGGTTTTTGAGAAACTAGATGTCATGAATATCATTGCTGATTTGGAACAATATTAACCATTTATTGGCTTTCCATCAATAATAAATAACAAAATGAAGATAAATAGTGGAGATATATTGAAGGAGGATCCAAGGGATGGATTCAGTATGGAATATATTTTAACATTATTGAAATTTTATTTTTAAATTTCAATTTCAAAAATAATTTTGTTTTATTTGAATTAGTAGTTCCGAAAAAGAGATACAAATATTCTAACAAAATATAGCAAATTAAGGAAAGCGTTTCTATTAAAAATATAAATTACAAGATATCTATGATTATGTGTGATGTGACACTGGTTTTTATTATAATAAATATTTGTTATGGTGAACATTTAATTGGTTTCATATCATTGGAGATCATAAAGTGATGTACATGGCTTGATAGAGAACACATATGACTATTTTATGTTATATCACTGATTTATAACTTTCTGGGTTTTATATATACATAAAAATTATATTATTTAACCTTCATGAGGGGATGGATGAAAAAAAGAAAGAATATATTATAAACCACTGACAATCAGTGAACTTAGTTAAATAATTATATTCACAAACTATAGGTGATATAATTATTATCATATTAATGCATCATTGATTTGTTCCCTACAAATATGGGCTATTGGGGGTGAATGTTGTAAAATATTTATAACATTAATTATTTATTTAACTACTTTTTTACATGTTTCCAATATTAGATAAAATGCACTGTTTATTTTTTAATATAAATAAATGATCCAAATAGAATTAAGAAAAGGAAAAAATATAAGTAACCCTTATTCCCCAACCCTCTTAAGTTGTTAAATGGGACTTTAGGTTAAAAAAATATTCAAATAAATGACATGAAATATGTTCCTCTCAAAATTCTAATGGGGATTTTTACTATACATTGAATGGGGTCTTCTTCATGGATAATTCAATAATTTTTTTAAAAAAGTTGGGGCTGAAGAATCATTTATTATTAAAGAAAAGCAAAGATCTCTTTAACTGGGTAGAGGGAGACCCATTACATAGCATGAAGGCCCAGTGGGCATTTATCCCATTTACATGGACTATAGGCCAATTTTTTTGGCCCAAAGCCCATTCTGTGAATAGTACTGCTAACGTACACGTGCTACTATAGTACTGCCCAGTACCTACCACTGCTACAGTGCTCTGCCGCCGCTATAGTGCCGTGTCGCCGCTACAGTGCCCGTCGTTGCTATAGTGTCGTCGCTGCTATAGTACACTACATTACTGCTACAGTACCTGCGCCCAATGGTTTTGAACCCCCATTTTTCATGTAAAATTACGGGGTGCTTACTACTAAGCCAAACCCAAACTACTTCATGGATAATTCAATAACATTAGTCCTCATATTGAATTTTTTCTATGTAAGGGTAATAAGTTCCCATGATCCACATATGGGGACTTTGATATCATTTTAATTAATTAAGACATGGTCCTTCCCCATTATACTACAAGAATACATTTATATATTCATTAAAATATACATCAATTTTTTGTTAGGGCTTTATCCAATTTAAAATTTTCAATTCCCATGGAAGTTAATGTTTTAGTGGAATTGTTTAATTAGAATCTTTCCATGTTGCCACTAGTGGAAATAAATTTTTATAATTATCCCCTAGAACAAGTCACACAAATATTATATATATATTACATAGTCTCATCTCAACCATTTTTTATAATAGATAGAATATATTTTCCTCTAGGATCTTCCATCATAGGTCATAAAGATGGAAATCTGATTTTTTTAAAATATATATTTCAAAAATACATATAAATTCATAAATTCATAGGTCATTTAACAGTTATTAAAATTTAATATAATTTTTTACCTATTATTATATTATAAATTTACTCCAAATTCCACAGATAGGATAACATACCGTATTATATTCCACAAATATAGATAATTTTGAATGTTTGAATTAATTATTGATGAGTAACAACATATCACAAGACCTAATATGTGCTAACTATTAGTAAGACTGGAAGTCATACAATAGAAGACATATGGATGTTGATGAGGGGACATATTGATATAAGGTATGAAGGATGTTATATTGGAAACTCATTTAATCATAGGTGATAAATATTGGATAATAGTAAGTTATTTCATTGTTGTGGAATATGTGAATCGATGGGTTATGTAATATTATAACATTAAATGTGATCGAACAATAGAATATTATAGAGAATTTATGGATGGTGAGATTCCTGAGGCCAAATTTTTCGATTATAAGAGGGATATTATAGAGACCGAATGTATTTTTTATTAATGTGATACATGCCTCATCCATATTAACAAGAGTATAACATTCTCATTGATATTACATTTCATTATAAGAAAATATTAGAATAATTATTAAATAATTTCAAAAATAAGGTAGAGGCTCATTGTGGGTTTATCATTTATTATGTATGCTAAAAATATAAAATTGTAATATTGTAATATATTTATTCCCTATATAACATTTTTATTATGGAATTAGTGAGAATCTTATTCACTGAGACTTATTTGAAAAAAATTATCTCCATGGTAAACCATGGCTGAAAATATAGTTCTCCATACGTGAGAAAATAATTCCTGATTGTGGATATATATTTGTGCTCCCCATAATTTTATGATTAATATTAAACTTTTATCTACCCCTTTAGAACCAGTATTCAGAATTTTTTCACGCCCCTTTATTTTTCTCATAATTTCATCTTTTTATACTAAACTAATCCAATTTCAAGGTAAAATTTCTATGATTAGAAAAATATCCAATATATTAATAATATATAATATGAAATGTTTATAAACCATTTATTTTATGAAAAAATATTTTATCGAGATCAAGGAAAAATTTTATTACTTTTTTAATGCCTAGAATAATCTATATAAAATATAATGTGTTCATCATGATTATGGACTAGTAAATTTGATGGTCATTGAAATGTTAAAAATATTCTATTTTTAATAAAATGGTTGCTGAACTCAACCATATGAAACGAAAATGGTAAAAATAATGTGTAGTTTTCCAAAGGAAAGTTAATAATCATACATTATGCATATAAATTTATCAATAGTTCCTAAATAAACACATGAGATTTTCAAATGAAAATAAAAGGTTGAATAAGAGATATTGCTGATGTTTTATTATATTTATGTTTTATAAATAATAACTTCATTAAATATCACTTTAATAGGGACATAAGTTTTGATTTGTTTTATGTTCATCAATTTATGATTATTTAGTGGTGGGATAGTAAAATGGTATGACACTATACCCTTTTTTATCTATGATATTTTTTAAATAAATATTTTTTTCATGGAATTTACCTTTACTAAAATTACTAAACCTATATAATTCCTATTATTTAAACCAAGTGTCATTATTTCTCATAACGCCTCAATTTTTTCCTATTATTTTAACAAGGATGGTGACTTGTCCATTCCTCTTTATACTATAAAATCAATATTAGCATTTTACAATTTTCATTATTTATAATTTAAATACAATTGTGTACCAATTTGAAGAAAATGATTTCAAATATTGTCGAAGTTCTCTTCCATGGTATTAATTTTCTTACAATGGGTCATCAATGTGTAGTTAAATGTATTCCCCTGTAATTATAAGGAAAAAATAGTCTTAATATCAAACCACAGACCTCCCACCCATATATAAATCTAGGATATTGAGGGAAAAAATATTATTTTGCTACAATCCCTACCCAATCCCCAAACATTTACCTAAACCATCAATATATACCTATCATTTTTTCCTATTTAGTCACTCTTATAGTAGAGTTCCAAATGATATCTTAATTTATATTAAGAATATTTTTTTCAATGGTAGTTAATGAAAAAATCCCACTCTCATAAGGTCCCAAGGAACAATTATCCTAATGGGATAAATCATATAGTCATTAAATTAATAACAGGTGATCTTTATCACCTAAACAAAAATGGTTTAATATTTTCCATCATTACAAGAAATTTAATAATACATCGTTAATCCTAATCACATTAAATTAAATGGAAAATCAATTTTTCCTCTCAATTAAATTAAAATATGTTCATGAATTCTTAAATTACTTCTAATTATTAGAAACAATTTAATGAATATGATTAATTCTTATCTATCATGAAATTAAAAATTTAGTTTTAACTTCATTTATTTCCTAAAATTTAATGCCTAAAGAATCATTATTTATCCACATTCCTTTTCACACCACTAGAAACTATGTCATTGATCATCGTAGACTTTAGTATTCCAAATAAATAATGTGTATGAATCTCGTTGTTGTATCAATCCGAAAATAATGTAATTTTCTGCCAACATAAACATGTTCTGCCATCTAAGATTTGGAGATATATTATAGTTCCTTAATATACCAATATGATAAATATTATAAACATTATTAAACATAAAATTATTTATTCATCAAGTGATAATTTTAATATTTTTATCGGTTACTTATTAATGAAATAGTTTCAGTTAATCTAATTAACTAAATAGTTAATTGAAATTGTAATTTGAAAATATTTCCTACATACACATAAATATTGGATATTGTTTCGTACTAGATAATAAGAGACATTAAATGTTGATTCATAAACTCATACCTTTGTTTTCAAATACATAACTATACACAGCCAATGGGTAATTGAGTTATGGGAATATTGAAAATAAAATTAAAATTAACAATGATGTTGAAAATATATATTTTCTATTACTATTTAGAAAAATTATTATAAAAATTATTATTTTTATATGTGTGTTTAATAGTTAATAATACAATGGAATTTGGAATTTGTGGTGGATAAAATGGGAGACTATCAATAATGACCATTAATTGTTTATTTTGTGACCACATTGAGTAGTAGTGAACTAAAAAAATTAAAAAATCATGAGACCCTATATCTAACCCCACCATCTCTAATCCTCTCTCTCTATAACGAAAACCCCAAACCATGTCTGTGCCCAAAATATCATCCACTGAATATCAACCATTGTGAACCCTCATAATGTTTTCCCCTAAGAACCTTAGTTTTTACCATTTGATGTAGTTAACGCCAATTCACATTTTAATAAAACAACAACACACATTATCTTCAACCCTCTCAATCACTACTTCCACAACCACCCACAATTCACGATTTCTCATGGGAATAAAAAATAACACAATTTAAATCAGATCTAAATATGTATATATTTTCATTATATTGATGTGTATTGATTAGTTGAAATTTTAAATATATTTATGGATAATAGATTTGATTCATTATTGTATAACAACCATTGAACGAAGGAATTCATATCATTTGGATTACAATGTATACTCTTTCCTAAAAAGGGTAGGTTTAGACACATATCAACCTCTAGAAACTATTTTATATCTGTTATTCTAATAAAAAAGATTCTATATTTATAAAATTTATAGATTTTTTTATATTTTTAATTAAATATGTTCAAATTAATCCCCTAATAGAGAGACTGCATTGGGATATCTCCCTCGATCGAATTAAAAAAAAGTCACTAAAATTCCATCATTTATAACCCTATTTATTGAAGAAAATGGGAAAGGTATGAAATCCCTCTGATTGATTTATGAATTCTCTCATTTGATTTTTAAATAATAGAATTTACAGTTGTATTTATTCTGAAACATATTATTCCATGAATAGAATGTATAGATAAATTTTTTATCAACTCAAACCTTGATTTATCTAACTAGTGCATTGAGATGGCTTACTATATGACCTTAGGCATTCATCCCAAAATTCAGAAGGATTCAAAAAAGTAGTAAGCTTTAAATCAAGAATGTGAGGATACAATAAAATCATTATCATTGTAAAAATTTGTAGATATAACAAAAAATAGATACAATGTATACAATATTTATTATTTAAATAAATATACGGAATGTGATATCATAAATACAGGTAAAATATGCAATAACAAAGTGATTAAAACATTACTTATTAAGAATACATACAACGAAACTCCAAAATATTAATATTAAAAAGTCTATAATCATTAAATGATGGAGAAGTCTGATCCTAACATTCCATGATCTATCTTAACTTCCCAAAAATAACCAATCATTATGTAACTTCACAAAAAATTTTACATGAAAATAGGAATTGATTACCCATGTACTCAACAGTCATGTCAAACAAATATGGGTGTGAGCTTAACTCAATAGGCCACTACTAATCTAGGATAAATCCATTACAATTCTATGCAATATATTTATTATTTAAAAAGTAATAATTTAAAATACATAAATAGATGTGTTTCTTAAAACATATATCAATTACATAATATATTTTACTTTGTTTTCTATAGTGACACCAAGGAGTAATAAACCTTATTCAACCCAAGTTGATTGTATGGCCAATTATACATTAGGGAAACAAACAATAAATAGAAGAATGGGGGATTATAAAATATTTAATTCAATGTAATATGGATCCTTAGAGTATGTACCTTCACCATGTTAAATGTTATTTGTTTTAGTAAAATATTTCCAATATGTAAATCCAATATGTACAGCATTACTAAAACTTCCTAACCAAGGATGAAAATCATCATGTACAACGTTCTATATAATAATATACATATTCATGTCATATATCATATCTAGTGATACATTTTTTAATGTACAATATCCTAACCATGATTTCCAATCATCATGTCCAATATCCAAAACCACACCATCTTTTATCACATATATAGTTCTCCACCTTTAACTTTTTACCAAATTTAGGTAATTAGGTATTCAATTTCATAATTCACTATTCACCATGGTCTATCAAACTTAACACTTTTATAAAATAATTATTAATTTATCCCCATAAAAATTTTCAAATCATAACATGACCGTTCCTATATTTATTATTTAGTAACGTCGCAACAGTTTATTAACAAAAAACATGGCTTGATAAAATGCAACCTCTTTCACACATTATAATACACCAATCGAAATTCACTTTTAAATCATATCAAAGACAATAATAAAACATGGGTCTTCCACTATAAAATATAAAAATAATGAGAAACATCATTATTTCCATCATAACCATTAAAACATCTATTAAGATAATTTTACACAATGGGAAACCACACACACATTTCAAGTCTATATTTTAAATCCATTTAAAAATCCATGTTTAAATATCATTGAGGTGAATATATAATATTAATTAAATAACCAACATAAAAACATATATTTCTCCCATTTCAAAAAGAAACTAACACAGCATTGAATGAACAATATTTAATCCATTTTAGAAATCATCATATTCACTTCAAAAAAATAATATTCTGCATAACATTCCATTTTAGCCCATTAACATGTCCCAAAACAATAGTTCACACCTTATACCACATATCCCTTTAATAATAAAATCAAACTAACCAATGATACAAATTATTTTATAACAATAATCCACCAATACCACAATTAATATCCCCATTATCCGTTTTTCTAAAATTTTCACACCCCATGTGGAGACATTGGTTACTTATTATAATAACTAATGAGCCAGAAGTGGTCCATAGAAGGTTTACGGAATCGATTTAAATCCAAAATTTAATTTTATAATCATGGAGAAAAAAACAAATAAGATATTACACCTAAAACATATGTCTGATGGTTATCTAAACTATAGGTAAAATATCTTAGACCACCTACCTCAAGAGATAATTTGAGAGTATGACTCCTAGAGTCAAAAATTTCAATGTCACACCATAACCCACATCACTAACCAAAAAAAAATTTCAAACCACCACAACTAAAAAAAATTAACTGTAAAAAAATATATTTATTTGAGAATAACACTTCTACTATGTAAGAAAATATAAAAATTAACTAGACACAACTTCATACCAAACACTCATAGTGATTCCCCATACACATCATAAACCAAATACCTAAGAGGTATCACAATTTCCATTATTAGGTTAATTACCAAAATAATGAAAACCATATAAAATTTAATATGGCCTCATATAATAATTATACACTAATAAACTATGTGAGAAATTCATATCATGATCTCCACTGCACAATCCTACCTATTTACATTTGAGAAATGGGTGACTCTATTGTGATCTGTTGGGATAAAAAATAAAATTCTAAACTAGGAAAAACTAAAACTATAAAGAAGGAAAATGAAATGGAATGAAATCTGCCTTATTAATAAGAATCACCTAATAATCTAAATTAATGATCCATAACATCCCAAAATCAAAAGGGGAATATCGATAATGAGGGGAGTAAACCCTTCTAACCAACATGTACACAAGGGAGAAAGATGTTGTAGGGATAGCTAAAAACCTAAGTGGATATTTTAGTAATTTTCCACATTTAGTGAAACAATGTGTAGTTCCATATTTTTGCATCATATTTTTATAATACATGAACAAAAAATGAAATAGCCTGTATAGTTAACTATATGATCTCAAACATTGTTTCTTATAGATGTGATTTAACAAACATCACCCTTTTGAATCTAAGTCACATGGTTACAACGCACTTTTATAACTAACAAAGTGCTAATAAGGTTCCCATTTCTACCACACCAAAACATGAATCCTCTAGTCCTAAGACCATAAGACACCATGGAGTCCTCTGGTACCTTTGTGTAACTTCACCTTATGTCCAAATGGTGTCTTATAATGGTTTCAATCCTTGGGATTCCACTCTATAGACATGTTTATATACTGTCCCATTCACAAAAATAAATATTAAAAATTTTATATGATTTGGGCACTAATATGAACAAGTAGTTTTGAAATATCCCCCCATAATATTCTCATTCTTGTGAAGTCTTATTTTTCACCCACCAGTACAACTCGACCAACATTGAATTCAAATTTAAATACAAAAGGACTCATTCCATTTAATTTTTTTATAATCATATCTAAGGGATATATATATAATAAAGTCAAATATATCACTAAAACATGATTCAACATCCATTGAAAAATTTTACCATCATGACCATTCTTAATTGACATTTTCTACTCTGAAATGTTGATGATTCTTTCATTTAATTTCTTGATATTAATTTGTTGCGTCAACAATAATATTTATCTTATAACAAACAACATATTATTCATAAATCCACAACCATAAACAATTTCCACATGAACATTTAACTCATAATCCCACAACATGCCATTCATAATGACTAACATTAAGCACACAAATGACCCATAAAATTCAAATAAATCATTAGTAGTCACCCAAAAAATCTATAACTAATGATGTATACCCACCATTCATGCATGAAGAGAAGAAAAAAAATTACACAGAAGTCTTCTCCCATTCCCCAAGTGCAAATTTCATTTATATGAGGACATTCTAGATGTAATATAAAAATTACCATTACAAACTACATATTAAAACTCCATTTAGACCTCCCATGGATGACAATTCATGAAAACAATCATTTAAACCTAGTGATTCATTACCAACATACCTTATTATGAAGCTTCCAAACTCATAAGAATCCCTAGACCAGCCTAACACACCCATTAGGGTAAATACCAAAATCCCCAGAGATTCCATAGTCATATAATCAATCCCAAAACCATCAGTCTTCCCTACCAAACACATTGACATTCTCCTAATTTAATCACCCATTGATTTCACTAAAAATAATATCAATCCAAAATCCAATTTTTCACCACAACATACCTACATAAATGAAACCATGATTTTAAATACAATAGTAATAGATGAAAAAACCATATAGGATAATCTGTAATTAGTTGATGTCACAATTACCCTTCCATGGAAAACTTCACACTCCCATGACCCTTCTAGCATGTGGGTCACACACCCATGACCGCCATGTCACTCCCCACCAAAGAAGTATCATTATCTCCACCTCACTCAAGAAACAAAAAACCAAAATCGACTATTATAAATTTATTTTTGAACACAATAATTAGGAATATCCATCCCACTCTCACATGATACACAAAAAAAACTTCAACGTCCACCCCTTCCAGATTCATAAAATGACACCCATGAATTTTTTTGACATTTGATACATAACTCCAACCTTTCCATATATCAAATTATAGTGAACTCTCTCCCTATTTTGATTCATGTGAACTATTATAAATTGGAAACCTTCATGTATCCAATATAAAGAAATAATTTTAGGTCATATAACCCATGCTTATCATATCCTTAACACCTGACGCCTCTGCCCTGGTCAGACACAAGAACCCATGATACTGAAATCATACCCATCCATGACATCACCAAAAACTACATTGGATCCATAAACTCATTTAATGTCCATGATAATTCTGTCCCACCTATTTCTCATCATTTATTAATCACCTCTCTTTTTAAAGGACCCATTAACCAAACATAATGTAGCATCATGAATCATTATAATGAATCCTTGTACTAATATTCTGCATTGAATTCACACTACCAAAACTCTATAGTTTTTCCAAAAATTGAAAAAACAATTATTAATAGAAATCAATACATACAATTAAACCATTAAAAAATAAGTCTCATGCATATATAGAAAATATCACCTTGATTTCATCTGTACAAATGAGTGCCTCTTTCTAATCCATATATTAACATATCAAAAAATTAATCACACTTCTCTAGAACATTCCTCCCACCTAAACCATACAAGATAAAATAGGGTCACAAAATACCCAAGGACCATTCACCTAATTCTTCTCATGATCCTATGAGAAATATGTCATAGGAATTAGGCTCAAAAACGAACTCAAACATCTGACTTTTCCTATGAGTCTATCTCTTTAAACAGACTGAAGGGATACTCAATACTTTCATTTACGTAGCATGAATCTCATCATAAATTGGGAACAATAACATGCCCACCATTCCACTAACTCATCTCATAAGGATTCCATATATCCACCTACACTCTAACATCCCCTAAACAATCCGCCTAGGGTTAACACTAATCACCACATTGAAAAATTATCTTAACCATAGGGTCAATTATCCAAATCAGTATTTCCATTTGAGAATTATCTTTTTCCCCAATAATACTCACACACCTATATGTAATTTTTATGGAAACCAATGAATTATCTTTTCATACATAAAATTCTATATCACCTATCTTGTATTGAATCTACATTTGATGCATCTGCTAATTTTCACGACCTAAAAAACCTACAAATAGAGGATATCCTCACTCAAGTTTACAGTCAATTTCCCAAAACTACTGATTGGTAAAAAAACATAAGAAACATTCCCAATACCCCTAGGCTATCACACCTAGCCTCTAAATTCAAGCCTCCAACAATATTGAACTCATAAGTGGAACTCTAACCCACATCCCATAACACATAATGTCTAGTGAAACAAAATTACAACGAACATTAGTTCCCACAACAAAATATACACATCCACTTTTAAACTCCCCGTAAACCAAGACACATATTTAAAGGTTTAACACACAAGACATGTAGTCATAACCAATAGGGTTTACAACATTCATGATACCAAGTGATGTATCACAACCTCATGGTCATACACTAACAAGAATCAATATAATTAATAACCTATTATCCAATATATCCTCTCCTTTAAGGCCTCAAAACTCAAAACAATGGGAATCACCCCCTAGGCTATCTCTTTATCTAGAATCTATATAAACACAGAGAATAACTAAAAACATATAGGTCACCCATCACAATGGTCAATAAGGCTTATATCCTTTCCCATTTCACAATAATTAAACATTATAATTTAAAACCCAAAGACTCACGATTCCAAAAATAATTCATTTTTTAAATTATTAATATTTTAATTCTATAACATTATTACACATTTATACCTTTTTATTAAATTTAATTCACCAAAGTGGTTTATTAAGTAATGTTCTACCATAAAATTAAATATAAAACATATAAATGGTTTCAGAAATGATAAATGAAAATCATTATAAATTATAAAACCTCTTGTAGATATGAATGTGTAATAGGTTAGACTATGGACTGTAAATTAATCACGAAATCAACTAAAAGCTATTAAATAAACAGTTATATGTTACAAATTGATGAAATATAAATCCTATCGGCCTAAATTAATTTTAGAATACAAACCAAATCCTTTCATAATAGTCAATAGTAAATATATTATAAATATATAACATCACATAGTAGTTCCCACTAAAGCTAAAAAATAAATCAATGTAAAAAAGAACAATAATGAATCAAAAACATGCCAACCGTAAAAAATCATTCATTCATATGTACATGAAGTAATAAATACCCTAGAACAAGATCATTAGTAGGATAGAAAAATATCCATGTATAATGTATTATATGCCAAAAAATTAATAACAAAGAGCATGCATCCTTTGATACGAATTTTTAACCTCTATGTTCATGGTGGTGTTGAAATAAATCCAAATGTCAGTTTTCCATATGACCTCATGAAATCCTCCCCATATACTTGTGGTTGTTTACTAGAATTGGTTTTCCAATGATATACATGGGGATAATATCCCCACATTATCAAATTAAAAAAAATTAAAAATAGAAAACATGTATTCAATTAATAATTATAATTAATTACTCATATATAATAATTTTAAAAAATAATCCATGTAATGCAAGTGATAAAAAATGATTTCAACAGTACATAATAGGAAGTGATAAAAAAATAATAAAAATACTAACATGGTCATATTTCCAAAACTAGTCATATCATCAAAATCTCGATCCTACCATCACAAAATAGACCATGTGAGGGGAAACGTCTGATTACATACTACCTGAACCAAACATTAGTGACTTCTTATTTACCTATGTGTCTTGTAGACCAATGCATGGTATGAGTAAAACTCAATAAACCTCCACTAATAGAATAAAAATAAAAAAATCACATGATTCATTGTTTATAAAGATATTAATGAAGAAATGAAAATTTATAAAGGATGTTTAGATATCAAATAAACATCTATTATATAACATATTGGCCTCTAGATTTTTGGGGAAATATGTTCCAATGAATCCTTCCTCAACCAATTTAAATCATATATCCATATCTGATAGGGATTAAACACATTAAATTAAATAATTTTTTCCATAACATATGCAAATATAAGAAATATAGATCCTCAATCCATGTACCCACATCATGTAAAATTATCTTTGTGCCTAAAAACATCTACCAATTATCTAAGCCGTAGATGCAAAGTGTCATTTCAAACATCCAAACAATGGATGCAAAGGGTTATGTAAAACATCATATTTTTATATTCATAGCATCTTGAACAATATGTAATACAAGGATATTGTGGGTTATGTCTAACATCCTACCAATTTATTTTGAGTGTAGTGTTCAATATCCTAAACCACGTGGTCATTTACCACATATAATGTTAAACATCCTTGAACTATTAAGACATTATGTTTATAATGTGTTCAATTTAATTTTTCACTATTACCCATGGTTAGTCATACATAACACCTTTACACCCCATTTCACAATTTAAACCATTAAAACATTTCAATCCATCACTAAACCATTAAAAATTCATTATTTTCTTAGGTCCAAATGAGACGTTAAGATCAAAACATGGCTCGGTAAAAACCAACACCATTCACAAATCACAGAAGTCCAATACAAAAACTAATTTTAAATATCTTTAGGAAACACTTAAAACATGGGTATTACAATTTAAAATCCAAAAAAATTCATTTGGATTTCATTTAAATCAATATCAGTATACATCTATTAAGAAATTTTTACCACAGTGAAAACCACACACTTATTTCCAATCAAATATTGCAACCTATTATTTTTAAAGCAACAATTGTGAATCATCTATTGGTCAACCAATCATTTGAAATAAAAATACACTTTAATAATATAGTTTTGTCTCATTTAAAACCAAATCAGGACTAATATAAAATGCACATTACTAAAACAATTCTAAAAAGCCTTATAATAATTTAATAAAACCATGCAAAATAATACATTCCATTTCATTGTTGTGCCATTTCATAAAACATTTATTTCCATATAATAATATTTTATGTATAAATTTGAAAGAAAACCACCAAAAAAAACCTAAAATGGTAAACTCATAATCATCTTATCCCACAACTTAATGTAATACAATTCCATTTTAAAAAAAAATCACACCCAATGGGAAGCCAGATTTTAGTTCTCATAATCATCGCCTGACCCAAATGGGTTTATGCATGGTATAAAGTATCCATTTAAATTCCAAAACAAGTTTTTTAAACCATGTAATAAAATACAAATAATATTTTTAATTTCATACACACCATGAAGGGATTGTTATCCAGAATATGGGTAAAATATCTTTGACCACCAACCTTATAAAATGGATTCACCTATTAACACCAAGATAATATAACATTCTAAGTCCCCCAGAGATTCAAATCACCAACCGTGTACCTAACATAATCCCCTAAAATTCCAAAAATTAATTAAAATCAATAGTTATAACAAATGTAATGAATAAATACAACTAGGCTAAAATAAATAAAATCTATTATAATATCACACTACACCATAACCAATGACCAATTCATACCAAACAGTAATGTAATATACCTACCACATATTAGAAAAAATCCATATGATGTGACAAAAACCCAATTGTTAAAGTAAAAAAAATCATAACCAAATAAAACTAAAAACAGTTTAATACCTCAATAAATGTAATTTAATGGTGTTATGAAGTTGTCTTGGGATATCCTATATATAGTAAAACAAAAATACCAATTATAAATAGAAAATTACATCATGTTCAAGAGAAATATTCAAAAAAACACCTTATTAATTGAACTTTAAAATTTGAGATATTTTTTAATAATTAGAAAAAATAAACTAATGGGAGAAGAATAACTTACACTATAAATGAAATGATGTTGAAATATCGAAAATTCTAGGTGTGTTTGAAGGATAAAGAGTGTAGGAAACACTCATCACCATCATTCACATAATCAAGGAAGAGGATATCGGAATGGATAAAAACATGAAGTTATATTTTATTCTTTTCAAAATGTTAATGAAGCATTCGGTAGCTTCATAATTTGTATGAATGGTATTCCAAATCCTTCCTTAACAATGCGCCTCACTCTTCCCAAAGCACTCCACTACACAATGTTTATGTTCATAATTTTATAAACCCTGAGTTAACCATATGGGACCCTCTTAAACTCACATTAAGATCTGACACTATTTTCTTATCCCATTTTTCATGTTTAAACAATGATTTTTTCTTCAGAAACATTAAACCACTATTATGGATAATGGTTATTCCTAACCATACGCAACCCAGAAAATGAATATTGCATTTCGAAAACTTGTAACCATAAGACTCAAACACCTAGTACAAAATCAATACCCTGAACACTATAAATAACTTAATTTTACATCCAAATTGGTCATTTTGAAGGTTAAAATTATCAATATTCTACTCCGACACCTAGTTTTGAAACAATCGTATCCACCAAATAAAAAATAAAACTTATCTCTAATTTCAAGCTCCAATCTGGTTGAGGGAATAAATGATCATAATATTAAACTCAAAATAAGTTTTTGTTTATCCTTATCATTCCCTAATACTGATCAAAGAGGTCTTCCAAAGATATTATAAAACTTTTCCAGGTATATCACCTCATATAAATAGTTATTAATCTCATTTTCATTATGATTAAACTAAATAATCTTTTAAAAATATGGAAATTACATTATTATAATGTGTTATATATTTAATATTTTAATAATAAATTAAAATTTAATAAACATAATAATTAACATTTCTGTAAAAAAATATGTGTGTGGTGAATTCCATATTCTCATTCTTTTGAGTTATGGTTAAAGAAGAAACTATTTCATGAAAAATAATTTTTTTATCTGAATCCATTATGAATACATGATATTAAGAATGATTATTGTTTATTTTAAAAACAAAATTTATTAAAATATACAGTTCCTTTATATACCAAAATAATCCATATTGAAAAAATATAATATTAAATGTGCTTTTTTCTATTATGAAAATTAAATTTATGATAATGGGTTGATTTTAAATACAAAGACTACATATTATTAATTATAAATTTATATGATGATAATTTATATTTTTTATAACTGAAGGAAAAAATCTGTAAATAGATTATAAAAAAATTAGTTAAACTCCTACAAAAAAAATTTAAGAACCCTACTGTTATGTGTAGAAAATACAAGTATAATGGTGTTATGTAATGATGTTTATAATAGCTTTTTGTATAATGATTGTGCTCATATAGGGTGAATTAATTTTTTACATCTCATGGATCATTAATGGGATATAAAATAAATTTCATTAATAATTATAGTAACTGTTCTAACTTATTAATTCAATAACATTACATGTGGTTGGTAAAATGAGACCTATTCTGGTGAATCCTTGGTATAATATATTTCTTTATAATTTTTATATGAATATTTTAATTTTTGAAACTTAATTGTATCTATTTCTTTTGGTATAAAAATTAATGAAATTAAATATTATTGTATTCTTAATTATTTTACATTTAAAAAACATTATTTTATTTTAATAATTCATGTAAATAATGGTTGTGTGTAGATTCATTTAAAAAAATTTGTTTATATTTTTCACTTCATTGGGAGTATTATTAATCAATGTGAATGGATAATATTTTAATTTTCCATTACCTATTTATCCATGTGATTGGTATGATATATGAAATATTGTTTGGAATTGAATAGGTGTTTCAAAAGATTATTCCATGATATTTTTACCCATTTGAACATGATGAATTGTGAATGATTAAATGGTTCAGGTAATTTTTTTTTCGAAATTTTACTTTTTTTGAAATAAATTTTTAGTGATGTAAAATCTTTTTTTATTGTCGTGGGTATAATTATCATGAGTAATAACTTGGAAATATATTATGATGGTTATCTATCAAATGTTTAATGGTTATATATTTACTGATGAATGAATTTTTTCTCATTAAAATGTATCGTAGGTAGGTCATAATATCTCTTTAATAAAATGTGAAAAAATATATTCATTTATATTTGAATAAAAATTTACATATTTGGTCTATTTATGATTAATTAATTTTAATTTTAAAATATATTAATTTTTGATAAATCTATAAGATAATAAAAATAATATGTACTAACAAATAAATTTTTATGTAATTTAAATATATATTATTATTTTTTATTTAAATTTAAATTGAAACATGAAAATTAATTTGATAAAAAATAATAAATAATTATTTTTTGAAATTATATTTCAATGTGAAAAGTATTTCTTCTTGTATAAGATATTATTTTAAATAATTATTTTTTTCACCGATAAACAGTGTTATTTTTAATTTGTCCATCGATTCATTATATTGACATTTGAAACATAAAATCAAAATATTATATTTACATTCCAATTTCATGTATTTAAAATTTCATGGTCCCAATTAATAATATTTATATAATTTTTTCAGATTTATATGCATATATTTGATGAAACATCCATTACATATCCCATTTCTTTCATATCACATTTAAATCTAGACGGATCTTATAGAAAGGTAAAAAAAGCCTGGGCATAATGGTGTTTACATTTTCTACAGGAACTATATATGGGTCATTTGATTTTTTATTTAACATAATGATTTATGTGGTTAGATGAAAGGAGATATTTTTTTACAATCATAATTATTAATGTTTTATCACTCATCATTTAATTGTTTTATTTTTTTAAAATTTTATATTATTCTTGAATTTTCATATAAACACAAGTAAATTATTTTAATAAATAATTTTATTTTTTTCAATAATTAATGTATGTTAATATATTATAATATTTTTAAAATAAATTAATCATTGGGTTATTCCATCAATTATCATAAATGGTTAAGAATATTTTTAATGGAATCAATTTCAGGGTGCTAAGAAGTCACAATGATGAATGGATGTTGAATCCATGAAAGACCTTATATCTATGTTTCTATATTGAGCAACATGAATCTTGACTATCATTGGGCTTATAACCCAACCGATTTTCCTCATTTTTTGAATTTAAACTTCTCATAAATTATATATTTTTTCAAGGGGTTGATAGAAACATAAATAAATCTTGTATGTATAAAATGGTTGTGGTTTTGGGGGGTGTTGGATGGTTAGTATTTTTCATTGTATAGATAAATGAATTGTCAAGTGTGGATGAAAATTATATATTAGTAAAGGAACATGTTGAAAAAATAAAAAAATTAACATTGGTATGTGTATTATTAATAGGAATTGTAGAAATATATCAAGGAACTATTTTTAATAGGGTTGGAAATTATTACTTGATGTTTATAAGATATGAATTCCCACATAGAGAAATACTAGAATTCAATATGGGTAAATGACCAAACCATTGATGCCAAGATTCATAGGATGCATTATTAAATTGACACTTGATACATTGAATCACATCCCTATGGACCATTTAGTTTAGTTGCATTGGTATAATATATGCATACATGAATATCACATTAAAAATTAAAATAGAAAACACAACATCATGTTTTCTTTTTGTACACCATTATTCCCTTGAGCATATTACATATTCTAAATCAAAAATCACTTCTATGATTCCTATGGAAAGTAAAAAATATGAAATTTATGTGGTTTAATGTGCATTAAGAGTATAAAAATAGCTTAATGAATCTTGAATAAAAATTTAATCATCAATTTGGAAATCTAAATTAATGAAACCCATGTCATTTAATCAATAAAATGAACATCATTAATAATATGGTATGAATAAATAATCATAATATAATTCCAAACAAATATTCACATGATTATAAATGTTATAAACATATATTCTAAATGATCCAATATTCACATGGTCATCCATAACTTATCTCATAATCAAAAAATGAGAAATATCAAATGTAATAACCATGCCTTCAAATAATTGATCAAATACATATTATATAAATGTGTAAATGCCTATCCAAATCCCCATAATAGTTTGTCTCATGATGCCTATAGATGCATCAGTGGTACATTATGAGCCCTTCCCTTAAAAATATCTGTCTAATATATTTCTCAAATTAATGGGACAAAACATAATAAACATACAAAATTTATATTGAAAAATTATCTTACAAAATATTATTACATTACCCAATAAATAATTATAATCATTAAAGATTCATATTAATATAGTGAATGTTATAAAAAAATTATTTCCATAGTCAAAATTGTCATAAAATATAATGATAAATAATAAATATTGTATCATTTAAATATTTTCCAAATGGTTCGTATGATGAAAAAACTTTTTGGTCATTTATGAATATAAACTCATTAAAAATACCATAATACATTCCTGAGGAAAATAACCTTATAACTATTAAAATGAATTTTATAAACAGAATATTCATGAATATTAAGAATACTATATTTTAATGATTCCCATTTAAAATTATAATGGATTCATTAATGAAATGAGAATTCATAGAGGTGGTTAATTTTGTAATTTTATTATATGTAAAAAAAATCATTTCACACTATTATAAAAAGGTTAATAAGATCCCCATTTGAAAAAAAAGAATGTTTCATTTAAAAAATTTATAAAACATGAAAGAATGGATAAATTTTTTTGGTAAATAATTTTCATTATGATAAATTATTATTGAATATAATTTTATAAAACATGGATTTTGATGAAAAAAGTTTTTCGAACAAAGAGAAATAAAACCAATTTTCATTAAAAATGTAATTTTGTTTTCTATTATTAATAAAGAGAGAAAAATGTGTGGAAAACATATATTACCATGAAATAACCATATGAGAACAAAATCATTATTTTATTTAATTATATATCCTTACATTTCATTATTAAATACTTTATCAATAAAAATCTAGATATTTAATGAAATTAAAAATTAAAAAATTTCCACTTTGCTAAATTAATATTAAAAATATAATAACATAATCATTTCTAGATATGACATAGGCTCGTTTAATGGTACACTTTTTCTTCATTTGAGTACATTTTTTATAGTGTCGTCATAGCATAATTATTTGTAAAATTTTTGAATATTGTACGAAATAGGGGATGAGCACTGATGGTACATGGTTTTCCCAAAGAGTGTGCCTATCCCAAAAAACCTTATAAATCATGAAATAGGTGATTTTCTTAGCTAATACATGTTTTTTCAAATTGTTTCCATATTTGTAGTAATTTTGTGGCACCCCTATATTAGGTTCATGGATGGGTGAAACTGTTCGACACCTACAAAAAATCATCCAAGAAAAATTTTAGTCTCCCAAAAATGGATTAATAACTTCTAAAACACTGATATAATATACTTTATCCCCCTATCATGACCCTAAACCAATTTATATCTTTTTTTGAGGATCCCATATGGAATATAAGGCATTCCGACCACTTTTATTAATGAATCCATGTCCATATTGAAGATCTACGCCACTCTTGGTATAATATTCTCAATATATGTGGTCTCTTTTCTCTTCCCTCTCTCTATATAGAGAAAAATTGGAATTTTTCATATGTTTGTAATGAATAATTTTCTAGGTTTTATTTATCACTATTCTTGTGTCTTGGATCTCGGTTATGATCTAGATCTCATTCATTATCATGTTTTTAGATGTTCTTCTTCAATTAGGTATTTTTGTTTCCATGTACCTGTAGCTAATTATGGGGGAAGGAAATCAAAAATGGAAATCCCATATTCTTGATTTATGTATATGTGTGTTACTATGAAATATAAACGTCCATAGTTGGTAAATTTCAAAGATAATTGAATTGATGTAATTTAATTTCAATGTGATAATGATTCTGGTTAATTTTGGTAAATTTAATTGAGTGAAATTAGATTAATTAAATTTATAATTAATAAATGAAATATGTGATTTTAAAATTTATGAGATATTGGGATTTTGTAAAATTATTTAGTTGATGTTATTATGAATTATTTAATTATGGAAATTATGATATAGATAACATGACTTTAAGGGTTTAATGGGATATATCATTTAAATATTGTAAATTTGTTTAATAGAGAATTTTAATATTATCTCATGTGAAATAATGTATTTAAAATTGGTGTTTATTAGGTTGAAAATGTAAACATTAAATAGATTGTTTTAAAATAATATTCATGATGATTAAACATCATTTCTGTAAAAAGGTTATATGTGTGATATTGTGATAAGTGTGATTTTGTGATATACTTGTGTGGTTCATGGACTGATGCTTCAAAAGCCCATATTTGATTGACTGATATGTGTGTGTGAAACATGGTCATATACCTCAAAATTTCATAGTTGTTGAATGAGTTTTAGGAGACTAAATGACACTTAAAATGCCCATGGGGTACTATTCATTGGATTATAGGACAAATTTTTTGGCATTAAATTGTGGTTCAAATTCATGGTAATATAAAATAAAAATAAATTCTTATTGATAACCATAGTTTTCTGATTTGTGAAATACCTTGTTGGTTGTTCATACATTGGTATTGATTGTTCGGGTCTCCTCAAGAACCCAAGGGTTATGAGGTTAAATAATGAATATTTGAATATGTAAATTGTTTTTAATATTTCACATATATTGTTCATTATAAAGAAAATACAATTTTATTGATTCGATATTGATTTATACACTATTAGTGGTGACGTATTGAGTTTTACTCACAGCCAACACAGAATCCACGATTAGTACCTGAATAGACTTCATGATTACATGGCAGGATGAGTGAAAGGGCCTTAGGTCTAATAATTGAATTAGGATGGAGCATTGATGATGGAATCAATAATGGTGTGGGGATCCACATGGAGTTATCTATGTATTTTTTTTATTTTTCACTTTTCATGCACATGGTATGACATATGTACTATTTTGGTATGAATATTGTATTCTTTATAAGTCATCATGTGATACACGTTTAGTCTCATTATTCATAATATCATTTTGAAATTGATTATTTAGATACGTTTTAGTGATACTTTGATAAATATGGTATAGTCTACATGTGAAAAATATTAGAAACTCACATCTAGTTTGAACCATATGGCATATGGGGAGGTTCACATGAGGTCATGTGATTGAATGAATCAGGTCAAGAATGTATGTATCCTATGTTGGGATGTTATAATGTGGTATTAATGGGATTTTGAATTCAATTTTTTCTTGTATTGGTATTTCTTAATGGTATATATGTGAATAAAATGAGACATTTCCTCATTAATAGCACATTCGATGCATTATCTAACCCATGTTTGAAGGTAAAATCCATGTTCCCATGGTGGGATTGTTAATTTTGATGTCTATAGTCATAGATGATATTGTTTCACCTCGATTGATTCAATTTTTGGGTGAAGTTATTATTTTTTATATGATTTTATGATATTTTTATCATGTCCCATAACAGAATTCTAATTTATTGTTCAGGAATCACTCTAGGAAGTCTTGATTTTGTCACTACATGAATCATTTTAGGCATGCATGTAAATTCAGGATTTTGGTATATTGTTGGGATTGAACATTTTTTTTCATTTCATGTGATATTTGAATTGAAAAGAATCTAATATGAACATCAATATTATAAAATGATGAAATTTTTTGAAAATGGGTGTCTAACAAGAAAATTAAATAATGAAGATGGGTTTTCAATTTTTTAACCTTGACTGAGATGTAGGAAGGTTATGGGTAGTGATAGTTCTCTGTTTGGACCGTGTGGTAGGAAAAATGGGGAATGAACTATTATTTATTATTTTGAGTCCCTCATATGAGAATTTTTTATTATTTTTTAATGTTTATTGAGATGTTTTTATGGAACAATAAAGACATTCCTTCACAAAGATGGGTTTTGAGAGGATAATAGGAGACTATGGCTGGAGACAATTCACCAACAGTGGATCCTGATCCATAGATATTTTCGGGCGAGTAATTGAAAGATAAAATCAATATAAAACTGTTCTATATATAAATTTTACGAAATGATACATAGGGATTGTTGTGAAAAGTATGCATGACTTTTCAAGGGAGTATTTTTTGCAGTTCCCTCTAACATTTACCAGATATGATGGACCCAAGGAATATGATTTCTAGATTTAGTCTATTAAAAATATACTTGACCACATGGAGTCTCATGTGGATAATATAGTCAACATGGATACCTATATGTTATTTGGTTAGTAAAAGAGTAGTTGGGACATCCTCACATGGGATGAAATGTTGTATAATACGGAGTGAAAGGACATTAAGAAGAAGTCATTGGAGTACTTTTACACTAAGTTGTTCAGGAAGGAGAGAGAAAGGCTATGTTTGTGAGGTTGACTCAGGGGAGTATGTATGTTATGAACTATGCTAGTCAAATAAAAGATCTGATAAACATTTCTGCAGTATTGGAAGGAGCTGATACTATGGAAGGAAAATGATTTCAGGATGGGATTAAATATGAAAGTAAGATCTAAGTGAATATATTTTGGATGAAAAGTTGTTTTCAGAAGTTGTAAATTAGGATATTCATACTTAGGGGAACCTAATGGACATATTCTAAATATAGAATACATCTATTACAAGAGATTCCATAGGAAAAACATCAGAGTGAAAGAAGAATCTTTATGTGAATGTTCAATATAATATTTGTTAGTAGTGTGACTAAGGGGAAGGATCGATTACACATGATCTTACTCATGTGTCTTGTCACCCGTGTTCTAGGCCAGTTCACATTTATAGAAAATATTCCCAAAAAACAGTAGAGATTCATTCTTTGGGTAGGATGTGATATCTATATAGATTCTACAGGAACCTAAGGTAAATTGGTAGTGATGGTTGGATACATAGAACAAAAGTACAGGAAGGTCATCTTCTACACCATACCAATCTAGTAGTTATAGTTTTACTGGCCAGAGTAGTTGATGTATTGGATGTTGTGATTCAAGAAAATATATCCAATATCAAATGAGTGGTTTAGCTCAGGGGAATCATCATATATCATATTTATAAGGTCAAATAATGTTAAATGTAGGTCATCCTACACTTGTTGATAGTTTGGTTAGAACATTGATAGTTATAGATGCTATTCTTGAAGATTCAATTAATCCTAGTAATTTACATGATACTTGTTTATATCATTCTGTTACATATGCAAAACATGTGAACATATTGAGTTAATAAGTGGAGTTTGAGAGTGGGGTTGTGATAATAGATACACCTATGGGACTACAGTCAATAAACATCTGTTTATGAAAATGGCATTCTCTCGAGGTTGTGGTGTATCATTTTAGTTAGGTTCTTTATAACCATGATATGTTAGGATCTGAAATAATTATTTGTATGGATTTTTGGGTGGCATGTTTAACCCACATAGATTTCTACCACAATAGATAACATTAATTTCTCTTGAGGGTAACAATTATGTTCACCATTGAGTGTTGGATAACAAGGCATATCATGTTGGTCCAGTAAATCAAAAACTGGTGGAAGTCACCCCTAGTTTTTATATAATTTTTTTTATCTCGTGGGTGTAAATCAGGATGTATTTCCATCCATATTGAATTGGTTTGGAGATGTGTTTCTTTAATACTTCTTAGAGATTTAACCTGATAAAGAAGCAGAGATTACAATTAAGCATGTACTGGGGGCTAAGTCAGTTTCTATTGAACCATACAGAATACAACAAACATATTTTCAAAAGTATAATAATAATTTGGAAGAGTGTATGGTTAAGGGATTATCCATATTAGTATATTTCATTGGGGTTCTATAGTTTTTTCTTCTAAGAAGGATAACATGACTCTGCGCCTATGTGTTGATTTCCATAAGATGAACCAAATGATTTTGATGAATTATTATCCTCTTCCATGTATCGATGGCCTTTTTGAAAAGATTAGAAGATGTTTTGTCTTATAAAAAATTTAATTTATATTAGTGTATCTTCATTTGGGTGGTTTAAATTCTAATATAATGAGAAATAAATTCAATATTATGTATTTAATTAATGAGTACTTTGTGATGTTTTCGGCATAATGGATGCACTAGTGGTGTTTATGAAATTGATGAACAAAATATCCACCCATAACTAGAATATTTTTTTTAGTATTCAGGGATGATTTCATAGTTTACTCGGAGAATCAGGAGAATCATTCTCAATATCATAATGTTGTGCTATGTACACTTACAGTGCGTCAACTGTAATTCATTATTTCTCAGTTTTATTTTCGGATTGATTAGATAAACATATTAGGTTATAGTATATCAGAGGAAGGTGTGTTAGTAGACCCATATAATGGTTAGGTAGTTGTATCTTTGGAGAAACCCGAGATTAATTGATATATTTTTATCATTATAATGTTATCAAAATATTACAATAAGATCAACTTACACTTACTTCACATAGAATAACCTCTTTAGTTCTTTACAAAGAAGGGACATAATATTGAATGTATTATAGCATGTGATGATTTCTTCCATGAATCGAATAAGATTTTTCAAATGGAACAAATCTTGATCCTAAAAGATTCATATAAGGATTAACTATTGGTTTGTCACACTTCTATGATAGTTCATGGAAATGTGTTGATGTAGGGATATTGATTTAGGGAATATAGGTCATAGAAATTGAGGAAACAATAAATGAACTACCCAACACATAATCTGAAATTATATGATGTTGTTTTTCATTGATTTGTTTATTCAAATATATATTGTATGGGAATTTCTCTATGTATACTAATAAAAAGTGAATAATGAATATTTTTTCATAGTGATACATAAATATCAGATAGTGGAGATGTGTTGAATATATGAAGGTAGTTAACATTAACATGGGGGAAGGTACACACTTTCACTGCTTTTTTAAGCTATAAATTACATATTTAGGTTGTTTAGGAGTCCTGTACTGAGTGTAAAATAATAAATTTTATGATAGATATATATTTTATTTGTTGGGATAGCCAGAGAAGATGAAACTCTTATTCATTTTAGTGGATTGTTCACATTTTGACCCAATTAGAGACTTCTTTTGTAAGGATTCAGAATGTTTGGCCTTGAGGGAATTCCTGGAAGGTGGAGAGTCACCATCATATTATACCATTGAAAAATATGATATCATCTATGAAAAAAACCAAGTTGTTGTTCCGATGAGCATGTGGGAGGGATTTGTGTGGGAATTTCATGCTTCGAAGTGGGATATGCATTTAGGTGGGACCAAAATGTACAATGAAATGCAATATAAATTTTAGTGGTCGGGCATGAGAAAAAAATTTCACGGTTCTTGACATAATGATACACAAGACAATAGGTGAAGGATAAGTATCAATGACCTTGTGGTTTTCAATAGTCATTTCCAACTTCGGAATTGTGGTGGGACGATGTTATTATAGAAATTGTGCTGGGTCTCCCAAGGATGACCCAAAAGAATGATTCTATTTGGATGGTTGTGGACTATTTGAATAAGGTATAACATTTCATTCATATATGGGATACTATATCCATTGAATAGTTAGGAGGCTTGTATGAATAGAATAATTTTCCATCTCCACAGGGGGGCCACAAAGTATTACATTATAAAATTACTCACATTTCAGTTCATGCATCTGGTAGGGAATACATAAGGATCATAAAACATCAGTTTTACTTATCATGGAATACCTCCCACATACATATGGATTTTTGGATCATACTATATAGGTGGTAGAAGTGATTCTATTAGTGTGTCTACATGAATTATGTGTGACTTAGGACCACCACATTGCCTTGGTTGAGTTCCCATATAAAATTGTTATTATAAAACATTAAAGATGAAACCATTTGATGATCTTATTGGTAGTCTATGCAGATCACCACTATACAAGATAGAGGTCAGTGAGATGGATGTATTGGGGCTATGTTTTGTATAGGATACATTAGAGCTGGTTTAGGTGATTCAAATAAATTAGTATGACTTAGAGTAATAATAAGTACAATGCAGATCATTATCAATAATCACTGAGGGTGTATATAGTGATCTTTTATATATTAGTGTTTCACTATGATTGGATGACCATTGAATTCATAGATAGGGAAGGTTTCCACCCATGTTTGTTGGACTATTTGAGGTTGTCTAAAGAATCAGGATGTTCTCATACTGATTGGAACATCCAAAGAGTTATATTTATACTCTTGTTATTTTTAATGTGTCACAACAACAGAGGTTTTACCCCAAAACGTATCATGTGATTAATGTAGAGGATGTTGAGTGTAAGTAAATTGTTTCATTAAAGGAGATTGCAATATTTGGGTTGAATCTCATTGAGAATTTTTAGTGGGAAAAGACCATGCATATAGTATCTGAATTGAGGAAACAAAGAAATTTTTAGGAGGAATGGTGGGAAATAGAAGCGTTTATGTAGGTACAGTGTCACGATACGTTTAATTCAAAATCATAGAGATGCACGATTGTATTGGGTGATAACGAGATTCTATAAGTTAGGAATAATTTAAAAACCCATCCTTTTATGGAGATGTCTCAGGCCCTAGTAAAGGTACTTTTTTTCCTGATTGTGAGTACTTTTTATTTGGGTTTATACTTTGGGAGTTTCTAGGTGAAATTGGAAACTATTTGATGTAAGAGGCATAATAAACAGTAAGAGTAGAATTTTACAAAAATGGATTCCCCTGCCTAGAAAACCATGTGAACCCTGATAGAGGGGATTCATATAACTGGATCATGGTTTTTCATATCGTATTCCCTCATACTAGTAACTATGTTACACCCTTGGGTAGGGTGCACTCTAAAGAAAGAGGGTTATAGAAAACATACCCCACATAGGTGAAACCGTCCACACAGAATTTTAATCGATCCTAAATTCATATAAAATTCACTAAGCCCCTTCAAATATCATTATTCCATATATCATGAATATAAAAATATTTAACTCATTTTTTATGTTCTTGGATGGATTCCATGGCATTCCAACCTCCATTAATGATGTCTCCAAACCCTAATTGAATATATGTTCCCCTCATAATAATTTATTCTAATCATGTGGGGTATTCATTCTCTATCATATATTTTTCTAGATAAAAAAGTTATGTCTTCTTCAATTGGTTATGAATCTAGATCAACTGTTTTAAGGATATTGATTATTTTTATCATGAATTTAGATTTTGATATAGATTTCATTCAATGTAGAGTTTAGAGTCATTACATATAAATTGATATTTCTATTTGCGACCAATTGACACTGATTTTGAGGTAGGAGGTCATGATTTATAATCCCATAGTACGGATATATTTACGTGGAAGTGATTAATAAATTTCAATTTCCATGGGGGTGTAATTACATTGATTATTTAATTGATTTAATTTAATTTCGATGTGATAATGATTACAGTTAAATTGGAGAAATATTAATTGGTGAGATTGGATTAATTAATTGGTTAATTAATTAATGGAATTTTTATTGGGAAATTTATTTGATATTGGGATAGTGCAATTGGTCAATTAATGAGATTATGAATAAATTAAAAATGAGAAATATGAGATAGTTTACATGACCATAATTTTTAAATGGAATATATTATGTAAATATTGTAAGACAGTTTATTAATGAATTTTCCTATTATTTCATCTGAAATAAATTTATGACCATTTTTTAATAGATTAAAAAAGGAGACATTAAATATATTGTTATATAATAAGGGTAATGATTCATATCTTTGAAGTATGTGAAATTGTTATATGTGTGATATTATGATAGGTGTGACTTTTTTATATATGTGTCTCAGACATGTAGTGATTCTCAAAAATCATATATGTGATTTACTATAATATATGTGTGGTATATGTACTGATGTTTCAAAATCTCATAGAGATAAAAAAATTATAGTATTGAAACTAATCATTAAAATACCTACTAGGTGTTGGGAATGGATTTATATTACCAAAGATGTGATATTGGACAATGGTTCTATTGGACTTATTATCAAATAAAATATAATAATGACTGATAACAATGGAATATTGATATGCGATATCTCATAGAGATATTTAGCCTCTAGTATGGACAGAAGTAGGTATTGTTGGTTCTAGTGTCCTTAAGAACCTATGGGTTATGTAGTTAAATAATGAATAAATGAATATGTAAACTTTTTCCATGTTACTTGTATTTAAATATTTATACAACTACATAAATTATTAATGAAGGAATATTTTTGTAGACACTATTTTTGGTGGACGACTAATTTTTACTCACACCATACTCAGGCTTCTTGATCAGCACCTGAATAGACTTCATGTTTGCGGGAAAATATAAGGGAAATGGTCATATACTAGATTGATGAGTTGGGATGGAGAAATAATAAGGGAAGAATACATGATGTTAGGACCCTATTAGAGATATACGTTTATTTTTTTGGTTTATCGTTTTAAACATTGAATGTAACTTTAATGACATATCTATTATTATGTTTTGGATATTTTATTCCAAATGTAGTCATCATGTGATACTAATTCTATCAGGATATAGGATATATCATTTCACGATTGTATATTTTCATGTATTATTGTGCTAAATTGATAAATAAGGTATAGTTAACCCATGATTGATATTAGACCAATCCTAATAGTTGACCCCCTTTTTCATATGGGAAGGCACAATGGAGGTAATGTTACCGACCGACTCAAGGAACCGTTATGTAGCACCAAGGTCAGGAAGTTTCACATAATCCCCATGAAAGAAATAACATTAAATTAAACATTAAATATTATAAATATAAAGTGTTTCAAGATATTAGATTTTAATAGGGGAATTATATACAACACACAAATTAATTAAGTGGTGAATATTTATAATGTCATATGAATGTAAAAGTGAGCAGAGAAACCCATACCAAATTTTTAATCTCATAAGTACATGTATCGACCTCAATTTTAAAATTTTAAATTTTTTATAAAAATATTAATAAACCTAATTATATATTTCATAACATATTCTATAAACACATAGTAATTTATGGACCGTTTATTGACAATTCTTGGTTAAAATAAATTTTTTGGGTGAAAACTGATTAATTTTTCATAAATGTTTTATTTCAAAAATTTAATTCAAGTTACATTGATTAGTGTAAAATAATATGAAGAATGATAAAAATTATATAAATAAAATAAATAATTATTATTTAATTATTTATAATATATATTACATTTTAAAAAAGTAAAATGAACTACACCGTTCATGCAGATGATAAGTCATACATTAGAATTAAAAAATTTCTATTTCTTTAATAGATGAAATTTATGTATGATAAATAATATTGTAACTATATATAACAATTATTATAACAAATAATTCATTTATTCACATTAAATATATCACTATAACCATCATTGTCAATATAAAATGAAATCTATTTCACATTCACTATTTGAAAACATCATATACCAATAGTTAGGAACGGTTGGCATATGCCCCCAAACGATTGGTATAGCCTATACCAATTGTTCAAAGAGACGTTGGATACTATTTTTTTATCAGTATATACTGATGGTTTTGGGAAGATTGATTGTATATGTTATATGAAAGTCCTATACTAATGGTTTAAAAACCATTGGTATATGTAATGTAAAATAAAATAGATTCGAAGGTATTTCCCCCAAAACCTCTCACTTATATATAAATACCTAACCATTATGATAAAATTATATTTGGTACTATATATATATATATACAAATAATCTATATTTTTCTATATTTATTGATATTTGTTGAATGATTTCATAAAAAATCTTGCTACCTATAACCACAGTTTATAAAAACATTGGTATAAACCAATACCAATAGTTTTAATAACTATTTGTATAGGTCAAATTTTTTTTTCATCCCATACCATCAATTTTGTAAAACCATTGTTATAGGTTTTCTATGGCCCCATCAATAATAATTACTTTATATTGAGTTAAGTCAAAAATTCACATTGAGGATCTTTTACGGTTTAAAGTTTTAGATAATTATCCCATAATAATTACATTACATCTAAACAATTAAAAAGTTGACACTTATACACCATCCATTTTTTTCAAAAAAAAATAAAACTCATTAAATAAAACAAGATTTAATTTCTTGATATAATTGTTATTTAATTTTTCCTTTCTTTGAACCTTCCTTATAACCTAGGAAAAACATTTCAAAAACATCTTATGAGCATAAATAATATAGTATGGGAAATAAAATAATTAAAAAAACAGTAGTCCATCAATACATAAAAATCAATGAAATCGATCTTTTCACTCATAAATGGATGCTCTTGAAAATATCTCATGAAATCATAAAATTTATAAATAAATCATTTAAATAATAAATCATAGAGGTTAATTTTGGAATCTATAACATACATACATTGTAGCATTCATATCTACATAGGGAGTTACGTTCTGAATATACATCACAGTAAATTCAGTAAATATCTTAGGAGAAATATTGACATTTACATCCCTAAAATTAGCCAATGCATTGGAGAGATATCTCAAGCTAAACATCCATTAGTTTATCATATAACCACCCTTATATGTAAATTTTTCCCAAAAATCATAACATAATCATAACTCATAAAACTTGCAAAAAGGAAAGATATCATTTCCACATTGCAATCACAGAATATCATTTCAAGATATTGACATAATCAATGCATTCTAAAAATTATTTATGATAAAAAATACATAAAAATTGGACATGTAATTTATTTTCCATTTAAAATCATTATGTATTGTTAAATAATAAAAAACCCAAATAAATATCATGGTGAAGGAATGTTCAGTATTTCCACATTGTTTAATAAGAAACATTCATTTGGTTGTTTAGTAAAATGAATTATAGAAAAATATTCCTTGTAGAAATAGTTAAATTAAATTAAATGGAAAAGGGGATTTTTATACACTGTTTACAATAAGGTCATGTATAAAACAAATTCCTCAATTAATGGATATTGATATGAAGTCCCTTACTTTGAGTCCGACTTGTCACATATGTTCCTTATTCTTCATCCAAAACATGTAACTCCCTTTGATTGGAGGTAACATGATTTATTGAATTGCCTTATGGACAAGGTAAGGATTATAGGAAGAATATACAAATTATGGGAGCTTATTTGGTAGTGGTTGGAGTCACCAATGGTCTTGAGAGGAGTGGGTAAATGGGTAAGGGTGATTCCCTTTTAAAAGAGGGAGGATGGGAACATTAAAAATGTTTTGAAGTATTCTTTTATTATAAAATGGTTTTCAGTTTCAAATGTCCCCAAAGACATTTAATTCAAATATAAGACGTTTTGATGTTTAAAATATCTCAAAAAATAGGCATTAGATAAGTCTAGGTCACAAATATAACATAATAGTTTTTCTTTAACCATTAGTTAACTAATTTAACACTTACCTTGTCTTCTTGAAAATTCATACTATATGACTAATATAGTTACTATAAAATGATAATATAATCTCAAGTGTGTAATTAATTACATTTTCAACATTATCTATGTCATCTGGCATAATATTATATTATTAGGACAATTATATCATTTAATAATGTAGTATTTGTTTTAAAAACTCATTTATGTCATTAATGTCACTATAATGTAACTTTTTAAGTCATAACAGCTTGATTCATTAAAAAAGGAATTAAATCAACGATAATATTTTTATATAATCAATAAAATTCATTAATGGAATCAATATATTCAAATTTCTTTTATTTTAATATTTATAATATCATTTATTGGAATAATTCATTAATGAAGCAATCAGTTCATCATCACTGTGTCAAAATTAAATTTAATTATTTAATGTCCACAAATAAAAAATAGAATATCTTGATGTATGAATGTTTTTTATAATTCTAATTGTTTTTTATTGTACAAAATATAAATTATATAATTCCATAAAAAGATGTTTTTAGTTAAGTATACATGTTTATGATATTTTTCTTCTTATATTATATTAATTAATATATCAAGTCATTATCACACCCAAGTGGATCCATGGGGTCCCTAAATGGACCCAATGATACCCATGGATGAACAATATCATAAACTAGGATTATGACAAGTTTTATGGCAGTTTTTTATTATTATAATATTAATTTTTACAATTTTTTACCATATTTACCCACTAACCATGGTTAATAAAATAATTACTAAAGTTATTGTCCATAATGTCCAAAAATACAAGCTAACTAGTAACACAATTTGAAATGTATGATTCCTAATATGTAATTCATTTTTCCAAATTCAAAATTGATAAATTTTTGTAAATAATTTAATATTAATTTTTGTTGTCCTAACCAAAAAAATGGTTTTTTAGATGTAATAACTATCAAAATTTTGACATGTGGTTATGTTCAATTTAAAAGTGAAATAACATACACCCACTAAAATAGGATTAATTAATAAAAATATATTCCAATTACACTTTAATACCTATTAAATGTAAAATATACCTATATAAATAAATTAAATGAAAAGGGGTTTTTGACTTAAAATGTGGAATTTTCACTATTCATTAAAAAATGAACATTATCAAAAAATTTGGAAAAAAATTTCCAAAGTAAATTTTTATGTCCATATTATATAGAATAAGTTTATGTTTTAAAATATAAGATATAAAATTGACAAAACTAGATTTAGAATGGGTTCTCTTTAAAAATGAGGTAACATGACCTTTAAAATTATCGGAGATTTTCATGATTTATATCAAAATCATTCTTATTTTAAGCCTCTAAAATTTATTGGATAAATGTAAAATCTTTTAAAAAACATGTGTAAATATAATTTTGTTTCTTATATTCATTCCAACCAATAAAATGACTCATCGTTAATACTATTTAAAGGTAATTAGATTATTTTATTATTTTTTTGTATAACTCAATGTTGTGTGCAACGTAAGATTTTAGAAAACAAATGTTGCTTAATGTTGAGTATGCTATTAGAAAAAGCTTACCATTTAAGTTAAAAACACTATATAATTCATAAATATTAATAGATATGATAATTTTTCATTCTATAAATACTTGGTTCGTTACATCCTTCCCCCATTTTGTAAATTGTGTCCTTGAAATTTTAAAATTGGGCTCAAAAAATTCCTTAAAAATTCCACATCGGAAAAAAGATTAAATAAAAATATCACTTTTATAGAAGTAAAATGATGTAAAACATTATCCTGGGATAATTCATATTAAGATTCCATGTAGGAAAACATAGATGTGGATTAGAAATTAACCATAAAGTTCTGATGGATAATGATAGAAAAATCAGTAGGAGAAAGTTAACTACCAAAAAACACAAACATAGGATGGGTTAAACGATATTTTATTTTCCATTAGGAAAATTAATTGGACAATGTTTTGGTTTTAAGTTACTTTTAAAAAATTTGATAAGTTTATTTATGATAATGACTAAGAACAAAAGAAAATATACTTACATTTATAGTAGAGTTTCATCCATTGATAATTTTTTACCACAAACTCATCTTCTCTCTAAATTATGAGTATTCAAGATAACATTGTAACACCCCAAGCTTCCACAACATGCTTCTCTTTGAATAATATAGAAGAGTGTTTTGTACGCAACTTCGAGTTTTAAAACACCACTACCAATAAAAGTAGCATTTATGAATAGTACTACCCACTTTTTGAAATTTTATAAATTTTATAATTAAAAATGGAATTCATTTTTGGATTCATAATATTGAAATTAACTTAGGGTGACTTTTTGGTATTCTTCTGAAAACATTTATTTTTTGACGAATAGTGAAAAAAACTGAGTTGTAGTTTAAAACTGAATTTTTATTTAAATAATTATTTAAATTTTTATAATTTTTTACGTCAAAATAGATACATAATACCAATATATGTTCAATGTAATTCATTAGATTTATTTTATAATAATATTAGATATGAAAAAAATTTATGAACTTTTCACCATCTTTTACCCACCGCCTAGGAGAGTTTGTAAATTCACAAAAATATAATTTTACCACTTTTGTGAGTGGAATATCAAAAATCCAAGAGACACAAGTTGATATCATTAAGAAAAATGTGGTTCAATTAGATGAAAATATTTTTTTGTGAATAGTAATTTTTTACATTTATTTACCACAGTAAAAAGTAAATAGGGTATTTAAGGGTAAAAATGATATTATTATTACCCTAACACGTGTCTAACCCAATTGGATGATATATGTAAGACCATGATCAACTTTGGGTCGATTTGGGGACCCCATAGAGCCACTTGTAAGTGATAATGACACTTTATATTAATTAAGTAAAAGTAAATACAAAAATGAAATAAGCATATATCTTTAAGTAAAAAAATTTTTACATAGGGTCATAAATGCTATCAATTTGACCATAAATATTCATTAGAAATATAATAATATTTAATAAATAAATTATTTTATTTATAATTTTTATACATTGAATAATTTAATTTATTTATGACACAATGATGATGTTGTATTTTTTCATAGTAATGAAAGAATCAATTAGATGAAATTATAAATACTAAAATAAATATAATTTCAAAGTTATTATGTCATAAAAAAATTTTATATGTGACTATGACATGTTAGGGATTATTAAATGTATTTATGTCTATGTAATAATGTTGTTATGACTTTAACATAAATCAATTATTAAAAAATCTCAAAACTGACATAAATGAGTTTGTAAGCCAAATACTATATTATTTGTTGATATAATATTCCTAAAAGTATATGGTTCAGCCAAAGTGCCTATATAATATTATATGTGACATTAATCAACCTATTGGGGTTCTCTTGGAAGTTTATAGTATGTTTATTGA
Organism: Viscum album; assembly: GCA_963277665.1. Lineage (NCBI taxonomy): Eukaryota > Viridiplantae > Streptophyta > Magnoliopsida > Santalales > Viscaceae > Viscum > Viscum album. The sequence goes on along the minus strand of OY728158.1, from coordinate 154,254,777 downwards.
CCATAAAATTTAAAAATACAAAGAGACATGGTAAATATCAAACTATTTAACTAACAGTTAAATCTAAATTATAAGGTTAATATAGTGAACGAAACCTATATAAAACCTATTGGTTGAGTGTTTGGAGACCCATCCCTACCATATACATTAAATAATATACATTTGATCTATTAGAGACCTACAATTGTTTTATTATAAAATAATATTTCAATCTTTTCCTAAGATGCCCCTCACCCCTCTTATAAAAGGGAACTCCCCCTTCTCTCTAATACACACCTTCAAAGCCATTCTGATCGTCCAAAATCTACCAAAATACCCTCTCAACAATATTCTCTCAATCCTAGAGTCATTTTTTTAGTCATAAATACAACCTATGTATCCCTTTATATCAAATCAAAAGGAAGAGCCCGAAGAAGAGGTAAATATTTCATCACCTCTTTCAAGTTCCATTCTTCTTCCACTTCTTATTTCATTGTTGATTCCATTATATAATAATAACTCTAGTATATTTTATATAATTTTTTGTTTTTAAAAATATGGTATAACCATTTTCATTATTCTATACATTCTTTGAATGACATGTCACCATATGTGCGTACGTACGACTTACTATCTCCCCGTCGTGGTGTAAATACTATTCAATACATTATTATTTTGATGGGTATAATAATTATGTGTAATTGATTTAAATAATAAATATATCCTTATAATTATTCTTTGTATATGATATACCATCCAATTATATATTATTTTAATATCAAAATAATGATATTGTCGCTCATGCATATGTATGGATTAATGTCTCCATGAACGCGATCAGATTCATTCCCCATCATATCCACTCATGAAAATTTTTTACTAGATGATTAAAGATAATGGTTAAAGACATAATATCATTATGAATATGAATAAGATACATCCTATCCATAACTATCATTACTTACTTAAAAAACATATAAATTAAAACGAATCAGTTAACACTAGAAACGACAATAATACTAACATATTATTAACAAATCAATATGAAAAGATCATATATGATATTATATTAATGTATGTGATTCTTTTATAATTTAATAATAATTATTTCACCATTATACATGAGGTTAACCTACCCTCGACCAAGGAAAAGTACAATGTAAGGGTCAATTTCTCAATCTCTTTATTATCTAAAGTAGTTTATATGTAATTATCTATCAGGATTTCTTTATCATCCTCATCCATGTTTCGTAAAAATGTATTTCAAAAACATTATTACTATTTACTAGAATATGGGTTAAAGTCATTTATACACTTATTTTACTGTTTATAAAATGGTTTGAAAGGAAGATTTCTGTCATTTTCCAAGTATGGTACTTTATGACCTTTTTGACAAAATTATGGTAAGAATGTTTTTGTATCTTATACAATGGGTGTAGATGTTTTTTCTCATTATAACTTCATCAAAGATTCCCTTACAAGATTATAATAATATTTCCAAAAATAAAAGTTCTCATTTATAATTACAATACTTTTAAATGGTTTCAAATTAGAATGAGATATTTCTCTAAAAAAGGATTTGATTTCATCTATGTCGACATCCATTGGTGGATTTTAAGCTTTCTTGAAGTTGAATTGTTATGATAAAAACTTCCATATTGTATTGAATTTTTTGTGATATGTTTGACTGTGGATGTGTTATTTTCATAACATACATGGTTTATGGATAAATTATTATTATTTCGTATGCTATTTGTAAAAAGAATGTTTATGTTATGTTTAAACATTTTCAAATGAGGAATGCATTGGACATAGTAAGTTATGGGTGGAGCCCGCTATTTCTCCTCGATTCATCATTAGGTCTCATTAGACAAACTAGTGTCTTGGCACAAGGCCTTAAAAAAATCTTATTTGTAGTCTTGGTACAAGGCATTGCCTTTTTTGGTTATGACAGTCTGACATTATGAATTCCATCATTATGAAAGTGGTTATTGATATTGCTTGTGATTTTTGATAATAGAATATCAATGTGAATATGTAAATGACATTATTTCATTTTATTTTTTACATATTATGGAGAAGTTCAAGTTTAAAAGGTTTGGTTTTAGTCATACATTTCCTTAAATGTTTATGTTTATTTATGAATGTTTCCACTATATTTTTATCCTTACTGAGCATATGAGCTCACCCCTTTCTATGTTTTATTTTTCCCAGGTTGTGAAGAAGTATTTTAAGACTGGCCTGCTCGGATAGTCTGAGGGCATATGAGTGTGGACTATGAAGACTATGTTGTTGTAGTTTTATATTATATCATGTATTGTAGGACTTATGCATGTATCTAGTGTTTCCAAGGAAACTAAAATAAATGGTCTTTTGAGACACGATCTTTTGTGATCATGCCAATGTTATGTAATAATGCACCAACTCTGGGTAACTAGGGTCGGGGCGTTACAGTTTCTATCAGATGAATTCTAGTACAAACCTTGGGATCTAGATTTAGATAAACACCGAATAGTGCACATATCCCTAATATAGACATTGAGGATTTGTATATAAGATCTTCCTATAATTTTGGTATTGTAGTGATTTTGTGAGTTTTTAAAAAAACACATCCTTGCCTAGATTCGAGCAGGTAGAGGTGGCTCTAGCAAAGATGTACCTAGGGGTAAATCCCGAAAACAACGCATTGAGATAGACTCGAATGGGAACTGGTGCATGAAAATGGGATTTTCTACACTCTTGGTTACATCACTCCCAGGTAATATGATTATGATAATTATCATTTTATTTACAACCCATTATGAAGGGTTTATGAGTATATACATTCTCAAAGAAAACATTTTTTATGATTATGGATTATATCCATAAACTGTACAATTTATGTTAAGTGTTTTACAAGTTTGGAATTATGTATTTCGATTCATAAAAAAATCTAGTTTATGACATTGTTTAGAAATGTCTCCTAGTGGAAGGAATGGAAACCATATCAATGCACACACTCCATGCACAAATTTCAATCTTACTCAAGATAATTGTAGTTGAGCTAGGGATACAACTGGTGATTATCAACTTATCAGCATACTAGGACCACTCACTCAGGTAATGAATAATAACCTTACCCATATGGGGAACCCAAATCTAAAGCATGGAAGATCAATGTTAAATTTCTTCATGAGGAAAAAACCACCAACATTCAATGTGGGTACAAATCCATTAATAGGTATGTAATGGGTAAATTCCATAGATAAAATATTCCACACCTTGGGAATTAGTGAAAGGGAAAAAGTTTTCAAGGAAGTTTACTGCCTCACTAAAGATGATGATCAATGGTGGTCTTTGATTCAAAACAAAAAGGAAGATGATGAAGAATAAAATATGGAATGAAAGGAGTTTAAATAGACTTTCATAGAAATATACTTTCCTCGCTACCATCGAGCAGATATGGAAAGGAAATTTCTGACTTTGAGTCAAAAGAAGGATGAGAATGTCACAAAGTATGAGGCTAACATTACAAGGTTATCAAGGCATGATACACATTATATATGTTACCCAATATGTAAGATTGATCGTTTTTTGACGGGTTCAAACCATTTCTCCATCGAGCGTTAGTCTCATAGTACTTCATTTCATTTAAAGATATTTTCTCATGTGATATCAATACAGAAAAATAATTCTCTATGTCATACGACTTTATAGAAAAGAACGAGAAGAAGAGATCTACTAAACACTCTGGAAATGGAAATTAGGGGAAGAAGGGAAAAGTTTAATATCCATCCTTTGGTAAATGTGGTAAGAAACACCATGGTACTTTCCTGAAGGGAATGGGAGTCTGTTACAAGTGTGGTGAAAAAGGCCACCAAGATCATGATTTCAAGGGGATGAAAGAGGTTGTTGATGTTGAATGATACAATTGTAGAGAAAGGGGGCATTATTCAAATGAATTATTTACGCTATAGAACATACCTCAGAAAATGCCAAGATATGAAGGCCAAGATTATGCTATAACTACTGTTGAGGTTGATGCTCTGAAAGATGTTGTGGTAGGTAATTTAATGGTTTCCCCAAGTTTATCCACTGCTTTATTTGATTCTGGATCATCACATTGTTTCATATCTTTCCATTTTTCTAAGAAAATTAGATATTTCAAATTTGATTTAACAGGGGAGTTTCAGTCAAAACTCTTTTGGAATGTATCATCAAAACAATGTTTTGTAAATCAGTTATTATTAGGGCATACACATGCTGTTTATTTGATGATATCATCATTATAGCCATGATTGAATTTGATATAATCCTCAATATGGATTGGTTTTTGACCCTGATGCAAAAATTTATTGTATGAATAAAGAGGCTATGATTTTATATGACGATGATATAGAACACCTTATCTATAGAGAAGAATCTTCACCACCTAATTCGTATCTAGATCCCCCCAAGTAGCTCAACTAAATTCAATTATTGGGGATGAAGAGAATGAAATAATTGTGGGTGAGGAATAGAATTTTCAAATAGAGTATATACCTATTGTGCAAGAATATGGTGATGTATTTCCAGTGGATTTACCTAGACATCCTCCAGAATGAGAAATTGAGTTTTCCATTGACATAATTCCTAGTTCAAGGCCCATATCAAAGACCCCATATAGAATGTCCACTGTTGAATTAGTGGAACTAATGATACAACTAGAGGTATTGAGTAATAAGGGATTTATTCTCCCTAGTGTTTCTTCATGGGGAGCCCCTGCCCTTTTTGTTAAAAATAATGATTGATCTATGAGGTTATGTATCGACTACTGGGAGATCAATTCTATATTAATAAAGAAAAAGTATACCCTACCTCTCATTGTTGATTTAATCGTCCAACTGCATTGAGCTCAATACTTTTCAAAGATTGACCTTCGATCTCGACACCATCAGTTGCGCATGAAGAAGGATGACATTCTGAAGAAAGCATTTCGAATCAGGTACGAGCATTATGAGTTTACAGTAATGCCTTTTAGATTGACTAATGCACCCTCTGTCTTCATGGATCTAATGAATAGTGTTTTCAAAAAATATCTCGATGATTTTTTAGAGGTATGTATTGATGATATCTTAGTATACTCCAAAAGCTACTATGATCATGAAAATAACATGCGAATTATACTAAACACTCTTAGAAGAGAAGAATTATAAGGGATGTTTAGAACATGTGAGTTATGGCTTCAAGATATTTCTTTTCTTGTCCATATTATCTCTAAGGATGGAATTTTCATTGATCCTTCAAAGACCAATGCAATCAAAGAATGGCCAGAAACGACAAGTATAACTGAGGTACGCAATTTTATTGGTTTAGTAGGTTATTATCGACATTTCATCTAGAATATTTCTTAGTTGGATAACCCATTAACAAATATCACATGAAAAGGGGTTAAATTTTTTTGGACAAAAGTGTGTGAAGAATGTTATGAAGAAATGAATAGAAGATTAGTCAATGATCCTAGATTGACTCTACCCTCGGGGAATGATAGGTTCGTTATTTTTAGTGATGCATCAAAGAAAGGACTTGGTTGTGTCCTTATGTAGAATGATAGGGTTATTGCTTATACATCACGACAGCTGAAAAATGACGAGAAGAACTATCCTACTCGTTATCTTGAGTTAGCAGCTGTAATCATTGCTTTGAAGATATGGAGACGCTATCTATGTGGTAAAAAATGTGATATTTATATTGATCAAAAGAGTTTCAAGTATATTTTCTCGTAGAAATAACTCAACATGAGGCAAAGGAGATGGCTTAAACTACTCAAGGATTATGATTTCACTATACACTAACACCTGGGGAAGGCAAATTAGGTGGCAGATGCATTGAGTAGAAAGGATCATGGAGTTTTGAACAAGATTAGAGTTGAAAAGTATCCTATATACATGGATCTAGTAAATATGGAAATGGGAATAACCATGGAAGTTGAAACATAAATGATTTTTCAAATGGTTTCAAAACTATCTTTACTAGAAAGGATAAAAAGTTCTTAGACTAGGGATGAAGAGTTTCAAAAGAATATTTAAGCTGTGAATGATGGGAGATTGAGTGAATTTCTATATGAAGATGGAATTTTGATGTCTGGGAAGAGACCTTGTGTTCTCAATATACCTGATATAAAAAGGGAATTTTTGGATGATTCATATAATTCCAATTTCTCTATACACCCTAGGAGCACCAAAATGTATAGAGATATGAAGGAACATTTTGCTTTGGACAACATGAAGAGGGAGATTGCTAATTTTGTGTCATGATTTATGGTTTTCAACAAGTGAAAGATGGAAGGAAACATCATGGAGGTGTCATGAAACCTCTTACCATACCTAAGTGGAAATGGGATAATATTACGATGGAATTTTTCATGGGACTAACAAAGACCTCTAGAAGGAACAATGAAATATGGGTATTTATTGATCATCTTTTTAATTAAGCACATTTTATTGTTATAAGAGAAAATTTACCACGTGAACGAATGGAAAGACTATATATTAATAAAGTTGTTAGAATTCATGGAGTACAACTATAAATTGTTTTTGATTGTGATCCACATTTTACATCATTATTCTGGAAAAGTCTTCTGAAATACCTAGATACTGAACTACGTTTAAGTACTGCCTACCACCCCAAAACTGATGGACAATCAAAACAGACTATTAAAACCTTAGAAGACATGTTGAGATGATGTTCACATGTCTTTAAAGGTATGTTGGATCAATATTTACCTCTTATAGAATTTTCCTATGACAATAGTTTCAATTCAAGAATTCGGATGGCACCATATAAAGCGTAATATGAAAAGAGATGTCACACACCAACCTATTGGGATGATTTTGGAGAAAGAAAACTCGTAAACCCATAAATGGTGGAAGAAACGATGGAAAATGTGAATGTATTCCATAAGCACACCAAAGCAACTCACTGTAGGTAGAAAAGATATGCTGATAACTAAAGGAAGGATTTCAAATTTCAGGTAGGAGATCATGATTTCGAGAAAGTATCTACATGGAAGGGTTTTGTACATTTTGGTAAGAATAGAAAATTCAGTCCCATGTACATTGGACCGTACAAAATTCTAGAATGAATTGGGGCTATAGATTAGCGGTTGGCAATGCCGCCTTGTTTCTCCTAAGTCCACGATGTGTTATACATTTCACTGTTGAGAAAATACATGCTTAAACCAACGCATGTACTCACCTATGACGAATTTGAATTGGAACCAGATCATTCTTATTGAGAATTTCCTATCAAGGTTCTTGATACAATAGAACAAGTGTTGAGAAACCGGATGAATCATCTGGTAAATATTCTATGTAGAAGCCATAAGATGGAAGAATAAGTGTGGGAACCTGAGGAACTTATGATGAAGAACCACCCGAGTATTTTTATGTAGTAATAATCTAGAAATTTATAGGATGAAATTATTTGAAGGAGGAGAGAATTTAACACCCCAAGCTTCCACGGAACGCTTATTTCTGAATAATACAATAGCGTGTGTTGTATGCAACTTCGAGTTCTCTCACACCACAACCAATCAAACTAGTATTTATTAATAATAATACCTAATTTTTGAAATTTTATAAATTTTATCTTTCAGAATGGATTTAATTTTTGGATTTGTAATATCAAAATCAGTTTAGGGTGAATTGTTTTTATTTTTCTGAAAACGTTCTATTTTTTGATGAATATTTAAAAACACGGAGTTATAGTTTAAAACTGAATTTTTATTTAAATAATTATTTATATTATTTAAATTAATTTATGGTCAAAATAGATATATAATACCTATATATGTTCAATGTAATTTATTGGAGTTAGTTTATAATAACTTTAGATATATTAAAATTTTATTGAACTTTTCACCGTCTTTTACCCATCTCCATAGAGAATTTATAAATTCATATATAACATCATTTTACCGCTTCTGTGAGTGGAATTTCAAAAAATCGAGAGATACAGTTGATATCAGAAAAAATGTGGTTCAATAGAATGAAAATAATTTTTTGTGAATAGCAATGTTTTACTATTATTTACCATAGTTAAAAGTAAGATGGGTATTTAAGGGTAAACATGATATTATTATTACCCTAACACATGTCCTAACCCTATTGGATGATACATGTCTGACCATGGGCATCTTTGGGTTGATTTTGGAACACCATGGAGCCACTTGTTAGTGATAATGACACTTTATATTAATTAAGATAAAGTAAATACAAAAATGACATTGCATAAATCTTTTAGTAAAATAATTTTAACATTGGGTTATACATGTTATATTTTCAACCATAAATATTAATTAGAAAGATAAACGGATTTACTACATAATGGTATTTATTTATAATTTATATACATTGAATAATTAAATTTATTTATGACACAATTATGATGCCTTATTTTCTTTATTAATGAATGAATCAATTAAATGGTATTATAAATACTACAATTAATTTAATTTGAATGTTTTGATTCCATACACAAGTTTTATAGGTGACTATGACCTGTTAGAGTAGATTAAATGTATTCATGTCGATGTAATAATGTTTTTAGGACTTTAACAAACATAAATTATCATATAATCTCAAAATTGACATAAAAGAGTTTTTAAAACAAATACAATATTAGTGTTTGATATAATATTCCTAAAAGTCTGTGATTCATCCAAAGGGTCTAAATTATATTATATGTGACATTAATGGACCTATTGGGGTTGGATTGTAAGTTTATAGTAATTTTATTAACAATATAATAGAAAGATAAAATGATACATGGTAAATGTTAAACTATTTAACTAAGAGTTTATCTAAAATATAAGGTTAATATAGTGACCCAAACCTATCTAAAACCTATTAGTTTAGTGTTTTTAGACCCATCCTTACCATATATTTTATATAATCCACTTTAGTGACATTTCAGATTGAAAAATATTTTATTATAAAATAATATTTCTAGCTTTTCCTAAGGTTCCCCTCAACCCTCTTATAAAAGGGAACTCCTCCATCTCTCTAAATCACACATTCAAAGCCATTTGTCTTGACCAAACTCTACCCAAATACCCTCTCAACTATCCTCACATAATACTAGAGTAATTATTTTAATGATAAATCCAAACTAAGGATCCCTTTTGATCAAATCAAAAGGAAGAACCCGAAGAAAAGGTAAATATTCCATCACCTCTTTCAAGTTCCTTTCTTCTTCCACTTCCTCTTTCTTTATTATTTACCATATAAAATAATAACTCCAATATCTTTTATATACTATGATGTTATTATAAATATGGTACAAACATATTAATTATTGTATCCATCCTTTGAATGACATGTCACCAAACGTGCGTACGTACGACTTACCATCGCTACGTTGTGGTGTAAATATTATCCAATGCATTATTATTTGGTTGGGTATAATAATAATGTGTAGTTGATGTAGATAATAAATATATCATTATAATGATTCTTATTATATGATACAACTTCCAATTGTATATTATTTTAATATCAAAATAATGATATTTTCGCTCATGTGTTCATACAGATTATTGTCTCCATGAACGCGTTGAGATCTGTTCCCCATCGTATCCATTCGAGAAAAATTTTCATTAGATGATTAAATACAACGATTAAAGACAAAATATCATTCTGAATATTAATAATATACTCAATATCCATTACTAAATTTACTTATGTAACAAAGCATATAAATGAGAACAAATCAGTTAACACCCGAAACGATGATAATATTAAGATATTATTAACAAAGCATTATGAAAAGATAATATATGATATCATATTAATTAATATGATTATTATATAATTTGATAACAATTATTTCACCATTATACATGAGGTTAAACTACCCTATACCAAGGAAAATTACAAGGTAAGGGTTAATTACGCAATCTCAATATTATCCAAGGTTGTTTATATGTAATTATCTAATAGGATCTCTTTATTATCCACATCCTTGTTTCATAAAAATGTATTACGTTAAAAAAAAAATATTTACTAGACTATAGTTTATACTCATTTATAACATTTTTTTACATTTTATAAAATGGATTGAAATGAATATTTCTGTCGTTTTCCAAACAAGGTACTTTATGACCTTTTCGACTAAATTACGGTAAGAATGTTTTTTTAACTTACACGGCAGGTGCGACTATTTTCCACCATTATAACATCATCAATGAATCCCTTACAATCATATAAGAATATTTCCAAAAATAAATTTTTCCTTTTATAATTACATGACTTTTAAATGATTTCAAAATATAAAGAGATATTTCTCTAAAAAATATTTTTATTTCATCTATGTCAATATTTGATGGATTTTACGATTATTTGAAGTTGATTTGATATGATAGAAAACTTTCATATTGTATGGAAGGTTTTGTGATATATTTGACTCTGGATGTGTTATTTTCATAGCATTCATGGTTTACAGATAAATTATTGTCATTTCGTATGCTAGTTTAGATAAAAATGTTTATGTTATGTTTAATCCTTTTCATATGAGGAATTTCATAGACATAGTAAGTGATGGGTGGAGCCCGATATAGCTCTTCGATGCATCGGTAGGCCTCATGAGACAAACTAGTGTCTTGGCACAAGGGCTTGAAAAAATCATATTTGTAGTCATAGAACAAGGCCTTGACTATGTGGTTATGATAGTCTGGCAGTATGCATTCCATCATTATGAAAGTGGTTATTGATATTTCATGTTATTATTCCACTAGTAGAATATCCAAGCAAATAAGTAAATGGAATTATTTCATTATATTTTTGCGATATTATTCTGATTTTCAAGATTAAAAGACTTTTGTTTTAGTTATAAATTGCCTAAAATATTTGTGTTTATTTATTAATGTTTCTGCTATAGTGTTATCCATACTGAGCATCTGAGATCACCCCTTTCTATGTTTTATTTTTCACAGTATGTGAAGTAGTATTTTATGACTGACATGTAGGGATAGTCAGAGGGGATATGAGTGTGGACTATAGAGACTATGTTTTTGTATTTTTCAATTTTATCATGTAATGTAGGACTTATGAATGTATCCAGTGTTTCAAATGCTACTAAACTACTCGGTATTTCGAGAGATGATATTTTGTGACCATTCCAATGTTATGTAATAATGCACCAAATTTGGGAAACTGGGGTTGGGGAATTACAACATTTCTATATTTGAATTACTAGAATCAACATCAATTTAATAAAATAATAAAAAAATAATGAACAATATATTTCCCTTATACATAGACATTATCCCAAACCGAATGGTTAGTACAAGATCAGGTAATCCCCAAAAATGATAATCCTTTATAAAAAGAAATACGACTCTGACTCTATAAAACTAAACAAACAATACCCAAAGGTCAACAACTACCATTAAATTCACAATTGTCCTAAAAATCATAAAATTAGTCCTAACTAAAAAGCATATCGAAAACTCTAAATAATTTGATCATATAGTCTTCAATGATAAATCATAATAGTTATATCTAAATAACATTGACTACTCATATAGTCTCATACTTAAAAGTAGTTAACCTAATCATATATTATCCATGATTGGTTATTTATTTCCACAAATAAACCAAAAGTTTATAAGTCCACAATAAATACATATATTATTACAATATAAAATTTCACCATTAATTCTCAAATGAAATACCATAGTATTCAATTTTCCTTAGGCACATAGTGTTACTAAATTTGCGAACATCTTCCAAAATTAAATATATCACTTTATATAAAAAATCATTTTCTTATAATTAGGATATCCATTTTATTAAATATAAGATTCAAAATCAACATTTTGTTAATCCATAAAATCATTAAACTAAAAAGAATAAGTAATACTAACCAGGTACATCATGTAGGTTAGTGGTAGGCAATAAATCACAGTTTCTCTTTAGTTGTGGGTTCGATTACCACAGCCTTGTCTAACATAACATGTTGTCGAATAGCCTTTTTGTTGTACTTTTTCAAAATCTATATAATTTAATAATATTATCAAAAATCCTATAATTTTTGAAAATATATCCATAACTTATTTTAACTTCAATCTTTATGTTATACCTCACATTTTCATCCCAAAAAGTAATATTCTATAATTTCTTCAAATTCAAGGATTATATAAACCGAAATGGGTGGTTAAACTATATCCACATTAGAAAAAATAATTCTTCATCAAATAAAATTTTCACATAACAAACATCATGGTTACACATTCAAGAGAATCATCTTCCTAAGAAATACCATCAACAGAAGAGCATTAAAAATTTTAAACATTTCATTACCATGATATCTAACACAACCATTGAATTTAAAAAATGTATACATCTTAATGGTACATCATTATTCAAGATAAATTTAGCATTTTTCCAACCATTTTCGTAATTATTATTTTTTAGAAACAAAATATTTCATAATGTCCAAATATTTCAACAATATAAAATCACGAGCTAAGAAATAATCCATACTATTCGTAAGTCATTTTCATTTTCCTCATCTTCAATTGGAATGGAATTAGGAAATGGTAAACCTATATTTTAATGGTTTCACTGATTCAATTATCAAACATTCATTATAAGATATATATTTTCATCATGCCCATAGTAACCACATTTAAAACATTCAATTGATCCCTCAAAATGAATATCTTTTCCTTTCATGGAGTTAGCTGAATACCTCATTTTTCCATGACATTTTATTTATTTATGATATTAATTACCACATCTATAACATCTTCTCATACCATTGAATAATTTTACTAGATTTGTGTTTCAAATTCCTTGGCCCATATGTTTTTGAATATACTTTTCTTTATGATTATTACCTGAACATCTATAGGGATTCATTTCTCACATTTACCATGCCTTAAAAAAATCTCCAAGGTTCTACTAGTCATTCATGACTATAAATAGTGGTTTATGAATAACCACCAGAGTTCTTATTTCATCTCCCATTACATTCAGTTTATTTTTTAAAAAACAACCACAATATCCTTCACATCAATTGTTACATTGGTGCCAACTATATCCAACAATATACTAAAACAAAAAAGGTCAATGTGATTATATCAGTAAAATCATCAAATACTACCTCATGAGGAGGTTAGACAGTAAGATATACTTATAAATGTTGTCTAAAACTAATTAAATTTATTTAAAATTACAATGAATATTTCTAATATGATAACCACTATGGTTATATAAAACATGTCACTTATGCTTACATAACACAAAAACTGTTAAAGTTATATAAATCTAACATTGATACCAACTGTAAATACCTAGAGTTGAACATTACTTAATCATTAGTTATGTTAAGAATTAAATTTTAGGATATTTTCAGGTTTATAGGTTTAGGGAATTTGTCTAGAACTATTACATTACATCTTTAAAATTACAAAGTAGACACTTCTGCTGTATCCATTTTTTTATCAAAATAACAAATCTATGTATATATAACAAGAATTAATTTCTAGATATAAATCATCTTGTATTCTTCCTCTTACCTTTCCTTATACCCTATGACAAACATCACAAAAATATGGAATGTGCGTAAAAATCTCAGTAATCGTTATAATAAGGAAAGCGAGAATTAGTCCACCAATTCAAAAAAATTAATGAAATCATACTTTTCACTCATAAAACAAAAACTTTTTAAAATAAATAATGTAATAATATGATTTATTGGTAACTAATAGAAATATAAAATCATAATGGTATCATGTGTCACCCATAATATACTTAAATTGTGTATTCAACTGCTATGTAGAGGGTTATGTTTGGAATACTCAACACTATATATTCCATAAATATCATAGGAGAAACATTAATGTTTACCTCTGTCACATTACCTAATGCAATGGAGAGATATCTTGGGTTCCCCCAACCTAAATTTATCATAGAACCACCTGTATATGTAAATAATTTCCAAACACCATAACATAATCAAAGAACATAAAACATGTTTAGTAGAAAGATAACATTTCCATATTGTAATTACAATATATATTTCAAGATATTGAATTAATCAATTATTTCTGAAAACCATTTTCAATATAAAACATGTAAAAAATTATATGGTATTTATTTTAAATTTAAAAATATTAGAGACATATATGGAATCCAAATATAAAATAACAGTCATGGTTAGGAAAAGGTCATTGTCTCCACGTACAATAAAAGGAAACATTCCCTTTGTCGTTTATTAAAACACTTCGTTGAAAAATATTACTTTATAATATCATTGAAATAAATTAAAAGGAAAAAGGAATAACTATATACCAAATAAAATAAGGTCATTTATAACAAAAAATATTCCTCAATGAAATGATATTTAGATTATGTACCATAGCTTGAGTCCTACTTGTCACATATGTTTCTAGTTCTTCCTCTAAAATGAGTAACTTCTTTCAATTTGAGCCAAAATGCTTTCTTGAATTGAATTATTCCAAAGGTAAGGATTATAAGGGGATGATAGGGATGTAGGGAACTTTTTTAGGTAGAATTGGGATGGGACAATGGGATTTATAGGAGTAATTAAATGGGTAGGGTGATGCCCATTTATAGGAGGGAGGAGGGGCCCCTTAGGAAAGTATTAATGTATTATTTTATTATGAAATAATATTTGGTTTCAAATGGTACCAATGTATTTATTTCAAATATATGATGTTTTTGGTCTAAAATCACTCAACAAATAGGTTTTATACAAGTCTATGTCACAAATTTAACCTTATCATTTACTTTTAACCCTTAGTTAACTAATTGAACACTTACCATGTCTTCTTGTATGTTCATACTATATGGGTAATATAGTTACTATAAAATGGCAGTATAAACACAAGTGGTTCATTAATGAAAATTTAAACATCCTATATGTAATTTTTTAATATCATATTTTTAAGACTATTATATAATTTAACAATATATTATTTATTTTAAAGACTCATTTATGTCAATTTTGATAGTATAAAGTAATTTTTTTCTTAAAGTCTAAAAAACTCTATTTATTCAAAGAATAATGATTTAACACAAATATAATATTTCAACAGCTTTGATAAATTTATTTTATGGCATAAAAATAATAAAATTACCTTAATTTTAATATTTATAATATCATTTATTTGAATCATTCATTAATGAAGTAATCATTGCATCATCATGTAGTCTTAACTAAATTTATTTATGCAATGTCTATAAATAATAAATAAAAGATCATTAAGTATGAAATATTTTTATCTTACTAAATAATATTTATAACCAAATAGATCAATTATATGACCCCATAAAGTTTTTTTTAAATATACATGTTTATGTTATTTTTCTCTTTACAATAAATTAATTAATATAACATGTCATTTTCACTCCCATGGGGATCCATGGGGTCCCAAAATCGACACAAGGATTCCAATGGTTGGATATATTTCATAATATAGGATTAAGAACCTTTTTAGGATTGATTTATATAATTATAATATTACTTTTTATTCTTATTTACAATATTTACCTTTTAGCCATTATACATAAAATAATTACTGAAGTTACTATTCATAATATCAAAAAATAAAAGGAACCTATTTTAAAAATTTGAACCTTTTGATTTCAATTATGGAATCTATTTTTCCAAATTAAAAACCCATACCATCCAGTGATTAATTTAAAATTAATTCATGTTGTCAAAACCCAGAAGGGGGTTTTTATGAAATATAAACTATCAAATTATTGACATGTCTTAGTGTCCAATTAAAAGTGAAATTACTTCAAATGACCAAGATTGGAATAAATTGTAAAAATATAATACAATTATACATTAAAAACAATTATAATTACAATATAATTATTTAAAAAATTAGATGAAATGACAGTTTGTGACATAAAAATGTTGTATGTTCACTATTAATTAAAAAATGAACGTTGTCATAAATTTACCCAAAAAAATTATCAAATAAACTTTTGATGTCCCAATTATATAAAATAAATTTATTTTTCCAAACAATAAAAATAAAATGGAAAAATACTATATTTTAATAGGGTTTACCTTCAAAAGGAGGTAACACGACCTTTTAAAAATATAAGATTTTTTAAGGCAGAAAATTATATTCTTTCTTATTTTATACCTCTTAAATTTATTTGATTAATGAAGAAAAATTGAATTTTTGTTTGTAAATATAATTTAATCAGTTGTTTTAATTCTTGAAAATAAAATGGATATGTGTTAGATACCATTTTAAATGATAATTGTATTATTTTATTATTTTGTTGTACAACTCGACGTTTTGTTCAACGCAATATTTCAATAAAACATGTTATTGCGAGTTGAGTACGATATCTGACAAAAAAATCCCAATAATGTAAAAAAATATCTAATTGAAAAATATTAACATATATTAAAATGCATCATTATATAAATACATAGGCCGTTACATGTTTTGTGTAAGAAACATATATATATATATATATGGGTTTTTCATAACCATTTGTACAGGGGAATAAAATGCACATGTTTTTAAAAAAGTGTGAGTATAGGGTTGTTATGAGGCACCTATAATCATGGTTTTGGAAACACCACGGGTATATGATTTGTCCAATGTAACAATACCCACATGTGTTCCAAACCCGTCGTGGTATAGTATTAACAAAGTACATATTCCCATGTTTTTTACTAAACTATGTGTATAGATGGTTCATGTACCCACATGTTTTCTTAGATCATGGGTATATGGTGTGAATAAATTACCTATGCGAATGGTTTTTGAAGAACCATCGACATATGTTTTTTTATATTTGACCTATAAAATTGGTTTTTCTAAAACTATAGGTATATATATGTTGTTATATCATGAATTTATTGTATTGATCGCTACGTGGATAACATAGTCCAATTGTATGCATGATAAACATTACTATTTTCCAATGTATATTAATCCAAGTAGTTTTCTATGATATTATAATTCTTGAATTGTACTAATTTCAAAATTATAATTTTCAAATTTCAAATACATCATTACATCCATCCCTGAGGATCCATAATAGAGAATGAATTAAATCGATTCCTGTGGTGGTAGTCATCTGTAAACATGACCAATGGTTTCATTTCACATTTAATGGAATAAAAATGGATATATGTCATTACAATTAATTAATGATATATATGTATATAACATATAATAGTTTTATTATTTTATACTATTTGGATTTTATTATATTGAGTCATAAAAAGATGAAAAATGAAAACATATCATTAAGAACGTTACCAATTATTCAGAAAAACTCATCATGTTTATACATAAATTCTTCTATATAAGGTTTATCTAAAAAATAAGTAATATATGATTTTGGGAGAGTATTAATGAATATATTTTTGTTTTATTTTATAAACCAAATGGATTTTGGAGTGTGAATATGAGAGGATGGTGGTGTCCTTTTCTATGTGAGGGAGAGGACGCACTTTTAATAATTGAAAATTATATCTGATACCCATATTTTTTACATTCTAGAAGGATTGAAAATGGTTCATTGTATAAAGTTGGATCTGATAATGTCAAAATCTTACCACGAAATTGGAATTTTAGAAGATTTTATGTCATTTTAAAAATTATCTTTTTAGAAAAACCAACCATTAAACTTATTTCGAACATAATTGAGATAATTATCTTTTATATTTTTTAATTTACATTTTACAAAAAATTAATTAAATTATATAGTATAATATCAACAAGTATTATTTAAATTTATGATTTTTTTTTCAAAATTATGTTTTCCAAAGTGAAAATTTTTATTTCAAATTTATTCTCACTCATCTGATGAAAAATAAAATTTCCAAAGAAATGTATTCATTTATATAGAAATTATTAACATAAAAATTCAAAATGAATTTGATAAAAATGACTAAAATTGTTTTTATTATTATTTAAATTATTTAATTTTACATTTATAACTTTTTTATCATAAAATTTTATTTTTAATTCTTTAAATAATATAGCGATTTTCAATAAAATCCAATATTTTCACTATTCATTAAAAATTTTATTTTTTCCTTAAATTAAAAAAATATTACTAAAAGTTTATTTTAAAATAATATTTTAAAAAAATAATTTCTTTTTTAATATAAATTTTCTAAAAAGTTGTAAATATGATTTTAAAATTATGTGCCCAATGCGAGGTGAATCCCCGCGTTTAGAAAATATTAATGTTCCATAAATAATTTATTTGTCTTCTAAATGATTATTATTTAATATTTAATTAATATATAATCACTTGTTTTATTTTATAAAATTTTAAAATCACGTAATAACAATAATATATATACTCCTTCTCATACCCACCACATTAACATCTTGGTTATAACTTTATGTTATATTTCTACTCATTTAGATATGTGGTTTCATGTACCGAATGCTTTGAAATATATTATTATAAGGCCCCAGCCTTAAACCTTACTTAATATTGAGTTATTACAAGATTACACATTGAGGATCTTTTCGGGTTTAGATTTTTAGAGAATTAGATCATAAAACATGCATTACATTCCACATATAAACAAAGTGGTTACATAAAGATTGTATTCTTCATTCCCATCAATGGAAACACATTGAAAATAAAACATGGATTATTTCTTGACACATCCTTGACTCTATCATATTATCATGTACCTTCCCCTTGACCTGTGAAAACATTTCAAAAAAAAAACTTGGGATGAGCATAAAAACCTCAGTATGGGTTATAAAAATATGGAAAGGAAACATGGGTACATATGTACATAAGGATGAGATCATACTTTACCCATAAAACATAAGCACTTTAACATACCTCATCAAATCAGGAATAAATCATAGAAATCATAAGACATAAAGGTAACTTGAGGCATTCATAACATTCGTACGTAGGGAGTAACCCTCTTGGTTACGTTTGGAATTCCCATCACAGTATATTCCTTAAAATCTCTTCGGAGAAACCTTAACGTTTCACTCCTTTGCGTTACCCAATGCATTGGAGAGCTATAACGGGCTCACCCGCCCTTAGTTTATCACGGAACCACCCGTCTTCATAATAATTCCCAAGAACCATAACATAATAATATCACATAAAACATGCATAAAGGAAACATAAAATTTCCACATTTCAATCACGAGATATCAATACAAAACATTGATATAAAAACATTATGAAAACCATTTTCAATTCCAAAATAAAAGAAAAGTAAAACATGGTATTTATTTTTCTTTTAAAAAGAAGGTATGGCCTGTAGAGGAAGCCGAAACTCAAATAACGGTCAAGACGGCGGAGAAGTCGTTGTCGCCGCATACGTATGACAAAAACATTCCCTTTTGTCGTTTAGTAAATGCTTCGTATAAAAAAGATTCTCTTTGAATAAACGTAAAAGTCAAAGGGGTTTATACACCGTATAAAAGAAAGTTGTGTATAAAATAAAATATGCCTCAACGAAAGGAGATTGAGACGAAGTCCCATACCTCGTATCCGACTTGACCCGACCGTTCTTTAATCTCCTGAATAATAAACTTGAGTTAATCTCTACTTGCTTATGAATCTTTTTTAAGTTCATTATTCCTTTTATACCATGTTATGAACATCATGTAATCATTTAAGTTAATAATGTTCATTTTGTCGGTATTTGGTTCTTAAGTCAAAAATAGACTTCTTACACTTTCATGATGTTAATTTGGTCAATGGTTCATTATATCCAGAATGATATTAATTATTTGGATAACATATATATCATATATATTCATCATATACATGTATTTATAATATTACATCACATTTAGAGGTAAGAAATTAAATGCACCGTTCATGGAGACGGTAAGTCGTACGTACGCATTAACGCTACTTCCATTTCTATTTCATATTTTCTGGAATTGAATCATAATGATATAAGAGTATATTATAATTCCAGTATAATAACATATATAATATCATTAACTTTATCCTTTACACATCCCACATATGGTATTAACGAGTCAAATCACTTTCAGGGGGCGGTAGTCCGCACTTCCTAAAATGAAGATATCGTGTTTACCCATAATGGGAACCATAAAGGTATGCCCAAAATGAAAAAAAACAGAATCATAAGGAAAAAATAAACATATTATATATCATATATAAAAATAGTGACATCATAATGGTCACCTTTGAAGGTGTTAAATGAGTATTGAACAATAATCGTTTCGGGATGCAGAATTTCGCCATCCACGGAAACTGTATGTTCTTTAACCATTTCATGTAGTTGTGTGAGAGTGTAGCTCAAATAAATATTATAACAACATCCTAGTATATTTATGATACTGGTGTTTTTACAAAAGAAGTAAATAAAAAGAGTTTTAGGGGGTTGGAGAATCAAAATAAAACAAATGAACATGAGAGAATGAATTACCTTTAAAAGTGTAACTCCTTTTGATTTGAGCCTAAAGGCTTCCTTGAAAGGATTCTGCCCAAAGGGAATCCTCTAGGATGAGGAGAGGGATGTGGAGAGAGTAAATGGGCAGGGGTTGGCCGAGCCAAAGGCTTGAGGAGTGTGTGAAATGAGGTAGAGGTGGGGGCATTTTATAAGAGGAGAGGAGGGGCACTTTTGGAAAGTAAGGAAATATTACCTTATTTGAAAATGTGTTTCGATTTTAAAAGGTCCCACATTGATATAATTCGTGGATAAGGTGATAAGGGTTCCAAATCCACTCATCCAATTGGTTTTGGACATGTGTAGTTCATAGATTTTACATTATCTTTCCATTTTATTTAAATCGTCAAATAATGATGTCATCGCTGCATCATTATTATGTCATAAATAATTTAATTTATTTAATGTCCAAAAATCATAAAAAAAAATACTATGATGTAGGAAATCTTTTTAGCTTTCCAATGACTATTTAGAATCAAAAATCTGATCTTTATTACCCCATGTAAAAATTGTTTTCGTAAAACATATTATGTTTGTGTCATTTTTACTTTTACATTAAATAAAAAGTTATTTATGTCATTTCCCAACCAAAGTGTCTCCATGGGGTCCCCAAGTTGACCCATGGCTTTTCCTGGTCGGCCATGACACAACCAATAAGGTTGGGAAATGTTTCTAGGTCATTTCATATTATTAAAGCATTATTTATACCTTAAACTACCCTAATTACCACTAATCGCGATTAAAAACTTAATAAGTTACTATTCACCAAAAAATAATTTTAATCCCATTGAACCGCATTTTACTTATTAATGACAACCATGTATGTCGGATTTTCAAAATTCAATACACATTAGTGGTAAACTTTCATTTAACTGAAAAATCAGTTTGGTTGATTACCACTTAGTGGTTTCACTATTCATCAAAAATTGAAGTTTTTCAGAAAATTACCAAAAATTCACCCTAAGCTATATTTGATATTCCGAATTCAAAAATGAAGTCTATTTTAAAAAATTCAAATCATATAAGTCACATTAATTAATTTAATAATTAATTCCCGCTGCCAGAGAAAATAGCGTGTTTTTATGAAACAATAAGTATCAAAAGATTGACACCAGTTTTAGTCTAATTTCAAAGTGAAATTGATTCCAATGACCACCATTGGATTAAATGGTAAAAATATATTCTAATTTCACTTCAAAACAAATTCAAAACATAATCAAATCATATAAATAAATTAGATAAAAAAGTAGTTTTGATGTAAAATGCAGTATTTTTCACTATTCAATAAAAAATGAACATTGTCAGAAAAATACCAAAAATTCACACAAAGTAAATTTTGATGTCCCAATCATGAAGGATAAGTTTATTTTGACAAAAATAGTTTATAAAATTGTCAAAAGATAGATTCAAAAATGTTTTTCCATCAAAGGCACTAAAACAATCTTTTAAAAATATTAGTGTATTCCATGCATAAGATTGTATTTATTTTCATTTTAAGCCTCTAAAAAACTATCTTAATCATTAATAGACATAGATAAAAATATCTATTATTCATTACTTACTTGGGATGTTACATCCTTCCCCCCTTTAGAAAATTGCGTCCCCGTAATTTCTTTACTTATCGAATAAATGGCGGTACATATCCCTCATTGCATTTTCAGATTCCCATTTTACTAGAAAAGGTTTCAGAGATGAAAGAATGTGTAGACCCCGAATCAAAAAACGCACTGGCATAATCTGAAAAAACAAACAAAGTACCTGATACCACTTCATTCGATTGCCCGACATCTGCTGAAGTAGTTGCAAAGGATTTCACCACCCTTTTCTGCTTGTAGTCTAACTGCTTCCCATTACTCATGCTCTTTGTCGGACACTCGTTTGCATAGTGACCCATCTCATTTCACATATAACATTTAACTAACTGTAAATCAAATTTGTTCTTACCTTCACCTTGATCCTTTTCAGTGCAATCACGAGCCTTATGTCCCATCTTACCACATCGGTAGCACTTTCCAGAATTCAGAAGACATTCCCCAGCATGCCTTTTGCCACATTTATCACAAACTAGAAACTTAGTTCTCTTACCATCAGACTTTTTTGAATAATTCTTACCTTTCTCCTGCCACCTCGGTCTCTTCTTCTGCTGGTTGTTATAGAACACTTGGTCATCGGCAAACTCCATTTCCACCTTCTCATCACATCGAACAAGCTTTTCATAACTTTTAAACTCACGAGAAGCTAATGCCCTTCGATATTTTGGCTTTAATCCTGAGTAAAAACGATTGATTTTACTATCAAGGTCTCGGATAAAATTTGGAGCATACCTTGCTAATCGAGTGAACCTTTCTTCATAGGTAGCCACTGAGTCTTCCTCTTGCCTCAATTCCAAGAAATTTTTTTCCATCCTATGTCGAACAGCCTTAGGAAAATACTTCTCAAGAAACATTCCTTTGAATTCATCCCAGTCAAGAGCATCAATCTCATCGGCATCCCTGATATTTTTAACCATAGACCACCACTGATCTGCTTCACCCTCCAAACGGTAAATAGCAAGACTAACCTTTTGATTGTCTGAACACCCCATGACATCAAAAATCTTCTCCAGTGCTTTAATCCACCCTTCAGCTAGCACAAGGTCAGATGATCCTCTGAATGATGGTGGATGTTGCCTCATGAAATGTTCCACCACTGACATGTTCCTCTGCGGTTGATCTGGCTGATCTCGTGCATGGATACCACCACCATTTATCGCTTGAGTCAACTGCGCCATTACTGTAACAAACTGTTCAGTTCCAATTCCGACCATCTCGCGATGCTGATTCGGAAGGTTATTTCCTTTTGTATGCCTTCCTAGCACTGCTTCCCTGTTTCCTCTGCAGAAAACCATTCTGAACAAACATGTCTTAGATGACGCAACATGGTAATCTTTAAATGCTATATCATTTCAAAAAAAAATATTTTTGGATAATCATTTAATAGAATTCTAACTCCTAATGTTATCTAAACCGACCTTTGATACCAACGATAAGGCCCCAGCCTTAAACCATACTTAATCTTGAGTTATTACAAGATTACACATTGAGGATCCTTTCGGGTTTAGAGTTTTAGAGAATTAGATCATAAAACTTGCATTACATTCCACATATAAACAAAGTGGTTACATAAAGATAGTATTCTTCATTCCCATCAATGGAAACACATTGAAAATAAAACATGGATTATTTCGTGACACATCCATGACTCTATCATCTTATCATTTACCATCCCCTTGACCTGTGAAAACATTTCAAAAAAAACTTGGGATGAGCATAAAAATCTCAATATGCGTTATAAAAATATGGAAAGGAAACATGGGTACATATGTACATAAGGATGAGATCATACTTTACCCATAAAACATAAGCACTTTAACATACCTCATCAAATCATGAATAAATCATAGAAATCATAAGACATAAAGGTAACTTGAGGCATTCATAACATTCTTACGTAGGGAGTAACCCTCTTTGTTATGTTTGGAATTCCCATCACAGTATATTCCCTAAAATCTCTTCGGAGAAACCTTAACGTTTCACTCCTTCGTGTTACCCAATGCATTGGAGAGCTATAACGGTCTCACCTGCCCTTATTTTATCACGAAACCACCCGTATTCATAATAATGCCCAAGAACCATAACATAATCATATCACATAAAACATGCATAAAGGAAACATAAAATTTCCACATTTCAATCCCGAGATATCAATACAAAACAATGATATAAAAACATTATTAAAACCATTTTCAATTCCAAAATAAATGAAAAGTAAAACATGGTATTTATTTTTCTTTTAAAAAGATGGTATGGCCTGTAGAGGAAGCCGAAACTCAAATAACGGTCACGACGGCGGAGAAGTCGTTGTCGCCGCATACGTACGACAAAAACATTCCCTTTTGTCATTTAGTAAATGTTTAATATAAAAAAGATTCCCTTTGAATAAACTTAAAATTCAAAGGGTTTTATACACCGTATAATAGAAAGTTGTGTATAAAATAAAATATGCCTCAACGAAAGGAGATTGAGACGAAGTCCCATACCTCGTATCCGACTTGACCCGACCGTTCATTAATCTCCTGAATAATAAACATGAGTTAATCTCTACTTTCTTATGAATCTTTTTCAAGTTCATTATTCTTTTTATACCATGTTATGAACATCATGTAATCATTTAAGTTAATAATGTTCGTTTTGTCGGTATTTGGTTCTTAAGTCAAAAATAGACTTCTTACACTTACATATTGTTAATTTGGTCAAAGGTTCATTATATCCAGAATGATATTAATTATTTGGATAACATATATATCATATATATTCATCATATACATGTATTTATAATATTACATCACATTTAGAGGTAAGAAATGAAATGCACCGTTCATGGAGACGGTAAGCCGTACGTACGCATGAACGCTACTACCATATCTATTTCGTATTTTCTGGAAAGGAATCATAATGATATAAGAGTATATTATAATTCCAGTATAATAACATATATAATATCATTAACTTTATCCTTTACACATCCCACATATGGTATTAACGAATCAAATAACTTTCAGGGGGCGGTAGTCCGCACTTCCTAAAATGAAGATATCGTGTTTACCCATAATGGGAACCATAAAGGTATGCCCAAAATGAAAAAAACAGAAGCTTAAGGAAAACATAAACATATTATATATCATATATAAAAATATTGACATCATAATGGCCACCTTTTAAGGTGTTAAATGAGAATGAACAATCATCGTTTCGGGAGGCAGAATTTCGCCATCCACGGAAACTGTATGTTCTTTAACCATTTGATGTAGTTGTGTGAGAGTGTAGCTCAAATAAATATTATAACAACATCCTAGTATATTTATGATACTGGTTTTGTTACAAAATAAGTAAATAAAAAGAGTTTTAGGGGGTTGGAGAAGCAAAATAAAACAAATGAACATGAGAGAATGAATTACCTTTAAAAGTGTAACTCCTTTTGATTTGAGCCTAAAGGCTTCCTTGAAAGGATTCTACCCAAAGGGAATCCTCTAGGATGAGGAGAGGGATGTGGAGAGAGTAAATGGGCAGGGGTTGGCCGAGCCAAAGGCTTGAGGAGTGTGTTAAATGAGGTAGAGGTGGGGGCCTTTTATAAGAGGAGAGGAGGGGCACTTTTGGAAAGTACGGAAATATTACTTTATTTGAAAATGTGTTTCGATTTTAAAAGGTCCCACATTGATATAATTCGTGGATAAGGTGATAAGGGTTCGAAATCCACTCATCCATTTGGTTTTGGACATGTGTAGTTCATAGATTTTACATTATCTTTCCATTTTATTTAAATTGTCAAATAATGATGTCATCGCTGCATCATTATTATGTCATAAATAATTTAATTTATTTAATGTCCAAAAATCATACAAAAAAATACTATGATGTAGGAAATCTTTTTAGATTTCCAATGACTATTTATAATCAAAAATCTGATCTTTATAACCCCATGTAAAAATTGTTTTCGTAAAACATATTATGTTTGTTTCATTTTTACTTTTACATTAAATAAAAAGTTATTTATGTCATTTCCCAACCAAAGTGTCTACATGGGGTCCCCAAGTTGACCTATGGCTTGTCTTGGTCGGCCATGACACAACCAATAAGGTTGAGACATGTGTATAGGTCATTTCATATTATTAAAGCATTATTTATACCTTAAACTTGCAACATCCCAAGTAAGTAATGAATAATAGATATTTTTATCTATGTCTATTAATGACTAAGATAATATTATAGAGGCTTAAAATGAAAGTAAATACAATCTTATGCATTGAATACACTAATATTCTTAAAAGATTGTTTTACTTCCTTTTGATGGAAAACCATTTTTGAATCTATATTTTGACAATTTTATAAACTATGTTTGTCAAAATAAACTTATTCTTTATGATTGGGACATCAAAATTTACCTTGTGTGAATTTTTGGTATTTTTCTGACAATGTTCATTTTTTTAATGAATAGTGAAAAATACTGCATTTTACATAAAAACTGCTTTTAATATAATTTATTTATATGATTATATTATGTTTTTAATTGGTTTTGAAGTGAAATTAAAATATATTTTTACCATTTTATCCAATGGTGGTCATTGAAATCAATTTCACTTAGGAATTAGACTTAAACTGGTGTCAATCTTTTGATACTTATTGTTTTGTAAAATCACGTTATTTGCTCTGGCAGCGGGAATTAATTATTAAATTAATTAATGTGACTTATATGATTTGAATTTTGTAAAATAGACTTCATTTTTGAATTAGGAATATCAAATATAGCTTAGGGTGAATTTTTGGTAATTTTCTGAAAAACTTCAATTTTTGATGAATAGTGAAACCACTAAGTGGTAATCAAGCAAACTGATTTTTCAGTTAAATGAAAGTTTACAACTAATGTGTACTGAATTTTGAAAATCCGACATACATGGTTGTCATTAAGAAGTAAAATGTGGTTCAATGAGATTAAAATAATTTTTTGGTGAATAGTAACTTATTAAGTTCTTAATCGTGATTAGTGGTAATTAGGGTAGTTTAAGGTATAAATAATGCTTTAATAATAGGAAATGACCTAGACACATGTCCCAACATCATTGGTTGTGTCATGGCCGACCAAAACACGCCATGGCCTAACTAGGGGACCCCATGGATCCACTTTTGTTGGGGAATAACATAAATTACTTTTTATTTAATGTTAAAGTGAAAATGACACAAACATAATATGTTTTACGAAAACAATTTTTAAGTGGGGTTATACAAGTCCAAATTTTGATTATAAATAGTCATTGGAAAGCTAAAAAGATTTCCTATATCATAGTATTTTTTTTTGTAATTTTTTAACATTAAATAAATTAAATTATTAATGACATAATAATGATGCAGCGATGACATCATTATTTGACGATTTAAATAAAATGGAAAGATAATGAAAAATCTAAAACCTACACATGGCCAAAACCAATTGGATGAGTGGATTTCGAACCCTTATCACCTTATCCACGAATTATATCAATGTGGGACCTTTTGAAACCGAAACACATTTTCAAATAAAGTAATATTTCTTTACTTTCCAAAAGTACCCCTCCTCTCCTCTTATAAAAGGCCCCCACCTCTACCTCATTTCACACACTCTTCAAGCCATTGGTTCGGCCAAACCCTGCCCATTTGCCCTCTCCAAATCCCTCTCCGCATCCTAGAGGATTCCCTTTGGGCAGAATCCTTTCAAAGGAAGCCTTTAGGCTCAAATAAAAAAGGGTTACACTTTTTAAGGTAATTCATTCTCTCATGTTCATTTGTTTTATTTTGCTTCTCCAACCCCCTAAACTCTTTCTATTTACTTATTTTGTAACAACAACAGTATCTTAAATATACTAAGATGTTGTTATAAGATTTATTTGAGCTACACTCTCACACAACTACATCAAATGGTTAAAGAACATACGGTTTCCGTGGATGGCGAAATTCTGCCTCCCGAAATGATGATTGTTCAACACTCATTTAACACCTTCAAAGGTGGCCATTATGATGTCACTATTTTTATATATGATATATAATATGTTTATGTTTTCCTTAAGCTTCTGTTTTTTTTCATTTTGGGCATACCTTTATGGTTTCCATTATGGGTAAAACACGATATCTTCATTTTAGGAAGTGCGGACTACCGCCCCCTAAAAGTGATTTGATTCGTTAATACCATATGTGGGATGTGTAAAGGATAAAGTTAATTATATAATATATGTTATTATAATGGAATTATAATATACTCTTATATCATTATGATTCCATTCCAGAAAATATGAAATAGAAATGGAAGTAGCGTTCATGCGTACGTACGGCTTACCGTCTCCATGAACGGTGCATTTCATTTCTTACCTCTAAATGTGATGTAATATTATAAATGCATTTATGTACCGGATATATATGACATATATGATATCTAAATCATGAATACCATTCTGGATATAATGAACCTTTGACCAAATTAACAACATGTAAGTGTAAGAAGTCTATTTTTGACTTAAGAACCAAATACCGACAAAATAAACATTATTAACTTAAACTGATTACATGATGTTCATAACATGATATAAAAGGAATAATGAACTTGAAAAAGGACTCATAAAAAAGTAGAGATTAACTCATGTTTATTATTCAGGAGATTAAAGAACGGTCGGGTCAAGTCGGATACGAGGTATGGGACTTCGTCTCAATCTCCTTTCGTTGAGGCATATTTTATTTTATACACAACTTTCTTTTATATGGTGTATAAACCCCTTTGACTTTTACGTTTATTCAAAAGGAATCTTTTTTATACGAAGAGTTTACTAAACAACAAAAGGGAATGTTTTCTTCGTACGTATGCGGCGACAACGACTTCTCCGCCGTCGTGACCGTTATTTGAGTTTCGGCTTCCTCTACAAGCCATACCTTCTTTTTAAAAGAAAAATAAATACCATGTTTTACTTTTCTTTTATTTTAGTATTGAAAATTGTTTTCATAATGTTTTTATATCAATGTGTTGTATTGATATCTCGTTATTGAAATGTGGAAATTTTATATTTCCTTTATGCATGTTTTATGTGATATGATTATGTTATGGTTCTTGGACATTGTTATGAAGACGGGTGGTTCCGTGATAAACTAAGGGCGGGTGAGCCCGTTATAGCTCTCAAATGCATTGGGTAACGCGAAGGAGTGAAAAGTTAAGGTTTCTCCGAAGAGATTTTTAGGGAATATACTGTGATGGGTATTCCAAACATAACCAAGAGGGTTACTCCCTACGTAAAAATGTTATGAATGCCTCAAGTTACCTTTATGTCTTATGATTTCTATGATTTATTCTTGATTTGGTGAGGTATGTTAAAGTGATTATGTTTTATGGGTAAAGTATGATTTCACTCTTATGTATGCATGTACCCATGTTTCCTTTCCATGTTTTTTATAACCCATACTGAGTTTTTATGCTCATCCCAAGTTTTTGAAATGTTTTTTACAGGTCAAGGGAAAGGTACATGATAAGATGATAGAGTCAAGGATGTGTCAAGAAATAATCCATGTTTTATTTTAAATGTGTTTCCATTGATGGGAATGAAGAATACTATCTTTATGTGACCACTTTATTTATATATGGAATGTAATGCAAGTTTTATGATATAATTCATTAAAACTCTAAACCCGAAAAGATCCTCAATGTGTAATCTTTTAATAACTCAAGATTAAGTAAGGTTTAAGGCTGGGGCCTTATAGTTGGTATCAGAGGTCGGTTTAGATAACTTTAGGAGTTAGAATTCTATTAAAATGATTATCCAAAAATATTTTTTTCGAAATGATATACCATTTAAAGATTACCATGTTGCTTCATCTAAGACATGTTTGTTCAGAATGGTTTTCCACAGAGGAAACAAGGAAGCTGTGCTAGGAAGGCATACAGAAGGAAATAACCTTCCGAATCAGCATCCAGAAATGGTCGGAATTGGAACTGAACAGTTTGTTGCAGTAATGGCATAGTTGACTCAAGCGATAAATGGCGGTGGTATCCATGCACGAGATCAGCCAGACCAACCGCAGAGGAACATGTCAGTGGTGGAACATTTCATGAGGCAACATCCACCATCATTTAGAGGATCATCTGACCCTGTGCTAGCTGAAGGGTGGATTAAAGCACTGGAGAAGATTTTTGATGTCATGGGGTGTTCAGACAATCAAAAGGTTAGTCTTGCTATTTACCGTTTGGAGGGTGAAGCAGATCAGTGGTGGTCTATGGTTAAGAATATCAGGGACGCCGATGAGATTGATGCTCTTGACTGGGATGAATTCAAAGGTATGTTTCTTGAGAAGTATTTTCCTAAGGCTGTTCGACTTAGGATGGAAAAGCAATACTTGGAATTGAGGCAAGAGGAAGACTCAGTTGCTGCCTATGAGGAAAGGTTCACTCGATTGGCAAGGTATGCTCCAAATTTATCCGAGACCTTGATAGTAAAATCAATCGTTTTTACTCAGGATTAAAGCCAAAGTATTGAAGGGAATTAGCTTCTCGTGAGTTTAAATGTTATGAAAAGCTTGTTCGATGTGCTGAGAAGGTGGAAATGGAGTTTTCCGATGACCAAGTTTTCTATAACAACCAGCAGAAGAAGAGACCGAGGTGGCAGGAGAAAGGTAAGAATTCTTCAAAAAAGTCTGATGGTAAGAGAACTAAGTTTCCAGTTTGTGATAAATGTGGAAAAATGCATGCTGGGGAATGTCTTCTGAATTCTGGGAAGTGCTACCGATGTGGTAAGATGGGACATAAGGCTCGTGATTACACTGAAAAGGATCAAGGTGAAGGTAAGAACAAATTTGATTTACAGTTAGTGAAATGTTTTAAGTGCAATGAGATGGGTCACTATGCAAACGAGTGTCCGACAAGGAGCTTGAGTGATGGGAAGCAGCTAGACTACAAGCAGAAAGGGGTGGTCAAATCCTTTTCAACTACATCAGCAGATGTCGGGCCATCAAATGAAGTTGTATCAGCTCCAGGGGGCTCATTTTTTTTCAATGATTGACTTGAGATCGGGGTACCATCAGCTGAAGGTAAAGGAGGCAGATATTCTGAAGACCGCGTTCCGTACGAGATATGGCCATTATGAATTTGTAGTAATGCCTTTTGGGCTAACAAATTCACCTGCTGTATTCATGGACCTAATGAATAGAATTTTCCAAGAGTTCTTGGATAAGTTTGTGGTGGTTTTCATTGATGATATTTTGGTGTTTTCTTAAAGTAAAGAGGAGCATGAAAAACATTTAAGGGTTATCTTGCAAACCTTAAAAGAAAAGAAATTGTATGGGATATTCAGCAAGTGTGAGTTTTGGTTGCAACAAATTTCTTTCCTTGGTCACATAGTTTCTAAAGATGGAATAACTGTTGATCCTACAAAAACAAAAGTTGTGGAAGAATGGCCAAGACCCACAAATGTAACCGAGATTCGTAGCTTTCTTGGTTTGGCAGGCTATTACCGAAGGTTTGTTAGAAATTTTTCACGGTTATCTAGTCCAATGACTAAGCTAACTCGGAAGGGTGTTAAGTTTATCTGGACAAAAGAATGTGATGATTGTTTTCAGGAATTGAAAAGAAGATTGTGAATGCTCCAGTTTTGGCACTACCTTCCAGGAATGGTGAGTTTGTTATATACAGTGATGCTTCATTGAAACGACTTGGTTGCGTCCTAATGCAGAATGATCAGGTAATTGCTTATGCTTCACGACAGTTGAAAACTCATGAGGTAAATTACCCTACACATGATCTGGAATTAGCTGCTGTTGTTTTTGCTTTAAAAATTTGGAGGCATCATTTGTATGGAGTAAAGTGTGAAATATATACCGATCACAAAAGTTTAAAGTATATATTCACTCAGAAAGAGTTAAACATGAGACAAAGGATATGGCTGGAATTAATCAAGGATTATGATTGTACAATTCATTACCATCCAGGAAAAGCAAATAAAGTGGCTGATGCTTTGAGTCGAAAAAGTAATGCTTCATTAACAATGTTGCGGTTAGAACATGATCCCTTGGTTAACGATTTGATGAACTTTGGCATAGAGGTTGTTGGTGCAGGAAGTCCTTCTGTTTTGTTTCAGGTATCAGTGAGATCATCTCTATTAGATAGAATCAAGCAAGCACAGAAGCAAGATAGTGAGTTGCAGAAAAAGGTAGAGCTGGTTCAGAAAGGTAAGTTTCCTGAATTCAACATTGATAGTGATTGTGTTTTGAGATTTGGGAAGAGATTGTGTGTGCCTTGTGATTCACAGTTGAAGGGAGAGTTGTTATGTGAAGCTCATAGTTCTCCGTTTTCAGTTCATCCGGGCAGTACTAAGATGTATAGAGATCTGCGGGAGTATTACTGGTGGGATGGAATGAAAAGAGATATTGCTGATTTTACTGTGAAGTGTTTGACATGTCAACAGGTTAAAGCAGAGCGGCAGTTACCGAAAGGGATGCTTCAGCCTTTACCAGTGCCAGAGTGGAAATGGGAGAATATATCCATGGACTTTGTTGTTGGATTACCGAAGACATCTCGAGGTAATAATGCAATCTGGATTATTGTTGATCGCTTGACCAAATCTGCTCATTTCCTTGCTATACGAGATACTTTCTCTCTTGATCAACTTTCCCGTTTGTATCTTAAAGAGATAGTCAGGTTACATGGAGTTCCTCTCTCCATTGTATCGGATCGTGATCCCAGGTTTACTTCTAACTTTTGGAAAGGCCTTCAGAAGTCGTTGGGTACTGAATTAAATTTTAGTACAGCTTTTCATCCTCAATCAGATGGGCAGTCAGAACGAACAATTCAGACCTTGGAGGATATGCTACGAGCTTGTTCTATGGATTATCAGGGAAGTTGGGACCAACATCTTTATTTGGTTGAGTTTTCATATAATAACAGTTTTCATTCCAGTATACAGATGGCACCATTTCAGGCATTATATGGGAAGCGGTGTCGAACTCCAGCTTTCTGGGATGATGTGGGTGAAAGAAAGTTGATGGGACCAGAATTGGTAGAAGAGATGGCAGAAAAAGTTCAGTTGATTCAGAAACACATGAGAACAGCTCAGAGCAGGCAGAAGAGTTATGCGGATAACCGGAGGAAGGATCTATCTTTCGAGGTAGGTGATCATGTTTTTCTCAAGGTTTCTCCTTGGAAAAGTGTGATGAGATTTGGTAAGAAAGGAAAGTTGAGTCCAAGGTTCGTTGGACCATACGAAATTCTAGAGAGAGTTGGATCAGTTGCATACCGAGTGACTTTACCTCCGAGTTTATCTCAGGTACACAATGTTTTTCATGTTTCGATGTTGAGAAAATATATGCCAGATCCATCTCATGTTTTGAGTCCAGAGGTAGTTCAGCTGGAAGAGAACCTATCTTATGAGGAACAACCGTTCCAGATTCTTGACCACAGGGAGCAAGTGTTACGAAATAAGGTGATTAAGCAGGTAAAGGTTTTGTGGAAAAACCACATGATTGAAGAGGCAACATGGGAATCTGAAAATGCAATGAGGGATAAGTACCCCAATTTATTCGATAAGTAAATAAATTGCGGGGACGCAATTTTATAAAGGGGGGAAGGATGTAACATCCCAAGTAAGTAATGAATAATAGATATTTTTATCTATGTCTATTAATGATTAAGATAGTATTATAGAGGCTTAAAATGAAAGTAAATACAATCTTATGCATTGAATACACTAATATTCTTAAAAGATTGTTTTACTGCCTTTTGATGGCAAATGATTTTTGAATCTATATTTTGACAATTTTATAAACTATGTTTGTCAAAATAAACTTATTCTTTATGATTGGGACATCAAAATTTACCTTGTGTGAATTTTTGGTATTTTTATGACAATGTTCATTTTTTTAATGAATAGTGAAAAATACTGCATTTTACATCAAAACTGCTTTTAATCTAATTTATTTATATGATTAGATTATGTTTTGAATTGGTTTTGAAGTGAAATTAGAATATATTTTTACCATTTTATCCAATGGTGGTCATTGGAATCAATTTCACTTTGGAATTAGACTTAAACTGGTGTCAATCTTTTGATACTTATTGTTTTGTAAAATCACGCTATTTGCTCTGGCAGCGGGAATTAATTATTAAATTAATTAATGTGACTTATATGATTTGAATTTTGTAAAATAGACTTCATTTTTGAATTCGGAATATCAAATATAGCTTACGGTGAATTTTTGGTAATTTTCTGAAAAACTTCAATTTTTGATGAATAGTGAAACCACTAAGTGGTAATCAAGCAAACTGATTTTTCAATTAAATGAAAGTTTACAACTAATGTGTACTGAATTTTGAAAATCCGACATACATGGTTGTCATTAAGAAGTAAAATGTGGTTCAATGAGATTAAAATAATTTTTTGGTGAATAGTAACTTATTAAGTTCTTAATCGCGATTAGTGGTAATTAGGGTAGTTTAAGGTATAAATAATGCTTTAATAATAGGAAATGACCTAGACACATGTCCCAACCTCATTGGTTGTGTCATGGCCGACCAAGACAAGCCATGGCCTAACTTGGGGACCCCATGGATCCACTTTTGTTGGGGAATAACATAAATTACTTTTTATTTAATGTTAAAGTGAAAATGACACAAACATAATATGTTTTACGAAAACAGTTTTTAAGTGGGGTTATACAAGTCCAAATTTTGATTATAAATAGTCATTAGAAAGCTAAAACGATTTCCTATATCATAGTATTTTGTTTATAATTTTTAGACATTAAATAAATTAAATTATTTATGACATAATAATGATGCAGCGATGACATCATTATTTGACGATTCAAATAAAATGGAAAGATAGTGAAACATATAAAACCTACACATGGCCAAAACCAATTGGATGAGTGGATTTCGAACCATTATCACCTTATACACGAATTATATCAATTTGGGACCTTTTGAAACCGAAACACATTTTCAAATAAAGTAATATTTCTTTACTTTCCAAAAGTGCCCCTCCTCTCCTCTTATAAAAGGCCCCCACCTCTACCTCATTTCACACACTCTTCAAGCCTTTGTCTCGGCCAACCCCTGACCATTTGCTCTCTCCACATCCCTCTCCTCATCCTAGAGGATTCCCTTTGGGCAGAATCCTTTCAATGGAAGCCTTTAGGCTCAAATCAAAAGGAGTTACACTTTTTAAGGTAATTCATTCTCTCATGTTCATTTGTTTTATTTTGCTTCTCCAACCCCCTAAACTCTTTCTATTTACTTCTTTTGTAACAACACCAGTATCTTAAATATACTAGGATGTTGTTATAAGATTTATTTGAGCTACACGCTCACACAACTACATCAAATGGTTAAAGAACATACGGTTTCCGTGGATGGCGAAATTCTGCCTCCCGAAACGATGATTGTTCAACACTCATTTAACACCTTCAAAGGTGGCCATTATGATGTCACTATTTTTATATATGATATATAATATGTTTATGTTTTCCTTAAGCTTCTGTTTTTTTTCATTTTGGGCATACCTTTATGGTTTCCATTATGGGTAAAACACGATATCTTCATTTTAGGAAGTGCGGACTACCGCCCCCTAAAAGTGATTTGATTCGTTAATACAATATGTGGGATGTGTAAAGGATAAAGTTAATTATATTATATATGTTATTATAATGGAATTATAATATACTCTTATATCATTTAGATTCCATTCCAGAAAATATGAAATAGAAATGGAAGTAGCGTTCATGCGTACGTACGGCTTACCGTCTCCATGAACGGTGCATTTCATTTCTTACCTCTAAATGTGATGTAATATTATAAATGAATGTATGTACTCGATATATATGACATATATGATATCTAAATCATGAATACCATTCTGGATATAATGAACCTTTGACCAAATTAACAACATGTAAGTGTAAGAAGTCTATTTTTGACTTAAGAACCAAATACCGACAAAATAATCATTATTAACTTAAACTGATTACATGATGTTCATAACATGATATAAAAGGAATAATGAACTTGAAAAAGGACTCATAAGAAAGTAGAGATTAACTCAAGTTTATTATTCAGGAGATTA
Organism: Viscum album; assembly: GCA_963277665.1. Lineage (NCBI taxonomy): Eukaryota > Viridiplantae > Streptophyta > Magnoliopsida > Santalales > Viscaceae > Viscum > Viscum album. Next base: position 154,218,701 of record OY728158.1, on the reverse strand, counting down.
AAGAACGGTCGGGTCAAGTCGGATACGAGGTATGGGACTTCGTCTCAATCTTCTTTCGTTGAGGCATATTTTATTTTATACACAACTTTCTTTTATACGGTGTATAAACCCCTTTGACTTTTAAGTTTATTCAAAAGGAATCTTTTTTATACGAAGCGTTTACTAAACGACAAAAGGGAATGTTTTTGTCGTACGTATGCGGCGACAACGACTTCTCCGCCGTCGTGACCGTTATTTGAGTTTCGGCTTCCTCTACAAGCCATACCTTCTTTTTAAAAGAAAAATAAATACCATGTTTTACTTTTCTTTTATTTTAGTATTGAAAATGGTTTTCATAATGTTTTTATATCAATGTGTTGTATTGATATCTCGTGATTGAAATGTGGAAATTTTATGTTTCCTTTTTGCATGTTTTATGTGATATGATTATGTTATGGTTCTTGGGCATTATTATGAAGACGGGTGGTTCCGTGATAAACTAAGGGCGGGTGAGCCCGTTATAGCTCTCCAATGCATTGGGTAACGCGAAGGAGTGAAACGTTAAGGTTTCTCCGAAGAGATTTTTAGGGAATATACTGTGATGGGTATTCCAAACGTAACCAAGAGGGTTAATCCCTACGTAAGAATGTTATGAATGCCTCAAGTTACCTTTATGTCTTATGATTTCTATGATTTATTCATGATTTGATGAGGTATGTTAAAGTGATTATGTTTTATGGGTAAAGTATGATTTCACTCTTATGTATGTATGTACCCATGTTTCCTTTCCATGTTTTTTATAACCCGTACTGAGTTTTTATGCTCATCCCAAGTTTTTGAAATGTTTTTCACAGGCCAAGGGAAAGGTACATGATAAGATGATAGAGTCAAGGATGTGTCAAGAAATAATCCATGTTTTATTTTAAATGTGTTTCCATTGATGGGAATGAAGAATACTATCTTTATGTAACCACTTTATTTATATATGGAATGTAATGCAAGTTTTATGATCTAATTCTCTAAAACTCTAAACCCGAAAAGATCCTCAATGTGTAATCTTGTAATAACTCATGATTAAGTAAGGTTTAAGGCTGGGGCCTTATAAAACTACCCTAATTACCACTAATCGCGATTAAAAACTTAATAAGTTACTATTCACCAAAAAATTATTTTAATCCCATTGAACCGCATTTTACTTCTTAATGACAACCATGTATGTCGGATTTTCAAAATTCAATACACATTAGTGGTAAACTTTCATTTAACTAAAAAATCAGTTTGCTTGATTACCACTTAGTGGTTTCACTATTCATCAAAAATTGAAGTTTTTCAGAAAATTACCAAAAATTCACCCTAAGCTATATTTGATATTCCGAATTCAAAAATGAAGTCTATTTTACAAAATTCAAATCATATAAGTCACATTAATTAATTTAATAATTAATTCCCGCTGCCAGAGCAAATGGCGTGTTTTTATGAAACAATAAGTATCAAAAGATTGACACCAGTTTAAGTCTAATTTCAAAGTGAAATTTATTCCAATGACCACCATTGGATTAAATGGTAAAAATATATTCTAATTTCACTTCAAAACCAATTCAAAACATAATCTAATCATATAAATAAATTAGATTAAAAAGTAGTTTTCATGTAAAATGCAGTATTTTTCACTATTCATTAAAAAATGAACATTGTCAGAAAAATACCAAAAATTCACACAAAGTAAATTTTGATTTCCCAATCATGAAGGATAAGTTTATTTTAACAAACATAGTTTATAAAATTGTCAAAACATAGATTCAAAAATGTTTTTCCATCAAAGGCAGTAAAACAATCTTTTAAAAATATTAGTGTATTCCATGCATAAGATTGTATTTATTTTCATTTTAAGCCTCTAAAACACTATCTTAATCATTAATAGACATAGATAAAAATATCTATTATTCATTACTTATTTGGGATGTTAGAATTATATTTAAAGAATGATATTTCATGAGTCATATATTCTTGGAGTTTCATGTCTTATAAACTATAAAACATCATGATATTAATTTTTAAATTATATGGTGTTACATTCTCTCCACCTAACTTAAATTACATCTTTTTTAATTAGAACATGCTCTTGAAATTCATGTGTTAGATATTTGAAAATTCAATTGTGAAAATATCATTTTATATCAGTGGTGGATAAAAATTTCTCTTCAAAATAGATAAATAGAATTAAAAATTTCAACTATAATATAACAGAACTCATTTACAATTATGGAATCATTAGTGGGATGTTAAAACCTATATTTAATTGAGGAAACTAATTCCCAATGGAAATTATTTAGTGATAGAAAAAATGTTCATGAGATATTTAACAACCACAAGGACATAAATATATGAATAATGATGAGATCATCAATTAATAAGAAATAATGGTATAAGGATAAAATTTATATTTTAGGACCCTTTCCTTAAATTTAAAGAATTATATCATTGTAAAGACTAAGGACGTAAGGATATATAATTACCTGATATATTATATTTTATAAGTGTAATTTAATCATTCGGTTATGAATCGATCAATTTCAAAATCAACTATTACTCAATTGAATAAATATTTAATGTTAATTTTTTTTTCATGATTCAGTAAAATAAATATTTAATGAATCTTAATTTCTCTATTTTTTCCTTCTATTTCCTTGTGATATTAGATTGAGCGTACAAAACTAATGGTCATCCAATTAATTCTTCAACATAATCTTATTCTTTATACCCATACTCTTGTTCTAGAGGATAAAACCTATTTCTGAGAACAACACCGTCTTGGTGGTGAGTATTTACCCATCTATGAGAGTTTTATGAATTTATCTTATCATACCTCTACCTAAAATGCACTACATTATGACCAAAGTTCGAATAGTTATAACATTATACATAGAATCCATTTCTCATTTAAGATTTTAGATATGAAATAGGCCATCATTCCTGAATTTCCAAATCTTCCCATTTCAAATAAATCCTTTCCTCTATTCAATATGGCATGTTATAGCCCAAATTTTCATAGAAATGAAATTTAATGAGAGGAAATGTCTTCTCACTTATATATCTACTCATGCCTTCTTTCTTAAGAAAATAGTTGGACTTCTTATCATTTTTGAATGTTTAAGGATAATCCCCATTTCTTCATTTAGTATGATTTGAAGTTTTCCTTTTCAGTACATCAGGAAACGATTCAATGTGTCTAACTTTCACCTTGCCTTTCTTTAAGCTGACATTATTTTTAGCAGTTATTCACTCAGCTTCACAAATGATTCCACATTTTCAGTAGAAGCACACCTTTGATAACTCATGAAAATTTCATTCCCATATTTCCTTCAATTTTACCTTTCCAACATATTAACATCTTATAATTTTCAAAATTGTATTTTCTATATTCCATATTGTTAGTTTCATTCACTCTTGAGTTTTCTCCTAAAACTAATAACTTCTTATTCAAGTCCATATATGGTCTTGTACATCTAATCTAGTTTGGATGTAAGGTCATTGATGACCTTTTATTGTTATTATATTTTGATCTTTAGTTATTCAACATCATCTGCCATTTCGAGAATTGTTGACTACACATTCACCAGTACAAAATTTCATTAAATTTCCACTTCAAGATGATAAATATATTCTTATTATTCTTCGACCATTTCTATCTACATGTGGAAACTCTTACACATTTTATCATGCAAGAAACAATAATCCTTAATTTACAACATGGGATCATCAATATTTTTCAACTATTTATCTCTAGCTTTATATATCAACGGTTTTTCTTATCAATGATATCCATTATGGAAGAATGGTTTACATTTTTATATTCTGGTTCTTCTTTATCGCAAAATTCATTATCATCATCTTCCTATTCATAATAAAAACACTTATTCTGTATATTATTTAAAGATTTTAGGTATCCCATTTAAAAAAAACTCTTTTGAGGTTTCTCGATGTTTTCAACCTCACTCACTTAATCTTGAACATTCTTGTGTACTAAGAGGAAATGTACCAAACTCTACCACAATTAAAGGGTGGTAGAGGTTACATAATGTCAATTTTCCCTTTACCATTTTTTAAAAAATTTGACTGAGAGAAATACTTTCTTTTTATTCATCATCAGAACCACTACTATCTTCATAAATTATGTGTTATTCCATGGATTGGAATGCCATTTACTTTCTCACGCGATTCCTAACATCTTCATGTTTGACTCTCATTTCAAATGCCAATAGTCTGCTTAACAGATCACTGAGAGAATGTTATGGAAGATCTCATTCCACAAGGGCTAACACCTTTGAATTGTAATTGTGTGGACGTGTTCCCATTATTTTCCTTACAATAACAATGTATTTGATTTATTTTCCTAGACCTCCAATCGCTACTACCACTTCTGTAATTCAATTGAATAAGGAATCATTATTCTCATTAGGATGCATATTCATATCATTAAACATATTATATTGGAATTGAAGTTTTTAAACCTTAAAATTTCCCTCTCCTTCATAAATATTTTCAATTATATCTCACATAGACATTACTAATATGAAACTCATCACGTTTATATAGTTCAATTTAGAAAGATCCATAGGGAGAGCAATCTGAGCTTTAGCATCTTCATTAATAACATTCCTATAACTATTAGTCATAGAAAGACATATTTGATTAGTAATTTTTATTCCTTGTACCATAGAAAATAGTACATCATTCCAAGAGATCATACATGAGATCTCGTTCTGTTCATCCAAATAAGAAAATTACATCCATCAAAGACAGGGATTCCCCTGGCATTTAGCTACATTCTCCACAATTACAAAGGACATATAAAACAATAGTATCCTCCCTATGATACCACGTGTAGGACCCCAGAACACCCTCAGAGGGGGGGGGGGGGTGAATTACAGTGTAAAAATTTTATTTTATGTTGATGGATCTTGTTACAACATTAGTAGGGACTTGTTAAACCTATATGATGGATAAAAACAGAAATCAAACAATCACATGAAAAGAGAATACCAAACACATTTAATTTGTTTAACCATAATGTCTATGTCCAAGGAGCATACAATAAAAATGTATTGGTAATATAAAATTACACTAATACTCACTAGATATGGATTAAAATTGTTCAGGCACAGTCACTCTATCCCAATAAAACTACCTTTACAATGGTTTAGTGATATCTTTCTACATCTATAAGATCACTTTTGTTGACTTCTTCAAGCTTACTACCATTGGTGAAGCCTCACATGTCTTATGGACTAGATGTTTACATAAGAGATTTGGAATTAAATTTTTGGTATTTTACATAGCACGAGACACTGATTTCACATTATAACCGAGTTGATGCTCATTGAAATCCCTATTCACTGAAACCAAATGTTCAAAATTTTCCATTTTTATGCTTCAATGTGAAACACACTCTTTCGTAAATCACTCATGCCTTCACAGAATAGACAACATCTACGTAGAAACCCTACATTCGGGAAACTATGTGTCTTCAACAATCATCCTAGCCATCTGGGAACTATCTTTGAAAAAATACATAGTAAATGAGGAACTCTTCATCAGTATGAATTACACTTTTTTAGAATCACTGGCATAAGTTAATATTGAATGTCTTTTTGTGATGAACCAGATCGCTTAGAATTCCATTTTCATTATTCCCTTTTCATACCTAAATCATCTCAAAATTTTACCAGAAAAAGCATATCAAAATGGGGAGGGGTAGCCTCATATTTATAGGCTTGGCCTTTTACAAAGCTCCACCGACTCTTTGCATATTTTCTTATTCATCAAACATGTCTTCGAAAAAAACCTATCATTTAAAGGAACCATGGATGTCATCTATTCAAAGAGATCATCAACATCACAGAGACTTCCATGAATTCCCCTTTGGTCACCCATCAATTTCTCAAAGAATGTTGTCAACGACTACAATGCTTTGAAAATCATAATCGCGGAGAACTCTACATGAGATCACGAAGCCCATCGAAATGGTAAAGCACACCATAAGAACATGTTGTTTATATGGGAAACAAAATTCTCAAATCACTTATTTTCAAAAATCATTCATTTTTTATATTTAAATAATTCCTCCAAGAAAATCCACTTTACACGTTGATATCATTCCATGAAATCTATTTGTTCTTCCACATTAGTATTGACTACAGACACAAACCATACACTAATTCATGTAAGGAACAACCCTGGTTCCAACAGATTCATGGTCTAATATTTTTCAATTAAAAATATGTCATTAGGTTATTCCTCATATCTATAAGGATTGTTGGTTTATTCCTACCATGAAAACAGATGGTTGTTCGTGACTACATAAAAATTTAATGGTTATACCAAGTGGTGTGAAAAATGTATGTTCTTGTTTTTTTAATCTGGCTATCACTCCCATCCAAAAGTGAGTATTTAGTTCTTATTAATCTTATTGAGAAATGGAGGATATTTATGAGATAAATACAATCATGGTCATCTGAACATGTATAAATATTTCATGTGTTATATATTATATTTCTTTTATAACTTTTAACACCATTATGTCATTTTATTTAATAATAATTTGTAATTATATGTGAGAAAGTAATATCCCCCCCCTGTCACTGCATCCATTACAGGGGACCTAACATTGTAATAAGAGTATTGTTCATTTTTATTTTCCACTAGTAATTGTTTCTTTATCTAGTTCTGATCTAACTGCTATCCTAGATTTATATTTATATGGAAAAAATATCCACTACATTTTTATGCCTAATCTGGATTTTGATATGTTAAATATTTTCAGATGGATTGAGTTTAATAAAAGTGACTATGTATACCAAAAATAATTAATAGATGTATTTTACAAAAATATTGGTCATTATTAGTAGTATATAAATAGAAAACTATATTAATTTTCGGAAGGTTTTTTAGAATCTCACATTGGTAATGATTCTAGAAAATGTGTTTTAATTTATAATGTTATGGATTAGTTATATAGTTCATTTAGTAGATTTATGTATAGATATATTTAAACCTATAAAACAATTCCTTACATTTGATGGAATGTAAAATTCAATCCTCAATGAACTGGAAAGTAGTATATAACCAAGTTCAGTATACCCGTAGTTGAGTTTCAATAATTCTTGATGGCTAATTAGTAATGAATAAATGATATGTACAATAGAATCAGCAGATTTGTATACAATGTGGTTTCTCTTAGACAGGCTATGAAGGAATGAATTTATTATTGAAAGAATACATAGACCACTACACAAAATATGGAATTCAAGTAAATTTTATGTTGAACAATGTATGTATTTCACTATATATTCTATTGATGATCTAATATTATTACTTCATAAATATGATCAACAAATGAAGAATGAACACATAAATGGACATGATTAATGTAAAGGAATATAATTTTTATCAAATATAAATGTTATTTATCATTTTTCTAATTCTAATTTATACAAATGTGGGACGTCATAAATTTAAAATTTTACCAATGCTGTGAACATGTACATTTGTGTAAGAGTGTTTTTAAGAATCTTCCCAGAAATGATTAGTAAAAGAATGAATGAAAGGGTAGTAAATAGGTAAGAACGGTAAATATGATGCTTCATAATTAATATGTTATGATTGTAGGAAAGTGGGAAATATTATAACTGACTTCCCTAAACTAAAAAAATATAGAATTTCTAAGAAATCCAAGATGGGACAAAGAACATCTAACTACAATGGTTGATGTAGTACAGAATTGTTAGGCTCAAGTGTTGTTTATTCTGAATGTGAAAAAAATATGAAAATAATCATTTGATGAATTCTACTATAAAAGAATAAATAATTGACTGTATATATTATTTTGGATATGGATCTTATACTGAAAAGGAATTTATTGAATTGACATCTCAAAATGAAAAATTACATATTGACATATTTTGAATGGATGAACTTTATAGGGAACTATAAAAGGAAAATAAGATTATTATAGAGGAAAATGAAAAATTTAATGATTCTCCTTTATTATATATAAAGAGAAAAATGTTTCATATAATAATTGTTAAAATCTAAACATTAAATAATCAGAATGATTTTTTTTTCAAAAATTGGTGAATTATAAAATAGATAATTTCATCAGTTTGATATTTTTCAAATACAATTTAAAAAGAATGCAGTCATCATAAACATCAAAATAATTAACAAGAAAAATTATATATTATTATGAAAAGAAAAATAGTAGGATGAACTTTATGCTATTAAGAAAGACAATTAGTACCATAAAAAGGAATTTTCTAGATTCAATGGAACAATGTATGTATATGTTCACGGTTAACATTAATTTGACAAAATAATGTCAATGAAAAAACCTAAATATAATAAAATGATTTGTGGTTATGATAATAAGAATCCAAAGATGATTAATTTTTTTGTTTTGGAATAAATTAATATATTCAAAATTTTACCTTCTTTAGTTGTAACATGAAATTGAATTTTCTAATAGAATGTTATTTAATGAATACTCAGTATTTAGGTCACACAAATACATTAATTTCTCAAATAAAATTTGGATTTCCATGTAATAAATACATCCCTAATGAATGGGTACATAATTATTTTTATACTAATCCAGTTGGACCGAAATTATATTGCATACGAATAAAACTATCATCTTTTTTTAGAAATCCAACTTGATGTGTTTAAAAGCCATATGGTATATGGGAAATGTTTTCTCAAGGAACATAACGGTTAAATTTAAAACGTATTATCATTAAACTCTTATGATGGGGGTAGAAACACATTAGTTGAAAACTATAATGGTATGGTTTATGGTTTTTAATAAGTAGGTATTTTAAATTGTTTTATTTTTTACGAATTATTATTTGTAAATTTTTTAAAAAATTAGTAATTTTTAATATAAAAAATTTTTTATGATGGAATTTTTGTAAATAATAAATATAGAATATTTAATTTTTACAAATATAATAATGTTTTATTTTATGCTAATATAAAATAAAACATATATTGAAAGGATTTTTTATAAATGATAAAAGAATATAAAATGCCTAAATTAAGTAGATATGGATCAAATTCTTGGGCACAATAGAATGAGACATGTGTATCTTTGATAGTTGTAAAAGCTGACCAAACATGAATAAGATCTAGAACATCCAAAATTTTGTACAATTATGTATTATTATTTTGACTCTTGTCAAATAGGTAAGCATCAAAAAGAATATTTTAGATATGTTAATATGGTTAATAATAAAATATACACAAAACGTCTTCACCTTGATCATTTTGGACCCCTGAGAAATAATTTTTTATATTTTAAATACATATTCTTATTATTTTGTTATGATTACAAAATATTTACATAAACTATTTTATATACTCATAAAAGTAAATCCTTAAACAAATTTGTTACTTCGTATAAGAAAATTCCAATTCAAAACAGTATGTTATTTAATTATATAGAATCTATAAGGACACGGCCTTAAACATTACATAATATTGAATTAAACTAACAATTCACATTGAGGATCTTTTATGGTTTAGAGTTTTAGGGAATTAGAACATAACTATTACATCTCAAAATATTAAAAAGTAGGCACTTCTACCCAAAATCCACTTTTTCCATCAAATAAACACTCTTGAAAAAAAAGTCATGTATAATTCCATGTTAAAGAGAGCATGGCTTTTCCTTGATCCCATCCTTGATCCTATTCATCTTTAAGCCCTGTGTAAAACATTTCAAAACATGGGATAAGCATAAAAGGCTCAGAAAGTGTTATAAAATAGTGAATGAAAACATTTGTTCATAAATACATACAAAACATAACTCTTTTACTTACCTCATGAAATCATAAGATTTACGAAAGACACATATAAATCATAAATCATAAAGGTAACTTGCGGCACCCATACCATACATACATTGTAGCTATCACAGCTACATAAGGAGTTACATTGGAATACCCATCACAGTATATTCCCTAAATCTCTTAGGAGAAACATTCACGTTTAACTTCTTCACATTACCCAATGCATTGGAGAGCTATCTCGGGCACACCTGCCATAGGTTTATCCTGAAACCACCCGTATACGTAAATAATGCCCAAGAACCATAACATGATCTTATCACATAATGTAAGCAAAAATGAAAGATAAAATTACCACATTTCAATAATAAAATATAATTTCATGATATTGAAATAATAAATAAATTAATAAAATCATTTTAAATACCAAAATATGTAAAAATAGTATTTGGTATTTATTTTTCTTTTTCAAAACATTCCGGCTTGTTAAGGAAGCCAAAGATCAAATAATACTCGCGGTGGCGGAAAGGTTGTTGTCATAGCTTATGTTAAAGAAACATTCCATTTTTTCGTATAGTAAAACTCTTAGTATAGAAAAGAATCCTTTGGAATAGAAGTAAAAATCAAAGGGTTTTATACATCTTATAAAAGAAAGTCATGTATAAAACAAAAAATGCCTCAATGAAAGGAGATTGAGACGAAGTCCCTTACCTCGTGTCCGACTTGACCCGTTCATTATTTAATCACCTGAATAAAAAATAAAGTTAATTTATTCTTGATTAAGAAAATTTTTCAAGTTTATTATTCCTTTTATTTCACTTATTACCATGTTATAATCATTATGTAATCATTTAAGTTAATAACGTTCATTTTGTCAATATTTGGCACTTGAGTCAAAAATGGACTTCTTATAATTACATGTCATTCACGTGGTAAAAGTTTCATTATATACATAATGATATTCATGATTTGGGTGTCATATATATCATATATATTTATCATGTACATGTATTTATAATAGTACGTAACATTTGGAGGTACGAAATTAAATGCACCGTTCATGAGGATGGTAAGCCGTACGTACGCTTGAACGCTACTTTCATTTCTATTTATTATTTTAATGGAATTAAAACATAATGATACATAGATATATTATAATTCTAATATAATATCAAATATAATATCATTAACGCTATCCTTTATACATCCCACATAGGGCATTAGCGAGTCATATCACTTTGAGTGGGTGGTAGTCTGCACTTCCTCAAATGAGATTATCATATTTACCCACCATGGAAACCATAATGGTTTAAGATAATTGGGAGGTAAAGAATCATAAAGAAATCATAAACATAATATATATCATATATAAATACAGTTCCATCATAATGTCCACCATTGGAGGCGGTAAAATGTAATTGAACAATCATCGTTTCTTGAGGCTTTAGTTTTCCATCCACAGAAACATTATGTTCTTCATCCATTATATGGAGCTGTGTGTAAGTGTAGTTCGAATAATTATCATAAAAACATCCTAGTATATTGAGGATACTATTTTTGTTACAAAATAAAGGAAATAAAAAGAGTATAGGGGCTAGAGAAGCAAAATAAAATAAAACAATTTAAGAGAAATTGTTACCTTTAATTTGGGTAACTCACATTGATTTGAACCAAAGGACTTATTCAAGTGCCTTCATCCTATGTTAAGGTTTCTAAAAGGAGGATAGGGATATAGGGAGCTAAATTGGGCAAAGTTTGGATGATCCAAATGGCTTGAAAGGTGTGATGAATTGCATAGAAGTGGTCTCTTTTTATAAGGGAGAGGAGGGGCTCTTTAGGAAAGAGTGAAAATTTTATTTTATAATATAATTATATTCAGTTTCTAATAGTCGAAAAATAATTATGGTCAAAATAAAATGACCTATAATATAAATAAAAAAATCCAATCAGAATTGGACATGTTTTGGATAATAATTTAGTCATTATAATCATATTTAATTAAATCATTTATTAATGAGGTAAATACTGCATCATGATTGTGTCATAAATAATTTAATATATTTGATGTATAAAAATTATAGATAAACTACCATGATGTAAGAAATATTTTTATATTTTCAATTAATATTTATAGTCTAAAATAGAACTTGTATAACTCCATGTAAAAATTAATTTACTAAATGATATTTGTTTATTTCATTTTGGCCTTTACTTTAAGTTAATTAAAATAAAGTGTCATAATCACTTTTAAGTGGCCCCATGGGGTCCCGGAATAGACCCAAGGATGCCCTTGGTCGGATATGAATCAACCAATAAGATTAGGACACGTGTTAGGGTAAATAAATATTATTTTTTAACCCTTATTTACTTCATTTATCTTTTATCCATGGTAAATAAAATATTTACTGAGGTAAATATTTAAAATGCCTAAAAATAAAAGTTACATATTTACACAATTTGAACCTCCTGATTCCAAAAATGGAATAAATTTCTCCAAATTCAAAACACATAACTGGCAGAAATTAATTTAAAATTAATTCCCGTTGTCAAAATAAAAGGCGTGTTTTTAAGAAATATTAACTATCAAAAGATTGACAGTTGATTATATACTATTTAAATGTGAAATTGCTTCTAATGACCAAAGTTAGATTAAATGGTAAAAATATAATCTATTTACACTTTAAACCCAATAAAATGGATAATATAACCATATAATGAAATTTGATTAAAACATAGTTTTGAATTAAAATACAATATTTTCACAATTACTAAAAAAATGAATTTTATCAGAAAATTACCAAAAAATTACCCAAAGTAAATTATGATGTCCTCATTATAAAGAAGGATTTTATTTGGTCATATAGAATGTATTAAAGTGAACAAAACTAGACTTAAAAATTGTTCTCCATTAAAAGGGGTTAAATCGGCCTTTTAATGTAAATTATGCTTAAAATTAGATTCATTCATATATAAAGACACTAACCATTAATGGATAAATATAAATACATGTATAATAATATTATAGTTAGTTTTGGTCATTCCCGTCAATACAACGGTAGTGAGATAACTACCATTTAAAATAATAATTTTATATTATTAGTGTGCAACGTAAGATTCCAAAGAAACCAATTGTTGCGTATCAGGTATGCTATCAAACATAGAAAGCCCTTTAAGATAAGATTAACATTTAATTCAAAAATATTAATAATTATGAAAATCTATTATTCTTCATTTACTTGGGATGTTACATCCTTCCCCCCTTTTGGAAATTGCGTCCTCCCAATTTTTATCCACTTATCAAAATAAGTGGGGGTATTTATCTCTCATATAATTTTCAGATTCCCACTTTGCCTCTTGAACCATATGGTTTTTTCCCAAAACCTATACCTGGTGAATTACCTTATTCTGCTACACCTTCACTCTATGGTCTTGAATCTGGACTGGTTGTTCTTCATAAGAGAGATTCTCTTCCAACTAAACTACCTCTGGGCTCAAAACATGAGATGGATCTGGCATATATTTTCTCAACATCGAAACATGAAAAACATTATGTACCTGGGATAAAATTAGAGGTCAAGTGACTCTGTACGTAACTGATCCAACATTCTCCAGAATTTCATAAGGACCAATGAACCTCAGACTCAAGTTTCCCTTCCTCCCAAAACGCATCACACTTTTCCAAGGAGAAACTTTGAGAAAGTCATGATCAACTACCTCAAAATAAAGATCCTTCCTTCGGTTATCTGCATAATTTTCTATCTACTTTGAGTTGTTCTCATGTGCTTCTGAATCAACTGAACTTTCTCTGCCATCTCTTCTACCAATTCTAGTCCCATTAGCTTTCTTTCACCTACTTCATCCCAAAAAGCCTGAGTTTGACAAAGCTTTCCATACAATGCCTCAAATGGAGCCATCTTTATACTAGAATGAAAACTGATATTATAAGAAAATTCAACCAAATAAAGATGTTGGTCCCAACTTCCCTGGTAGTCCATCGAGCAAGCACGTAAAATGTCATGACCCCCTCCCAACAAAGTGTACCCCTCCTAGGCCAGTAATGTGAGAAGAGAGATAATGACCCCCGAGTCCCGCCTCCAATAGGCCCCGGGTTGGCGACTAGCACCGAGGGTATAATAAACATACAAATGGGAGGCATTACCCTCTAAGAGAACACATGAAGAAGAGAGATATAGAATAGAGTCCAATCAACCCCAACTCAGAACTGAAAAATTGAAGAAATCCTTGTACATATATGAAATTTCATGCAAAAGTACTACAACTGAAATGGGAAACTAAAAGTACCCAAAGGAAAGTAAAACGGCAGCGACCACAAGCCCGAACAGCTCTTTCTCTAACCACAAGCTCGTAGTAACCAGCTTGATCCCCAACCTACTCTAAGTTACCTGAAAACAGTTTATATATACATAGGGTGAGTATAACAGAATACTATGTAGGATCCTCCCCAAGCCTCTCGTGCAAAATTAAAGAAAGCACGCTAAAGCCCAGTGAAAAACAAGTGAAACTGACTCGTCACCTAAACAGGTATACTAAGTTCCCAACCTCACCATGGCTACTCTCACCAAGTAACGCATACATGAATATAGCATATAGTAAATAATATCAAGGGTACCCTGCTACTACTTCCCCAATAGTTTTCCACTTTTCCCCAATAACATACATCCTGTGAATCTCTCTCCAAAGGCTTTCCCGCAGACACCTGGGCTAAGCTCCACAATCTGCACCTCGTGCACCACAAAGGCTTTCCCGCAGACACCGGGGCGAAGCACCCCACCATCCTCACAACCAAAAGTAACCAGTTTTGTTCTGGGAGCCATCACAGCCCGCATAACGTGTATCATACATAGGTTATTATACCTCAAGCCATTATATCCCATATACCGAGTAGGGATCCTCAAGCCATCACAGCCTATACATGTTACACCTATAGTAGTACATAAGATACTATATCTAGAATATATGTGTGTGAAATAATTACAAGCCATTACAGCCCTCTACACACTTATATGGGGAAACTAACTTTTGTGCATGTTGGCACATGTATCTACCAAGAGATGAGAGCGAGGCCAAAGGGGGTAGTCAGCCATTTGACCTCCCATCAGAATGTTGGAAAAAAAACCCCAGGGTTTAGAATCCCCAGGGTTTCAGTTTCCCTTACCGACAGGGTGGATTAGCATATAGAAACACAAAAAGTACAGTATATATATATAACTCACATCCACACTATGGGCATTACCTAGTCTTAGATACAACTGCAACTAACATCTATCGGACTCCCGGATGATAATTCTAAGACTAGGTATTCTATAAGCACCAAAACATTTGAAAAGATTTATTAGATTACCCCATTCTCATTTTATCAGCTCCACTGTACATTAATTAATTATTTAATCATTAATTAACCATGAACAATTCCACATTAAACTGAAATGGAATCACATTCAAAATCAACGGCTCTCTTTAAGATTCACATCACCTTTAAATTTGAGTATCTCCATCCCTGTGTATTTTCACCATTTAATCAATCATTCATTACAGAATTACTTTTCCATATTCCCAGGCATTCCAGAAAAGCATCTTATGCTTCTAAACACAAAGGAGGCTCAACACGGTGAGTAGATATACTACCCATCGAGTCTTTTCTGCCTATAGAAAGAGCATAGACCCATTCTCCCCCGAGAGGATAAACATGGAAATCACGTGGCATATCCCGCGCGTCATCGACTCCTTCAGAAGAAGGGTAGAAAGACCAGCTGCCTTGAGCAGTGGGGAAAATCAAAGCAGATAATGACTATGGAGTTAGGCGGGTCATGAAAGAATGGTATCAGAGGGATGGTTGAGAGATAGGATGGAGTTTGGAGTTCGGCACAGTGAGGATTGCATGTGATGGTAAGGCAACAGTGATAGGTGACCTTGGCGCGTGAATTAGGCCAGCGAAGACCGACTAGGACATGAGATAATAGGGCCCCCCGTGATCCGATGCAAGGACTCAGGAACTACCGAAAGTCAAAGTGAGGCCATGCTGATTGCATTGTAGAGACCCTAGGAAAAGTACATGCATCATAATGACTTGTGTTCTTGTGTTTTTTGGTGGTCTTGGGAATTAAGAATAAATTAAAATTTTAAGTAATTTTAAATACAATAATCTGCACTACTTGGGCTTAAGGATTCCTTATTTACCTTGCAGTTATGGCACCTGGAAGGCGAACACGTGTGGTACAGGAGATCGAGGCCCCTAAGGCTACCTTGGCCGATCGGTAGAGAGATAATTGAGAAAAGGAGGACGACTAGTGGTAGAGGAATCTTCGGGCCATCCAGCGACAGACCCTCGAGAAGTATGAGGGAAGAACCTCTAACATGAAGACGAAATGCTGGCTAGAGGAGCTAGTTATAGCTTTCGGCCTGATTTGGGCCCCGACCGAGTACTGGGTTCCTCTAGCCGTCAGCCAGATGCAGGGAGTGGCGCATCAGTGGTGGATGCTTTACCTGGGAGAGAGAAGAGAGGCTGAGGTGTCTTGGGTGGATTTTGAGAGGGAGTTCCGGGCAGAATTCCTCTCTTCGACGATGAAGGCGGAAAAGAGAGAGGAGCTAATATCCCACCAAAAGGGAAGTATGTCCATGAGGGAGCTAGGGATCAATTTCAAGGTCCTCCTACGTTTTTCTCCAGACCTCTTTCCCGATGAGGAGTCTCGGGCAAGGTGATTGGAGGACGCACTCCGACCCTCCCTCCAGTATGTTGTTACCCCCTTTACCCTACCGATGTAATTGGAGGTCCAGAAGAAGGCCGAAGTGGTGGAGAGAATGCACGCTCTAGGAGGTGAGTCACGAGAGGGGATCCATCTGGGACCATCGAAGGGGAAGGCCGTCAGCACCAGACCTCCAGCATCTCGACCCTCCAGGTTCCGACTGGCAGGGAGCAGGCCACAGTAGTTTTAGTTTAGATCCCTTGGTCCTCGCCCTTTTCCTTCAAGCTCGAGACCGCGATGTTTCTTCTATGGGAGACTTGGACATCTCCGGAGTCAGTACCCGGACTAGGTACAGTACGGCGGTGGTGGACAACCCCACCACCCATCCCAGCAGCAGCTTCCAGCAAGTCCTTTCCAGCAACAGCTGCAGGGACAGCGAGCTCCCGCTTCTCCGAGGGAAGACGTAGGAGGAGGAGGCCGACCTCAGGGCACACCTCAGGGACCTCGACCGGGGCGCGGTTTCGGAGGTGGCCATCAGCCTAGGAGCAGATGAGCTGGGCGTGGACAGTTGCACACCGCAGAGGCAGCATTCCCAGCAGAGCCGAAGGTTTTTTGAGGTATGATCATTTTGTTTATCACTTTTGATTATGCTTTATACGATACCGTATATTCCCACTCCTTTGTAGCACCTAGTATAGCCCGTGCTTCGGGTCTAGATTCTGAGAAACTTCCAGTGCCCCTGGTGTTGAGCACACCAGTTAGAGGTCAGACCGACTTGTCATTTGTTTGTCGAGGATGTAGACTAATGATGGGGCCACATCAGTTGGATAGGGATCTTCATTTGGTACAGATACAACCATATGATGTCATCCTAGGCATCAACTTACTATTCTCTATGTGTGCCATCATCGACTGTTTCTGAAGAATGGTCGTGTTCTTGGACATTGGCGGCCGACATGTTACCTTCACCAGCGAGCGGAGCGGTTAGAAGGGCAGTAGGCGAGAGGAACCCCTCCTCTCGTTTGAAGCCAAGCTGTCAGTAGAGTCAGTAGATGCTGAGATGGAGGGGGTGCCAGAGGTTGTCCGGGAGTTTATGGACAGCTTTCTTGAGGAGGTGACGAATCTACCCCTCGACGTGATATCAAGTTCGGGATATACCTATAGCCCGACTATCGTCCGATCTCGATGGCTCTTTACCGGATGGAAACTTCAGTGTTACGGGAGTTGCGGATTCAGATTGACGATCTGATGAAGAGGGGTTATGTTCGGCTGAGTGCGTCACCGTGGGGTGCTCTAGTCTTGTTTGCAAAGAAGGAAGACGGTGGTCTCAGGTTTTGCATAGACTACAGCAGGCTGAATCAGGTGGAGATCAAGAATCGCTACCCTCTTCTGAGGATAGACGATCTTTTTGACTAGCTGAAAGGGGTAGGATGGTTCTCGAAGATCGACATATGGTCTGGGTACCACCACTTGAGAGTGAAAGAGAGCGACATCCCAAATCCGGCCTTCAGGTGTAGATATGGACACTTCGAGTTCGTAGCCATGACCTTCGTTGTTACGAACGCCCCGACTGTGTTCATGGGGATTATGAACTCCATCTTCTGGTAGTAATTGGATTGGTTCGTGGTTGTGTTCATCGATGACATCCTGATCTATTCGAGATCATAGGAGGACCATGTGGAGCACCTGAGGACGGTTTTGGAGGTCCTCCGAGAACACCATCTCTATGGTATGTTGTCAAAATGCAAGATCTGGACACGAGAAGTGCACTTCCTCAGACACGTGGTGTCCGAGAGGGGGTAGCGGTGGACCCATCAAAGGTTGAGGCATTTTTTTCTTGGGCAACACCCAATAATGTGGCAGAGGTCCGTAGTTTCCTAGGGCCGACATGTTACTATCAGAGGTTTGTACCCAACTTCTCCCGAGTAGCAGCCCTTTTGATAGCCCATACCAAGAAGGACCAGGTTTTCGAGTGGAGTGAGCAGTGCGAGTCAGCCTTCAGCTATCTGAAAGAGAAGTTGGTTTGTGCCCCAGTGCTGAGATTACACGAAGAAGGGGCGGCCTATGAGGTGTTCTGTGATGCTTCAGGACATGGCCTTGGATGTGTGTTGATGCAGCGACAAGGGGTGATCTCTTATGGGTCCAGGCAGCTATGCCCCCATGAGAATAATTACTCCACCCATGACCTGGAGCAAGCAGCGGTCATTTTTGCGCTAAAGTAATGGAGGCACTACCTTATCGGAGAATGCTTTTTGGTATTCACAGATCCCAAAACCGTGAGGTATATTTTCTCCTAGCGGGACATAAACTTGCAACAACAGAGATGGGTGGAGTTCCTCCAAGATTACGACTTCGAGATCTCTTATACTGAGGGCAAGGGAAATGTAGTGGCCGATGCCTTGAGCGGGAGGACGTAAAAAGATGCGGTCTGAGAGTCAGCGGAAGCCTGGAAAGCAATGGAGGAGTTGGCCGCCTTACACCTGGATGCGGGGATGGATGGTTGTAGAGGTTGCCTATATCAGATGAAAGTGTATTCATCTCTGTTCTTGCAAGTGGAGGAGTCTTAGTGGGGAGACCCGGAGTGTGATTTGATGCGTGACCGAGTTGACCAGGGCAATGCTTTGGAAGGATGGACAGAGGAAGGTCAGAACCAGATTTTTTTCTAGAAAAGGTTGTTTGTTCCAGGAGTGATGCACGGAAAGGTTCTCAGTGAGTTCCTCAACTCACCCCAGGCGGTACAAACAGGAGTTTCCAAGATGTACCAAGGACTGAAGGGATAGTTTTGGTGGCTCGTAGTGAAGCGAGCAGTGGCAGAGTTTGTGGCCAAGTGCTTAGTGTGTCAGCAAGTGAAGGTTGAGCACCGAGTTCCAGGTGGCCTACTTCAGTCTCTAGATGTCTCCGAGTGGAAGTGGGATGACATCTCAATGGAATTCCTCATGGGACTACCCAAGGTCCAAGGGGGATATGACACCATCTGGGTGGTAGTGGATAGGTAGACGAAATCGGCTCACTTTCTGGTGATCAGGGATTCGAGTGCAGTAGATACTTTGGCATGAAGGTATGTGGATGAGGTGGTGTGGTTTCATGGAGTTCCGAGGTCTATAGTCTCGGATAAGGATGCACAGTTTACCTTGTGAGTCTAGAGAGGATTGTAGCATGCTTTTGGCACCCAGTTACGACTTAACACTACTTTCCATCCACAGACAGAAGGACAAACAGAGCGCACCATCCAGACCATGGAGGATATGCTGCGGGCATGTGTTTTAGACTTAGGAGGATCATGGGTACGACACTTTCCCCTGGTAGAGTTCGCCTAAAATAATAGATATCACTCTACCATCGGTATGGCCCTATTTGAAGCCTTGTACGGGAGGCCCTTCCGTTCACCTATGTGTTGTGCCGAAGTAGGAGAGGTAGGCATCCTTGGCCTGGAGGTGGTGCAGAGCACGATAGAGAAGGTTCGGCTCATACAGGAAAGGTTGAAGGCGGCCCATGACCGACAGAAGTCGTATGCTGATACCAGGAGGAGGCCCTTGGAGTTTGAGGTTGCAGACCACGTGTTCTTGAAGGTCCCCCCTCTACGTGGGCAGCGGAGGTTCAGCAAGGGGTGTAAGCTTTCTCCTAGGTTCATCGGACCTTCAAAGTATTGTGGCGGGTCGGCGAAGAGGTTTATCATCTAGCATTAACACCCGCTACTAAGGATACATGATGTCATTCATGTGTTCCAGCTATGTCGTTATAATCACGACGATTCACACGTCCTTGATTTGGGTGAGCTGGACATCGAGGACGACGTGACCTTTGTGGAGATACCAGTGATGATCGAGGATCGCAAGGAGAAGGTGCTTCGTGGGTGAACCATTCCCTTGGTTCGTGTGTTGTGGAGACATGGTGGGCTTGAAGAGAGTACGTGGGAGAGGTAAGCACAGAAGCGTACCCAGTACCCTGAGTTGTTTTGAGTATTGTTCCTTGTTGTACCTATTATGGTAGAACGTTTTGTCTTTTTACATATGAAACATACTGGTTTTCTTCTCTTTGAATGTGTGTGAAAAGCCCTGGCTATGGGGGAGGGGAGAACCTACCCCCTAATCAAGACGCATTAAGGTGGATGCGATTAAACCCATGAGGGCGAGTCAGTGCCACCCAAAGCGGATAATATCATGACATGGGGGAGGAGACTCCCCAACCCACATGCATGGGCAGTTTGGCATGGTATATTGCTTGGTTCTTGTCAGGTATGTGTTTTTAGTTAGCAAGGGTTGACTTCGAAGAGGTATCTTTTGAGGTGGTTGTTCGGACCTTCTCTTTCCTTCTGGTTTGTTTTGATTCTCGGGAGAAGAATCATTTAAGTGGTATATGATGTAACGGCCCGGTCTTTGTAGGGATCCTTTACCTTGTGAAAATTTCGTGTAGGGGTTTTGGTCTGGGAATCATGGAGGTGTAGGCCTACCGGTAGCCTAGGCCTACAGGTAGCCTTGGCCTAGCGGTATCCTTGGCCTACCGGTAGCCTTGGTGTACCGGTAGCCTTGGCGTACCGGTAGCATTGGTGTACCGGTAGCCTTCTCCTGCCGGTAGCCTTGGCCTACCATACGAGTTCTTTCCAGTGGCATTCCTTATTGCATAATTAGGGTTTTAAACCCTATTTTGACCTGTTTGAGCGTGTTTTAAATACCCGTAACGCCCATAAGAGTTTTAATTAAATACTTAATGAATTAATTAGTCATTTTAAACCACCCGACCCCCTTTAATGACGAGTGGGGCCGCGTGGCCAACCCACAACCCCACTCAATACGTGGTTTCTCATTCCTATCTCAACCGTTCGCGGTCCTTATAAACTAAAGTTTTGCTGTGGTTTCTTCTTTCCTCGATCGTGGCTTTTCACGAACAGCTTCTGGTGCATCGGGTGAGCCGCATCGTTATCTGTAAAGTTCTGCACTCGACCTAAACGACGATCATCCATCAACAGGTAGGGGATTTTCTCCTTCGCCTCTCTCTTTTGTGTATCATGTGGGGTGGTCGTGCTTTTGATTATGTGGAGTTGGACAAACCAAACCTAATTAAAGATAATGAACGAATCATGTAATGAATGAAGGGGGAGCTGTGATAGTTGATATTGTTATATTAAAATCATCATTCTGAGTTGTTCTAGTTACGCATTCTGAAAATCGAGGTCGTTGGTGGTCGTTGTCTGTGCACTAATGAACCCCTTGTGATATTTTAAATGGATTGTTCAAAATTGTAAACTCCTGATGTGAAAAGTAAATTGGTTAATCACGTATACCTAGCTGAATAAATTGAAAGCACCAGGATCAATCCCTTCTGTGCTAACCCCGGTCAAAACACGGAATTGAAATCATGGAGTGTGTTAAATCTTTTAAATCTGAAAATACATGCATGGCCCTGCTTAGTGTTGGTGACAGTGGTTTGGTTGTTTTCTTTTGCGGCCGATTGGTGGAAATATGGGAGGGGATGGGATCCCCTATTTTTTTATGTACTCTCGGTGGTTGTGTGAATTGGGGATGGGATCCACTGTTGGTATGGATTCGGTGGTTGGGAGTTTTAAGACTGGGTGGGTACTTGTTTATATCACGAATTGGGGTGGGATCCTCTTTTGATGAAAATCATTTTTTCGGGGAGGGGACACGGGGCAGTGTCTTAGGGTTGTCTGGTTCCAGGACTTTGAGAGTCCTCACTTTCCCTTGTTGTTCTGACTTTACATGAGAATCGGGTGTGTATACTTAAATTGACGTTTGGATGGTTTCTTTTCCATGGTTATGCTTATGGTGTCAGTTGTCCAGTAGTGCATGAACTTACAGGAACATTATTACTGAACATGAAAACAAGAATGGGACAAATGGGTTTTGTTGGTGAGAGTTGTGACTCGGACTTGAGTTCTGTTGTGATATGTAGGTTGTCTGAAGAAAAACCTATATTGGGGTGAGTGCTTGTTACCTATATATATATACTTGTAGCTTTGTGTTTCTTATTCGTTCCCCACCCAATTTGAGCACTTAGTTCTAAACACCCCCATTTTAATGGGGGAGGTTGTTTTTCCCAACACTATTATTAGTGGCAGGTTATTAGCAAATTTTCTTCTCCCATTCCTGGATAGCCCAAGTATCTTTGGGTATGCTGTGATGGAATGAGGTCCATTATTAGCCCATGAACCTTTGGGCGGGGTAGTGTGGTGGTTTTCCAGGTGTGTGCGGCAGGTGGTTTCCCAAGTGTCTTCGGGATGAGGCCCAGGACTCTTCGGGAGTGGCAGTAGATTTTCTAGCCCAGGTGTCTTCGGGCATGGTGGTGGTTGTTCTAGCCTAGGTGTATGTAGGAGTGGTTACATGTGATAGTTTTAGCCCAGGTGTTTGAGGGCGGGTTTCAGCAGTGGGACTACGTGTGGTTGTGGCCCAGGTGTGTGCGAGCGGGTGTGGCAGTGGGACTACGGTGAGAATGGCGTGATTGGTCCGATGTGTAGGATGTCTCAATAACCAGTGGGAGAGTGGTGCAGGGTACCCAAACATCGATGTGCTCTTATTATGTATATTACTTGAATTCCGTTATTTGGGGAGTGTGCCTTTGTAAGGCTTGGGTGGATAGTTTACCTTGATGGGTGTTTGGTTTAATCCTTTTCTCACGGGACTTTAGTACATTCCCCCACTTGTGCACGAGAGTCTTTGGTTTTCCCTACTGAGTGTACTTGTATGCTCACCCTACGTATATAAAACTGCTTTCAGGTTTCTAGGAGGACATCGGGGATTGCGTGGGACCATACTAGCTCGGACCTTTGAGGCAGTTGTAGTTGCTGTTTTTCTTTCTTTGGTACATACCATTGCCACCACCTTTTGTATTTGTGGTTTTTACTTTTGGAACATGCATTTGGGAATGGTTTACTTTTGGCATTACTTTTCTTTTACCTTGGTGTTGTTGATTTTCATCATCTTATCTCCCTATCCTATAAAACAAAAATGGGTAATGTCTTCCATTTGTGAGAAATTTCTATTCCCTTGGTGGTAGTGCCCACAAAGTGTACCCCTCCTGGGCCGGAAATGTGAGAAGGAAGATAATGACTCCCGAGTCCCGCCTCCAGCAGGCCCCGGGTTGGCGACTAGCACCGATGGTATAGTAAACACACAAATGGGAGGCATTACCCTCTAAGAGAACACATGTGAAAATGAGAGATAAGATAGAAACCAATCAACTCCATCTTTGAACTAAAATATAAAAGAAACCCATGTACATATATGAAATTTCATGCAAAAGTACTACCACTAAATTGGAAAACTAAAAGTACCCAAAAGAAAGTAAAATGGAAGTGACCAAAATCCCAAACAGCTCCTCCTCCAACCACAAGCTAGTAGTAACTATCTTGGTCTCCAAACTGCTCCAAGTGACCTGAAAAAAGTTTATATATACATAGGGTGACTATAACATTATACTCAGTTGGATCCTCCCCAAGCCTCTCGTGAAAAAGTAATGAAAGCATGCTAAAGCCCAGTGAACAATAAGTGAAACTGACTCATCACCTAAACAGGTATACTAAGTTCCCAACCTCACCATGGCTACTCTCACCAAGTAACACATACAAGAATATAGCATATAGTAAAGAATATCAAGGGTACCCTGCTACTACTTCCCCACTGGTTATCCGCTTTTCCCCAATGACATAATTCCTTTACATCTCTCTCCAAAGGCATGCCCGTAGACACCTGGGCTAAGCTCCACAATCTGCACCTCATGCACCAAAAAGGCTTTCCCGCAGACACCTAGGCAAAGCACCATACCATCCTCCCAACCAAAAGAAACCAGGTATGTTCCGGGAGCCACCACATCCCGCATAATGTGTATCATACATCGGGTATTATACCTCAATCCATTATATCACATACACCGAGTAGGGATTCTCAAGCCCTCACAGCCTATACGTGTTACACCTATAGTATTCCATAGGATACTATATCCAGAATATATGTGTCTGAAATAACCACAATCCATTACATCCCTCTACACACATATATGGGGAAACTAATTGTTTTTCCTGTTGGCACATGTATCTTCCAAGAGAAGAGAGAGAGGCCAAAGGGGGTAGTCAGCCATTCGACCTCCCATCAGAATGTCGGGGAAAACACCACCCCCCCCAGGGCTCAGAATCCCCGGGGTGTCAGTTTCCCTTACTGATAGGGTGGAGTACTATATAGAAACAAAAAAAGTACAGAAGATATATATAACTCACATCCACACTATGGACATTGCTTAGTCTTAGATACAACTGCTGCTAACGTCTCACAGACTCCAGGCTGCTACATCTAAGACTAGGTGTCCTATAAGCACACAAACATTTGAAGAGCTTTATTAGATTACTCTATTATCATTTTATCAGTTCCACTTTAAGTAATTAATTAATTTACCATGAACAATTCCACATTAAACTGAATTGGCATCACACTCAAAATCAACAACTCCTTTTTAGATTCACATCACCTTTAAATTCCATCATCTCCATCCCCGTGGATTTTACCCATCTAATCAAACTTTCATTATATATATACTTTCCCATATTCCAAGGAAACCTAGAAAATAATCATATGCTACTAAACACAAAGGAGGCTCAACACGGTGAGTAGATATACTACCCATCGAGTCTTTGCCGCTTATAGAAAGAGCATAGACCCATTCTCCCTCGAGAGGCTAAACACGCAAAGCACGTGGCATACCCCAGGCATTTTCACCTCCTTCGAAAGAAGGGTAGGAAGAGCAGCTGCCTTGAGCAGTGGGGAAAAGCAAAGAAGATAAACATTCAAAGAATCCACAAGTATCCAGAAACCACATCCATCCCATTCCATCACCCCTGGTGCCCTCTCTGACACCCACATGCATAAATCGATGCATCTTGCCACTCTAGGCGTCATATGCTACCACAACCACAAGGCTGCCATGCCTCCACATATCACAACAGCCATCCAGGCTTACATCACATCACAAGAAGCAGGAAAACAACAATCACAACCACGGGCTCTTGACCCTTTAACAAACAAGAGGTTAACTGAGAACCCTTTTAGAAATTCCCACACAATATGTTCTTTAATCCATATTGAATTAAGTGATTTGTTATTTGTAGTTTCTAATTATGGGATACCTAATCAGTAAGCTATCACAATTAAACAGCCGTGGTTACTTCCCTAACTTGATTAACATCAAATTAGAACAACTACGACATCAACCAGAATCATTTACATGCCTCTTTATCTTTATCCAATTAATTATCAATTAATTCAGGATTTATGTTCATTATAAATTTACATCAAGAACGAACAAAAAGTCAAAGAAAACATGGATATCACTCTATCTAGAAAAACATGAGTCAAATCGTTATCACGGTATAAAGCAACAACATGCGATCAAACAATTATTTTAATCCGGTTCAAGTATTTAATTAGGTCAATTTCATTGTGATCCAAAGGGATAAATCATGATAATTCTATGATTGCACATATACAATTAGATAATCCATGAATCCCAAAACTGGAAGAGTTCTTGACATCCTTTATCCACACAGTGGGTCAAAATCCTCCTCTCATGACAACTGCATCCACCAGAGGATGCCATGGTATGATAGTACCAACCAACCCCAAGAAAAACCCATTAGAATCTTGGAAATTACATGGTATAATAATGAACGGAGAAACAAGAGAAGATGATCCCCAAAAGAACGACGATAAATCATACCTTATTGGAAAGATTGACCGACACAGCATGGTTGCATCCAAAACAGAGCAGAACCAATCCTAGGAGTAAAGATTGATTGTGAAACTCATACGGGAATGATTGAAAGGTTCTAGTATCTCTTAGCTGAGAAAAAATGGAAAGAACAAGGGAGAATGATATCTCGTCCCTTTTTGATTATTTAATGGGGCGACTGTTTAAGATCCGGTTAATTCTCTATTAAATACGGATCACATTAACCCACACGGTTTGACCAAGTAAATACATCAAGGCCGTAGGAATAATTAATATAGGATGTATGGCATTAGAATCGGCCTTAAGAGTACTTAAAACAAGGCTTTAAATGTTTTCTTACGTCAAAGGAAATGTCAAATGGGGAAAACTGTAGGAAGCTAGAAACACTGTTCAAGTCCACTGTTAGAAGGTCACTGTTAGAAGGTTACCGTTCTAGAAACACTGTTCAAGTCCACCGTTAGAAGGTCACCGTTAGAAGGTTATCTTTCTGGAAACACTCTTCAAGGCTACAATTAGAAGGTCACTGTTTGAAGGTTGCCGTTCTGGAAATACTATTCAAGGATACCGTTATAAGGTCACCGTTAGAAGGTTACCGTTCTGGAAACACTGTTCAAGTCTACTAATAGAAGGTCACTGTTAGAAGGTTACCGTTCTGGAAAAACTGTTCAAGCCTACCAATAGAAGGTCACCGTTAGAAGGTTACCATTCTGGAAACACTGTTCAAGCCAACCGATAGAAGGTCACCATTAGAAGGTTACCTTTCTGGAAAAACTGTTCAAGCCTACCGATAGAAGTCCACCGATTGAACCCCACTGATAGAAATATTGTTCACTAAACCTCACCGATAGAAACACTATTCACCTACCGATACTATTCATAAAATTGGAAACACTGTTCACAGAACTGGAAATTTGGAAAAGTGTTGGGGATAAGGCACCTTGACCTCCCAGAACACCTCCAACACCACATTTTCACAACGTAATGGACTGGAGAGTTCCGGGCCATTACATAACATATATTCCAAGTTCTAAATTGTTCGTTCTGAGTGCCCTTCTAATTGAGGATGAAAAGATGTTCTAAAATTTAATTCAGAACCCAATGACTTCTAAAGGCCTTTCCAAAAGTTAGAAGTGAACTTGGGATCACGATTAGTTACAATGGAGAGGGGAACTCCATGCAAACTGACTATATCTTTAAAATATAACCAAGAAAGTTGTTCTACAGACAAAGTATCTCTAATAGGAAGGAAATGAGCAGATTTAGTCAATCGGTCAACTATAACCCAGATTGCATTATTACCTCGATATGTCTTTGGTAATCCCACAACGAAGTGCATGGATATATTTTCACATTTCCACTCTGGAACCGATTGAGGATGAAGTATTCCATTCGGTAATTGTCGCTCTACTTTAACCAGCTGAAAAGTCAAAAACATCACAATAAAATCTGCAATATCTCTTTTCATTCCATCCCACCATTAATACTTCTGAAGATCTCTGAACATCTTAGTACTCCCAGAATGAACTGAAAACGAAGAACTATGAGCTTCACATAACAAATCATTCTTCAATTATGAATTCGAAGGCACACATAATCTCTTTCCAAACCTCAAAACACAATCATTATCAATGTTAAATTCAGGAAACATACCCTTCTGAACCAACTCTTCCATTTTCTGCAACTCACTGTCTTCCTTATGTGCTTTATTAATTCAAGCCTACCGATAGAAGTCCACCAATAGAAGGTTACTGTTCTGGAAACACTGTTCAAGCCTACTGATAGAAAGTCACCATTAGAAGGTTACCATTCTGGAAACACTGTTCAAGCCTACCTATAGAAGGTCACCGTTAGAAGGTTATGGTTCTGGAAACACTGTTCAAGCCTATGGACAGAAGGTCACCGTTAGAAGGTTACCGTTCTAGAAACACTGTTCAAGCCTACCGATAGAAGGTCACCTTTAGAAGGTTACCGTTTTGGAAACCTTATTCAATCCTACCAGTAGAAGTCCACCGAATAGAACCTCACCTATAGAAACACTATTCACTGAACCTCACCGATAAAAACATTGTTCACCTACCGATACTATTCATAAAACTAGAAACACTATTTATAGAAATGGAAATTTGGAAAAGTGTTGGGGATAAGTCACCATGACCTCCCAGAACACCTCCAACACCACATTTTCACAAAGTAATGGACAGAAGAGTTACGGGGCATTACATTAGATACCTCTCAAAACATTCTCATCCTCGAAAATTAAAAACCAACCCAGAAGAAAAGTGGGGTCCGAACAACAACCCCATAAGAAACCTCTCAGGGGAATACCACCATGAGTTCTTTGAAAGCTGGAACAAAACTACGACATCCGAGAGTATAGGAACAAACAATCCATATCCAAACAATTCAATGATAATATCACATCAAATGTACATAGATAAAACATGAAAGGTCTAACCACAATGGAAACATCATTACCTGAAAGGAGTTAAAAAATAAACAACTCTGGGTACTGAGCACGTATCTGTGACTCACGCTCCCAGGTACTCTCCTCCATGCCACCGTGTCACCACTAGATAGGAACTAAGGGGATAGAACGCCCACACAACACCTTCTCATTGCAGTCTTGGATCTCCATAGGTCGCTCCTCGAAGGATGCATCATCATCAATATCGATCTCTCCCCAATCGATAACATGAGATTCATCATGAAGATAATGACAGAGCTGTGATACATGGAAAACATCATGTATCCGACTCATCTGAGGGGGAAGTGCTACTCGATACGCCACAGCTCCAACACGAGCTAACACCTCGAAAGGCCCAACATAACGGGGAGAATTCTTACTTCTACGACCAAACCTTCACTGCCCATGATGGGGAGTCACCTTCAGAAACACATGATCCCCAACATTAAACTCTAAGGGTCTCCTTCTTCGATCAACATATGATTTCTAACGATCTTGCACTGACTTCATCCTCTCACAAATCACCTGAACCATCTCTGTTGTATTCTGCACTAGTTCTGGTCTGAGAATTGTTGACTCTCCGACCCCAGTCCGGCACAATAAAGAATGGCATGGCCGGCCATACCAGGCATCAAATGGTTCCATACCGATGGTAGAGTGAAAAATATTATTGTAATTGAACTCTACCAAGGGTAATTGCTTCATCCATGAACCTCCAAAATCAAGAACACAAGAGCGCAACATGTCTTCAAGAGTCTGGATGGTTCGCTCTGTCTGACCATCCGTTTGAGGATGAAAAGCAGTGCTAAGGCACAATTGAGAGCCAAAAGCATGTTGGAGACCTCTCCACACCCTAGAGGTAAAACCAGGATCTCGATCAGAAATGATCGTCCTAGGTAATCCATGAATTCTCACCACCTCCTCTAGATACTGCCTCGACAAAACTGCCACTAAGATCGACTCCTTGATCGTTATGAAGTGGGCCGATTTTGTTAAACGAGCCACTACAACCTCCCCACAAAGTGTACCCCTCCGGGTCCGGAAATGTGAGAAGAGAGATAATGACCCCCGAGTCCCACCTCTAGTAGGCCCCGTGTTGGAGACTAGCACCGAGGGTATAATAAACATACAAATGGGAGGCATTACCCTATAAGAGAACACATGCAGAAGAGAAAGATAGAATATAATCCAATCAACTCCAACTCAGAACTGAAAAATAAAAGAAATCCAAGTAAATATATGAAATGTCATGAAAAAGTACTACAAATGATAGGGGAAACTAAAAGTACCCAAAATAAAATAAAACGACAGCGACCACAAGCCCGAACAGCTCCTCCTCCAACCACAAGCTAGTAGTAACCAAGTTGATCCCCAACCTGCTCCAAGTGACCTGAAAAAAAGTTTATATATACATAGGTTGAGTATAACAGTATACTCAGTAGGATCCTCCCCAAGCCTCTCTTGAAAATGTAAAGAAAGCATGCTAATGTCCAGTGAACAACAAGTGAAACTGACTTGTCACCTAAATATGTATACTTAGTTCTCAACCTTACCATGGCTACTCTAACCAAGTAACGAATACAAGAATATAGCATATAGTAAAGAATATCAAGGGTACCCTGCTACTACATCCCCACTGGTTAGCCGCTTTTCCCCAATGACATACTTCCTTTACATCTCTCTCCAAAGGCATGCCCGTAGACACCTGGGCTAAGCTCCACAATCTGCACCTCATGCACCAAAAAGGCTTTCCCGCAGACACCTAGGCAAAGCACCGTACCATCCTCCCAACCAAAAGAAACCAGGTATGTTCCGGGAGCCACCACATCCCACATAATTTGTATCATACAACAGTTATTATACCTCAATCCATTATATCACATACACTGAGTAGGGATCCTCAATCCCTCACAGCCTATACATGTAACACCTATAGTATTCCATAGGATACTATATCACGAATATTTGTGTGTGAAATAATCACAAGCCATTACATCCCTCAACACACATATATGGGGAAACTAATTGTTGTTCCTGTTGGCACATGTATCTTCCAAGAGAAGAGAGCGAGGACAAAGGGGGTAGTCAGCCATTCGACCTCCAATCAGAATGTTGGGGAAAACACCCCCCCCCCCCAGGGCTCAGAATCCCCGGGGTGTCAGTTTCCCTTACCGACAGGGTGGAGTAGCGTATTGAAACAAAAAAAGTACAGAATATATATATAACTTACATCCACACTATGGGAATTACCTAGTCTTATATGCAACTGCAGCTAACGTCTCTCAGACTCTAGACTGCTACTTCTAAGACTAGGCATCCTATAAGCACACAAACATTTGAAGAGCTTTATTAGATTACTCCATTCCTATTTTATCACCTCCATTGTACATTAATTAATTCTGTAAAAATTAATTAACCATCAAAAATTCCACATTAAATTGAAATGGCATCACATTCAAAATCAACTGCTCCCTTTAAGATTCCCATCACCTTTAAATTCCAGTATCTCCGTCCCTATGGATTTTCACCATTTAATCAAACATTCATTACAGAATTACTTTTCCATATTCCCAGGCATTCTTGAAAAGCATCTTATGCTTCTAAACATAAAGGAGGCTCAACACGGTTAGTAGATATACTACCCGTCGAGTCTTTTCCGCCTATAGAAAGAGAATAGACCCATTCTCCCTCGAGAGGCTAAACACGGAAAGCATGTGGCATACCCCGTGCATCTTCGCCTCCTTCGAAAGAAGGGTAGAAAGAACAGCTTCCGTGAGTAGTGGGGAAAATCAAAGAAGATAAACATTCAAAGAATCCACAATCATCCAGAAACCACATCCATCCCATTCCATCACCCCTGGTGTCCTCCCCGATACCCACATGCATAAACTGATGCATCTCGCCACTCTAGGCGTCATCTACTGCCACAATCACAAGGCCTCCAAGCCTCCACATATCACAACAGCCATCCAGGCTCACATCACTGCACAAGCATCAGGAAAACAAAAATCACAACCATGAGCTCTTGAGCCTTTAACAAAAAAGAGGGTAACTCAGAACCCTTTTAGAAATTCCAAAAAAATCTATTCTTTAAACCATATTGAATTAGCAGATTTTTTATTCATGGGTTCCAATTACGGGAGACCTAATCAGTAAGATATCACTATTAAACAACTATTCTTACTTCCCTAACTGGATTAACATCAAATTAGAACAACTACGACATCAACCAGAATCATTTATATTCCTCTTTATCTTTATCGAATTAATTAACAATTAATTCCGTCTTTACGTTCATTTCAATTTCCATAAAGAAAGAAATAAAAATCAAAGAAAACATTGGATATCACTCTATCTAGAAAAACATGAGGCAAAATGTTATCACGGTATAAAGCAACAGCATGCGATCAACCAATTCTTTTAATCCGGATCAAGTATTTAATTAGGTCAATTTCATTTTGATCCAAAGGGATAAATAATGCTAATTCTACGATAGCACATAAACAATTAGATAATCCATGAATCCCCTACATGGAAGAGTTCTTGACGTCTTTTATCCACACAGCAGATCAAAATACTCCTCTCACGACAACTACATCCACCAGAGGATTCCATGGTACGATAGTACCAACCAACCCCAAGATAAACCCATTAGAATCATGGAAATTTCATGGTATAATATGGAAGGGAGAAACAAGAGAAGATGATTCCCAAAAGAACGATGATAAAACATACCTTATTGGAAAGATAAACCGACACAGCTCGGTTGCATCCAAAATAGAGAAAAATGAATCGTAGGAGTAAAGATTTATTGTGCAACTCCTACGGGAATGATTCAAAGGTTCTAGCATCTCTTAGCTAAGAAAAAAGGGAATGAATAAGGGAGAATGATATCTTGTCCCATTTTGAAGATTTAATGGGGCGACGGTTTAAGATCTGGTTAATTCTCCATTAAAAACTGACCGCATTAACCCATGCAGTTTGACCAAGTAAATACATCCCGGCCTTAGGAATAATTAATATAGGATTTATGGCATTTGAATCGGCCTTAAGAGTCCTTAAAACACGGCTTTAAATGTATTTTATGTCAAAGGAAACGTCAAATGGGGAAAAACTGTAGGAATCTGGAAACACTGTTCACATACTCAAAATTTGGCAAAGGAAAGAAAAGGTCACCGTTAGACCTCACCGTTCTAGAAACACTATTCAAGCTTACCGATAGAAGGTCACCATTAGAAGGGTACCGTTTTGGAAACACTGTTCAAGACAACCTATAGAAGGTCACCGTTAGAAGGTTACCATTCTGGAGACACTGTTCAATCCTACCGATATAAGGTCACCGTTATAAGGTTACCGTTCTGAAAACACTATTCAAGCCTACCGAGAGAAGGTCACCGTTAGAAGGTTACCGTTCTGGAAACACTATTCAAGCCTACCAATAGAAGGTCACCGTTAGAAGGTTACCGTTCTGGAAACACTGTTCAAGCCTACCGATAGAAGGTCACTGTTAGAAGGTTACTATTTTCGAAACACTGTTCAAGCATACCGATAGAAGGTCACTGTTAGAAGGATACCGTTCTGGAAACAGTGTTCAATCCTACCGATAGAAGGTAACTGTTAGAAGGGTACCGTTCTGGAAACACTGTTCAAGCCTATTGATAGAAGGTCACCGTTATAAGGTTACCATTCTGGAAACACTGTTCAAGCCTACTGATAGAAGGCCACCATTAGAAGGATACCATTATGGAAACACTGTTCAAGCCTACCAATAGAAGGTCACTGTTAGAAGGTTACCGTTCTGGAAACACTGTTCAAGCCTACCGATAGAAGTCCATAGATAGAACCTCACTAATAGAAACACTGTTCACTGAACCTCACCGATAGAAACACTGTTCACTCAACCTCACCGATAGAGACAATGTTCACTGAACCTCACCGATAGAATCACAATTCACAAACCGATACTGTTCGTAAAACTGGAAACATTGTTCACAGAACTGGAAATTTGGCAAAGTGTTGGGGATAAGTCACCTTGACCTCTCGGAACACCTCCAACACCACATTTTCACAAAGTAATGGACCGGAGAGTTCCGGTCCATTACATTAGATACCTCTCAAAACAATCTCGTCCTAGAGAATTAAAAACCAACCCAGAAGAAAATAGGGGTCCGAACGACCACCCCATAAGATAACTCTCCGGGGAAAACCACCATGAGTTTTTCGAAAGCTGGACCAAAACTAAGACATCTGAGAGTATGTGAACAAACAATCCATATCCAAACAATTCAGTCATAACATCACATCAAATGTACATAAATAAAACATGAATGGTCTAACCACAAATGAAACATCAGTACATGAAAGGAGTTAAACATTAAAAAACTCTGGGTACTGAGCACATATCTGTGACTTACGCTCCCAGGTACTCTCCTCCATGACACCATGTTGCCAGAAGACACGAACTAAGGGGATAGAACGCACACACAACACCTTCTCCTTGCAGTCTTGGATCTCCACAGGTCTCTCCTCAAAGGTTTCATCATCATCAATATCGATATATCCCCAATCGATAATATGATATTCATCATGAAGATAATGACGGAGCTGTGATACATGGAAAACATCACGTATCGGACTCATTTGAGGGGGAAGTGCATCTCGATATGCCACAACTCCAACACAAGCTAACACCTCGAATGTACCAACAAACTGGGGAGATAGCATACTTCCACGACCAAACATTCGCTACCCACGACAGGGAGTCACCTTCAAAAACACATGATCCCCAACATTAATCCCTAAGGGTCTCCTTCTTTGATCAACATATGATTTCTGATGATCTTCCGCTGTCTTCATCCTCTCATGAATCACCTGAACCATCTCTGTTGTATTCTGCATTAGTTCTGGTCCGAGAATTGCTGACTCTCCGGCCCCAGTCCAACACAATGGAGAATAGCATGGCCGGCCATACAAGGCTTCAAACGGCGCCATACCGATGGTAGAGTGAAAAATATTATTGTAAGAGAACTCTGCCAAGGGTAGTTGCTACATCCATGAACCTCCAAATTCACGAACACAAGAGCACAACATGTCTTCAAGAGTCTGGATGGTTCGCTCTGTCTAACCATCCGTTTGAGGATGAAAAGCAGTGCTAAGGCACAGTTGAGAGCCAAAAGAATGCTGGAGACCTCTCCACACCCTGGTGGTAAAACGAGGATCTCAATCAAAAATGATCATCCTAGGTACTCCATGATGTCTCATCACCTCCTCTAGATCACCCAACTAGGACTCTTCCACCTTCTGCATCATGGATGATTGCACCCTCATCTGGAAAAGGCATCCTCTACCCCCAACTTCTCCCATATCAATATGAAAAGCTGATAGCTCTTCCATCACTCTCCAAGAATCACCAGATTCATGCACAACATCATTACGTGACTTTTGGATTAGTGCATCAGCTACAACATTCCCTTTTCTAGGTCTATACGATATTTCAAAGTCGTATTCCTGCAAGAAATCCATCCACCGACGCTGACTAAAGTTCAAGTCACATTGGGAGAAAACATACCTCAAACTTTTATGATCGATGAAAACCACAATGTTCTCACCAATGAGGTAATGTCTCCACAACTTCCGAGCAATCACCACGGATGCCAACTCAAGATCATGGGTGGAATAGTTTCATTCATGGGGACACAACTGCCGAGACCCATAAGAAACAACTTACCTCTGCTGCATGAGAACACAACCTAGCCCCAGATGTGAAGCATCACAGAAAACATCAAACTGGACTCCCTCCACTAGAAGACAAAGGACTGGAGTACTTACCAACTTCTCCTTTAGATACCTGAATGATGACTAACACTGATCAGTCCATATGAATGATTGATCCATCCTGGTCAAAGCTGTCAGAGGAGTCGCAACTCGGGAGAAATTGGCTACAAACCTCCTATAATATCCTGCAAGACCAAGGAATCTTCTCACCTCTGAAACGGTCTTGGGGGATGCCCAAGAAACCACAGCTTCTATCTTCGATGGATCCACAGCTACTCCGTGTTGGGACACTACATGCCCCATGAAATGAACTTCTCGAGCCCAAAACTCATACTTGGATAACTTCCCAAACAACTGATGTTGGCGAAGTACTCCCAAAATGGCTCGTAGATGTTCTGCATGCTCATCCTCATATGTGGAGTATATAAGGATGTCATTGATGAAAACCACAACAAACATGTCCCAGAATTCATGGAACACAGCATTCATCAACCCCATGAAAATAGCTGCAGCATTCGTCACGCCGAATGGAATTACAACAAAATCATAATGCACATGATGACAACGGAAAGCAGTCTTCAAGATATCCTCATCCTTTACACGCATCTGGTGATATCTCGACCTCAAGTCAATCTTCGAGAACCAACTTGCACCCTTCAGTTGATCGAATAGGACATCACTCCGCGGAAGAGGAGAGTGGTTCTTTATTTTCACTTTTTTTAATCTACGATAATCGACACACAACTGCAAATTGCAGTCAGCCTTTTTCACAAACAAAACTGGCGCTCCCCATGGTGACACTCTTAGCCGAACAAACCCGCACTAAAACAGACCCTCAAGGTGAATACATAGCTCTCGTAACTCAGAAGGGGTCACTCTGTCACGACCCCCTCCCCACAAAGTGTACCCCTCCTGGGCCGACAATGTGAGAAGAGAGATAATGACCCCTGAGTCCCGCCTCCAGTAGGCCCTGGGTTGGAGACTAGAACTGTCATCTAGAAAAGACAACCACTACCCCCAACTTCTCCCATATCAAGATGCAAAGCTGATAACTCTTCCATCACACTACAAGAATCACCAGATTCATGCACAACATCATTACGTGGCTTTCAGCTTAGTGCATCAGCTACAACATTCCGTTTTCCAGTTTTATATGATAATTCAAAGTCGTATTCCTGCAAGAACTCCATACAACGATACTGCCTCAAGTTCAAGTCACATTGGGAGAAAACATACCTCAAACTCATATGATCAGTGAAAACCACAATGTGATCACCAATGAGGTAATTTCTCCACAGCTTCAGAGAAAACAACACGGCTGCCAACTCCAGATCATGGGTGGCATAGTTGCGTTCATGGGGACACAACTGCCGAGACCCATAAGAAACAACTGACCTCTGCTGCATGAGAAAACAGCCTAGCCCCATATTTGAAGCATCACAGAAAACATCAAACTGGACTCCCTCCGCTGGAAGACAAAGGACTAGAGCACTTAAAAACTTCTCCATTAGATACTTGAAAGCTTCCTGACACTAATTAGTCCATATGAACACTTGATCCTTCCTGTTCAAAGCATTCAGAGGAGTCGCAACTTGGGAGAAATTGGCTACAAACCTGCTATAATAGCCTATGAGACCAAGGAAACTTCGCACCACTGACACAATCTTGGGGGCTGCCCAAGACACCAATTATTATATATTCGACAAATCCACACCTACTCCCTGTTGGGACACAACATGCCCCATGAAACGAACTTCTCGAGCCCAAAACTCACACTTGGACAACTTCCCAAACAACTGATGATGGAGAATAACTCACAAAACGGATCGTAGATGCTATGCATGCTCCTCCTTAGATGTGGAGTATACAAGGATGTCATCGATGAAATCCTAAACAAACTTGTCCAGGAATTCACGGAACACAGCATTCATCAACCCCAGGAAAACAGCTGGAGCATTCGGCATGCCGAATGGCATTACAACAAACTCATAATGCCTATGAAGACAACGGAATGCAGTCTTCGTGATATCCCCATCCTTTACACGAATCTGATGATATCCTGAACGCAAGTCGATCTTTGAGAACCAACTTGCACCCTTCAGTTGATCGAATAGGTCATCAATCCGCGGAAGAGGATAGCAGTTCATTATTGTCACTTTGTTTAATCTACGATAATCGACACACAACCGCAAACTGTCGTAAGCCTTTTTCACAAACAAAACTGGCACTCCCCACGGTGACATACTTGGCCAAACAAAATCGCACTACAATAGACCATCAAGCTGAATACGTAGCTCTCGTAACTCATAAGGGTCCATCCTATACGGAGACATAGAGATAGGATACACTCCTAGCTCTAGTTCGATCCCAAACTCGATCTCTCCTCTAGGGGGTAAGGATACAACCTCTTCTGGAAAGATGTCAGGGTAATCCTCCACGACCCTATTAAACGCCAACTGCTGAACCTCTAAAGAACTCAACATCATCCCAGCCATCATGGATGATAAGGATGGAGCTCGTCTATGACTCATCTGGGGATCTCGCACACCGACAAACACCACTTTCTCTCCATCATCATCAAAGAAAATGACCTTCATCCTGTATCAATCCACAATAGCCTACACCGAATAAAACAAATCCATGTCGAGTATGACATCATATGGTTTTATTCGTAATCATTGGAAATCTCCCCAAGAGCGTTCTTGCCCCAACACTAGCTCACAGTCTCTACACACATCAAACAAGTCGGCTCGACCTCCAAATGGCGTAGTCAATGCCAAGGGCACTGGAAGCCTCTCTACCTCAAGTCCGAAAGCATGGACAAGGGTAGGTGATGTGAAGGAGTGTGTTTCTCCGGAATCGAAAAAGGCATACAACAAGGTAGAAAACAAGAAAATGGTACCTCAAACGACATATGGCTCGCCAGGGGCTGGGAACGCTAGAGCATGAAGCTGACCATGACCTCCTCTATGACCTCTCTGATCCTGATTACGACCACCACCATGGCCGTTCGCTGCTCTCTGAGGACGGGGAGCGTCATGGGGCTATCCTCTGCCTGCTCTAACTACCCTCTGGTGGTCTAAAGCCGGTGGAACCTGCTGCTGTTGCCTCAGCTGAAACTGCCTAAATGGAGGATCCTAGAGCGGAGTGTTCGGTGCATGATGACTGCTCTGAAAAGTCGATCACTTTTGCTGCTGATGACCATGACCACCAGAAGAAAAACAAGCGCCTGATCTCTGGCATAGGCCTGAGTGTTACTGCCTCCAGATAAATGAGATGGGAAGGGTTCGGACCTACCCCAAGGTGAACGAAAACACTTCTTCCTTGAAAACCGGGAACCCCGGACCACAGCTCTGCTTCGTGAGGAATCATGATGACTCCCCTCTCGTGATGATCCTGTTCTGACCAAAGTTCTATCAACAACCTCTGCCCTCACCAAGACCTCAAGATATGTCTTCAGCATAAATAGGGTTACCTGGAGCTGGATCTCTGGATGCAAAGCCTCTTCGAAATGCCTCGCTCTGTCCTCCTCATCTGGTAACAGTTCTGAAGCATATCGTAGAAGGTTCATGAAACGGATTCCAAACTATCGAACACTGGAGCTCCCCTATCGAAGGGTAAGAAGCTCCTGGCGACTGGACGCCTTCGCAGTCAAAGAAAGAAAAATAACTCTAAACCTATCTCGAAACTCCTCCCAGGAGATCGCTGACTCCTCACGATCACCAAGGAACAAGAACCACCACAGCCTTGCTGCTCCACACAACAATGTCACATCCAAGGACACCCAGTGTTCTTTCCGAGCATGAATCGATGTGAATCCTATCTTGACCTCCTCCAACCAGTCTTTTGTGACTGCATCTGAAATGGATCCCTCATACTTATGTAGAGTCTGGCGCTGATACTCTCGGAGTGTATTCCTCGAAGTGTCATCGTCATCAACCCCTACCTAGCGACGATCCGCTAGAACAGCCAGCTGGACATCTTCACCGTAAACCTGATGAGGAAGTCGACCTGGAGCCAAACCTGTAAAATAACAACTGTTAGAGCTCCTAATCCTGTAATATAGAAGTCTCAACATTAATAAATCAATTGTTTTGTATTATTAATTTTAGGTTACCTATCCCAAGGTCTACCCATTCAAACACAGGTGCAAAGAAGAATGATGCATGATCCTTTCCTAGGTCTCTACCCTGCAACCAATATCACTTTGTTTAGTAGCCATCATAAACTGAATGGTTCGTACAATAGATCATTGGGGGCCCTAAACGCCTATGTCTCATCCTGTCTCCAGTGTTTACCTCACTTGCTAAACATGAATGACATCATTTCCCTACCATCCCATGCATCCTCACCTGTGCCAAACTCCACACTCCATCCTATCCCTCAACCAGACATCTGATACCACTCTGTCATGACCCATCCCCACAAAGTGTACCCCTCCCGGGCCGAAAATGTGAGAAGATAGGTAATGACCCTTGAGTACTGCCTCCAGTAGGCCCCGGGTTGGCGACTAGCACCGAGTGTATAATAAACATACAAATGGGAGGCATTACCCTCTAAGAGAACACATGCAGAAGAGAGAGATAGAATAGACTCCAATCAAATCCAAATCAGAACTGAAAAATAAAAGAAATCCTAGTACATATATGAGATTTCATGCAAAAGTACTACAACTGAAAGGGGAAACAAAAAGTACCCAAAAGAATGTAAAATGGCAGCGACCACACGCCCGAACAGCTCCACCTCCAACCACAAGCTAGTAGTAACCAGCTTGATCCCCAACCTGATTCAAGTGACCTGAAAAACAGTTTATATATACATAGGGTGAGTATAACAGTATACTCAGTAGGATCCTCCCCATGCCTCTCGTGAAAATGTAAAGAAAACATGCTAAAACCCAGCGAACAACAAGTGAAACCGACTCGTCACCTAATCATGTTTACTAATTTCCCAACCTCACCATGGCTACTCTCACCAAGTAACGCATACAAGAATATAGAATATAGTAAAGAATATCAAGTGTACCGCGCTACTACTTCCCCACTGGTTTGCTGCTTTTCCCCAACGACATAAGTCTTGTTCATCTCCCTCCAAAGGCTTGCCCACAGACACCTGGGCTAAGGTCCACAATCTGCACTGCGTGCACCACAATGTCTTGCCCGTAGACACCTGGGCGAAGCACCACACCATCCTCACAACCAAAAGTAACCAGGTAAGTTCTGGGAGCCACCACTGTCCGCATAACGTGTATCATACATCAGTTATTATACATCAATCCATTATATCCCATACACTGAGTAGGGATCCTCAAGCCATCATAGCCTATACACGTTACACATATAGTATTCCATAAGATACTATATCCAGAATATATGTGTGGGAAATAACTACATGCCATCACAACCCTCTACACACATATATAGGGAAACTAACTTTTGTGCATGTTGACACATGTATCTACCAAGAGAAGAGAGCGGGGCCAAAGGGGGTAGTTAGACATTCGACCACCCATCAGAATGATGGGGAAAACACCCCCCCCCCAGGGCTCAGAATCCCCGGGGTGTCAGTTGCCCTTACCGACAGGGTGGAGTAGCGTATGGAAACACAAAAAGTACAGAATATATATATAACTAACATCCACAATATGGGCATTACCAAGTCTTAGATACAACTACAGCTAATGTCTCTCAAACTCCAGGCCTCTACTTCTAAGACTAGGTATCCTATAAGCACACAAATATTTGAAGAGCTTTATTAGATTACTCCATTATCATTTTATCAGCTCCACTGTAAATTAAATAATTATTTAAATATTAATTAACTATGAACAATTCCACATTAAACTGAAATGGAATCACATTCAAAATCAACTTCTCCCTTTAAGATTCACATCACCTTTAAATTCCAGTATCTCCGTCCCTATGGATTTTCACCAATTAATCAAATATTCATTTAAAAATTACTTTTCCATATTCCCAGGTATTCAATAAAACCATCATATGCTTCTAAACACAAAGGAGGATCAACATGGTGAGTAGATA
Source organism: Viscum album (assembly GCA_963277665.1). Lineage (NCBI taxonomy): Eukaryota > Viridiplantae > Streptophyta > Magnoliopsida > Santalales > Viscaceae > Viscum > Viscum album. The sequence continues at coordinate 154,177,165 of OY728158.1, read as the reverse complement.
TACTACCCATCGAGTCTTTTCCGCCTATAGAAAGAGCATTGACCCATTCTCCCTCGAGAGGCTAAACATAGAAAGCACATGGAATACCCCGTGCGTCTTCACCTCCTTCTGAAGTAGGGTAGCCAGAATAGCTGCCTTGATCAATGGGGAAAATAAAAGCAAATAAACATTCAAAGAATCCACAAGTATGCATCAACCACATCCATCCCATTCCTTTACCCTTGGTGTCCTCCACGACAACCACATGCATAAAATGATTCATCTCGCCACTCTAGGCGTCATTTATTGCCACAACCACAAGGCCTCCATGCCTCTACATATCACAACAGCCATCCAGGCTTACATCACAACACAAGTAGTAGGAAAATAACAATCACAACCATGGTCTCTTGACCCTTTAACAAACAAGAGGGTAACTCAAAACCCTTTTAGAAATTCCCACACAATATGTTCTTTAATCCTTACTGAATTAGCAGATTTTTTATTCGTAGGTTCCAATTATCGGAGACCTAATCAGTAAGCTATCGCAATTAAAATACTGTTCTTACTTCCCTAATTTGACTAACATCAAATTAGAACAACTACGACATCAACCATAATCATTTACATGCCTCTTTATCTTTAGCCAATTAATTAACAATTAATTCCAGCTCTACATCCATTATCAATTTCCATCAAGAACGAACAACAAATCAAAGAAAAAATTGGTATCACTCTATCTAACAAAACATGAGGCAAACCGTTATCACGGTATAAAGCAAAAACATGCTATCAACCAATTCTTTTAATCCGGGTCAAGTATTTAATTAGGTCAATTTCATTATGATCCATAGGGCTAAATCATACTAATTCTATGATTGCACATATATAATTAGAGAAGTCATGAATCCTCTAATTAGAAGATTTATTGACGTCCTTTATCCACACAGCGGGTCAAAATCCTCCTTTCACGACAACTGCATCCACCAGAGGATTCCACGGTACGACAGTACCAACCAAACCCAATAAAAACCCATTAGTATCTTGGAAATTACATGGTATAATATCGAAGGGAGAAACAAGAGAATATGATCCCCGAAATAATGACTATAAAACATACCTTATTGGAATGATTGACCGACACAGCTCGGTTGCATCCAAAATAGAGCAGAACCAATCCTAGGACTAAAGATTGATTATGCAACTCCTACGAGAATGATTGAAAGGTTCTAGCGTCTCTTAGCTGAGAACAAAGGGAACGAACAAGGGAGAATGATATCTCGTCCCTTTTTGAAGATTTAATGGGGCGACGGTTTAAGATCTGGTTAATTCTCAATTAAAAATGGATCACATTAATCCATGCGGTTTGACCAAGTAAATACATCACGACCTTAAGACTAAATAATATAGGATTTATGGCATTTGAATCGGCCTTAAGAGTCCTTAAAACAAGGTTTTAAATGTATTTTACGTCAAATGAAATGTCAAATGGGGCAAAACTGTAGGAATCTTGAAACACAGTTCACATACTCAAAATTTGGAAAAGGAAAGAAAAGGTCACCATTAGACCTCACCGTTATGGAAACAAAGTTCAAGCCTACCGATAAAAGGTCACCGTTAAACGGTTACCATCTTGGAAACAATGCTCAAGCCTATCGATAGAAGGTCACCGTTAGAAGGTTACCGTTCTGGAAACACTATTCAATCCTACCGATAGAAGGTCACCATTAGAAGGTTACCGTACTGGAAACACTGTTCAAGCCTACCGATAGAAGGTCACCATTAGAAGGTTACTGTTCTGGAAACATTGTTCAAGCCTACTGATAGAAGGTCACCGTTATAAGTTTACCATTCTGGAAACACTGTTCAAGCCTACCGATAGAAGGTCACCATTAGAAGGTTACCGTTATGGAAACATTGTTCAAGCATACTGATAGAAGGTCACTATTAGAAGGTTACCATTCTGGAAACACTGTTCAATCCTACCGATAGAAGGTCACTGTTAGAAGGTTACAGTTCTGGAAACACTGTTCAATCCTACCGATAGAAGGTCACTGTTATAAGGTTACTGTTTTGGAAACACTGTTCAAGCCTACCAATAGAAGGTCACTGTTAGAAGGTTACCTTTCTAGAAACACTGTTCCAGCCTGCCGATAGAAGGTCACCGTTAGAAGGTTACCGTTCTGGAAACACTATTCAAGCCTACCGATAGAAAGTCACCGTTAGAAGGTTACCATTCTGGTAACACTGTTCAATCCTACCGATAGATGGTCACCATTAGAAGGTTACCTTTCTGGAAACACTATTCAAGCCTACCAATAGAAGTCCACCGATTGAACCCCACTGATAGAAACACATTTCACTAAACCTCACCGATAGAAACACTATTCACCTACCGATACTATTCATAAAATTGGAAACACTGTTCACAGAACTGGAAATTTGGAAAAGTGTTGGGGATAAGTCACCTTGACCTCCCAGAACACCTCCAACACCACATTTTCACAAAGTAATGGACTGGAGAGTTCCGGGCCGTTACATAACATATATTCCAAGTTCTAAATTGTTCGTTCTGACTGCCTATCTAATTGAGGATGAAAAGATGTACTAAAATTTAATTCAGAACCCAATGACTTCTGAAGGCCTTTCCAAAAGTTAGAAGTGAACTTGGGATCACGATTAGTTACAATGGAGTGGAAAACTCCATGCAAACTGACTATCTCTTTAACATATAACCGAGCAAGTTGTTCTATAGACAAAGTATCTCTAATAGGAAGGAAATGAGCAGATTTAGTCAATCGGTCAACTATAACCTAGATTGCATTATTACCTCGATATGTCTTTGGTAATCCCATAACGAAGTACATGGATATAATTTCACATTTCCACTCTGGCACTGATAGAGGCTGAAGTATTCATTTCGGTAATTGTCGCTCTACTTTAACCAGCTGAAAAGTCAAACACATCACAATAAAATCAGCAATATCTCTTTTCATTCCATCCCACCAGTAATACTTCTGAAGATCTCTGTACATCTTAGTACTCCAAGAACGAACTGAAAATGAAGAACTATGAGCTTCACATAACAAATCATTCTTCAATTATGAATCTGAATGCACACATAATCTCTTTCCATCCCTCAAAACACAATCATTATCAATGTTAAATTCAGGAAACATACCCTTCTAAACCAACTCTACCATTTTCTGCAACTCACTGTCTTCCTTATGTGCTTTATTTATTCTGCCTGATAGAGATGATCTCACTAACACCTGAAACAAAACAGAAGAATTTCCTTCACTAACAACTTCTATGAAAAATTTCATCAAATCAAATACCAAAGTATCTTTTTGTAAACGTAGCATGGCTAATGAGACATTACTTTTCCGACTCAAAGCAACAGCCACTTCATTTGCTTTTCCCAGATGGTAATGGATCGTGCAATCATAATCCTTGATTAATTCCAACCATCTCCACTTTCTCATGTACAATTATTTCTAATTGAATATATACTTCAAACTTTTGTGACTAGTATATATTTTTCACACCTCACTCCATACAAATGATGTCTCCAAATTTTTAAAGAAAAAACAACAGCAGCTAATTCCAAATCATATGTAGGGTAATTTAACTCATATGGTTTCAACTAACGTGAAGAATAAGCAATTACATGATCATTTTTCAGTAGGACGCAACCGAGTCCTTTCAACGAAGCATCACTGTAGATAACAAACTCACCATTTCTGGAAGGCAGTGCCAAAACTGGAGCATTCACCAATCTCCTTTTCAAATCTTGAAAACAATCATCACATTCTTTTGTTTAGATGAACTTAACATCGTTTCGAGTTAACTTAGTCATTGGACTAGATAACCGTGAAAATTTTTCAACAAACCTCCAGTAATAACTTGAAAACCCAATAATCCTACGAATCTTAGTTATATTTCTGGGTCTTGGCCATTCTTCAACAACTTTTGTTTTTTCAAGATCAACAATTATGCCATTTTTTAAACAATGTGACCAAAGAAAGAAATTTGTTGTACCCAAAACTCACACTTGCTGAATTTTCCATAAAGTTTCTTTACTTTTATGGATTTCAAGAAAACCCTTAAATGACTTTCATGTTCCTCTTTACTTTTTGAATAAACCAAAATATCATCAATGAACACAACCACACACTTATCCATGAACTCACGGAAAATTCTATTCATAAGATCAATGAATACAGTAGGTGCATTGGTTAAACCAAAAGGCAGAACTACAAATTCATAATGGCCATATATAGTACGAAATGCAGTCTTCGGAACATCAGATACTTTTACTTTCAACTGATGGTACCCTGACCTCAAGTCAATCTTCAAAAATGCTGATATCCTGGGAGATGATCAAACAAATCATAGATATGAGGCAAAGGATACTTATTCTTAATAGTGATGTTATTCAATGCTCTATAATCAATGCAAAGTCTCATTGAACCATCTTTCCTTTTAACAAACAAGACAGGAGCACCCCAGGGTGATGTTCTAGGTCGAATGAAAACTTTATCTAATAACTCCTACAATTTCTTCTTTAACTCTAAAAGTTCAATTTGATCCATTCCATAAGGGGGTTTTGAAATTGGCTTAGCATCAGGAACTAATTCAACAGTAAATTCAACTTCTCTATAAGGTATAATACCAGGCAACTCCTCAGGAAAAACATCAAGGAACTCATTTACCACTAGCACATCATTAATCTGAATAGTTCCTTTGTTTTCAACAATATGTGCAAGGTAACATTCATTTCAATCTTTTACCAGTTTTTTCTACTTCCTGATATGTTTTGAAAAGCAAGGGTTCATTATTTTACACAAACTCGAAATCATTCTCAAATGAAACCTCATTATCTTTGCAGCCAATCTTAGCATGATAAACAAAAATCCAATCCACGCTCAATATAACATCAAACTCTACTAGAGGAAAAACTATAAGGTTTGCCGGTAGATTATTTCCATACACAAGGACATGAAAGTTCTTATGTTTTCTTTTTGTCTCAATATTTCCTCCAGGTGTTTTTACCATAAGTTCAGTATTCGTATCATAAGATGGAATTCCCAATTTACTAGAAAACTTTTCAGAAATGAAAGAGTGTGTAGATCCTGAATCAAACAACACATTGGCATACTCTGAACAAACAAACAATATACCTGATACAACTTCATTTGATGGCCCAACATCTGCTGAAGTTGTTGTAAAGGATTTCTCCACCCTTTTCTTCTAGTATTCTGGCTACTTTCCTTCAGTTTAGTTCCTTGTTGGACACTCATTTTCATAATGTACCATTTTGTTGCACTTAATTCATTTTACTGACTGTAAATCAGATTTTGTCTTACCATTACCCTGATTGTTTTCAGTGCAATTACGAGCCTTATGTCCCATTTTACCACATCGGTAGCACTTACAAGAATTCAAAGACATTCCCTAGCATGCTTCTAACCACATTTTTCACAAACTGTAAACTTAAGCTTCTTATCATCAAACTTTTTTGAAGTGTTCTTTCCTTCGCCTACCACCTTGACCTCTAATTTTGTTTTTTGTCAAAGAATACTAGATCATCGGCAAACTCCATTTCCACCTTCTCCGCACAATGAACAAGTTCTTCATAACTTTTGAACTCATGAGAAGATAAATCCCTTTGATACTTTGGATTTAATATTGAGTAAAATGATTGATTTTACTATCAAGATCTCATATGAAATTTGGAGCATACCTTGCCAGTCGAGTTAATTTTTCTTCATAAGAAGCCACTGAGTCATCCTCCTGCCTCAATTCCAAGAATTGTTTTCCATCCTAAGACGAACCACCTTAGGAAAATATTTCTCCAGAAACATACCTTTGAATTTATCCCAATCAAGAGCATCAATATCCTCACTATCCTTGATATTTTTCCCCATAGACCACCACTTATCAGATTCACCTTCAAAATAGTAAACCATGAGACTAACCTTGTGATGTTCTGAACAACCCATGACATCAAAAGTCTTTTTCAGTTCTTTAATCCACCCTTCAGATAGCACCAGATCAGACGATCCCTTGAATGATGGGGGATGTTGCCTCATGAAATGCTCCACTACTGTCATGTTCCTCTGTGGTTGATCTAGCTAATCTCGTACATGGATACCACCACCATTTATAGCCTGAGTCAACTGTTCCATCATTTCAAAAAACCGTTCAGTTTCGATTCAGACCATCTTAGGTTGCTGATTTGGAAGGTTGTCTTCCTCCTAATGTCGTCCAAACATAGTTGCCCTGTATCGGCTACGGAAAACCATTCTTAACATAGAAATATCTTAGGCGAAGCAACCTGGTAATCTGAAAATGCTATTTGATGTCAATATTAACATAAATTACTTTATGGATATTAATTTAACAATATCCTAACTCTTAAAGTTATCTAAACCGACATCTGATACAAAATATAATGACCTGAACTTAAACATTACATAATATTGAATTAAATAAATAATTCACATTGTGGATATTTTCAGGTTTAGATTTTTAGGGAATTAGGACATAACTATTACATCTAAAAATATTACCAAGTAGGCACTTCTACCCAGAATCCACTTTATTTAATTAAATAAAAACTGTTGAAAAAAAGTCATGTCTAATTCCATTTTAAAGAGAGCATGTATTTTCCTTGATCCCATCCTTGACCCTATTCATCTTTAAGTCCTGTGAAAAACATTTCAAAACATGGGATGAGCATAAAAGGCTCGGTAAGGGTTATAAAACAGTGAATGAAAACATTTGTTCATAAATACATACAAAACATGAACTCTTTTACTTACCTCATGAAATCATAAGATTTATGAAAGACACATAGAAATCATAAATCATAAACGTAACTTGTGGCATCCCTACCATACTTACATTGTAGCTATCACAACTACATATGGAGTTACTTTGGAATACCCATCACTGTATATTCCCTAAATCTCTTAGGAGTAACATTAATGTTCACCTCCATCACGTTACCCAATGCATTAGAGAGCTATCTCGGGCTCACCCGCACTAGGTTTATCACAGAACCACCCGTATACGTAAATAATGCCCAAGAACCATAACATGATCTTTACACATAACGTAAGCATAAAGGAAAGATAACATTGCCACATTTAAATAATAAAATATCATTTCAAGATATTGAAATAATAAATCCATTTTCAAAATCATTTTCAATACCAAAATACATAAAAAGAGTATTTTGTATTTATTTTTACTTTTAAAAACATTCCAGCTTGTTAAGGAAGCCAAATATCAAATAATACTCGCGGTGGCGGAAAAGTCGTTGTCACTGCTTATGTAAAAGAAACATTACTTTTTGTCATTTAGTAAAATGATTTGTAGAGAAATGATTCCTTTTTTATAGAAGTAAAAGTAAAAGGGTTCTATACATTGTATAAAAGAAAGTCATGAATAAAACTAAAAATGCCTCAATGAAAGGAGATTGAGACGAAGTCCCTTACCTCGTGTCTGACTTGACCTGTTTGTTATTTAATATCCTGAATAATAAACTAAAGTTAATTTATAATTGCTTAAGAACCTTTTTAAAGTTTATTATTCCTTTTATATAACTTATTACCATGTTATTATCATTATGTAATCTTTTAAGTTAATAACGTTCATTTTGTCGATATTTGGTACATGAGTCAAAAATGGACTTCTTATAATTACATGGTGTTCACGTGATAAAAGGTTCACTATATCAAGAATTATATTCAATATTTGGGTATCATATATATCATATATATCCATCATGTACATGTATTTATAATAGTACATAACATTTGGAGGTACGAAATGAAATGCACCGTTCATGGAGACTGTAAGTCGTACGTACGCATGAATGCTAATTTCATTTCTATTTCTTATTTTAATGGAATTAAAACATAATGATACATAGGTATATTATAATTCCTGTATAATATCATTTATAATATCATTAACTCTATCCCTTATACATCCCACATAGGACATTAACGAGTCACATCACTTTGAGGGGGCGATAGTCCGCACATCCTCAAATGAGATTATCGTATTTACCCACCATGGAAACCATAATGGTATGATATAATTGAGAAGTACAGAAGCATAGAAAATCATAAACATAATATATATCATATATAAATACAGTTCCATCATAATGGCCACCATGAGAGGTAGTAAGTTGTAATTGAACAATCATCATTTCGTGAGGCGTTAGTTTGACACCCACAAAAACATTATGTTCTTCATCCATTAGATGGAGTTCTGTGTATGTGTAGTTAGAATCCTTATCATAACAACTTACTAGTATATTGAGGATACTGGTGTTGTTACAAAATAAAGGAAATAAAAAGAGTTTAGGGGTTGGAGAAGCAAAATAAAAGAAAAGAATTTAAGAGAAATTGTTACCATTTATTTGGGTAACTCACTTTGGTTTTAACCAAATGACATATTGAAGTGCCTTCTTCCTAAGGTAAGGCTTCTAGGACAAGTATAGAGATGTAGGGAGTGTAATTGGGTAGAGTTTGGATGACCCAAATGGCTTGAGAGGTTTGAGGAACTGCATAGAAGTGGTCTCTTTTTATAATGGAGAGGTGGGTTTCTTTAATAAAGAGTGAAAATATTATTTTATAATATAATGATATTATGTTTATAATGGTCCACAAATCATTATGGTCGAATCTAAGATGACTCATAATCGAAATAAAATCATCCAATCAGAATTGGACATGTTTTGGATAATAGTTTAATCATTATAATCTTATTTAATTAAATCATTTATTAATGAGGTCAATACTGCATCATGATTGTGTCATAAATAATTTAATTTATTTGATGTATAAAAATTATAAAAAAATTACCATGATGTAAGAAATATTTTAAGCTTTCCATGTAATATTTATAGTCGAAAATATAGCTTGTATAACCCCATGTAAAAGTTAATTTACTAAAAGATATATGTTTATTTCATTTTGGCCTTTAATTTAAGTTAATTAAAATAAAGTGTCATAATCACTTTCAAGTGGCTCCATGGGGTCTCCAAATAGACCCAAGGATGACCATGGTCGGATATGACTCAACCAATAGGATTAGGACACCTGTTATGGTAAATAAAAATTATTTTTTTAACCTTATTTACCTGATTTACCCTTTAACCATGGTAAATAAAATATTTACTCAGGTAAATATTTAAAATGCCTAAAAATTAAAGTTACCAATTTACAAAATTATAACCTCATAATTCCAAATATGTAATCCATTTCTCCAAATTAAAAACACAGAAGTGGTAGAAATTAATTTAAAATTAATTCCCGCTGTCAAAACAAAAGGCATGTTTTTAAGAAATATTAACTATCAAACGATTGACAGTTGATTCTATACAATTTAAATGTGAAATTGCTTCTAATGACCAACATTAGATTAAATGGTAAAAATATAATATATTTACACTTTAAAACCAATTAAAAGGATAATATAAACATATAAATAAATTATATTAAAACATAGTTTTTAATTAAAATACAATATTTTCACTATTCCCTAAAAAAGGATGTTATCAGAAAAATACCAAAAAATTACCCAAAGTAAATTATGATGTCCTCATTCTAAATAAGGATTATATTTGGTCATATATAACATATTAAAGTGACCAAAACTAGATTTAAAAAGCTTTCTCCATTAAAAGGCGTTAAATCGGCCTTTTAATGTAAATTATGCATAAAATTAGGTTCATTCATATATTAAGCCTCTATCTTTTATTGGATAAATATAAATACATGTATAATAATATTATAGTTAGTTTTTTCCATTCCCACCAATACAATGGTTAGGAATAAACAACCATTTAAAATAATAATATTATATTATTAGTGTGCAACGTCAGATTCCAAAGAAACCCATTGTTGTATATCGGGTACGCTATCGAACATAACAACCCCTATAAGTTAAGATTAATATTTAATTCACAAATATTAATAAATATGAAAATCTCTTATTCTTAATTTACCTAGGATGGTAGATAATCGATAAATGAGGAGTATTTTTATGAGGCTAATTTGATATGTTTTGTGAATATAATGGATATTTTAATAATTCCCCCTACAAAAACACAACATAATGGTATTGTAAATAGTAATGATTGAACTATTCGAAAAATAAATGAATAATGCTTCATGAATTCAACCTTATAAAATATTTTTGGAATGAATCTTTTTACATCAATTTTAATATCTTAAATGAATTTTACATTAGACACTTACTGTATAAAACACCATTGGAACTATTTAAAAATACGAAACGCAAATTTTTTAGTTTAATGTTTTAGGTTGTGCTGTCTATATTTTAAATACTAAATATATTCATGAAAAGTTTGATTCAAAATGTGATCATGTTCTATTTTTGGATACACTAATAAAAACAAGAATTATAGGGTATAGACTAAAATAACTACAATAGTGGAAAAATATGTACATGAAATATTCATGGACAATAATGATAATCATAGTATAGATTTTCTTGATAATGCTGATGATTTTATATAATTCAACTTTGATGAAGATAAGACAAAAATTAATGATATATCATTTTTTTGGGAGTATTTCTCATCTAAATATGATTATTTTATTTGAAAATTTCACCAATATAACACATTATAAAATTTTATATAAAATGTCGAATGTAAAATTAGAACTAGAAATTATTTTTTATATTTCTTTTTCAATTAGTCCTTGTTAAATAATTTTGTTATCATAAATATTTAAAATTAAATGAAATAGTCTATTTTGTTTAATTTTTTACATGATGAGAAAGAATTTTTTTCATTTAAATAATGTATAAAATCTAGTTCAGTTAACTAAAGACACAATGTATATAAGAAAAAAATCTTTTTTTTAATAAATTCATCAAATCTAGTTTTATAGTTATGATTAAAACATGAGTACTTTCCCAATAATATATTCATGAAGAAGTTTTTGATATTGATGATATATTTTCACTAGTTTCAAGGATAGAATCTACATTTATTTTGTTATATCATGAATGATTTTAAATTTGTTAATTGTTCAAATGGCTGTAAAAAATGTTTTTGTAAATTGTGTAATTTTAGAATATAAGTATGTTAAAAACCCGACTAATTTCATAAATAATAATTTTCCAAACCATGCTTTCAAACTATCTATACCTTTATATGTTGTTAAGAAATATCCTCAATCTTGGAGTGAAATACTAAAATAATTATCAATTCAAAATTATTTTGACAAAGGTATGGTTGATCCAATGATATATATAAAACATGTTTCAATGATATACTGTTAATTATGATATAGGGGGATGATATCATTTTCAGTTTTAAAAATGATAAATTATGTAATTATTTTTAAAATATAATGATAAATTAATTTGATATGAGTTGAATGGGGGAATTAAAAACATTCTTGGTATGACGATTATTATATGTAAAGATTTAATTTTATTAATTAAAGACATGTAGGCCAAAGAACATGATACAATGTTTGGAATTGTCCCCAGTAAAACTATGATAACACATATGAGTAGAAACTATAAACAAGATGAACATTACTCAATAAAGTATGTCTATGGTATATTATATAGATGGATTATGGGAATTTTTCAATATCATACTACTTCTAGGCTATATATAATTTTTATGTGCTTATGTGTTTTATATATGATTCTAACCACAAATAAATTTACCTCATAGCAGTTAATACTGAAAATAAGTATATAAATGGGACTATAAGTACCTGAATTTTTTATTCTAATAAAAAATTGAATGATTTATTATCTCACTCTGATTAAAACTTTAAGGTTGTGGAAATTATAAGTAATGTACTTTTGGTATGTTCCACATTTTTGGAAGAAGATTAATTTTAGGTTGTTCTAAAAAATTTTCTATAGAACTACCAATAGACGAGGAAGATTTTGTTTTTCCTGCTGGTAGATATTCACAATATGTTTTGATAAAGAAAATTTTAATGATTTTAATATTAATTTTGATAAAATTTTATTTTAAATGTGATGATACTTGTTCTATTTTAATTTTTCAAAACCACTTCAATACTCAATAACTAAACACATTAATGTTAGATTTCATTTTCTTAGATATCATGAAAATAAAGGTGATATTTGTTTTGAATTTATTCCAACTACGAGAAAATAGTTGATATTTTTACTAGAAACATAGTTTTTCTTAAATTTGAGATAATAATGTTTGAATTGTGATTGAATTACATTTAACTTTTTCGTAGTTTAATTTATGTCATAATAATTAAATGTTTTATATATTTCTTTTATAATTGAATGTTATCTTTTACACATTGATTATTACTTTTCAAATCAAACAATTAACATTATCATTGTAATTAATTCCATTTTCTATATCTTAATGTAATTACTCTATAATACTTAAATGATAATTATATTAGAGTGTCTAAAATCGTAGAGGTAAATAATAACATTTTTTATGGTTTTTAAATTTACCCTTTTACTCTATTTATGTAACTATTTTTTATAAATATAGTTTATTATAAATATAAATATGGGGGAAAATATTTTTTGATTATTTAAATACTTATTATTATGTTGATCAAAAATTTAATAAATATATTGTTTTGTAATTTAGTAAAAGGTAATGGTTGTTTATAATTGGGTATTAATTATTTTAAATATCAATTTTCCTAATAAATCTAAATATCATAACATTTAATTTAATTTAATTTTTTATATAATTATTATTTAACCTTTATATAGAATCAAATTTTTTAATTATATGTAATTATTTTTAATTTTTATTTTAATTCAGTTATTTTAAAATTAAGGCTTTGTGAAATCATCTTCATGTAGAACCTAAATAATTGGAAAGATGTCGGTGTGATGTATATACTATGGTAAATATATAATTAATCCCAATTTAGCATGGGAAATTGGTGGTGATTAATAGTTTATAATCAGGAGTTTATATGCTTATGTTGGAACTATGCTATTTTGATTTGTAACTATGTAATTCCCCTAGAAAATAATTTTTACCCCATGTTTTCAAAGTCTTTAAACATTGTGATATATTTTATCACAAGGGATAACATGGTATTATATTTTTTCATATAATTTTTTTATGATTCCATGGTATTTTAATATTGTTTGAATCTCCTCATTTTGTTTTCTCATATGATTTAAATCTCACCCAAGGTAACATATTTATATTTTTATTTTCCCTTAAAGGTTGTTTGACAACACCACATCCTTATGTTCTCATTTTCTCAGGTTATGAAGTTATGAAATGCATGAAATATCAAGAAATTAGAAATTAGGTTGGCAACTATATGGAGATTTATAAGACTTATTATGGAATAATTGGATTCTCAAATAGTTTCAAAATTTTACAGTAGTTTAAAAAGTGATTGAGTTTTAACCGTAAATGTTTTCAAATAGTTATCTAATATTATAAACCTAAAAGGTCACGAGAATGTGAATTTATGAAATATTTTTTTTCATATAATGCAATTTATATGGATTTGCTTGTATTTTTAACATATTATTCCATAATTATTGTAATCCATTAATATAATTGCTTTTGTTTTCCATTTTCATCTGAATACAATTCCACCAATTTCTAATAATGTAACTTCAACCCTCATTTTGTTATTTAGTTTCATTGATTAATTTTTTATCTATGATAATTTGATGATGTATTTTAATTTATCTAAAATAATACAAAATTAATAATTAAAAGTTAAAATATTTTATAAAAAGCACGATGAGGGGGGATTGAATATTTATATTGAAATTTTATTTTTAGCTATTTTTTAAATATAAATATTTATTTAATTCATTTGAGAGAAGAAATTAATAATATAAGTGAATTATTTATAAATAACATTAACAATAATTAGGTATTTATATTTATTTGTTTTTATAATATGTTATGAAATAATAATTTTAAAACAATTGAATGGTGTCCTAGGATAAATAGAAGTTGTATGGCACTGTTAATCGAAGTGTTTATTGTTTTCATTTTGTAAAAATTACAATTTAATATAAGGAATATTATTCAATGAATTATTTTTGGGAGTGTAATATGATATGATTTAATAAGGAAATATTCATAATTAAATGTGATTAAGTCTTTCTACATAAGCAATTTTTATGAGTCATTATCCCAGAACATCTAAACATTTTTTTCTATCATGTTACAATATTTTAATGGTGGGTGAAGAAACAAACAATTATTTGTAAAGAATTTGTTATTAATTTTATTTAATTTATGTGTGTCGAGGAACCCCAAATTATACTTCATGGCCATCACATATCAATATTAATTCATTTAAAACAAAAGAGTCAATCATTGGTTGAGATAACTATATAATAAAATTAATATAGTATCCCTTTATATAATATATATTTGATAGATTTAAGAATTTTTGGTATATGAAAGTGATACGGTAATCAATGTAGAAATTATATTTATCGATAATGATAGTGGGAGTTTATATTTTAAAATGTGATTGATATAAGCTTATATATTGGTAAATAATATATTTGTCTAAAATATGGAATGAAGGTTCCAGGGTATTGTGGAAGCATTAAGTGGACGGCCAATATTAGCTTTTCATCAAAATTAATGGATAATATCAGATGAACCAGAAAATAAATCTAATGAATCTATAGTGTGGATCTTGATTAATTAACCAATAATTAATTTAAATAAGAACATCCCAAAGTGGGAAAATCTTCCTGGTCAATCATTGTTACTACTCACTTTATAATGTCATTACGGTGAAGAATCCAAATGGGGATCCCTATAGATGTATGAAATTAGTCTTGAACAACCCTTAAATGATGTTCTTTGGTCCCCAAGTGGCAGCCTAAAAGGGAAAAGTTCCTCAAGACATTCATTATACAATAATTTTGTGAAAAATATAATATTATAATATAGACAAAATACCCTTAGTCTAAAAATGATAATTTAATATAATACCATATCTATTATTTAATCTATGTAATTTCCAATGTAAAATAATATGAATATTATTAATAATATTATATTCAGATATTTTTAATATATTTATAATCAATTATCTTTTAAATAAATTAATTTACATTTAAATGATATAAATTAAAATATATTATTTCGAACTGATTCAAAAACCGAATCCTTTTCCTTCCAAAAAATATTGTATTAATAAAAAATTAAAATAACTATTTATTTAATATTCATGTAAATAAATAAATAAATATATATATATATATATATTAATATATTAATAAAACTATTTAACAAATTAATATTTTACATTACATTATGAATAAATATAAAAGTGATAAAATTCAACACATGTATTCTAAAATTGAAATCTTTTGAATGAATTTGTATGATTATAATTACTTAAATAAAGAGTAAAACATTATCCCGGATTGATATTCTCTTTAACAAAAAATTCAATAGAATCTAATGAAATTTTTAGAAAATATAGTATGCGACCCTCTATATGAATTTCTAATTGGTAAATATTCAGAATAAAAAAATTATGTTATTAGAGTTTTAGAACACATAAAATCAACCATAATGAAATAAGATTATATATAAACTACAACATCCATTACATGAATTTTCATATATAATACAATCCATTTTTCTCTTATCATATCCTTATGTATGATGCATAATATTTTCATGTCCTTATATGTGAGATTTATCTTTAATTTACATTCTCAAAAAATATTTTATATAAACTATGTTTTACATATATAAAATTAAATTCTTCCATTTCAAAAAAATCGAAAATGATTTTATCTTCCATAAAAATCATTAGGGAAATTTTTTCCTTATTCAATTAATTAAAAATCAAATATAGGAAAAATAATGTATGTTATACCACCATAAGAATTTTTCATCTTTTATTTCATCCATATATCAAATTAAATGATTAGTGATATTAAATAGTAATATTTTGTTGTATGTGGAACAAAAAACATGTTCCTAAATTAAAATATTCATTGTCACATAATACATGGGGAGTCGTTATTAATATGTAAACCTTTAAGACATACCTACTTGATGGATAAAAATGGCAGAACATCACGAAAAAAATTATCAATGTCTTCTGAACATATGGAACATAAAAGTAAAACATCATAGGTTTCTAATAAAATTTATGTATCCAAACCATAAAAATTATTTACCTGTATTGTCATAGGATTAATGTGATCTTACTATAGTGGGACCATTTAATATTATTTTATGAAACAAATAATATAATAATATTATCACAACATTGTTATACAACAAAATAGTCATTATGTGATTGGATTTTTTTCCTATTTTTCTATTTAAAGGTTAAAATTTTGTTGGTTATTATCTATCATCTCCAACCAACTCCCATATTACTTAAATCTATGAACCAAAAATTTTTATCTCCCAAACTATTATATGAATTTCATTTTTTCACTAATGTGGGCATTTAGTAATTTGGTCCAATAATTTTTTCTCCATGGATATACTACAGGATATGAAATTTCATATAAATATAAAACAGCTTAAGAGGTTATACATTCAATGTATGTGTTTCATCTACTGATGTGATCATGTATCTTTTGAAAAAACTTTTAATATAGTATTATAACAATATAGAGTAATAAAATCATTAATTCATGGTAAAAAATAATGATCATATTGGATGTTTTATACCCAAACTAGTGATTTCGATGTATCATTATTCATAATACACATAGACTCTACATTAGAAATTGTGACCATAGAATGCTTAGTAGCCTTCCAACTCAATGTTCCTTAATTTTGAAAACCACATAAATTAAGTGTTATTTCAAAAAGTAATGATATTCATGGATATATAATCAAGTAATCCCACCACATGTTGTTCCTCGTCTCCTTAAAACGACATGGATATATCCTTTGTGTTTCTATGGTAATTTAGGATAGAATTCATTGATGAACAATGTGAATATCCAAGGATATATTAATATCATCTAACCATAATCAACGATTATGCCACATAAATCCTAACACATAAATGAAATACATGATATATCTAATAATATATGAAATAGTTTCTCAAAACATTATTTCTCTCAATTCATGGGTTTTTGTAAAACAAATTTGGGAAATATGTATGCCAGCATAAAATGGATATAATCTTTAATGGAATTTTCCACCTTATATAATTTTTATAACCTATTTATAAAATTATGTGGGCATAGTCCGAGTAGCCATTATATACTATTTATATAGATCCTCATCCCTATAATATAGGTTGATTACCTGATGTTTATCAAGGACAATAATTTATTCAAAAATGTCTGAACTAACTGTTCGACTAATATCTCATTTCCCATAAATAATATTTTATCAAAATATGTCACGTCGAAAATAATTTCACTCCCAAAATACATTTTTATATACATAGGGATAAATTTTATATTTAAAATACCAAATTCTCTTGTAGAATAACAAAATTAATCTTACATGACCGTAATGATTACATTGGCCCATAATTGAATTTTTTTAACTTATATACCTCATTGAAATACTACAGTTTGTGTCACGTCAAAAAATTTAACATGATTTCAATTTTTAAAATATATATCAACATCTATTTTCCAAATATCGTAATCATTATATTATTATATAATACTAATAATAATTTTTTTATCATATATACTTTTGAAAATTTTCACTATATACAATACTATAATTCCTCTTGAAATCATTAGATACAACTCAAGAAATCTAGATGAAAATAGTACCATCTACGTCCAAATAACCTCAAATACCCTTTTTCACACAACTGACTTCATATAAACTAGTGGACCTAGAAAGATTCATGTTTTTTATGTGTAATACATCCAAAAAATAATTTCTTATTAACATTGTAAATCTTCTAAAATGTTTAATTCTTCTTTGTAGGACATGAGGTTTATTATACTCAACTAAGAATGTGTCACCTTCATCAATAATAAAAAAATCGTATATTGTTTGATTAATAACTTACTTAATACTCTTATAAAGTATATACATCAATAATATAACTTATTATTAAATGTATTAATGGATTTCTACCAAAAACCACACAGAAGAATTTTAATCATCAACATCTTTTGGGAATACCATTCTCTAACTATCTCTATTAGATATCCGTTGTTTTTTTTAAAACATGTATTTACTCTATATGATTAAATTTTTATTTGAGTTCTCAATTAGATATTATCCTCCTTTTTCATTTGGGTACACTATAATTATACACTTCCTTATGATTCAGGTTTCTCCATGGTATATATTTAACCAATGATTCACATCTTTATACATGTATATGTGATATAAAAGATGTGTTATCATACCATAAGTCATATGGAATTATATTTTACAAATTAGTTTAAACTCCCTTTATTCATTATACTTCTTATTTTAATTCATATAGCCAAATGTATAATGGGTTACCTACATGACTCGTCATTGATTTTGTAGTTTCCGTCGTGGTGTGATTCCTCCCTTCACTAACATTATTATACTCCATTGTATATGATGGTGTGATTTGAGATAGTATACTATAATATTATAGATAATAAATGGACTCCATGATATGATATTTCCCTCTCATAGGTAAGTAGAGTTTATTTTTCTTCTTTCCACGTTAACTCCCAAATTTATTAATATATTCCAATATTAAAAATAGGAATTAGTCTTAAACCATGCTGATTATTTATACACACATACATACTAAAATTAATGTTATTAGTAAAAATGTAAAAGTATCTACCTCTAGTTATTTTAGAAATGGTCAACAGATAAAAGATTGTTATAATTGGAAAACCATTTTGGCTCTCTAACCCTTTGAAATGAAAGATAGATTGTTATTATTCCATGAAGACAATAATGATTCAAATTATTGGAATATAGAAAAAAATAACATAAATATATCTATTAATATTGTTTTATTAAAAACATTAGTTAATTAAAATAGAAATTGATTTTATTATATAAATATTTTTGATATGATTCACCGGAACATTATTTTAAAATTTACAATGGAATATTTTTGTTTTCTAGATTTTAGAGACTCATATTTTGATATTTCCTACTATAACATATGATATATATAGAGAAGTAGAATTTATTATTTAAAATAACAATAATATCATTGTTTCTTAAAATAGATATAGAAATAGTTTTTTTATTACAATAATAATATATCAACAACTCCATCAATGTAATGTTAGTTTACTTTGTGACATAATAAGATACACTTTTATAGCTAGTGTAACTAGTCTCTCATGAATAGTATCTTAATGATCCACCACAACATTAGTAATATTTTTTAATCTACATACATCCAATATTTGAATACAAATGTGAAAGCCATAATTTGTATATAATTTAAAATTTATTTAAATAGAAATATCACAATCCATAACAAACTTAACAAAATCATCCACTTCAATTATTTCATAGGCTCAATTCTTTATTTAGTGACCCTTATTATTACTTGAAAAATATATAATATCCCTATAATATTCATCCATTTGGATTTTTTATTTCTATTAAGTTACATTAAATTGTTTCTTAATAATTAATGAAACATTATCCTTTTCACTTGCTTTCCAATTTATTAACCGTAATAATAAATGAATTTTCACAAATCATATTTTATTATGATTTAAAATTAAATGTAAAATTTTATTACACTGATTTATATGTACTGATAATGTAAAAATTAATAATAATACAATATAATATAGATAAATGTGAGTATGTAATGATGATCATTGACAATTCCATATCAATATTGAATCATATAATTTCCAAATAACCATTATTGTCTGTCTTGTTGAAATTTTTTTTAGTTGGAACCCTATATAAAACATGAATATAAAAAGTTGATTGAATAAATCCCAACCCTAATTCCCTTATCACGTCTAATAGATATCATTCAGATGATTCAACTTGTAATAAGAATCCAGGTCTTTTTTAGGAGCTAACATGTCATTACTAATAACATTAGTGATTATTCATACATTTTAACATGATTGTGTATTAGGAAGCAATTTTTACCATCCCCACATTCCACAACAAATATTTTGGTTAAAATAAATGAATCCATTAAATAAGATATCCCAACATATAATATTTCAATGATCCCACACTTTATACACTATTGGATTTTTCCACTTGTGATAAGATTCTATTACACACATATTATTAATATTATGTTTTTTTTGTTAATGATGCATCCAATTTTTTTAAAAAATAAAATAAAATTTATTTATGTTATAATGATTAAAAATTATTATATAATTATTATATAATTTATGAATCTAAATATTTTATCAAAAATAAAATATACCTTACCACTAGATGGAATATATTTGGTTACATGGATATTCTATTATAATGAATCAATATATCCCTTCAAATACCCTTGACAGAGGCCTTATAAAATTATTCAAATTTATTTAAGTAGGTCTTTGATTCAATATTCATTAATCTGTATCATCAATATTTTTTATGTGCAATCCCATGAACTATAATCATACACATTTATTTTATCAATGTATGCCTCTATGTTAAAAAATTTCACTGTAAAGAAATTGACACATGATTATCTCTCTCTTTTTTCAATCCAAAATTTTCATATATATATATATTCAAAAATTCAATTTTCTTAAATTAGAGATTAAATATAAATTTGATATGTGTTTGTATCCCATAAAATATTATTTTTTCATTTTTAGGAAAAACTATTTTAAATGATTCATTTTGATTAATTTTTTAGTAAATATCAATTTAGGTTAATAATAACATACCACTTTATTTTATGTTTATTTAACATAAATAATTAACTAGGTCTGATAATATAATTTATTGATATTAGTTTTTATTAGACATCTTATTATATATATATATATATATATTAGTTAACATATATTGTTATATACGTAGGTATTCAACAATAATTGATAAAATCTACCATAAAAACTTTATATTTTATTATCTTCTGGTTTATATAATTTATTTACATTATGTGACTCCAGTTAAAATATTAGATAAAATAAACAAACATCCTATATATCTAAATAAATAATCCTCCATGAAAAATATTAAATTAATATGTGATTTGATCATTACTTTATATATAACAGTTTTTTATAAGGTTGTAATATAAAAATCGTGAAAATTAGAAAAATAACTCCATGATCCAATTATTTATGGCAGTTAAGAATTTCTCTAATTCCATGTGTATCTATACTATTAGATTATGTATTTCATGAGTCCTAAATCATATCCCCTAGTAGGGAGTTTTATTATTTTTGAATAATTTCCCATATGAAATAAATTTGAAGTAGATGTTTGTGTATATATAATACAGACCTGAAACACATATAAATTTCTATAATTAAGGAGGGATTTTGGATTCAAATATCATCATATATAGTTTTATAATATACTTTGTAGAAAACCATTAAAAAATTTAGTTAATTAATTTTTAACAATAGGTATAGAGGTTAGTCAATATTTTGATCAATCATAACATTAAATAAAAAACACATTTAGTATTATTATCATTTATTTTTAGTCATGGTATATAAGATAAATATATATAAATTAATAAATTATCTCTTCAATTTTTTAATATACTATTTTCCTAATATTAAATCCTAATAGTTTCTTATACATATGTATCCCATCCTTAATTATTATAAATCAAATAAGTTAAAAATATTCAAAAAATTATTTATGTACGTGATGTGTACTTTGGGGGCCATATGGAATGTGCCTTCTATTTAATATAATTATTCAATTTCTATAATTATACAATCACACATTATCTTGAATAAAAATATGTTTTGTGTTATACATGATATTTATGGCTGCTATCTTTCATTATCATTTACATAATATACAATCCCATAAATCATGACTTATTGTAAGCGACATGTAATTTTTTAGGTCATTCTTGTTTTACGAATGATGTGTATGACTAGAAGACATGAAATATTGTATATATACTATACTTAATGAATTGAACCAAATCATGAAAACATGAATGATTATTGTTACATGCTGTGTAGTTATAGATTTTAAATAAAATTTAAGAAACAATGTGTTCACCCTAATTAAATTTTGAAAATAAAATATTGTGCATCATGTCCTATTTTAAACATACTGCATGTCATGTACATTCTATGCACAATATTTTTAGTTTATGCATCACTATGTGTATTAGTTGATTCTAAATAAGAATTGATTAATGGTTTCATTTATTAACCCTAGTAGTTTAGGAAAATAATTTCATCTTTAATCCATGATGGGATATGGATAAAACACAAGCCTACCACATTCCATGTAATCCCTATCATGTATTATGAAAGTACAATACTAAAAACATTGTGTGTAATTACATTGTGTATCTGCCCACATAGTATATTGATATTTACAAATCATACAACTTCAATGGTTGAGATAATATACATATTCTTTAATTTAGTGTTTTATTCCATGTAACACTATCTTGATACTAGATGTAATAGTGTCTAAAAAAGGGATATTCACTTATTCCTTAATGTTTTTTCCCATTCATTAAAATATGAAAATGGATGAACATTTCATCAATATTATTGTTGAACAACATAAATACAAACATGTATACTAGGAAACCAATTTCTGAAATTGGTTAAATAATGTAAAATTAAATATAAATTACATTGTGACTACGATTATACCACATAATTCTTTTTGGGAATAATGAAAGAATAAAGAGTAGGCATAATTTTTTCCCACTCATATCGACGGTTGATATCTGATAAAAATTACAATCACACACCAAAATCTCTAGAGGTGTTTTTAAACATTTAATTTGTAATTAATTTAAATTAGGTTTACCTCATCTATTGTAATCCACAATATAATATTTTTTTCAATATTATCATGTTATCATTATAGCATCCAATACCATTGTTAATTTGCATGTTTCTCTCATGTACTCAATGAACATTAGGCATCATTGTTGGATAATTGATTGCTATCACATAATAGATAAGTACACCAAAAAGATCATTTTTTAATACATATATTAATTTGGTTTTCTCTATGTTCATAATATGGTCGATTAGAGGATGAATTCTCTATAGGGATTGATATACCTCATTATAGTATCCCTATCATAAATAAAACATAATTCTAGAATATGTTATAATATATATAATATGTATTCAATGTAAAATAATGACCATTTTACAAATCCCTTTATCAATATTTCCTTGTAAGTAATTACCCATGGAATATAATAATAATAATAATATTATTATTATTATTATTATTGATGATGGGGTTAATTATAGTGGTATGGAACTGTATCCCCCTGAAAAAAATCCTATAATCATATCTTAGAAGAACCCCAAAAACTAGGTCGGATAGAATTTCAGTCAATGAAGGGGGTTTTGGATTTTCTATTAGTAGTGAGAGTAAAAGATCATCTGTGTGGAATCAAGATTTTGGAATATAATTAATTATTGGGGATCTAGTTCTGTGGTTGTAATATTTCTGAACAAATAGGTTTGGGATTGGATACGGTGTCTCTCGGTATATGGTGGTGGGAATTCATGAGATGATTCAGTAGCAATTGATAATCTGTATAGTTGGAGATGGAAACGGATGAAAGAGAACCTATTTTAAAGAGTCTTCATGTGAATATTATCATAAATGATGGTGGGGGGATACTGTAGTGAAGTGATGATGGTGCTGGAGTGGTAGTGGAAAACCATGGTTGTATTCGAACAGAGGAAGAATCAGTAGAGACTTCAATAGAAGAAGGAAAAAAACATAATTTTTGATACACCATTTTACCCCCTAAATTGGATCAGAGTATGAAGAAACCACTAGGAAATCAAATCATATTAAAATAATTAGAGTGTGTTGCTTCCCTATCAGTACCAAGAACCTTGCAGTTCATTATGGGTAATTTCTTATTGATTAGGCTTACATTTTAGGAACATAAGAGTAACATTAAAGAAAATTATATGGAGGGGTGTATATGGGTTTTATTGTCATTGGGTCTTCAATTTACATATAATAGGATTAGATTAAATGTGACAATGGATCATATATGGTTACCCCTAAACAAAATTAAAATTGGAATTGTCTAAAAATTAATAAAAATTCAAGACTTCGGGAATTAATGAAATTAAAATTGTTATTATTATATCACAACACTTGTGGTTTTACTAATATAATTTAATTAATATATAGAAAAATATTTATTTGAATGATATTAATTAAATATATCATTTTATGTTGATCATTAAACAAAATCAATATCCCCCAATAGAACATTATATTCCTTAAACATGTAAATAAATACATATTTTCATATTTACAGAAATAAATATACATTCATACTAATTTTATAACTGAACTGGGGAAAAATTAATATTTATTAATTACTCTATGAAAATGTAATGAATAGACAAAATTAATCTTATATATTCTAAAATCAAATAAGATATGACTAAATTTATATGCACAACTTTTGTAGAAAAAATATTATACCATTAGTAGGAATGAAATTTTTTCATTATAATAAATTCAATAAAAATTATTGGGATTCTAAACATGCATATTGTGTGACCCACTAAGCCTATTTCTGAAGATATTTGAAAGAACCTATTTAAAAACAAGAAATAACATCCAACAACATGTCATGATTCCAATAGAAAATTATGATAATGTAATAACTATGAATCCATTTTATGATTCCACTATGTAATATAAGCCCAATAACTATTTATATCTAATGAATAATAATGTATATGTCTTTCATCACCTTATATTATTGGTTTATCAATATGTTACATTTTTTTACAAACATGTATATAAACTTCCAAGACCATAGTTCTTTCCATATTGTTCAATTTCAATAAAATGACCAGATATTTCTTTGTAATTCTATATGTATGTGTAAAATTCCCCTATGACACATTCACTTTATTCAGCATCAATTTTTATATACCCAATTTATGATACCTCACTATGAGTATATTACCTCATTTTTTTCATTCATAAATCAATGTACAATATTAAGTATAATCTTTAACGATAAAATCAAGTATAAAGACCTATAAAAAAGTTCATATATAGAGATATCAAATCAATAATAAAACATGTGTATTCCCAATTTGGAGGACCTTACTCAAGAACCTTATACTTGTATATCACCATGTGAAAACATAATGAAAATAAGTCTCGTTATCTTATGAGCCTCCACCAATAGATAGTCACAAATCTCCTATGTCCCATTATATTAATGTATCTAGACCATGGAAATTGTTTATGAAAATATTTATTTTAGTTTTTTGTTCTCATTATTGTGAGTAAATGATACAACCCATTGATGTGGAAAAATATACTAGGTATATTATCTAATTAATTTTGAATAAAAGAAAAATAATTGTATTATATTATATATACTTATTCTATTGTTCAATATCCCCGGGTTAGATGGTTCGAGAGAAAAAACTCCATTATATTTATAGGATTTATTCTAATGACATGGTTCAGTGAGTAGTTTATATTTTTGATGAATATTTATTTTTTATTTTTTATATAATTCAAAATTTCAATTGATTACCTTCTTTAGTCATATGTGATTAATAGACGATATAATTATGTATATATGTATTCTCAACCCTAACTTTTATATTATTATTTTATTTTATGGGATCATGTTTATAGAGGTATTTAAAAAAACAATCTTACATATTTCATAGTATACAATTTCCTTCATTTATCATTCACATTATTCATTAATGATTTCTATTCATTTGATTCATAATTAATTAAGGTTTATGTTATTATTTGGGATTATATTAAATGGTAATAGAAAATATTTTTTCAATATATTCTTTTCCTATTAGTCAAAAATCTATGTCCTCTTAGAATTCATCTTTTATGGCCGTACTCCATATTTTATATGGCATAGGGTGGGGTCATTGAAGAATTTTGTAGTGATAGAATGGAAAGTGAGAAGTTTTAAAAATATGAACCAATCATTGAATAATATCACCCTTTTTGATATATTTATACCTTTCATAGTGGTTATATTTTATAAGTATGTTGTTTCTATTTAGTGTGGTTTTATGTTATTTGTGATGATTATGGAGGGGCAATATATTGGTGCTCAGTTTTATAGTCGTTTGGGAAATCCATGTACACAATCCAGATAACCGAACATACAAAAATTGTACATATAAATTTTCTTAATAAGTATTCATAGTTTGGGAAAATGGTGACTGAACCATCCTAATATATTGAATTTAATTGTAGTTAACAATCAAGCTATCCATTCATGATTTTACAATCCACAAATCTTGAAATTGCATGAATAATAAAAATAAAGTAAAATCATATTTCTAAGATTAATTTTTCACCAACACACCCATTCATATATTTTTTTTCATGTCATCTTTCAGGAAGTTATTTTTTTTAAAATTGATGTTCTCATAATTTCAAAGCTATCACATATTTAATTTTCATTAAATTTTACATAGTAATCAATAGTAAAATATCAGGCTCGCCTTCACCTCTCTTATATTCACATTTTCTTCAAGGTGAAACCATATTCCTACAATGTCAATCTTTGATTGATTTTTTAGGGTGTACATTAAGGGTGTTTTTTGTATACAATCAACAGAGTATTTTTTGAGTCTAGATCTAAGAGGGAATGTTTTGGTTTCAACTTTGAGACATTGTTCAAGGAAGGTGGAATCTCCCCACAAAAAATATGTCCAAAACATGAAATCTTGGGCTTTAAAAGTTCAATGATGTATTATACATATGTTAAATGATTTTGATAAATCATAGTGAAGTACAATATTTCTGTAATCTAGTTTTTGAATAATAAAATTGGATTATTGCTATAATATTTTTAGTGAAATACCTTATTTTTTATATAGTTTCAAAATTGTTGTTTATTAAAATGATATCCTCAATTTTGGATTGTAGTTAGTGTTAACAAATGTGATTACATTATTTATTTATAAAATATATATATTAGGAAAAAAATTTATAAGAAAAATATATTGTAATATTAAATTGCATTATTATGATTTTTTGCATGTTCATTATTTATATGTGTGCGAAATTATTTCCAGGAAATGTTTCTATTCCAAAACTGGGGCATGGGAATTATACATGTAACACCCGAGACTTTTATAAGAAATATTTTTTTTATATAAATCATCAAAAGAATATTTCACTACACACAACACTACCTTGGCATGGTTTACACACAATCGCGACCTTCCTTGATATCTTGCGTCGTAAGCAATACTAAGTTTCACTAAATAATGATATGCTATTAAA
This sequence comes from Viscum album, assembly GCA_963277665.1. Lineage (NCBI taxonomy): Eukaryota > Viridiplantae > Streptophyta > Magnoliopsida > Santalales > Viscaceae > Viscum > Viscum album. The sequence continues at coordinate 154,149,777 of OY728158.1, read as the reverse complement.
ATATTATTAAAACTAGCCGCTATGAATAGTAATAACAACTTTTTGAAATTTTGTAAATTTTATTTTTCAAAATGGGCTTCATTTTTGGATTCGGAATATCGAAATTAGCCTTGGGTGAAATTTTGGTATTTTTCTTGAAACATTCAATTTTTGATGAATAGTGAAAACACTGGGTTACTATTTAAAAAACAACTTTTTTCAAATAATTTTTTACTTTATTTAAATTTATTTTAGGTAAAAATTGAAACACGATACCTATATAAGTTCAATGTAATTCATTGGAGTAATTTTATAATAATTTTCGATATATAAAAATTTTATTGACCTTTTCACCGTCTTTTACCCACCTCCTAAGAGAATTTGCAAATTTACATAAAACAAAATTTTACAGCTTCGGTGAGTGGAATTTCAAAAATCCAAGAGACACGGTTGATGTCAGTATGTAATATGTGGTTCAATGAGATGAAAATAAGTTTTGGTGAATAGTAACTTTTTTCTTTTAGTTACCACGGTTAAAAGTAAATAGGGTAATTAATGGTACAAATGATATTATTATTACCATAAAACATGTCCTACTTGTATTTTATAAGTGTAATTCGACCAAAAACAACCTTAAGAATAAAATAGGACCATTTAGGCCCACTTGTATTAGATTAGGACATTTATTAATAAATTATTTAAAGAAGGGTCAAAATAGTTAAAATCAATGTTTAATAAGTAAATAATTTTTAATATACAGTTATACATAAGATAAATTCTACTATAAATATTCATTAGAAAGATAAAACCATTTCCTATATAATGGTAATTTATTTGTAATTTTTAGACATTAAATAAGTTAATTTATTTATGACACAAAAGTGATTCAGTAATTATCATATTGATGAAATATTGACATAATTGATGTTATAAATACCCAAATAAATGTAATTTGAGACTTTTTATGAATTACACTAATTTTCTAGGATACTATGACATGTTATTATTGATTTAATTAACTTATTTAGAACTAATAATTCTGTTATGATTTTCACAAAAATCAATTACTAAATAGTGTCAAAATTCACATAAAATAGTTTTTAAAACAAATATTATATTATTAATTGTTATTTTATTCTTAAAAATCAAAGGATCGGCCAAATGACTTAGATACGGTTATATATATTAATAATAAAAAACTTGGGGTACTTTTTTCTTGTTATTGTATGTTTATTAAGCTTATAGTGTAAGAACACAAAAAGACACGGTAAAAGTAAAATTATCTGACATAAAGTTAAATCTAAATGATAAGGTTAAAATAGTAAACTAAACATGTCCAAATTCTATTGGATGAGAGGATTACTACCCATCCCCACCTTAACATCTAAAAAAATCAATTTTGAGCTATTTAAAACCGAATATGGATTTATAATAAAATAATAGTTTTAGTTTTTTCTAAGGTGCCCCTCTCCTCCCTTATAAAAGGGAACCTCCTCCCTCTCTTCCTCACACCACATTGAGCCTTCAAGCTCTGATAACCCATGCCAAGTTCTCCTCTAAACTTCCCTAGAAACATCCTAGAGGTCTTGGTTTTCTTCGAAGACCAATTTCAGTGCCCTAAAAGGAGGTCTCAAAGAGGCGCTTCAAAGAAGAGGTAATGTCTATTACCGATTCTTTCATCTTTATTTCTTCTTCCACTTCTTCTTCATTGGTTGTTTCATTATGAATTAATAACATCAGTATAACTCATATAATGATATGTTATTATAAGTATAAATCATCCATGTCTCACCATCTATCCATCCTACGAAAAATGAAATCACCGCGCGTGCGTACATTCGGAATACCGTCTCCACGCCGTGGTGTAATCTATTTTCCACCACCACCTTACTTGGATGGGTATAATGGTGTAAAGAATGAATATATTTGATTATTTTAAAGTTATATTGATTTTGAAATAGTATACATAGACTCCAATACAATTCCACGATCATGGGAATGATATCATCGCTCGTGCGTACGTACGGAATACCGTCTCCATGATGTGATGTGACTCGTTCTACATGATTTTCATTGCATAATGATTACATAAATGAATTGAGTGAATAAATATGATATATATTACACTAATACCATTCGGGAAATGTGGTATCAATAACCTAAAAAGAATAATAAGAATTTATTCGACAAAACACGCATAAGAACAAAAAGTAATAAACATCCTAATAACAAGTAGTAATGAAATATTATTAATAATAAGCTAAGAATATTACCATATATGATATCATAACAATGAGTATGATTCTGGAATAAGTCAATGACATTATTTAAATCATTAGACATGAGTTTTTGACACATACAAAGCAAATCGTACCTAAGGTAAGGGAAATATCACAATTATGTGTGTATGACACAAATCTTCATGTTTTAAGTTATGATTACTGTGATTACATTTCACTACCATGATTTATCCCATGTTATGAAATTATGATCTCTTTTGCAGGGTAAGATTTCCAAAATGTTATGTTCTTATGAATATGATGTGATTGATATTTCTTTTGTTTACCTTTACTGAGCCTTTGAGCTCACCCTTTTTTATGTTTTCTTTCCCCAGGTCCGGAATAAAGTTATTAAGTAAGATATGCCAAAAGGGACTATAGATATGATGAAATAAATGGGAGACAGTGTAGACGCTTTTGGAACCAGTTGTTTATGTTTCCCAGTTTCTAAAGACACTATACCTATACGGTCTTTTCTTGGTTTGTTATATGTTGTAATAAGTGTACTTCAATTTTGAAGTACTAACAATGTATGGAAAGTATGGGTCGTTATAATACATCTATATAATGAATTTGTTCAAAGGATACGACGTTCATCTCATGAGTTTCAGTTTTTTTGAGGACCCATTATAAGGATAATTCATTATGGTGTTATTATTTATTACAAAAGAGTGGTTTTAATTAATTTTATTGATGAGTGATGTTAGTATTATTGGTTATGAGTTTCCATGTGGAATGAATGGGTTAAAAGGGTATTTGTTTTTGAGTACCGTTATGGAAACTAAATTTTTAATGGCACATATATTTCATATAGTAATAATATATCTTATTAAATTAATATTAACTATATAATATAATGATCCACTCTATAATTGTATAGGTCTAGTTCCTTTGGAAACACAGATAAATATAAAAAAACATGTCCATATGAGATTTATAAGATGTGTGACTATGTTATGAATAATTATTATTATTTTTAGACATATAATACTTAAAATATTTCTATACAACCTTGGTAAAGGGAAAAATAGTAATGTGTGATATTAGATCCCCACTAGGGGTAATCTAGAGTGATCTTAATGATCACTTACGAAGAACATGAGCATAAGGGTTCTAGAATATGAGCATATCATTCGGAAACTATACCACATATATCATAGAGATCAACCTTGAGTCATGTAATTAATAATTTTTTAGAATACATTAATATTATTGGAATAATATAATATAAGCCTTTATATCATAATATCTTCATAAGTCATTGATATTTTGAGGACACATAAATAAATAAAATCATTTCATTAATAGTAAATTCTAATTTCCCAGACAAACTTAGTTGATGGGGTTCAATCCCCTGGTCAATTTAGTATTAAATTTTATCTCACAAGACTATAATTTTTGAATGTTTTCCTTTCTGGACTGGGATCAATCCCCATTCAATCCAAATTTTTATCAATATATTTCATTCTTAACCCATTCCATTTAAGGGATATATAATTTCTTGCCCATTTTCACTTGAAGAAAATCATACAAGTGAGGGACACATGATCACAAAAAAATCATCATATAATATCTTCTTAAAATGAAATGTGTATCATAAATATTAAATTGAACCATAAATTATGTAAAATAAATAATTTTAATAAATATTTCATCATTGGATCATTAAATAAAGTATGTAAAAGAAAGAGGATTCATAAAAATCTTATCATTGAAATCATATAACATACTACGAATGAATAAATATGGTATAATTTTATCAATTCATGAGTATAAATTTATATATCATGAAATTATGGAATCATTTATGAAAATATCCATTAAAATATCACTCCATGAATGTGTTTTGGGAACTTTTATTTTCAGACTGAAATTAGTTATTTGAAATGAATAAATTTTAATAACATTCTGGAGAAAATATTATATTATAAATACCATGGAATTTTTAATATAACCTTAAAATAATTGATTTGTGATAATGGTGTGAAATTTCAGTCATTTTTTATAAGATAAAAGAAAACATCCCATCAATTTTTTAAAGGAAAAAAGTTCCTCATTTCGAAAATGACAAGAAGGATCCTTTTAAAACCACTTTATAAAAATTCAATCAGGGTTAAAACATAATTTTTAAAATAATTTAGGAAAATTTAAAACATAAATGAAACAAAATTGATATTACATGGATATGGAAGAAACATTATTTTTTACTGAAGTTAGAGATATAGACATTTTTCCTTAGAAATATTATTTCACACTGTTGAGCTGTTAAGGATATGAAAAGAAATTGAAAAATTGAAATTAATAGAGATATCAAAAGGATAACAAATTCTTGATTTTATTTGGTGTTATATTATGTAATTCATTATTACAATTTGAATCAAAAATAATCTCTATAAACATTGAAATTATAACATAAAATTCTTACCTCAAGTTCTACTTGCATTGATTGTTATTTTTCTTCATAAATAATAAATTTAATATTATTATAATTTAATATTATAATAATATATATAATTATTATTTAATATAGTTTAATCCATTTTAACAGTAAATCCATTATTATTTTTATTTATTAATTAATGTCATCATTTCTAGGTGTTTGGTGTTCCGTTTTTTTCATATGAGTTTTGGTCTGGTACATGGAGAGCTTGTACAATGATAATGGTTCCAAAAAATTGAGAATTTTAATCATGATATAATTATAATATATTTTCATTATATATAATTATAATATTAAATTGTTACAAAAATATTTACAGATATAAAAATGTTGTAGACTATTCAAGAAGATAATATGTCTTACATACGTATAAACGTAGTCTCAAATATCAGATGGATAGAATTGAATAATGGTAAATATTAATTACAGATAACATAATCATTATTATAATATATTCATATTATATACTCATCAAGTACATCGTCATTAAAATCCATGTAAATATTAATTGAATAATGAATCATATCATTTTATGAAGGTGGTATTCCATACATATGCACGAGCGACATTTTTTGAGTACCATACAATTGAATGATAACATGGTAGAGCTGATTTAATCATTATGGAATAATATTTTTTCATTAAAATCATTTATAAACAATAAAAAAATTATAATAATCATCTATGGACTATGGCGATGGAAAATCATTATGTGGAGATATTAAACCTTACATATGCACAAGTGATACTTTTGATTCCCATTTGACCGAAATGAGCGAAAATAATTGTGGTTTCATAATTATAATAAGGTTTCAGAATATTTTGGATACATAATTTAATATTTTATCATAAATAGCATATATTTAAAGGATTTAAATTAATAACAAAAAATAAATCCACAAGTTACGGAAATTGCCTCTTCTTTGAGAGAAATCCATTGAATCCCCTCTAAGGGTCACTACGGTATGTATTTTTGGGGTGACCAAAACAAATAAAAATTAAATATGTACTTTTATAATATTATGTGGATTTTTTCTATGTTATATAAGGATCTATGTGGTGTAAATAAGATAATGTAAGACTTCCATTTTATAAGTGAGGGAGAGGACCTATAAGAATTTCTTAATATAATAAAAACTATTAAGTCATTCTCATGAAAAATTCATCCAAATGGACATAAATTTAATTATTTCATAGAGTGTATTATAATAATGTTCATATAATTTGATTTATAATTTTAAATATTTGAAACATTCCCTTATTTCAAGATTTAAACCCCCATTAGTACCATTTTAAACATAATAGTAGTGAACTTTATGAATAACTTTTACTATTCATTATTAATATATAGGAAAGTGGACTCATTACTAGATTTTGGGGTTTTGAATCCAAATATTTATTCCTTTATTTAAAATTTAATCTCTAAAATTAATATAACTTTATTTTTAAATTTATTTTTAAAATGTGATGGAAAATTATTTTCGAGAGTAATATTTTCATAAAAATATAATGTTTTTATAGAAAAACTAAAATATAATGAAGAAAAATACCATAATTTTTTTATTTATAATATGAATGAAATAATATTTGATTTGAAAAAATTTAAAATAATATTATATTTTATATTTACTAAAATAAACTTTGGTTTTAAAAAAAGAAAAACATTCCGTTATTTATCAATAAAATAATAATTTTAAAAACGTTTCATAATTTTACTATAATATAATTTTGAAAATATAATTTAAATAATTATGTTATTTTTTAAAAAATAAATTTTCTACAATTTGAAAAAATAAAATATATTATTTTCCCAAAAATAACATTTTTTAGGGGAATTTTTTTTAAACATATATTGACTATTAAAATTTGAGTAATTATGTATTTTCATTACATAAACAATTTTTCTCATTTTTTTTAAAAAAATATTCATATTAATTCAACAAATTCAGTATCTATGATGTGATGGTATATTATATTATGGGTCAATTATACTCAGGGATACATGTAGGACAATTTGTTGATGAAATTATCTTTATTTAAAATATATATCAGAAAATATAACAGTATTACAAAATTGGAATTTTTTATATTTATTATATGTCTTATTTATTTTTTATTAATTGTAAGTTGAATTATTGTTTCCACCAGCTTGTATTACAATAAAAATAGTATCATGAAAGAACCATTACATGACCCTAAATGCACATCCCAAAATACTAGAGGTTGCGAACTACTATTGATGGTCTAAGGAGGATTCATGGGAAAGGAATACCCCAAATATAAGAAATTAAGAATCAAAAATAAACAGAAGAACATCATATATATTAGAGTAATAATAAATAATTATTCCACTAAATGAACTTTGCGAAATAAAATTCATAAAAATATAATATTAAACATATTAACATCCCACTGGTCTTATTTTCTACACAAGTTAGATAAAAAGAAAATACATATGTTGGAACCATAAAATATTTAATCCATATCACACCCCATTCTGCTAACCCCATTTCAGCATCCATATAAACATCCCACACCTAATAAATGGGCCTTAACATAACTTATACCTCCAACATGTTATCATCTTCTCAGGTACCGTTGTACAATGATTGAATGTGTCGGGTTTGAGTACAATGTTCACTAGGGAACAACATACTTGATACCATACTAACTGATTTATACTATGATTGATAAATATTAAATTCTTAATATAATAATTATATACCTCTATAAAAAAAATAACCTGACATCGATTTTTAGGCATATGACGCTGATCGATCGTAATAGGTTCGACCAGAGGTGGGTAACTCAAAAAAATTGAAATATTAATTCCTCTTAAAAATGATATCTCTTTATCCAGGTAATCTCAATCATTTTCATCAAAACATAGAGGACAAATACCATTAGAATCCAAAAATCCATGATCAAAATCCAATTAATGTCCAATAACTGCGCTCTATGTATATGGAATCAGAAAACTATATACCACGTGACTCTTGGGATCCATCATATAATAATCAAAAAATGAAACATCAAATTTCAAGGTATATACAATCATCGAGCACCATGTCTATGGAATCTCCAATCCGCCAAAAAATATGAGTACCAAATCCAATTCATCATCAATAACTTATCTCAATTTATTTGTAAAATTCAATCTATATACCTCATGAACCTATGGACCCATCCAATGGAATTTAAAACATCTATGATCGAAATTCATTGTTCCACTTAACATCTGTTCCAAGTATATGGTAGCTTTAATCCATGTACCTCATGACTCCAGGGACTCCTCCCACAACAATCCATACAACAACATTTTAAAACCAAGGCATGTAAAATCACAAATATCCATATTCATTCATATGAAAATCTATATTTCATTTAAAAATACTAATTTTTATCTTTTTAAAATTATTTTCATTTATTTTTCTGCTACTTTCACAAGGACTATTTAGATGTTGTGTCATATAGTAATTATACAATTACTAAAAATTTAAAATAACTATATGTAATGAAAATAAATTAATCCTTAAAAAATAATGTTTTAGATACATTCATTATATCTTCTTAAAATTATTTGAAAATAAATGTTATATTAACAAACAAGAGATGAATATTGACAAATTTTCATTAAATAGATTAATATAATTGTTATTGTTAGTGGAAAATGATATAAAAGTTCCACATATAAGAATATTGGATTAATGTGGTTTTTTAAGAAGGTGGTACCTTGGATAGAGACCAAATCACAATTATAATAAAAGAAAAATAGTTAACATAAGTCTAAAAGATGGAATAATATAATATTCATTATCATGAAGAAGAAGTAAATCAGCGGTAAGATCAACCAACCAGGTAATGCTTTGATTTACTTCATTATGAGAGAGGCCATACACAAATATTCTTTTTTTACGTAAAATATGTGTGATGGTGCAATTGATGATGATAAGCGAGTAGAGGCAATCCAATCAATTAATAGAAATTGGCCACACAAGATGATTCACACAATTCCAGATCGATTGCACAATGGTAGTTGAATCACTTTTAATTTTAATATTATTTCAACATTTGTGTTTTTTAATAGAAATACCATGAATCATTCTCATAATTTCAGATTTTATAGAATAGATGAATCCATATATTCCATATAATTATTCTAGGATCTATAAAAAATGATTGATGAAGAGAGTGGCACAACCTGTGGGTCCTGAATTGCATTTGTAGGTACCATCCACATATAAATTAATCTAACCAGAAAATGGTGCTTGCAAGAAAACATCAAAACTGCATCGTCTATATGAAGATGAAGAAGATTCCCAAAGTCCTTCACAGTGTTTCTAAAATACCTCTTTTGCAACTATGCAACATAATGTATTGGAAAAAATGATTTTCATCAGACCTGAAGTAATGCTAAATGAGAAATTATTATGAAGAGTAAAATTTCTATAAAAAATCACATGATAAAACATGGTAATTACATAGAAGAAAATGTTCTTAATATGATAATATGTATTCATATCCAAACATCACTTTATATTATATTTTAAAGAGACAAGAATCAACCATATTCAATAAAAAATTTCCAAAATATAGTTCCTAATAAACGAAGCAGTAACACATGAAAGGATTAAATGATTACCATCTTCTCTGTGCTGATTATTGATGTGACTTATAGAGGATAGTTGAATTCTAAAAGATTGAAGGAACCTAAATGTGGGAACACTATGGTGAGTAAGGAGCCAAATAAGTGTGAATCATGAATTATTTATTCATGTATTTTTAAAAGAAAGTATCCAACCAAAATAAATTTCAATGATAATAAAATAATGTTTACAAAAATATTTGAGTTAAACATACCATTGAGATAAGGCTCCCAGATTAATAATTCACCAATGTTAAAAATGGGTAGTTTTCAATGACATGCATAACTGTGTCAAGGAGATGAACATTTTGGGAATTTTGAATATTTTTAATTGACTAATTTGTACTCTCAAGAATTTGATCCAAAAGAATCATATATATTGAGGGAGTACCGGTCTAGTTATCAAACCAAAAATTCATGAAGAGTCATTGGAATCAGACCATATGGAGTTAGTTATAATAATGGAGTAAGATTGTTAAATGGATGGCCAGATAGAATAGTTGAGGAAATTTGAATTTCCTTTATTTATTTTATCAATAAATATATTTTTGTGAAAAGAGATAGAGTTTGATTCATTGTAAAAAATATTTCAAGTGAGCCTTTCTTGATGGGCCTCCTTACGAAACATAAGATTTTTTATTCCAAAACCTCATTTATCAATATGATTGCAACATGTTCAGTAAGGGATGGTCATAGTTATCATTTCTAGAGTTACTCCTATAAAAAAATAATTATTTATTGAAGTATTAATTTTTTATTAGGCCAATGGAAAACATATAATCCATTGTTCAATAAATAATTTTAGATACAATAGAACATTTTACAAGATAGATTATATCTGACATATAGATAAATTTACCTTTACAAGGAGATTATTTATTATGATCGTGGTCATCTATTGTTTAAATGTAAAAAGACTTGGTTCTTCCCCAAAAAATGATAACACAAAGACAGGTAAAAGGAAAATAACATTCTGTTATGCCTAAATCACTGATAATATTACATTTCCTATTTGGATGAATGTTTATACCAAATAAAATATATTATAATTTCAAACTAATTGTTTGACCTAAAAAATATTCATAATGAGAGAGACTAAATTGGAGGTTTTGAATGATCCTTTTATCAACATATAAGTAAAGGATGACGTTATCTATATAATGAAGGTTCTTGGGAACATTCACATTCCTAGAAACATGTATTGGGATAATATTTTTGATGGTCTAGAAGATGATTGATAAGGTGCCTATGATAGTCTTCTACAAAAGAAAAATGAATTGGAGAGAGGGGGTCACCCATTATTACAAATTGTTTTGATTTGAAATATCCCCTAGGAGATCCACTAATCAGAATGGAAATATAGGCCGATTTGAATAGGGTTTTGATTGCATTGATATGGGAATCATTCAAAACATAACATTAAAAATCCATGGAAATAAAACTCTAGTAAATGGTATCATAAGCTTATAAAAGGTCATGTTTAATGTCAATATTACTTCCTCAATGAGATTTGTTTATGTTGTTGATACACTCAGTGTCAAGACAAATGCAGTCTAAGTTAGATATACCCTTGGAATGCCTATATTGGATCCATTAGACTATTATGGCCTAGATAGTTGAAATCATATTATAAATAGGTTTTTTGATGATTTTATTAAGGGTTTTAATGATAAAAATGGGCCTAAATAGATGAATCTTAGAGGAATTTTGCACTTTTGTGATCTAGGGGAGAAATAGGGAATTTAGTCCATAGAAAAGCACACTACTAAAAAACAAATAATTGAAATGTTCGCAAGCATCAGATTGGATAACATCCCAATAGTGATAGTAGTAACTATTATTAAATACATCAAGACCTAGATAACAATCATGATTCAAGTTAAATACAGTTTCACTATTCTCATGGTTAAGAGTATTGAATAAAATAATGGTTTTGTCTTCCTCATGGAAATCCATTGGATTAACCTATAGTTAGAGGTACTTATTGGTTTCATGTTCATTGAAAATGGTTTCAATGCAATAGACAATATTATTTCAAATATTATCCATATTTTCTAGAAGTTTTTCCCGATCATTTAAAAATTTTAATGCTCTTCAATAATTCCTAACTCTTTACAAATAGTAATATAATATAGTATTCATGTCCCCATCTAATAAAAATTTTACTGTGAAAGATTATTGAAGCATGTTATCTTTAATGGTGAGAAAAGAGTATATATTTATAGAAATATTGGTTTCCTGATTTGGATCAATAGTGAAATCAAATATTGTTTTATTGTTTTCAAGTTGGTTAAGTTCATCCTCATGAAGAAGGATTTAATTGTCTATTTTAATTGATTTAGAACTACAACAGCCTTTGAGATTATACTTATGGTATTTTATCTTAATAGAACAAGAAAAGAATTCATCATAATGCATCATAGAAGACCATAAATGTTTGTGATTAAAGTGAATTAAGTGTTAAAGAAATGTTCATTGTTAAACCAAAAAGGGATGGAAGGATTCATGTTTTTTTGAGATTTTGACAACAAGAGGATGATTATCAGAGTTAAGAATTCAAAAGGTGGGGTGGGGGACGATGTCCCATTTATCTAACTCATTGACATTTGTAAAGTCTCTATCCATCATGATGGTTATGACCATATTGTAATTATTTATATAACATGTATATTTCAAACCAGTAAGATTAATTTCATCATGGTTGTTTTCTTAAATATAATTCATAAATTCTCTCGTAGAAATAGTAGCATTAGAAGGACCAATTTTTCACTAGAGTTAATAAATGATTTAATATTCCCAATCACAATCCAAGGGAAATTAATATTAGAAAAAAATGTTAGTTCATTCCAAAGGTGCCTCGTATCATGGTATATATTCTTTTCATAAATATAATATCAATACAAAAGTGAGTCGTCAAGAATGTAATCACAATTAAAAATGTCCTAAGAATCATTAAAAACAATAACATTCTATAAATGGGAGTGTGAGAAGATCCATATGGACTCAACATATATGGGGTTTTTCGTCACACCTATAAAAGAAGTGTTAGATTTGAAAATACCCTAACAATTCCAAAAAAAATAATCTTCATAAGACCAAAATTGGAAGCAGTTTTTTCGCATACAATTAACACGTCAACTAATGATATATAAAAATATTATAAATTTTGTACAAAGATTTTATTTTTAGGTATGAACCTATTTAAAGTATTTTTATAATCTAATTTATGTTCTTTGGTATCATTAAGTTATAAATAATTATATTTTTTTGGTTTGGGTTGTAAAGGTAAAAAAATAATTCATGGGGGATGTTTTAGATTAAAATTTTAATTTAAAAGGGTTTCGTCACACACATTGGTTTATGACAGAGTAACCCCATTGTTTTTTACAAGCACGAATATAGTGATAAGAGATATTATATATACTATCGAAGGTTTAATATATTAATAGACATAAACCATTTTCCACTTTTATGGTATATTATATTTTTGACTAGTTAACATTACTATAAATGGTGGTTATAACAATGAAAATTTTACAATAGTTTTTAGAAACTGTGGGAGTAGGGATGTCGAGAGGTCCATACCCAAAAGTTTCACTAAAATATTGGAATAGAAAATTTTAGATGATTTTTACCAAACTGTTTTATCAAACCATTGGGATATGTGAGTTTTAGATGACTTTTACCCAATAGTTTTAGCAAACTATTGGGATTTGTGAGTTTGAGGCTTGTTTTTCCAACATTTTTTCAATCTATTGGAAATACATAACATTCCAAATGGGTTTTTAAACCAAATAGATTGTTTCCCTTAAATTTTCAACAAACCAAATCCCTCATTCGTGTGATTGAAGGCCTAAAGTGGATACCTAAAGAGGAGATCTCTCAGTGCAAAAATTGATACTCCAGATCTATCTTCAATTATGAAATTGTTTTGTTCTTTACTTAAATCTATAATTGGTACCTTAGGTTTAATGTTTTGGATATATTTTTTTCTATTTTGATTTGTACTAAACCTGAGGTCTCTGCAGTTTGGTATACCCAATAATTTCAATTTTATTAGTTTTATATTTTTTTCTACACTTCAAAAAATAATGATATTATGAATTATCATTATTTGAAGTATTTATATCCACTCCTTTGTAGATTTTTTGAATCATATGAAGGGACTGGGGCCGGTTAGTATAGTGGTGTAGGTAATTTTCCATTTTTTAATGGGGTGATATAGTAGATTCTATGTATATTAGATTACTTTATAATAAATATGTACAATTTTATGTTTGTATATATTTGGTTTACATTGATCCTATTATAATTATTTATCATATGCATGATGTTAATAAGGTTTCTTACATCTAAACCATCATACTATAACTCTCATATAGATAAATTTTTAAGAATAATCCTTGTAATTTTTTGGATATATTATTAATAATATAAAAGGTTTTTGATATACAATTATAATATATGAAGTATATTAAAAATCGGGGGGGGGGGGGGGGGGGGGGGGGCTGTGCCGGTGGAGTAGAGGTGGGGGCTGTGCAGGTGGGTGTGGGTTGTGTAGGTAGGGGGTGTGCAGGTCAGGGGGTGGGGGGGGGGGGGAGGGGCTGTGCAGGGGGGAGTCTACTGGGGTGAAGTGGGTTGTGGTGTACATTTGGGAGGTGGGGTGTGATAATATGGGAGGGGGAGGGTTGTTTAACTGGGTGTGTGAAGGTAGTGGGGGTGCAGTGGGTGCGAGGAGGGGATGAGCATGTGGGGTGATGTGCAGTGGGTGAAGGGGATATACAGGTTGGGTGTGTAGTGGGAGATTCTATTTGGCGTGAGTTTCGGGGGTTGTACAGATGGGGGTGGGGGTGGGTTGGTGCAGGTGGGGTGGTCATGGGCATGGGAGTGGCTATGCAACTATGGGGTTGTAGGGGGGTGTACGTTTTTGGGTGGTAGGGGGAGTGTGTTGGTTGGGGGGTGGGCTGGGTAGGTGGGAGTTTATTGGTGGGTGAGGTGGCGGTGATGTATAGGTGGGTTGGGGGAGGAGTGGTTGTGTAGGTGTGTGGGGGAGGGGGGTGTGCAATAGGGGGGGTTGTCAGGTGGGGGGGTTTGCAGTGGGTGGATGAGAGGGGGTTGTGCAGGTGGGGGTGTGTAGGTGGGGGGATATGTAGAGTGTAGGTGGGGAAGGTGGGTGTGCTGGGGTGAGGGGCTCTACAGGGGGATATTTTTGGGGGTGAGGTGGGGAGGTGGGATATGATGGTGGGAAGTCGTCACTTCCATAGTTCGCCAATAAGAACTATGAAGACGTCACTTCTAAATATTTAGATTGGTCTGAGGTCTCATTGGTTTTGGTTTCATGTCTAGTCATATTGATGAGTAAGGCGTAACAATTATATAAAAAGTGAAATCAAACATATAGGATGGATTCCTTCTAAAACAACACATTTTTGTAGAAATAATATATCCATGGAAGGTGGTTGAATCCTTTTAGAAGCCATTGATATAGAGACTAAGGGAGGAAATCCCCATATATATCCATCTAGACCAGGGACCTAATACCATATGCACATCCCATATTCATAATACTACCTCTCCATGTATTAAATGAAATGTGATTCTATATAGACATAATCTTATAATGACATCCTATATTTAATTCATGTAATGATGAAAAAAATTATTGAGGAATCCAAACAACTTCTTATAGGAAAACACCTATAATTTTCATTCCATGGTAAAGAAAATCCTTAAAAACCTATTACCATACATCATATAATACCTAATAACTACCTAGAGATATTCACTAACTCAGATTCCATCTTCTAGAATCCAATGCACCAAAATTTTACCAAATGCACACTTGACACCATTATTTTTATCAAATCACCAATCATACCAAATATGATTTTCACAAAAAAAAATAAGCCTCAAATCCTTTAAACCCATCATTTTCTTTTCACAAAATGAATGAAAATACAATTAAATCTCATAGATCTAAATCAAACCCCAGAGGACATCCCCCCACCACTGTGGATAGTTTGTACCCTTGGACAGCCCCCACCACCATGGACAACCCTCCACCCCCCTGGACAGCCCCACCCCCCAGGACACCCCCCATCCCCCCCAACACCCCCACCACTGGACACCCCCCGACCCCCCATGGATATCCCCCAACTCCCACAACAGCCCCCACCCCCCATGCCCCCACCCGTGAGGACACACCCCCCCCCCGTGGATAGCCCCCCACCCCCTGGACACCCAGAAGCCCTGGGCATCCCCCACCCAACCCCGTGTAGAACCCACCCATCCCCTAGACCCCCCTACCACCCTGGACAGCCCTGCCACCCCCATGCATAGCCCGCCGACCACCTGGTCATTTTGTACCCCCTGGATAGCCCCACCAACCTCATAGACCACCCACCCACCCCCATGGACACCCCTACCCCCTGGACAGCCCCAACCTCTTGGAATTCCCGCCCACCCCCCCTTTGACACCCCGCACCCAGAGGACACCATCACCTCCATCACCCCAAACACCCCACCCCTGGACACCACGTACCACCCAAGAAATCCCCCCCCTCTTCGACAACCCTCCCACCCCCTGGACAGCCCGACCCCCTAGACACCCCCACCACCCCTATGGACAGCCCTGCCACCACCATGGATAGCCCGCTAACCCCACTGGACTCCCTCGACCCCCGTGGAGAGCCCCTCGCCCTCTAGGGTAGCCCCCCATCCCCTGGACACCCCCACACCCTTAGCTAGTGTATGTGATCACCCTAATAAATAAATAAAATATTAATTTATTTCGATCTAAAACTTACTCAACTATTGAATAATTGTCCTCAATAAGTGCACATGATATTTTACACTCATGTATAGTTATTAAAATATATTATTTATAAATGTAATATTTTTTGGTTTTTCATATTATTCTTCTCATATTGAGTAGTGTGTCAGTTATGGTTTCATATAAATTGAACATTTATGGATTACATAAATATATTTTTTAGGAAACATCAGTCATATTTAATTAATTTTGATGAAATAACTTATAAATGATTTTTACAGAATGGATAGAAGTAGGATTTATGAAACCAATTGCATCTCAAGCGATTTTCAAAACAATTTGTATCACTTTTTAGATTTTTCATTTCATAATACTCCAGATAGTGGTCACATACAATGCCCCTGTTACAATTGTATTGAAGACCATGGAAGAGTCGTGAAGAATCCAGATACCAATGTAACCAAATATGGTTTTCAAGTGAACTACTTTGTGTGGTATCACAATGGGGAGAAAATGAATCTCAAATTGTTGATGATCCAAATGAGAGGACATGATTGGAGAATTTTTTATATGACTAGTTTTTGTTTACATGTCATCATGATAAAGAAATGATTCTGACCCAATAAAATGTCGATACAAGCAATCATGATACATCTAATGAATATGATGATGTTTTCAGGGTGAAAAAAGTAAATGATGAAGCCATGACTCTATTATATCTAAAATATGGTAAAATGAAAAAGTTTTAATTTTTAATTTTATTTTTTCATAGAAAAATTATTTATGGGATTTATAATACTTTTTATTGATTACATTCATACCTTCTTGATGGACTTACTTCCAATTGTTTCATATATTCCCTCAAATCACTATATGGAATGGACGTTAGATGAGGAACATAGATTTTCAAGAAACAAAACTCTTGTTTTCCGAAATATTATATTTTCATCTGGGGAGTAAACTGCTGAAAAAATGATTTTATAAAATGTGGCACACCCCGTTGGAAGAAAAATCAGTAATGGAACATGATCTTGTGTGCAAAAAAAATTAATATGGACCTTTCCCTTGATCCCCTAACTCCAGAATATTTTTATGTCTAATTAAATATCAATAAAAATTAAATGGTTTGATATGGAGAGAAAGAAAAGAAATGATGAGTTCAGTCACCATGCAAATGGATTTTTATGGTAGAGATTTGATGCTTGATATCATGATTTTGTAGCTATCATGTGTATTGTGTGGTTGGGTATTTCATGTAATGGTTTTAATCCGTTTGGGTAGATTCTTACACCACACAACACATTGCCAGTTTTATTCACATTTTTAATCATTCCCCCTAGTTGTGTATGAAAAAACCATTCACTATCATGAGTATACTGATATCTGGACCTTCTGATCCTAGATATTATACATATGTATACATGAATCCCTTAATAAAAGAGTCGAATCTTTTTTGGGATGTGGATGTGCGCACATACGATTCATGTTCGAAAGACATATTTCAGATTTGTTCCACGTATTTATGTAAGATCAATTATTTTCCACCTTATTCAATGATTTCTAGATAGAGCTGGAAGGGATAACTATCATGTCCTGTTTTTATGAAAAATACAAGATCAAGCAGATTGAAACAACATTGTAGTTTTGGTTTTATGGGGAATGAGAGATTCTTTCCAATGGACCATCCACATATAAAGAATAATCAAATGTTTTACAATACCATGGAGGCAGATGTCAACCTTAGCAAATGTCTGGAACTGATGAGCTTAATGAATTTAAATATTTCAGTTTTTCATTTGGGAAGGGTCAAATGAAATTTGGAAAGACAAATAATGTTTCCATTGAAACCTATGAATATTGGAAGATGAGAGGTACCTTGTTTGATTTTCCTTATTATACAACCAATATGATAAATAATTTCTCAGAAGTAATGAACATTGAAAAAAAATATAAGGTAAATGATTCCTTCAATTCTTATAAATGTTAAGGGTAAGACAAAAAATGATTTACTGTCACGGAGGGACTTTGTGGATTAGGTCATCAGATCGTAATATCATCTTGTGCGTATTAGTGAAAATAAATGGAATGTTCCATGTGCTTCTTATGTGATGACACATACAGAAAAAGTTAATTTTTGGAAGTACCGGAGAAGATTAATTTTTTTTATGGATCGTCAAGAAACATATCTAAATGGGTCAACAGAAGAGAGATGAAGATAAACTTATTGAAGTATCATTATTATCACATCTTTCTGCATTAGTTGATTCCAATATCAATTTGTCAACTTTCTTCTAATAATTTAATGGTGGTTTTTATTCAGTTGTTCTATTTATTTAGAGATATTTTTTCTATGAAGTTGTCCAAGACTTTTTTTTTCAAAAGATGTAGGCAGATGCCCCATTAATTTTGTGTGAGTTAGAGAAAATATTTCCTCTATGAATTTTTACCAACATGCTACATCTGACAGTCCGTATTCCAACTAAACTACTTCTCAAATGAACTATTTATATTCATTGAATTTATCCATCAAAAAGAAATATGTAAAAATTAAAGACATATGTCTATAAGAAGAATCATCCTAAAGATCTATCATGAATGGTTAATTGGCGCAAGAATGATGAGATATTTTCTCTATGTATTTGTCTTATCTTACTACATGAATGAATAGACCAATGAGAAATGAAGAATAACTATATGAGAAAATTGAACCAAGTTTTCCATAACATCCTCAAATAGGTGGAATTCCTAGATCATATACATTGATGACATTAATCCTTAAAGAGCGGGAGATGACACATCACACAGTTTTTTTCCACTATGATTTGTTCCATGACAACATCTTTTTAGTAAATTCAGTATGTATATATTGTATATATATATATATATATATCTATTAACATATTCATATTTGTATCTATAGGGAAAATGAAGATATGATAAATATAAATCATCATTCCTTATCATTGAGAATGAGGAATACTTTTCATAAGAAATATATTTCTTCTTTGTTAAAATTGAAGGTAATAATATTATTAATCATAATAAATAAAACATTATTTAATTAAGTTTAATATTCATTTATATTTTTGGAATTGAGATATCCTGCTTACTCTGTCTCTAAGGAAATAAGAGCTTTGGTTTTTGGTCCTAATACCGTGGTTCATGATTATAAATAAATTGTTATCAATGGGTACAGATTTATTATCATTGAAAAAGAAAATAACATGAGAACAAAACATGTTGGTGTTATGGTTACTACCATAATAGACAATTATACTATTTCATCATATAGTAGAACGCGATTTGAAAATGTGTGTTATTATTGAGTCATTGAAAAAATTATAATATTGGATTATTTTTCTCATAGATGAGTCACGATGATAAAATTCATGTGTTTTGATTCGATAACGAGGTAGGGAACATTTATTTATGATTTTGGATTTCCAGTCATTGATATTACTCACACTTTTTCTACTAATTAACCATATGTACTGGCTTCAATGGAAACGACATGTTTTTTATTTCAAATACCATCATCAACCTGAATTTGGTGACATTATTGAAGTAATTCCATGAAATATTTTTAATGATGGTGATGATGGAATTTACATAATCCCAAATGACATTGGAAATGATCAATTTATTACTTTTGATGAATCTAATCGATTAGTTGTCATAGGTGACTATGAACCTAATGATTTGGTCTGAAATATATAAAATCATCAATTCATGTTCTTAATTATTTTCATCCACATCGAAATGGTTTATAATGGTTGGTACTATTCAAATTAATTTAATATTTATTAGAAGTAGCTTGTATCTGACATGACTGTTACATGAATTTTCAATGTTTATTAGTTGAAATTTAATTTGAATTCCATTTTAAATTTGGAATTGAATTGTATTCAAACCTATAAAACCAAAATTTCTTTCTTGGTGAACATTTAAATTCTTCAACTATAATTGTTATTAAATAATTTTAACTCTATGACATGTCTTTAACATTTTACCAGGTAATTAACCTTGAATTGTGTTCTTCTTGAAAACATGTATTGTAACCTACATCATCTACCTGGGCTAAAAAAATTATCTTCTTCCTTATTTTTTATAACTTATTTACCCCTAATAAATTTTTTAGATTCAATGTTCCATTATTTTAATAGACTAATTACACTAAATAAATAACCATCCTACAAAAAATTAATTAATTTTGTTAAATCGTGGATGATTTATTGACTTCATTATATATCTATTCAAGCTTATATATTTTGTTTTTTGGGTTACACGTTAGTTGTCCTTTAATAATTACTTCCATATTTGTTTTATAATGTAGAAAATGCAACTAATTGATGATAGGTGACCAAAAAAGATGATGGACAACAATCGTCGCATGATTGAGATGGAAATTCCACCACTAGTGCCTATAGTGAGTATTTTATTTCCAATTTATATATTTAAATAATATAAAATTTCATGTGATTAATTTTTTTTCCAAATTTTTTGCAGGATCTATCTATTAGGAGACAATTCATTGATGAGAAGTCTAGTAGTGGTCCCAGTACTCAGGGTGTTCGTACGAGGGGGGGGGGGGGGGGTACAATACCTAGATGATCTAGTCGGTGTACATGATTTGACCCTACCCTTCCCACTGATATACCATCCTTCCCAAATTCTGATCCTAGTGTGTCGTTAGGGACACAAGGGATATTTAGGCCTCCCCTGTTTTTACCACCTTTTACATCTGATCCTCCTCACTCATCTGTACCATATATGATAATGATTCCCACTACCCATCCAGCATTCAACCAGCCATCCCTGTCATATTATTTTACTTCTACATCCTTTTCTTTGGGATTTTAAATTCCTTCTTCTTCAACACTTGCTCCCCAAGAGTTTGTACCTGCGAAGCATACAATGGGACCCACTCCAACTGTACTAGTTTTTCCTTTAGTTTTTACGGATCCATCAATAACCATTGATTAGACTAACGTTAGTATACTTATACAACCCTAAAATTTTATTACACATTTATTTTTTTTCATTATAACATATATTTATAAAATATTTGTTTTTCCATCCTAAAAAATATATCTACTGATAAGAGGTTGGGGTGAGGGAATACAGTCTTGCCTATATTGGGGAACCACAACACGCTATTGCTGGTGGACTACAATAATGATAGTCTAATGATTGAAAATTCAGGCAAACAATGTCGGAGTTTTTTAGCAACGTTTTCCAAATACTCCAACATCATTCCTATCAGCATGATCTCATTGATACAGTTGCCTAACAATGTCAGGGATCATTCTTGGGTACATATATGGATAAAAAATCTATTCTATTTAATGCATTATATTATTTTTGGTATTTATATGAATTAATTATTTTTTCAACTTCGGTTTAATTTCCTCAATGGTGATGGGAACGACCAGCTAGTCCAATGAATTTAGGCATGTTTGGAGAGCCTATAAGCATGAGTTGTACATTGGATGGAATGAAAGAGTGGGCACAGAGTTATTGGCAGTCCCTTTCATGGATGATTGTCCATTATTACAGTATCGATAGATGATTACTCATTGGACTACTAACAATTTTATAGTATTAATCATATTAGATGTATTTAAATGATTGTTTTCATATTAGTTCGTTAATACTAATTATTTAATTTTATAAATGATTCATCTAAAATAAATAAAATAAATTTATGCTAAAAAATACCTCCACACATTTGGAAGTAAAACATTTCTAGATCATGAAAGGCTATAGGTATTATAGTTTATAAATATTCTTTATGACTTTCACATTATATTTCATCCTGCATAATTTATTTGATTTCTATTGTTGTTATATATATTTTGTTATGTAATTTATTATTGGTATCCATTTTTTAATTATGGTTTTCTACATTCAATGTCACAATAGAGGCATAAATTTGAATATATAATGATGTGTAACTTGAGAAAACCTATTTCTCTAGAGTAAAAGAAAGAAAGATAGATGTGCGGTTAATGTAATAACTCAGCAGAAAATTATAAGTTTTACAGTGTACAATTAAAATTTTAATCAATATTTTTAACTTAAAAATATATTTATATTTGTAACAGGATACTTTAGAGGCCCTTGATGCCCTTGAAACTGACAATTTTAGGCCAAACGATCACTTACATTATCTGTTGGGAGATGAGACCCTTGAACAGTATGCTGCCAACCTAGGAAGAGTATAGTTTTGACGAAGTATTCCTCCTCCTCGTGTATTATTTGTAGTGCCACCATGTTCCAACAGGTTTAGGCACCAGATGAATGTGCTGAAAAAAGGTCCACAGAGAAGGTGGAATGGTCTACTAGGGAAAACACATCATTTATGAAACTTATGGATGATTAACATCCAACACTTCCACCATAGTCCAAAAAATCTTTTTATTAATATATATTGTTGATTAGTTATATATATGTTTCACTAGGTGGATGTTATAGTGGTGGTTGAGATGAGGGCGGGGAGGAGGACGAGGCCGAGGAGGAGGAGGCCAAGGAGGAGGTCAAAGTGGAGGAGGAGGGTGAGCAGGTGGGAGAGGCGGAGGAGGAGGGAAATGAGGAGGCCGAGGATGATTAAGAGAGGGAGGAGGAGGGCTTTGAGGAGGGAGGGGATGATCATGGGGACGATGATGAGGACTACGCTGAGGCTGATCATGATAGTGATGATAATAATGGTGAGGAGGGAGATATTGACCATTTATATTTTGACTGATATTACATACCATTGATGTTTATTGATTTGTTGTTCTTGAATATATGTGTGACTAGGTAGGTCAGATTATATTTATTTTTTATCTATAAATAATACAACTTGACTTGATGATCTTCGTCACTGATTCACCCCTCCCCTAGACATCCCCCACCCCCCGTGGACAACCCACCCACCCACTGGACACCATGTACTCCCTGGACAACCCAGCCACCCCTATGGACAGACGACCCACCCCCTTTGACACCCCATCCCCTTACGGACAACCCCCAACCACCTAGGGTGACTCTCTCATCCATGTGGATAGACCCTACCCTCGTAGACAACCCTCCTACCCCCCATGGACACCCCATACCCCCTGGATAGCCCCGACCACCCGCATGGACACCCCATACCTCCAGGATAGCCATGTTGACCCCACTGGATAGTCCTACCCACCCCTATTGAATAGCCCCTAACCCCCTGGACCCCCCCGACCCCCTGGACCTTCCCACCACCCCAACGGAATGCCCGACCACCCCCATGATCAACACCCCCCCCCCCCCCGTGGATGGCCCCACCCCCACCCCTGTGGATTGTCCTCCCACCACCTGGACACCCCTATCCCCTGGAAAGCCACCCACCCCCATGGACAACCCTTTAACCCCTATGGACAGTCCGATCACCCCCATGGACACCCATTACCCCCTAGATAGACCTAAAACCCTCGTTGATAGCCCACCCACCCCTTAAATAGCCCCCCCATGGAGAGACCACCAATCCACTCGACCTCCCTGCCACCCCAGTGGACAGCCCGCCGATCCCCCTGGACACCCAATCCCCCAGTGGACACCCCCCAGATCCACCCCTGTGGACATCCCACCCACCCACTAGCCCCTACCCCATGTACAGCCTCGCCACACTAGTGGAAAGACCCCCCTTGGGACAGCCCCCCCCCCCCCCACAGCCGCTGGACAGCCCCACCCTTGTGGATTATAGGGTTTCTAATAACTCAATGATCACATTAATATTAGATAACCACTTCACTGCCACCTGTGATCCTTGATTAAAAATATAAAATAGTGGATTATATTTTAGAAACTCCCATGCATAATCAATGATCCAAGTAGAACATGGATATTCCACTTTCAAAAGAGTTTTAGTAGAGACCAAGACGAGGAAAAAATAGTTGGATCACAAGAATGACTACTTGAGATATACCCTTATTGACATTTGGATTCATTTATAGTGGAAAAATTATAAAGAATTATCAAAAACAAAACAATTAGAAAAGTAATATAATGTTGAAAAACAAGGGACCCAAAATCGAAAATCCCATAAAGATACTTCATAAATAATTATTCAAAAAACAATTTCAACATCTCATAATTGAGAATTATTTATTTTTAAAAAACCCCAATGGATTATAAATATAACTTTTAAGCATCAATCTAAAAAATAATATAATATTATTGTCCCACAATAAAAATATTATCCATTTCCTAACAACCAAATCCCCCTTCCTACCATACACACCAAAAGCATTCATTTTCTATTGAATATGTCTGATTAATTAGGTAACATTATCATTACTTTTTTTTAGAAAAAAATTAAAATGTGGCTTAATGATTTCTTGTGACTGATTCACCCCACCACTGGACAACTGACACCCCTTTTGGACAACCGGCCACCCCACTTGACACATCGTACCCCCTGGATAGCCCCACAACTCCGTGGACAGCCCACCCACCCCCAGGACAGCCACTCCCCCATGGAACACCCCCACCACCCCAAGACAACCCCTACCCCCATAGACAGCCCACCCACCCTGATTTACAGCACACCCACCCCTGTGGTAAGCCCAAAAACCCCTTTGGACACCACGTACCCCATGGAAGGTCCTTCCATCCTTTTGGACAGCCCACCCACCCGAAAACAAAACCTCGTACCCCCCTCCCTATTGGATAGCTCGCCCACCTCCTTAGACACCCCACCCCCTATGGACATCCCCCGCCCCTGTGGACAGCCCCCCAACCCCATGGACACCCTTCCCCCACCCCCACCCCTCATGGAAAGCCCGCCCACCCCCTGGACACCCCTACCCACTATATATCCCTGCCACCCCAGTGGACTACCCTCCCAACCCCTGTACACCCCGTACACCCTATACTGTGTTGCCCACCCCCTTGGACACAACCTACCCCATGGACAACCCCCACCCCCGTGGAAAGCCCCATCCACCCCCATGGACACCCATACCACCTGGAGAGCCCAGCCACCCCTGTGGACACCCCCCCACCCCCACCCCAACCCCGTGGAAAGCCCCCCACCCCCCCTTGATAGCCCCCACCCAAGGGATTATAAGCTTTCTAAAAACTCAAATTTCACATTACTCATAGATACCCACTTTGATTCCCCCTGGGATATTTGATCACAAATTAAAAATCATGGATGGTATTTTAGAAACTCCATGGAATAATAAATTATCTCATAAGAACATGTCTATTCCACTTCAAGAAGAGTTTTAGTAGAGACCAAGACTAGGAATACAATAACTAGATCACAATAATGACTACCTGAGATAACCCCTTATGATATTTTTGATTCATTTATAGAGGTAACATTCTAATGAATTATCAAAAACTAATACATTAGTAAAATAATTTGATTTTCTAAAACAGGGGACACCAAATCACAAATCTCATTAAGATACATCATAAAACATTCTTCATAAACTATTTCAAAATCACCTAATAGAGACTTATTTATATTTAAATCTCCCTAATGGTTTATGAAAATACCTTTTAAGGTTCCATTTCAAAAATCATATAGTATTTTTGTCCCACAATATAAATGTAATCCATTTCCTAATTACTGAATCCCTCATCCAACCTTACACGCAAAAAACATTCATTTTTTCGTAAAAAACACATAAAATTAAAATAAAAACTATTCGAAAACATTTTTAAAAATAACAATGATATTAAAATATAGGAAATTCATTCCATTAAAACCATTACAGCCCCCCCCCCCCCCCCGAGACACCACCACACCAACTACACATCCCCACCCCCTGGACACCCCCACCCCCATAGACATCCCCCCCCCCTCATGGACAACCCCCACATCCTAGACACCACCCACCCCATTAAACTACCCCCAAACCCCCTAGATATCCCTACCTCCCACATGGAAACCCCCACCCCCATGGACAGACCACACCTAATAGATACCGCAACCCCCTGGACAAACCCCACCACTCTTCGACACCGCCCCACCTCCTGGACACCACCCCATCCTAATTGAACAGCCCCCAACCCCCCAACCCCCCTGACCCCAACCCCCTAGTCACCTCCCCACCATGGACACCCCCACCCTCTATACATCCACCCACCCCCTGGACACCCCCACCTCTGGAAATCGCCTCAACCCCCTGGTAACCACCCCACCCCCCATGGACAACCCCACCCCCATGGACAGCCACCCCAACCCCCATGCACACCACCCCACCCCCTTGGACACCCCAACCCATTGACCCGCCTAGACACCCCCATCCCCTAGACACCCCCACCCACCCTAAATTCCCCCCCCCCAACACCTTGGACAACATCCCACCCCCCTAGACAACACCCCAACCCCTACACACCCCTGTGGACAGCCCCCCCCCCCCCACTCACCCATGGACACCCCCATCCCCTCGAACAACCCCACCCCCTGGACACCCCCTACCCCCCATGGATAGCTACCTCAAACCCCTGAATATCCCCCAACCCCCTAAATTCTAAAATTATTTCATTATGTATTTAATTATATTATGAATTATGTATTAATGGAGTATGGGTATACTTGATTTTTTGGTATACTTGTTGTATGGGTATACTTGTTGTATGTGTATACTTATCGTAATTACCCTATGAATTATGTTTTAATTCTGTAGGTGTGTAAAAGGTAATTAAATACTTAATTGGAATAATTCATATTTCTATATGAATTGTGATTGTATTAATTCTGAATGTATTATATAGGTATTTATAATTTTTCAGAAATTGTGCATTTCTTCATAATAGACCACACCCCTACCTCTTTTATGTATTCTGTTGTGTATGAATTTTGTAGGACCACTGGTGGAACTGCTATAGGTGCATTGGGGGATGCCTGCAAGCCATCTTACTACTTCAAGTACAAAAAGGATATGCCAACATTTTACCACCATTGGCATATGTGTAAAAATAGAACTTATACCAACTGTTTTATGTAAACATTTGGTATAAGTATATTCAAACAGTTTTTAAATCGTTGGAATAAATATGTTCACATGATATTTACCAATAGTTTGTGGGAAACCATTGATAATAGTCTATAACAATGTTTTTGTAAATATTTGGTATAAGGATGATTTTTTCTATTACCAATGGTTATAATCCATTTGTAAACATTTATACTAATGGTTTATTGAAATTGTTGGTATATAGTCAGTTTTTCAGACATCTACTAATGGTTTGGACATCCGTTGTTATAGTTTATACCATTATATGGACATCCATTAAAATGGTATTAATCTATTGGTAAATAAAAAAATTCATTTAGTATAATGGGATCAATATTCTATTTTTTGATTAACTAGTTGTACGGATATCATTAGATGATAGTGAAGGTGGAGCTTCTCTAGTATACTCTTATCAATTGTTTCTAAATGAAAATAATGTTTAAATATATTTCATTCTCTGTCATGAACTTCCCATAATATTTTTTTCAAATCATTAGAACCATGTTCCAGAAGATCATGATTTATTTTGTAGTACCATTCATCAACTAAAAAATTCATATACTCAATGTTATAGGATTACCATGTTGAGTATATTAAGAAAGGTTTGAAATTAATTCAACTCAATTAGATATATGTTATTTTTTTCAAGATAAAATTATATTTATAATAGGTGTATTTCCTCCAGAATGTGATATCTTGGTGGGTATGAGAATTTGATCCTTAAATGATTGACATTTTTTACTTCATAGACAGAAAAAATAGCATTGTAGAGCCACATTGTTTAAATAGTCTCACCATATGTTATCAGAGGTTCTTGTCCAAAATATCTCATATTGTGTCCCTGATTACATTAATGACCTCTACATACTGGGATTTCATATGGACTGATCAGTGACACGTACCCATTGACTCTATAAATTGTAAAATAATCAGTGATATTTTTCTTTGGTTTTCAAAAATGTATGTAATGAATAATGTTTTCTATGATGCTTCCAATATCATCTTGGGTTGTGTATTCCTGTAATAGACGAATTTTATCACATATAGGTTTAATAAGTTATGTCCTCTAGAGAATAATAATACGTCTATGATCAATAATTAGTAGTGGTTGTATTTTATTTGAAATTATGAATGAATTACATCAATGGAGAGTTATTATTATTCCTCACATATCATAAAATTAAGAGGTATAATTACTCTATAAAATATAAAAATATGAATCATCAATGGTGGAGGGAGTTATTTATGTATTATTACATAGATATATTTTACACACAAGGGTGTGGGAATATTGTAGTTCATAATGATTCTATAAAAAAATATAAATACCAAAATTCAGGGACAGTGATAGAGAACATATATTAATGATCATTGATGTGTATATGGTTGGTAGTATGGGTTTTATATATTATATGAGTGTGATCTAATCTTTATTTTAGCATATGTGGTAGTATCATTTGGTTGATTTGGAGGTACAGGTGGGGAAAGATCACATATTTCATGGTGATGCTCACGAGGGATAGTCATTTGGTGATTGGAATTGTATGTTATCTTAGTGAATATTATTTTCCATTATCATTTCCTGAAGATGTTCATCATAAGTTTCATAAATATCCCTTGGTAGTTCATCCTTGTGTATCTTTGATCAACCATGCATTGATGGGTGAATTCAGTTTTCCTTGGATAAAGTGGATCGTGGTTGATTTTTGGTCATGATAGTTGGTATATCATCATTTGATGATATAAAATTATATTCAATGTTGTTTGTTATAGTTATTGAATAATCCTAATGGGGAGTAGGAGGATATCTTGAGGGATTTTTTAACTAGGTTACTATTCTCTTAAAGAGGTTATGATTTATTTAGTTGGTCATGGATTAATATAATAAATATAATCATTTCTTATTGATCATAGAATTGGGTGTTATGGATGTTCTAGTGAGGTGGTATGTGGATGAAGTTGTAAGGCTTCACATGGTACTAAATTAGGTCATCTTTTTTGGATCCTCACTTTAAATAATTATTATTGTATTTTACAGCTTGATTATGGGTCTAATCTATGATTTATACATTCAATCCGACCTTAAATGGTTGGAAAAGTATAAGGGACTATTAAGACCCATGAGGATATGTTGAATACCAACCTAAATTTTTTTATCAAAGGTATTTAACCCTTATTATAGTAATTTCAAATAATGTCAATCACATTATGTAACATAGGTACCAAAATAAATAAATTATAAATTAATAATTAATTAAATATGTAGTATTTATAGAACTTATAGAACCAATAATAATTAAATAGTAACTTGACCTAAAGAATAGTAATATAGACCATATGTATAGTAAAACAGCCAAATGAATAGTAGCA
The DNA here is from genome assembly GCA_963277665.1 of Viscum album. Taxonomy (NCBI): domain Eukaryota; kingdom Viridiplantae; phylum Streptophyta; class Magnoliopsida; order Santalales; family Viscaceae; genus Viscum; species Viscum album. Next base: position 154,120,304 of record OY728158.1, on the reverse strand, counting down.
TCACCACTAAAATTATATGTTAAATTTCAAAATAAATAAATATAAAACACTGGTATTTTTATATCATAGTCTAAAAACAATAAATGTTTTAGAAATTATTAGTTTAGTGTTGTTATTTTTATAAGCTATAAATAGTTAAAATAAATTTTATGATTAAATTTATAATTTGAAGGAAAATTTATTATCATAAAATTTATTCAAATAATAATTTTATGATATCTTGGGTTTGTATGATATATTTATGAGACCATAATTAATTTTTTAATGTTTTACAAAACAAGTTATAATTTTAAAATCTATATTTTCTATGTAAATGATGATTTTAATTCATAATAATATTCATAATATTTGAATAATAATATTCATAAAATAACGTCCATTTTGAAATTATGTACATAAATATATGGTTAGGGTGAATATTTTGGATTGTTTCTAAAATACTTGAATTTTTTGTGAATAGTAAAATAAAATAATTTATGACAATTGATAAAAACCTGAATTTTTGATTCATGCAAGAGTCGTGGAAGATTTATGTTACCATCGGTTCGAACTCAGATAAACTACAAACTATATTTAGTCACTATATTCATCTCTGTTTCTTATCCTGGAAAAAATAAAACACTAATAATTAAAATAATAATAAAATACCCCTTTCATCCACTATAAATATAACCCCTCATACCCTCTTGTCCTCACACCACTAAAGAATTGATCCATGCCAAAATAAAAAACTATACAATTCTCTATCCCCTCAACCACATCCATGAGCTCTTGGTTTCATCAATACACAAAGCCTGTGTGCCTCAAGGAGGATCTCAAGAGGAGAATTCAAAAGTTAAATTCTCTCCTTTTTAATTTTATTTCAATTTTTTTTCTTATTCTATCCCCACCTCCCATCATCTAATTATCATGATAACTAAATTAGATTTAATAAAATTTTGTTAAATCATGGTATTGTAATAACTAACATTAAACGTCTTATTCTCTCTCTTTTATCATATAAATGATATTGTCGCCCATGATGTGTCAATTTACCGATATCATGGGAGATGCACATTCATTTTCCTAAAAAATATTAAAGTATGTTAATAAGACTATTAAATGGTTTAAAAATTATTTTATTGTGTAATGTTTTACCTTATATATGTTCTAGAGTTATCTTATACTCATAATATTAAATGATAAAACAACATTAGTTTGTTTTGTTGGAAAACCACCAAAATTAACCTAAAATGATCATCATTAACTTTTAACAAATGAATCATTATAATGTTATATTAAAAAATTATTTCTAATATCATTTATGCTTTTGGTGTATAATTAATATCAAATAATTACAATTTTGGATATATATCCTCAATTTTAATGAACTTCCAATCATGTATTCAAACAAACTCATAATGATAACTACGAAAACTAACACCCTCGAATGACAATGTTTAACACTATAAGTCACATAAAAGAAAAATCAAATTACTTAATAAGACCATAAGGAATTATATTTGTGTATAAAATGTTCTATATTTGTTAATTAATGAATCTAATGTGATTATACATGATATAAAATTGAATAAATTCTTCAGACACAATGTAAGGGTAATTCTAAAAACTGAACAATATTTATATTAGTTTCCCCTATTTTACCCCATTTACAATATTTATAATCCATTAATATCACTTATTTTTCATTATATAAGCATTTATGTGATATAAATTTTTTCTAATTTAAATTATGACAAACATAATGTTTTCTAAATAAAAAATTCCTTCAAAAAAATACACTTCTCGAGATTCTTTGTCATCAACCAGTGTTGATGAATCTTATATCAACTATGTTATTGCCTCTTTTGTCTATGAAACCCATGTTTGTGATTTTATCTTCATTTAAATGAAATTAATTCCATTCCATGGGATTTTTATTTAAAATTTATATTGATGTTATACGTGGCATATATGAAACTGTAAATGTTTTGATGTGATGGGTGAACCCAGAATCATATAGTTAAAATTAAGTGATACGATGTGATAGGTGAAACCATAATTATATAGAACTCCAATGAATTGGGTAAAATTATTCATCTCATGAATAATGTGAAATTTGTGTGAAAATGATTAAATGTTTGTTCACAACTATGTGTTGTAGTTGACCACTAAGACATGATGTTTCATTTATATGCATTGTCACATTCCATGAAATTATCTAATGCTTCCTCTCATGATGATGATGTTTGGATTATTCTCACACCATGTGGTATTGTTTCTTGATCTTATCTATCCTCTTATTGGGTTTTTTATATCACCCCTTTTTCATGTATATCCTAGGGTGACTTTATGTACTAAGGAGAACACAAGGGACAATAAGAAGATTGAGAAGAAAGAATTAAATAAATATTTTTACATTATATTGTTATAGTTATGAATGGACATAGTTTTTCCTATAAACTAATCCTTTTTATCCTCATTGTGTAATTTTTTAATATTGTTTATTGATATAATTATGTAATAGTATTGTAATTAAAATCAAGGATTCTATAGTTGGTATCATAGGATAACTTTGTTAATTTGGTAATTATGAATAGATATCCTTAATGAAACCCATCATATGAGACTAAATATATGTAAAAACACAAAAATGATATTATAAACCTTGATATCCTAGAAGATATTCCATCAGAACTAATTTTAAAAATGGATATATTATTGATTAATTATTAACATATTTTTTTAACACATTTTAAATTTTTGATAATTGTGGGAACCGGTATAAACCAAGAAAAAAACCCATTTTGGGGACAATGTATTGATTTACTGAATGAAATCCCAAATTATTTGGGTTGTACTGTTCAGAATGTCTATGTGATTCTTAACTAGATATCTCAGGATATAAATAATGACATGAATAATGTTTAACACACTCCTTCACTAAAGAAATACAAATTGAAAATTCTTTGTTTTATGAGGAAAAAATCACCAATGTTTAATGGACCTTCTCAACCACTAGTTCTGGAACATTTGGTCAACTCGATGGAGAATATCATTTTTGTGCTTCACTATTGTGAGATGAAGAATGTGACTTGGCATATATATCATCTAGAATAAGAGGTTGAACAATTGTGGGTATTGATTAAGAACAACAATTTGACGAAGGGAATTGAAGAGATGGAGTGGTAATTATAGAAGACAATGTTCCTTAATATGTATTTATCTAAAAAAATTCATAAAAATATGGAGAGATAATTCACTACGATAAAGAAAAGGAAGGTCAATCTCTCAAGGCATACATATCATATTTCAAATGTCTTATAAGTTACAATTCCAGTTTTGTTATCAACAATGATAGAAAAATTGATAGATTCTTATTCGGTTTAAATCAAACCTTTAATGGGAATTTTTTAATTTGATACATTGGTAGAAATGAAGAAGTTATTTGATGTGCCCTTAAAGCTAAGATGAATTTGGTATAATAGTCGTATGGATATGGTGAAAAGAAATAAATGATAGAGTTTCATACCGAAGGATATAATTATAAAGGTGTAATGAATACTCAATGACACAAATTTCATAAATGTGGGAAGAAGAATCATGGTAACTACCTCAATTGGATGGGTAAATGCATAATGTTTAGGAGAGAAGTTCACAGAGTTTATAAATATTAAAAACACATGAAGAAGTAGGATAATGTGGTGGTGAAATAGAGAGAACACTCCATAGTTCAATGATACAACTATAGAGATAAATGAAAAAATTCAAGCCAATGAACTAAACCTCAAATCATCAAGGATAATTACTTTTAGCAGCCACCAAATCTAAAGGATCAAGGCAAGAATTATACCATCAGTACTACAAAAGTAGATCATGATAATGATTTCTTACATGGTATACTTATTATTCACATAAGAATGGAAAACATATTTTCTTTACCCTGGGTCTACGCATTATTTTATATCTTTCATGTTTTCTAGAACTATTGAATCAAATCCCAAAAACCATGAGGTATAGATATCGCTAAAAACTCTAAGTGGTGCAATAAATGAAACCCAAGTATTGGACTCTTCTCTTTTTGGAATATGTGGTGTTGATTCATCGAGTGATTCATGTAATAATTCCCATGGTGGAATACGATGCTATACTTTGGATGGAATGGATCTCGTTATATATATCCCACATAAACTATTGGGAATAGGAAATATATTTTCATATTATGAATCATCCCATCTCCCACTAAAAATTCAAAGAAGATCCAGAATCCCATTTGAAAAATCCTTCAACTTTTTCGGTGGTGATTCCCTATAAACTAGAATACCTTTTTAAAATGGATGATTCAAATAAAGGTATCAACCTATGTGAAAAGCCCATAGTGAGTGAATATAGTGATGTATTTCATAGTTAGCTAGACTACACATGGATCTTGATATAGAGTTCTCAATTTTACTAATTCTAATATCTAATCGTATATCAATGTGTCTTTATAAGATGGATCCTATCGAACAAGAGGCTTTAAAGAAGAATCTAGAAGATCACTTAGTTAGAGGGTTTATATTCCCTAGTGAATCACCATGGGGTGTGCTAGTTCTCATTGTCAAGAAGAGGGATATATCAATGAATATTTATATTGATTATCATGTACTCAACTAGATCATCATAAATAACAAGTATCCTGTTCCTAGGGTTGATGGATTTTATGATCAGTTGAGAGGAGCATGGTACATCTCAAAGGAGGATCTCTATTCTGGATATCGTCAGCTAATGGTGAAGAAGAAATATATTTATAAGAATTAATTATTTACAATGTATTGGAAATATTATTTTATGGTGATTTCTCTTTGGACATACTAATTCCACTGTGATCTTTATGGATTTTATGAATATAGTATTTAGAAAATACGTCAACAAATTTTTGGTAGTGTTTTTTGATGAAATTATCATCTTCTCCAATATCTAAATGGATCATGAAGAATATATAAGGGTTGTGTTGGATACATTGATGAATTGGAGGTTTAATGAAATGTTTCAAAAGTGTTACTTTTGGATGTATTATTTCACATTTTTGGGATATCTTGTCACAAGTGAGGGAATTTTTGTAGACCACTTAAAATACAAAATTAAGTAATGGAGTAGACCCAAACATTTCATTTAAATCTACATCTTTGATAGATTTATAGGGTAATATAAACATTTTTGTATCAAATGTTCTTGATTTTCATGACCGATAAATAATTTTACAAGTAAAGGGGTTAAATATTTCAACATGGAAGAATGTGAGGAAATATTCATGGAGCTAAAGAGAAGGCATATCACTGCACCTGTATCCATATTATTGAAAAGTGGAGAATCTTTTTTGATATATAGTAATGCTTTCAAGAAAGTCATGGGTTTTATATAATCATGAAAAATTATAAATTCATACCCTACACATCACAGTAATTGAAGATCCATCAATAGAACTACTCAATGAATGATCTAGAGTTAGCACTATGATTGTCTACTTGAAAATCCGACAACAATACCTCAATGGGAAGAAGTGTGAAATATATAATGATAAAAATAAACTAATGTATATACTCACACAAAAAGAATCTCAGCCTGAATCAATGAATAGGGTTAGAGATAATCAAAGACTGTGATTACACAATTCATTATCATTCGAGAAAGGCGAACAAGTTAGATGATGCTCTATGTAGAAAAGAATATGCTACTCTATCCATATTTCAAATTGAGAGAGACCATATCTTCTTGGACATGAAAAGGATGGATTTGTAAATCATTAAGTTATGGAATATATCATACCTTTCCCAAATGATTTCTGAACCATTTATCAAATAAATTATTATGTAAGCATAAAGGGATGGTCCATAGTTTTGAAAGAGGGTGAATAGAGTTATGTAAGGTAAGCTATATAAGTTCTATATTGATAATGATGGTGTGATTCGTCTTGTAAAAATCTTTTGTGTGCCTTCATTACCTGTGATTAAAATGGGTCTATTGTAAAATACACATAGATAATCTCTCTATACCCATACGGAGAGTACCACGTTGTGTCATAATCTCTAAGAACACTTTTGCTAGGATAACATGAAGAAGGAAATATTTTAGTATACCTCAAGGTACTTGATATGTCAAAAAGTTAAATAATAGCAAAAGAATTCCACAGTGATAATGAAACCATTTCTTATACCCATGTGTAGATGGGAGAATGTCACAATGGACTATGTCATGGTTCTCTTGAAGACATCGAAAGGAAACAACGTGATATGGGTTGTGGTGGATCGACTCACCAAGTTTGACCACATTACCTATATTCTAAAAGATATCTCTGATTAACAACATGAAAGTGTATATGTGAAGGACATGGTGAGACTTCATGGGGTTCCAATTTCAATTATATCTAATCATTATTAGAGGGTTACATCTAAATTATGGAGTAATCTTCAATATGTCTTGACTACTAAATTAAATTTCATCACAGCCTATCACCCCAAAAATGATGGAAATATTGAATGACTATTCAGACACTCAATGATATGATATAATCCTGATATTTAGAATTCAAAGGTGGATTGGATAATCATATCCAATGGGTTGAGTTCTCATATAAGAATATCTTCCACCTGATTATTCTTATGGATACATATGAAACTCTATATGGATAACAATTTAGAAATATGACATGTTAGGATAAAGATGGAAAAAGAAAGCCACATGGACCGGATCTTGCGCAAGAGATTATATATAAGGATCAAGCCATCTAGAAAATTATGAATTCTTTTTATATTTGGACAAAGATTTATGCTGACAACCATTGAAGGAACTTGGAGTTTGACCTTCGATATAACATCTTCCTTTGAATGTCATTATGGTAGAGAGTCATATGTTTTGAAAGGAATGAGATGGTAAGACCTAGGACCATTGACCCCTTTGAGATCAATGGTCACATAAGAGATGTGACTTATAAGGATTGAATTCCACTAAATATGGATGAAGTTCATGTCATGATCATCATGTCACTCCTATGGAAGTGCATACCAGATCCCTCACAGATACTAGACTCAACGGTGGTATAGTTAAAAGATGATCATTCTTATAAGGAGCATCCAGTAACGATTCTGGAATAGAGTGATCAGGTTATTTTGAATAATACAACACACCATGTAAATTTTTTTTGCAAGATGTGAAATTAAGAATAAAAAAATCCAAACCAGAGGAGGTGATGAAGGATAAGTACCCTCACATATTTATGTAAAATGAAATATCGAGGAAAAATTTTCAAAAGGGGGAATGAATATAATGACCCAAATTGTTTGGTCAAAGTAAATTGTCCCATCCTCTAGTAATTTCACCTAGTATAAATCACATAAAATTACTTAGGAAAAAAATAAAAAAAATTATAAAATATGAATTACTGAAATAAGAAGTATTTCTAGAAGATAAAAAACCAATCATGATGAAATAGTAACATACTCGTTGGAATATTTATAAGACCCTTATAAATATTAAACTAGCCAAATGAAAAGTGGACTCTCCAATGGAAGTAAAAAATAAATTTATTAATATTATTAACAAAATCATGGTCTAATTTTATCATAGTGTAATTAAATAAATTTTTTGAAAATTATTAATTAAGTGTTGGAATTTTTATAAGTCCTAAATTTTTAATTATAATTTAATAATTAACATAATAATTAAAAATAAAATTAATTTTCATAAAATTTATTCAGAAATAAATATTTATATGTATTATTTATAATATAATTTAATGAGGCCTTCAGTAGTTTTTTAATGTCTAACAAAATCAGTTTTCAATTTTAAATTTGTATTTTCCAACTAAGTGATGATTTTAATGAAAAATAAATTTAATAATATTAATAAAAAAAATTCATAAAATTGAGCTTATTTATAAATTCTGACCATAAAAAATTTTATGGTTAATTTTTTCGATATTTTTTGAAATACAAGAATTTTTTGTGAATATTAAAATACGGTAATTTGTGATAAATGAAAAAGAAGAATTGTTTAGTCATAATTGAGTCATGGATAATATAAGTGACCATTTATTGTTACTAATATTCCCAAATTAAATTATTTAGTCACAATAATCATCATAATTTATTTTCTAGTGAAAATTATAGACTAATTATTACAATAATAAGAAAACACACCTCTCTTTTACTATAAATACTACCCCTCACACCCTCTTCACCTCAAACGTCTAAGGAATTGGGATTAAATTTAATATATCCCAATACCCTTCCCTATAACACCAAATCTATCTACTCTTCTTATAATCAATAGACCAAACACTGGTTCCTTTATGAGGATCTCTATAGGATAATTCAAGAGTTGAGTCATCTCTCCTTTTCTTTTAATTTCCATTCAATTTCTCTTCTTATTCTTTAAAAACCATCCTTTATCCAAATATAATGTTACCTAAATTACCATAAATATAAAATAATTATATCATTCTAATGATGTGTCCAAAATTTTACTCCTCTATCTCTCTCTCTCTTATCATAAAAATGAAATAATCAAACGCGATGTGTCAATTTACGACCATCTTGGGCAATGCCCTTTAATATTCCTTATACATATTCTAGTATGTGAATAAGTCCATTTAATAGTTTATATGAAAACTAAATGTGTATTAAATAACCCTGTTTATATTCTATAAATAAATTATACTGATAATTCTAAATTGTAATATAAAACCAGTTCATTGTGTTTGAAAACCTGCAAAAAATAACAAAAAATGATCAGCATTTACATTTATCTAATGAATAATCCTCATGTTATATAAAAAATAATTTTTAATATCATTAAATATTTTGGATTATCATAAATAACATATAAAAAAAATTCTGGATGTTCATCTTCATTTTTCACGAGCTTCTATTCATTTATACAAACAAATGGATCATGAAAACTATGAAAATAAACACACCAAAACAACAAAATTAATCTCTAGAAGTCACCCAACAAACAATAAAAGTACTTAATAAAACTATATTAAAATATATTCAAGTTTTAAACGCTCTATAATAGTTAATTAATGAATATCATGTGATTATACTTGATATTAAAGTGAAGAAACCCTTTATAAACAAGGTAAGGGAAATTCTTAAACCGAACTCTAACTTTTTGGTTATCCTTATATCACCCATTTTCAGTATGTATGTTCCATAAATAATATATATTCCACATTATATTACCTTTAAAATGTTATAAATGGGAAACATAATTCAGTTGCAATGAATCTGAAAATGAAAATAGATCTCAGAATTGAGTTAGAAAAGATGTTAAGTAAGCAAGAAAATCTTTTGACTACATAGGTAGAAATTTTTAATGATCTGGAAGAAAAGATCAATGTTTTGTAGAAGAAAATTGAATATCAGAATGAACTGCTCAAATGTTTTCATGTGGATCATAATGATCCTTAAATGTTAAAGGCCATTTCAAAAATATAAAGCCGAATGAAAAAAATATGGATAATTTTTTTCATTATCACTGATATATTGTTGTGTTAATAGTGTTGTACAATTTTTTCCAATCATTATTCATCATTTGGTTGTTAGTAATGTTGTTTTTTGTGTATTATTAATAACTCAGGTCAAATTTTGTCATTTTGTGAAACATTTCTTTATTAAATGAAACTCATTCTACTCTATGGGTTATTTAATGTCCAAGATTTTTATATGTTCTTTGGGGCATGCATGATAATGTAAATTTTATGATGTGATGGGTGCACCAAGAATTATATATCACTCAAATTAATTCAGTAATGTTATGTATCTCATGATTAATATGAATTTTGTGTGAACATGATGCTATCTTTGTTCACAACTATGGGTGGTAGTTGACCACCAAGACATGATGTTTTATTTTTATGGGTTTCCACATTCTGTTCCTTTTTCTAATGAATTTTCTCACGATGATGATGATTCTATGATTAATATATCCCCATTTCATGTTGTTTCATGATCTTATATATCATATTGCTATGATTTTTATCTAACCCCTTTTTTATGTATATCATTAGGGGACAACATGTGGTTAGGAGAACACAAGGTACAAAAAGAAGCTAAAGAATAATAAATTAAATAAATTTTAATGTTTTAGTTTTATGTTTTAATAGTTATTTATGGAAACTATTTTCCCAAGACACAAAACCTTTAGATCCTCATTGTGTTATGTTTGTATGTTATTTATCATTAAATATCTATAATAGTAATATAAGAAAAATTTCGTTCACATTATTTTTTGTGTCAGTATTATTGATATTTTTGGATAATAGGTAAACCAAATACCTTTGGTAGATTTATATTATAATTATTGTTGTTACTATTCCATTGGAACATAACAATTCAAGGAAATTTTTTATATACCTTACATATTCCCATTGTTATTGTCCAAGATTGGTGGGTTATTTTCCTTAGACCAGATGTGGTGAATAAAATCTATGAGATGGTCTAGATAATTTGTGAGAAGATTTAGATTTCAGAGAACTATCCAATGTCTTATTATGATTATACGAGGAGACATATGATGTTTTATATAGGATATAATGATTGAATAAGTGTTCCTACTCGTCATGGGAAATAGACGTTTTCCTATTGGATTCATCTCTCTCGTATGTATATCTATCCATTGTATGTGATAGGTCCTTCGGTGAAGTGTTATATCAATTTTTTCTTCCTCCATAGTAGGAATAAATCCATTAATATTTATATGTGTCATAGATTTTTCTATATATTCCTAAAAGCTCTAATGTCCATGATTTGGAAAAGTTAGATATTGATTATAATGTGATGCTCATGGGCTATAAAACCATGATTCAAGATCATAAAGGGGAATGTGTAGTGTCATTGAGTCATTCCTCTTGTTTAAAATTTATGTATGCTTGGTATTATAGAGAAATTTATGAGGTAATCATATTCATAGATGACGATTTCGTATCCCAATTAAATATTAGACTATTTTTCATTGAAGATGAGATAGTTTACCTAATTCTAAATTATATGATGTTATTTAATTTTTGGATGATATGTTTTATCTTATTGATCTCTTGTGATACTTTTTTATTTAGTCTTTTTGTTTAACATCATTAAGAAGAATTTTTCTAGTGAGTTTCCATAGTTGTTTTTGTTATTTTTTATGGGTTTTTATTTTATTATCAAATTATATAATAATTTAAAATGTGCCTCTTATAATGGTGTTATCATTTTTAGGTCATTTCATTGAATTATTTTTGTATAATAGTATTCTAGATAGGTATGAAAAAATATAGGTGCCGTTGGACTAAGGATTTTAGTGGGGAGGAGTTTTTCTTAGTACATCTATCAGTGTTATGGAAGAAGATTCTTCTAGATGAAATGAGATCTATTTTTTCTGATTTTTCATTTGGTGAGGTTTATTCAGTGATTTTAGTTTCAATCTACAAGAGTTATGATTCATGTTGTTTCATGGTGGATTCTTGGTCCCAATATTGGGGATATATATATAATATTGAAGGTTATGAAGAGGTTTTTGAAATGTAATAAATCTTATTTCTTATTAGAAAAAATCATACATTTGATTTCTTCACTATTATAAAATTCTATTATTGATTACATAGTTTGTGGAATGAAGTTTTTGTCACATTGTAAATGTTCCTTGGAGATCCTTTGTGTTTCTCCATGAATGGGATTCATCGTGAGGTTATAGCCATCTCTTCATGAAACCCCAAATATATATTTTCTAGGGTTCTAAAATTTTGGAGTCATAGTGAGTTGGTAGTGATTATGGAAATACCTCTGTAGATTTATTGACTTGAAACATTTTCATAATTTCATTATGGGAAATTATTGGGGATATCTTGGTGAAAATTTTAGAGATTGTTTATTTGACCCCTACAATAGAATTTTAATCATCACTCACACCATGAAATAGTAATTCCATTGTTTTAATTAAATTAATATTTCATCTTAATTCATTTATTTATTTTTAATTTTCATAATCTTTTTTGACCAAAGAACCCTACCTAGAGATCCATTTACCATCACTGATTGGATTTCTCCATTGGATTTAGGATATTTACTATTGTAGATTTTACGTAAGTTTCCCATGTTTTATTATTTGTTTTTGTCCTTATCCTTCACCTGATATGGATTTTTTAGCAGTATGGTTTTTGTTTTGTTGTCCTGGAGTAATTTTTTTATAAATATAGCTTTGGTTCAGTTTGATTGCGTGTTCCTCATGCGGTTTCTTCTTTGTGATCAACTGTTACACATCATGTTTCTTATATTGTGGTTATGAATAATTTTTTGACCTATTGGATTTGAGAATTATCAATTTTATTTTTTCACATCTATATAATTAACATGGTGTATCTTTCATTGAGAAGATCATATATATTAGATTAAGTAAAATAATTAATGGGGATAGGGGAATTTATGGAAGGGCTAATTTTTGTGTATTTACATGACTCTATGATTTTTCATTTCCAATTGTTAGTTTCCCATTTTTAATGATGAATAATTTTTCCTATGATGGTATATAAATGATATTTTATAGTAGTTGAATTTATTGAATCATTTTTATAGAAGCTTAATGAATTCAATATATTAAATAATATTTTGTTTCAAAACTAGTTTTTTCATCCCTATATGTTATATTGAAATTAACAATAATCAATATCTTAAATATGTTACAATGGAATTTTTTTTAATTTAATTTGTTATTATTGTGGAAATATTTCTTTATTATTCTCTTAGTATTGTTGTTGATGGATTTCCTACCCAGAAATCACACAATAACAGCAACAATGATCGAATTCCAAACAGGAGGGTCTATATGGATAAAAGTGGGTCAAGATCACTTGGAGAAGGTCTTAGGTCATAATATATGAAAATAGAGAAGAGATGAAAAGTGAAAATCAGCCACACTGACTATTTAAAAACCACAGTTGGGAGTATTGCATGACCTATAACAGCAATACATGCTGTAAAAAAATTAAATTCCAAAACATCTAAAAAAATGGATCACCAAAATTAAAAACTGACACTATGAGTCAAAAAATAATCTATAAATTAATAAAAATGTGTAATGTAACATCATGACATGTATCATTCACAATTTCAATCCTTTTATTTCATGAATCCCTAAAACATGACACAATGTGTTACCCTCATGATGCCTAGAGAGAGGGTAGGTTAAAGTTGAGAATCCAAAAAATATATAACATCACAATTTTAGGTAGTCTACCCATTCATTCTCAAACCTAAACAACAATGATAATTCAGAACCCTGATAAGGTTAAAGATGTACCTACCATACCTGTAACGAGATTCTTTGACATCACTACTATAAAAAAGTTCTTTAAATAGAATTCCTATGTAGTAGCTTGCATGACAAAAAGATGAGGCCAATTCTCTATCATCAGTTACTTGTGTTCTGAAGTCACATGATTATCATAACCATGATTCCATAGCACATGAACAAAAGGTATTGTCCTTTTGTATAGTACATTAGTCTCAGAATCAACTGTCCTACCTGGTCATTCTATCAATGATAAATCAGGTTCAATCTCAAGATCACTTAAACTTATAATGTGATATGGATCAGAGTGATAATTTCTCTATTGCAATACATGAATCACATTATGTATTGACATTATTTTTGGTGGATGTGATAAATAGTATGTAACTTACCAAGCTATTCAATACACTCAAAAGGGCCCCAAAATTGAAGAAACATCTTCCCTTGACTTAAATGATGTGGAATAATGAAATAGGGTGAATCATTCATGAACACATTGTCTCCATCTGAGTACTTGAAAGGTCTACATCAATGATCAGAATAAGACATATATCGACATTGTTCTATCAACGTTCTATGAATAATTAATTGAATTGTTGATGACGTCACATTCACCAAACTTGGTCCAACTAAGGAACATTCACTAACTTCTAATGAACACAAGATAAATTTACATGGAAATCCACGTAAGTAATCAAATAATCCCATTACGATTGATGACTCATAACTATTGTTATAGGAAAACTCAACTATCCCCAACTAATCATCATAATACCCCTTGAATTCAGAAACACAAGTGCACTGTTTGTGCTCAATAATCTGTATAGCTCTCTCTGCATGGCCCTATGACTATGGATGGTAGGATGTGATCAAATGGACCTTATATCACAGTGCCTCCCAAAGGCCTTCCTAAAAGCAAGAAGTTAACCGTGGAACCTAGTCGTAGACTATTGTAAGTGGAACTCTATGAAAGTGAACAATATCATTAACTATGAGATTTCACAACTCTAAAACATTTTTTGTGTCTCGAATTGTAATAAAGTGACATGAAATAGTAATTTTTTTATCACAATCAATATCACATTATTCATTATCTTGGAATGTTGAAACCCAAAAAAAATTCCAATGACATCTCTTCTCATTTCCAGGTAGGGACATGAAGTTTCTGAAGAAAACCTAAAGGTTTTTGGTGCTCATCTTTAACGTACTAAAACATAATGCAACGATTGAAAAACATAGCAATGCCACATCACATTTCCTATTTGATCCCATGTAAATAAAGAATATGAATTTTTCATTTTTATTAATATTTTTGAATTAAATATTAGTTTTACTTTAAAGGTGATTCTATGTTTGATGGTGCACCTGATACGTAACCACAAGTTTCATTTAAATCATACGGTGCACACCACATTGAGTTTTACAAAAAAATAATAAAATAATATTATTATTTTAAATGGTATTTAATACTTAGTACTTGTATTGGCAATAATTAATGAACTAACTACAATATTTTTGTATATGTTTATGAAATTTTTACATTTAGAGGCATAAAAAGTGAGTGAATGCAATTTTATGCATAAATACTATAATATTCACTAAACTGATGATTTAACTCAGTTTGATGAATAACTCTTTTAATATATTTAATTTTTTCAATTTAATATGCTCTATTTGAAAAAAAAAGTTTATTTAAATAAGGACAACAAATTTTAATTTGGATGAAATTTTGGTAATTTTTTGATAAAGATTATTTTCTAATTATTAGTTTGAAATAATGCATTTTAATTCCCAATTTCCTTTTAATATAATATACTGATATGGTTATATTATATTTTTAATTGGTTTTAAAGTTTAATTAGATCATATTTTTACCATTTAATACATTCTTGGTCATTATATGTAATTTCACTTTCAAAATGGTCATAAATAGATGTTAATATTTGGATAGATATTATTTCTTAAAAACACACTTTTTGTTTTTGAAAATGGAAATTAATTTAAATGTAATTTCCTCCACATAAGTGTTTCGAATTTGGATAAATGGATTCCATATTTTAAATAAAGTGGTCTAATGTATTAAAATAGGTAACTTTTATTTTTAAGCATTATTAATATTTACTTCAGTAAATATTTTATTTATCATGGTTAAAGGGTAAATCTAGAAAATAAGGGTATAAAATAATCTTATAATAATATTAAATTACCCTTACACATTTAGTAACCATATTATATGAGATATTTCTAACCAATGGCATCCTTGGGGTCGATTTTGGGTCCCTATAGAGACACTTGGGTTTGATAATGACACTTTATATTAATTAATTTAAATTGAGGACAACAATAACATAATCATATATCTTTTAGTAAAACAATTGTATATGGGGTTATATAAGTGATATATTTGATGATAAATATTAATTGGAAATAATAAACTATTTAATAAAATATGGTAGTTTATTTATAAATACTGAAATTAAATAAATAAATTTAATTTTGGCACAATGGGGATGCATGAACTGCTTCATTAATAAATGATTCAAATAAATGATATTATAGATTCTAAAAAAATTATTTTGAAACTTTTTATACAATAATATAATTTTACTAATACTAATGACTTTTCTTTGTTCAATTAACTATGTTTTTACGAAATAATCATGTTTTTATATATTTTTTAAATGACTTTATATGAATAATTTATATATATACATAACTGTGTTTTTAAAACAATTAATTTTTTTATTAAAAGTTAAAATAATAATAAAAATATAATATTTATCCAAATGACATGTATTAAGTTAGAAATGTCATTCTTGATCCATTTTGGATCTCTTGGAATTTTATTCGTACTATATTAAACATATAGTATGAATATAAAAGATGACATGGTAAATATAAAATTACTTAACTAATGGTTAAAGCTAAATTATATGGTTATAAATGAAACCAAACTGTCCTAAAACCTATTGTTTGAGAAATTTTTAATAATA
The DNA here is from genome assembly GCA_963277665.1 of Viscum album. Taxonomy (NCBI): domain Eukaryota; kingdom Viridiplantae; phylum Streptophyta; class Magnoliopsida; order Santalales; family Viscaceae; genus Viscum; species Viscum album. The sequence goes on along the minus strand of OY728158.1, from coordinate 154,104,024 downwards.
GTCATCTTATATTAGAATTTAATGAGTTTATAACCTTTTGAGATCAAAATTCAGTTTATAATATAATATTATTTTCAAATTTTTCTAAACGTGTCCCTCCTCCCTCTTATAAAAAAGACTCCACCTCTATCCCATTACTCACACCTCTCAAGCCCCTTCGATTGGCCAAAATTAGCCCAAATAATCTTCCAACATACCTCTCTTCCTCCTAGAAGCCTTACCTTAGACATAAATAATCCTCAATAATGCCTTATTGGTTCAAACCAAAGGGATTTACCCAATTTAAATGTAACATCTTCTCAAACGTTCTATTTTTTATATCTATTCAATTACCCCCTAAACCCTCATTATTCAATTATTTTATAACAAAACTTTAATCCTAAATATAATAGGTTTTTTATGAGAATTATTCCAACTAAACTAACACACACCTCCATATAATGGGTAAAGAACATAATGTTTTTGTGGATGGCGAACTAGTGCCTCGCGAAATGATGATTGATCCATTATCTGCTACCTTCTCTCATAGTGGCCACTATGAGGGTACTATATTTATATGTGATATATATTATATTTATATTGTCTATATTCTTCATTATTTTATAATTATATCATACCTTTGTGGTTTCCATAATGGGAAAATACAGTAATTTCATTTGTGGTTGTGCGGACTACCACCCACTCAAAGTGATATGACATGTTCATGCCATACGTGGAAAGTATAAAGGATGGATTTATATGAATTAAATATATTATTATACTGGAATTATAATATACCTCTTTATCATTAATTTTTCATTCTGTTAAATATGAAATAAAAATAAAAATAGCATCCAAAAGTACTTACGGCTTACCGTCTCTATTAACGGTGCATTTAATTTCTTATCTCCAAATGTTATATACTATAATAAATACATTAAAATATATACTATGTATATATGATATATATTATATCTAAATAATTAATATAATTCTCGAGATAATTAATATTTGACCACATAGACAACATGTCATTATAAGAAGTTCATTTTTGACTCAAGTACCAAATATCAACAAAACAATCATTAGTAACTTAAATGATTTTGTAAAGTTTATAACAGAGTAATAAATTATATAAAAGTAATGAAAAACATCAAAATAGTTCTTAAGAATTTATAAATTAACATTAGTTTATTCTTTAGGAGACTATAGAATGAACGAGTCATGTCAGAAACGAGGTAAGGAACATCGTCTCAATATCCTTTCATTGAGGCATGTTTTGATTTATACACGACTTTCTTTTAAATAGTGTATAAACCCATTTTTCATTTACTTTTATTCAAAAGGAATATTTTCTCTAAAAAGTGTTTTATTAAATTACAGAATGAATTTATCTTATTAACATATGTGGTGACAATAACTCTTCTCTCGCCATGAGCATTAATTGATATTTGGCTTATTCTACCTATCATAGTGTTTTTAAAAGAAAAATAAATACCATATACTCTTTTTATGTATTTTTCTATTGAAAGTTGTTTTATAAATGGATTGATTATGTCAATATATTGAAATTTTATATTTTTATTGCAATGTGGAAATGTTATCTCCCCTTTATGCTTGTTCATGTGTTATGATTATGTTATGATTCTTGTGAATTGTTTACATATACAGGTGGTTTCATGATAAAACTAGGCTAGGTGAGCCCAAGATCGAACTCCAATGCATTGGGTAACACAACAGAGATAAATGTTAATATTTCTCTTAAGAGTTTTAGGCAATATTCAGTTATGGGTATTCCAATTTTAAATCTCTACGTAGCTGTGAAAGCCACATATTAAGTATGTTATGTATACCACAAGTTACCATTATCAAATATGATTTCTATGTGTTATTAATAAATCTTATGATTTGATGATGTGTGTTAATGTGATTATGTATTGTATGTATTTATGGAATAGTTATTTCATTTCTTATTTTATAACCCTTACTGAGATTTTTATTCTTGTCCTAGGTTTTTGAAATGTTTTTCATAGGGTATATTGAAGGGTTGATGAAAGGAAGAATTCAAGAAAATTTATATCATAAAAATAAATCTTGTTTTCCTTTAAGAGATTTTATTTTATGAAAAAATGGATAGTGAGTAGATGTTTCTACTTTATAATATTTGAGGTGTAATTTAATATTTATGGACTAATTTCCAAAAACTATAAACCTGAAAAGATCCTCAATGTGAATTCTTAACATAACTCATGATTATGTAATGTTTAAGGCTAGGTCTTTGTATTTTGTATGAGAGGTCGCCATAGACAACATTAAGAATTAGGTTATTTCTAAATTAATATCCATAAATTAATTTATGTTTATATTGAAATTATATAGCATTTAAATATTACCATGTTGCTTCAAATAAGATATTTCGGTGGTCAGAATTATTTTCTACATAGGAAACATGGCACATATTATGGGACAACATCAAGAGGAAGACAACCTTCCAAATCAAAAACCTGATGTGGTTGGAATCGTAACTGAATAGGATGTTGTAGTAATAGAACAGTTGACTCAATTTATAAACATTAGTGGTATCCATGAATGATATTAGCCAGATCAACCATAGAGGAACATGTCTGTAGTGGAGCATTTCATGAGGAAACATCCTCCATCAATCAGATAATCATTGGATGATTTTCAAGAAGATGATTTGATTAAGGCACAAGAAAATATTTTTGATTCCATGAGGTGTTCATAACATCTAAAGGATAGTCTTGAAAATTACCGTTTTGATGGTGAAGCTGATCAGTGGTGGTATATAGTTAGAAATATTTGGGATAGTGAGTTGATTGATGTACTTGATGGGGATATATTAAAATGTATGCTTCTTGAGAAATATTTTTCCATGGTGGTTCATCTTTGGATGGAAAATTTATTATAATTGAGGAAAAAGGATGACTTAATGGCTACTTTTGATGAAACATTCACTCAACTAGCAAGGTTCGCTCCAAATTTCAAATGAGATCTTGATAGTAAAATCTATAATTTTTCCTCAGGATTAAAGCCAAATTATCGATGTAGGTTAGCTTTTCGAGAGTTCAAGAGCGATTAAAAACATTTTCGATTTGTAGTTAATGTGGAGATGGAGTTCGCCGATGATCATGAGTTCTTTGAAAAACAATAGAATAAGAGGTCGACATGGAAGAAAAAAGGGAAGAACTCTTCAAAAAAGTCTGATGGTAAGAAACTGAAGTTTAAAGATTGTGAATCTTTTGGTAAAAATCATGTTGGGGAATTCCTTATAAATTATTGTAAGTGATACTGATGTGGTAAAATGAGACATAATACTTGTTATTTCACTGAAAAAGATAAGTTTAATTCAAATACAAAATCAGATTTAATTTATGAAAAAAAATTATGTTCAATGAAATGGGTCATTATGAATATGATTGTACACAGAAGAACTAAACTGAGGGAGAACAGTCATACTACAAGAAGAAAGGGTTGGTGAAATCATTTTCAACAAAATAAGAATATGTTGGTCCATTGAAAAATTTAGTATCAGGTACATTGTTGGTTTGATCAGATTATGCCAACGTGTTGCTTGACTCAGGGTCTACACGTTTTTTCTCTTCTGAGAAGTCTTCTAGAAAGTTGGGAATTCTATCTAAAGATATGAATCCATGTTTTATGATAAAAACACTGGGAGAAAATGTTGAGATAAAAAGAAATTATAAAGAACCTTATTGTCCTTGTGTGTTTAATGAATTTTCCTTCAGTCCTTATTTTTTCGTCTAGTAGAGTTTGATATTATTTTGGGTATGGATTGGTTTAATGTTTATCAGGCTAATATTGACTGCAGAGCTAAAGTGGGTTCTTTTTAAAAAATATTTCATTTTGTGTACAAGAATGATCCCTTACATGTGTCAGTATATTTTGAACCTGAGAAACTAGTAAAATATGGAAATTAATTTTACCTTGCACCTATTGTTGAAAACAAATGAGCTGTGCAGATTAATGATGTTCTATTATTAAATGAGTACTTTGATGTTTTTATTGATGAGTTTCCTAGTATAATACCTAATCAGGAAGTTGATTTTACTATTGACATAGTTCTTGATATAAATTCAATTTCAAAACCCCTTTATCGAATGACAAAAATTGAACATTTAATGATAATGAAGAAATTGTAGGTGTTATTTGATAAAGGTTTCATTCGATCAAGAACATCACCATGGGGTGCTTCTTACTTGTTTTTTAAAAATAAATATTGTTCATTGAGACTTTTCATTGAAAACAGAGCATTGAATAACATCACTGTTAAGATCATGTATCCTTTTCCTCATGTCGATGATTTGTTTTATCTGCTCCATGTAGATCAGTATTTCATGAAGACTGACATGAGTCCAGGGTACCATAGGATGAATGTAAAGGAAAAAGACATTCCAAATATTTCATTTCATACTAGATATTTCCATTATGAATTTTCATTTATGCATTTTGGGTTAACCAAAGCACCTTCTGTATTCATGGATCTTATGTATATAATTTTATGTGAGTTCTTGGATAATATCCTGGTTGTGTTTATCAATGATATTTTGGTTTATTTCAAAAGTAAGAGGAACATGAATGTCATTTATGGGTTTTCTTTAAAACCATAAATGAAATGAAACTGTATGGAAAATTAATAAAGTGTGTTCTTTTGTTATAACAAATATCATTCCTTGGTCACATTGTTTCAAAAAATGGCATAAATGTTTATCATTTTAAAACAATATTTTTTGAAGAATAGCCTATATGAAAAAATATAACTGATATCAATAGTTTTCTTGATTTTATAGGTTATTACAGCTGGTTTGTTGAAAATTTTGAATAGTTATCTTTCCCAATGACTATGATAACTCGTAAAAGTGTAAAGATCATTTGAAAAAATGAATGAAATGATTGTTTTCAGGTATTGAAATGAAGATTGGTGATTACTCCAGTTTTGGAACTGCCTTCCAAATATGGTGGATTTGTTATATAAAGTGATGATTTTTTGAAAGGACATGGTTGTGTCCTAATGAAGAATGATCAGGTAATTGCTTATGCTTAATGTCAGTTGAAATATCATTAGTAAAATTATCCTACACATGATTTGGAATTTTCTGATGTTATTTTCATCATTAAAAATTTGGAAGCATCAATTGTATGGGGTAAAATGGGAAATATATACTGACCAAAAATGATTTAATTATATATTCACTCAGAAAGAATTCAACATGAGATAGAGGAGATGGATATAAATTAATCAAGAATTTATATTGCACGATCCATTACCATCTGGGAATTGCAAATAAAGAGGATAGTGATTTTAGTCGAAAGATTAATGCTACATTAACCATGTTACGTTTGGAATAAGACCCTTTAGTTAATTATTTGTAGAACATTGGAATAGAATATGTTGGTGAATGAAATTCCAATATTTTTTTTGGGTGTGAATGAAATCATCTCCATCTGATAGAATTAAGCAAGTGAAAAAAAGAAGATTGTGATTTGTAGAAAATGGTAGAGTTCATTTAGAAGCATAAGTTGCATGATTTTAACATCAGATATGTTTGAATTTTGATATTTGGGAATAGATTATGTGTGAATTTTGATTCCTAGTTGAAGAAAGAGTTTTTTTGTGAATCTCATAGTTCTCTGTATTCAGTTCATCCTATTATTAATATGATGTACAATGATCATTGAGAGTATTAATAGTGTGATGGAATGAAAAGATATATGGCCAACTTTATTGTGAAGTGTTTTACTGGTCAACCGATCAAAGCAGTGTAGTTGTTACCGAAAGGGATGCTTCAGCCTTTTCCAGTGCCAAATTGGATGTGGGAAAATATATTCATGTAATTCGTTGTGGGATTACCAACTTCATCTCATGTTAATAATTCATTTTGGGTTATTGTTCATCTATTGACTAAATCTTCTCATTTCCTTCATATTTGAGATACTTTATCTTTAGATCAACTTTCTTGGTTTTATGTTAAAGAGATAGTTATGTTGCATAGAGTTCCCCACTCTATTGTATCTTATTGTGATCCCAAGATAACTTCTTACTTTTTGAATGGTCTTAAGATGTTTTTGGGTACTTAATTAAATATTTGTACATCTTTTCATCAACAATCATATGGGAAGTCAAAATGATCAATTCATACATTTGAAGATATGTTACGTGATTTCACAATGCATTACCAAGGAAGTTGGAACCAAATTCATATGCTGGGTGAAATTTTCTAATAACTATTTTCATTCTTTTATACAAATGGATACAATTGAGGAATTATATTAAAAGTGGTGTTGAACTCTAGAATTGTGGGATGAAGTAGGTGAAAGGATATTGATTGAACCGGAATTGGTAGAGGAGATGGAAAAAAGTTCAATGGATTCAGAAGCACATGAGAATAGGTCATGACAGGTAGAAAATTATTGGAGATAATAAAATGAAGGATCATTCTTTTGAGTTAGGTGATCTTGTCTTACTCAATGCTTCTCCCTGGAAAAGTGTGATGCATTGTGGTAGGAAGGGAAAGTTTACATTGAGGTTCTTTAGACCTTATGAAATCATAGGGATGGTTGGATCAGTTGTGTATAAAGTGTAGTTACCTTCTTGTTTATCCTAGGAACACAATGTTTTTAATGCTTCAATGTTGATAATGTATATGGTGGATCCATCTCTTGTTTTGAGTCCAAAGGTAGTTCATTGGGAAGAGAATCTTAAATATGAGGAATAACCAGTCACGACTATTGACTATAGAGAGAAAGTGTATATATAATAAGTTAATTAATTAGATAATGGATTTTGAAAAACATATATGGTTGAAGTGGAAACATGGGAATTTGAACATTCTTTGAGGGATAAATACCCCCACTTTTTTTATAAGTGAATAGAATTTCGGGGATGTAATTCCCAAAAGGGGGAAGGATGTAACATCCCATGAAAATAAAGAATATCAAATTTTCATATTTATTAATATTTTTTAATTAAGTATTAATTTTACTTTAGAACCGGGACATAAAAATTTACTTTGGAAGAAATTTTGGTATTATTCTGATATAGATCGTTTTTAATGAATAGTGCAAAATACCATATTTTAATTCAAAAATGCCTTTTAATATAATATATTAATATGGTTTGATTATCTTTTTATTTTTTTTAATGGTTAATCTGATTATATTTTTACCATTTAATAAAAGAATTCCTTATAAGTAATTTTACATTGAAATTTGACATAAATAATACCAATATTTGGATTGGTATTATTTCATAAAAACATGTTTTTTCGTTTTGAAAAAAGAATTAATTTTAAATTAATTTCTACCACATCCATGTTTTGAATTTGGAAATATTTATTCCATGTTTGGAATTAGGATTTCCAAATTATGTACTTAGGTAACTTTTATTTTTATACATTATTAATTTTACTTCTTTATTTATATTTTTACAATGATTAAGGGTAAATATGGTAAATATGGGTAAAATATAATATTATAACAAAATTAAATTACACTTAAAATTTTACTAACCATATTGGATGAGATATTACCAACCAAGCGAATAGTTGGTTCAATATTGGGACCCCTTCGACCCACTTTGGAGTGTAATGACACAATATATTTATTAATTAAAAAAAAGGAATAAATAACACAAACATATATCTTTTAGTAATACAATTTTAAGGGGTTGTGTAAGTGATATATTCGACTATAAATATTCAATATAATGATAAATTTATTTACTACATCATAGTATTTTTTTTAATTTTTTGACACTAAAAAAATAAATTAAATTATGACACAATTGTGATGCAATAATTTCATAATTAACAAAGGATTCAAATAAATGATATTATAAATATTAAATTAAATTTATTTTGAAACTTTATATGCCATAAAAAATTACTAGGGATAGTAAAGACTTGATATATTTGAATTAATGAAGGTTTTTGAAATAATAATGTTGTTATAGTTTTCCAAAAATTTGTGATATGAATAATTTATAATTTGACATAAATGAGTTTTTAAAACAATTAATTTTTTATTAAATGATAAAATCATCATAAAAATATAATATACTGAAGAATGACATATATGATGTTATAAATTTCATTAATAATCTATTATGGTTATCTTGGAATTTTATAGTAACTATAATAACGATATAGTATTCATATACAAGAAGACATGTAAAAGTTAAATTAGTTTACTAAGGTTTAAAGCTAAATGATAAGGTTAAAAATGAAACAAAAACTTCAATAAAACATGTTGGTTTATATGATTTTGAATAATTGACGTCATAGATTATAATTTAATGAGTTCGTAACCTTTTGAAATCGAAATTGTGTTTATAATGAAATAATATTTTCATAGCCTTCCTAAAGTGCCCATCATCCCTCTTATAAAAGGACACCACCTATATCCCATTACTCACACCTCTCAAACCCCTTGTATTGTCAAAACTCTAACCAAATAATATCCCAAAATCCCTCCATTCCTTTTAAAAGCCATACCTTATGTGTAATACACTTCAAGAAATCCTTTTTGGTTCAAATCAATTGGAGTTACCCAATTTAAAGGTAACATCTTCTATCACGTTCTTTTCTTTTATTTACTTTCTCTAACCAACTAAACACTATTTATTCCAAAATTTTCTAAAAAAGTATCCTCAATATACTATTTGATTTTTATGTGATTTCTTCAAACTAAAATTACACACACTTCCGTCTAATGTGTAAGGAACATACTGTTTCTGTGGACGGTGAACAACTACCTCACGAAATGATGATTGTTAAATTATCTCCTACAACCTCTCATGGTGGCCATTATGATATAACTATATTTTTATGTGATATATATTATATATATATTTTCTCAATGATTCAATAGTTTTCATTTATATCATACCTTTATGGTTTCCATAATGGTTAAATACGATAATTTCATTTGAGGAAGTGCGGACCACGACCCCCACAATGTGATATGACTCATTTATACCATACGTGGAATGTATAAGGGATGTAGTTATAGAAATTATATATGATATTATACTAGAATTATAATAAACCTATGTATCATATATTTTTAATTCCATTAAATATAAAATATTAATTAAATTAGCGTCCATGTGTACGTACGACTTACCGTCTCCAGGAATAGTCCATTTCATTTTTTATCTCCAAATGTTATCTACTATTATATATATATATATATATTTGTTATATAGGATATATTTCATGAACTAGACTAGGGTCAACCCTGATCCGGTCACCTGAGCCGGACCACGGCAAGTCCCGAGGGGCGTTCCCAATCCCCCCGGGATGGAAACTAGTATCGGGCATCAAAACACACACTTGGGAATTATTTAAGCCCAAAAAAAAATAAAACATTACTAGATAAATAAATGAAATAAACTAAGGATGAAGCAGTATGAACAACTGAAATAAAATAAAATAAACTAATCCAGATACAAGGTGTAACTCAACGGATAGAAAACTAAAATACAAAACTGAAAACCCAAACGAACAAACCAAACCCCTATTACCCAATCTCAATGTGACCTCTTAGTCACCACCAACCATAAGACCATCTAGGGAAACCTGAAAAAAACTATCCTACAAAATAGATTGGGTCTACCAACACCGAGCGGTAATGGTAGGGTGTTAGCTAATCGCTCGGTAGGAAACTACCACAGAATCCATGTAATTTCTTACAAAAAACATTCCATTAATACTAGTTTTAACTACATTATAAAATTATGTTTTCATACACACTTTCAATTTTAATAACAAACAATCTTGAGCCATTTCCCTCTCAATTAAAAAAAATACAAGGGGGGAGGAAGTTGTGCTTTATATTTCATAACATCTAATTGAAATCTTTTTAATGTAATCATACCTTCACAGTTATATAAACAAATACCAAAACCAAGTTCAATGAAAAGTGTCCAAACAAGGAGGGTAACAGCCTTAATAGTACGTGTAATGGGGAAACACGGGAAATCCCAGGAACGCAGAGGAATACTAGAACATACTATACATGTGACTCATCCTGAAGGCATTCCCTAACTCGATGATGTCATAACACCCATACTACTACCTAGTATAGCCCTCCATGGCCTAACCGAGGGGCCAAATACCCATGGTAGCAAAAACCCATTATTCCCCTTCCATGGGGACACTATCTAGTAACATAACCTAGACTAGTGCTAAATTTTTCTCAGTAAACCTCATTGATATGCTAGGTTACAATGTATAATTCTCAAGGGGGTGTGCCATATAATTCAAGGAAACAAGTCACATATATATAATCAAACACACCACACAAACTATCACCGCCCCTGCCACTTCAAGGGTTTGTCCCTTGCCTCAAAATAATTAACATTAAAAGAAGTCCCATATCGAGGACCTTTCAATCTCACGAGTCAACATTTAGGTGAGGATACCAACCCAAGAAGGGTGTTTCAAAAATCTATTTCAAAATCCAAATGCGTCTTTAAACCAATAATTCACCAATTATTTTTAATGTTCCAATCGGTCCATTTAAAGAAAACAGGCGGTAAGTGAAACATGATGAACATGTGCCACACACTTTGAAATCCATTTTTCAAATCATAGGCACTCTAAAATATTTTCCAAAACCTGTTTCACACATCTTTCATAATATAATAAACCATCGAATCACCTTAAAAAACAAATTTTAATAACTCTCCAAGGATTTCATATCAAGAACACATGAAAATCATTTACAAAAATCATTTTTTAACACAATACCATTTATCCACATTCAATTCCATAGTCCAAAACATGTTCGTGAATTGAAGGACATGTCAAAACCTATGTTTAGCTAGTTAAACTAACAATAAATCAATATCATAAACTAAGTACATTTGTAATAAAAGGTCAAATCAGGGTGTAATAATTAGATACTAAAAATACATGTATCACATGGAACAAAATTGGAAGAGAAGACATTAAAGCACCTACGTCAGGAAAAAAATTGTTCGAGCCAATGCATTCGAACTCGCACTACCACCTGCTAATGTACACACACTCCCACAAAAGCACATGCACTAGAAAAAAACATCTTTACACCTTAATAATAAATCCCACACCCCAAGTCAGTGCGGTGAAGACCGACACACATATAATTAAGTACCAGAGACTCAATTAAATCATAAGACCCAAATTTGGATGATGCGAATAAAAATAGTGGGTGCATTAACCTTACCTAAAGCATTGGCAGGATGGAAAATCTAGTCCATCCTCCTTTCCCTTGGAGGAGGATACTGGAATATAGACCAATGGGTCCCAATACTCCAATCACATACCCTATAGAAGGACGGACACAATAATCGGGTATTAACCCAACATTAGGGTTTAAGCTAGATCCTAATTGGATATCTAAATACAAAAAAAATACCAAAACAATTAAGGACAAAGGTTCCAAGGACCATATCATGAAGAATCATTGTAGCAACATGACGAAATCGAAAGAAATCTCATAGAACTTGGGAGATCAAGGGAAAGGGGTCTCGCGCCATTGAGACTCGGTCGAGGGAGCTCCGACCATGGAGGCAGTGAAGGTGAGCCTGCCACGGAGACTGTCGATCCAAGGGAGGGTTTCAGGGGGTGCAACACTACAAGGAGGGCCGTTATGGAGGAGGAGAGCAACACTATCAAAGGGGGGGAAATGTGATCGTGAGACGGATAAAAAAGTGGGAATTAAAATAAAAAAAGGGAAGGAGGATGGGGAGTGTGAGAGAGTGGGAGAAAGGGGAGGGAAAAACAATACAAGGAGAGGGGAGGTGTGGAATGGGAGAAGGGTGAGGGTAGAGGAGAGAAAACAATAAAGAATAGCGATGGGGGGCGCATGGTTCCAGATGTGGTTACATTTTTTTTAATAATAATTTTTTTATCTTAATAATAATGATGATAATTGATAATAATAATAATAATAATAATAACAATAATAAATTAATAATAATAATAATTCCAACAAACATAATAATAAAAATAAAAACAATACAATAAAAAAATTAATAACATAATAATAGTTATTATAATCATAATTTTATATATTTTCGTTTCAATAATGACAATATTAAAACCACCTATATAATAATTATATCTATAACAATTTCAATGATAATAATATTGTCAACAATTTTCAATAATAATAATATTCTTATATATGCAATAATATAATTATATATACGATTTAAACATTTAACTTATTTTACTTAAATAAAAAATTATTTATTTTAAACATTAAACATTTGTGGGGCACTTGGGCTGATCGCGCGGTCACCGTCAACAATTTGATGTTCGCGCACCAGTCTTACACCCACCAAAACGATTAATCAATAAAAATTTTAGATCGGCGCTCAACTTTCACCTTGACGAAGCTAACTGATGTCAAGAAATAATACAGTAAAATGATAATAAATAGGGTTAGGGAGTGACAATTCTCCCCACCACAAAACTTTCTTCCCCCAGAAAGTTACCTTGCCAATAGTTAACATAAATAGAGTCCATGCCCAAACAAAACCTAGGAAAAACTGTAAATTCTGGGATAACCTTACTCTCAACAGGTCACACCCGACCTATATAAGAGAAAACTGAAGCTTGAACATGAGGGGAGAACACGGGAGGGTTCTCCCCACTAAGAGAATTCCCCAATATGAAAACCATGATACCCGAACACACCACCCCTGAGGGGGGCCAATGAGGGAACTCCCAAATCGAACCCAGTAAATTTCTCCACATGGACCGAACAACAACCAGAGACTTAAATAGAAATATTTCTACAAAATGACCCAAAAACTAGAGGATAAAAAATTAAATCAACCCCTAACACACTGACTGATTAAAATCCTCACCGAAACCAGAGACTAGGGAATTCTTAGTCTGAACTCAGAAAGGACCCCAAAACACCGCCCATTAATTTCACGAATCCAAACATCCCCATAATGAACACAATTGAGACCCAACTAAATATTTGAAAGAACCATTTATTCATGGGTAAAACAACATTCAAGGACATCTGAACAATTTGAAAACACACTGAGAAAAGATAAGACTGCTTAGACTATGGTAGAACAAGATTATCACATCACAACAACTATGATGTGCTTAAAACAGTGATAAGAACAGAATAATGAAACTTTGGATATATCCCTCCCAAATCTAAAAACAATACTCAGACCAAGGTTCCACACACCATAAAAAACTCTTAACTGTGCACGAGCTTCACCCCAAGACCTATGGCTGGGGCCCTGATGGTTGAAGCATCTCTTACCTCATAGTCAGGCATTTTCATCTTCTGGTATCCAACTCCTTCATTCGTTCGATGATTCAAACAATCAAAATGGTCATACGTTTTCAATGGAAGGCCACATGATGAAACAGAATGTCCGGACAGGCCATACTGGTGGCCCACAAGAGAGCGGTCCGACGAACTAGGAGATGGTATAGACGAGGATGGTTTCTTGGAGATAGGTTCCACCTGCCCGTAGACCTTTCGAGGTGTGGAACCTTTACAGAAGTCGACCATTGTTAATCACACTCAAAAATCCAATGACGATGAGACATCTCATCTTTACTAGTCCAAAACTGAACCCTCAAATTACTCTAGGGCGGTATGAACCTTAACTATCCTAGGAGTTCCCAACAACCCAAAGTCATACTATCTTTTAGAAAAATTTATCTACCTCTAACATACATCGATTATCTTGAAAATAAAGAAACACAAAAGAGGAACTGAGAAATAGGCATAACTCATTAACAACTTTTAGAGGCATTCTGAGTGGCATACTCATAAATACATGAAAAACACCATCGAAACTAACATCTTTCCAAAACTCAATCAAAGCAACAACACATGACAAGGGAAACATGACCATAATCCAAAAATATAAAAATACAAGCATAAATAAATTTTCAAAAACCATTACTCCTTTAAAATTTTAAAACTCAACAATGGAACCTTATGAATTCTCACATGTGCATTCATTCAATCTCGCTCACATCATGTGCGAACAAGATCCCTCATGAACCATCCATACATACTCACGCACATGTGACCCTCCATAAGGAGTGCCAAGGTTCAAGTCCTTGTTTTCCTTACCCAATCCAAACACAAACCACATTTTTTCAAACAGATATACATTGCCTTTAAAAACCCAATTCACGCATTTCAAAAAAAAATTAAAAGAAACACTTTTAAATTTCAAAATCAAATTTAATTTTAACACACGCTTGAATCAGCTGAGTTCAAAATGAAACACAAGTGACCATAAACCAATGAAATAAAGAACCAGTGTATGTGTCTAACCCGAAGACATGGTGGTGATCCATGCCCCAAGTAAGTCATAAATCTAAGAGGAACTTAAACCAGGGACTTGGACTCCACATGGGTCACCACCCCTGGTGAGTCTACAACGTGAACCGATTAGCTCTTATTTTCATCCCTCAATCAGAAATAACCAATGACAAAAGACTCAATTCCAGAACACCCATAGTATCTCAGGTCTCATTGCGAGTGGTGGTGATCAGGCACCGACCCATAACCTACCTCTTGAGCCCCGACAGTCCTAATATCCATAAACTAGACATCCCAAATATCAAAAGGGTGCTCTAAAAAGCGAGGTCCGCTGAGGGCTAACCTACACTGATTCAATTTTGTCACGAACCAGCCCAGGGTGAACCTTGAGGTGGTCACTTGAGCTGGTCTGTGGCAAGTCCCGAGGGGTGTTCCCGATCCCCCAGGATGGAAACTAGTTTTGGGCATCAAAAAATACACCTGGGAACGATTTAAGCCCAAAAAAAATATACAACCATGACTAGATAAGTAAATGAAATAATGTAAGGATGCATCATCATGAACAACTGAAAATAAATAAAATAAACTAATCCAGATACAATGTGCAACTCAAAAGACAAAAAAATAAATACAAAACTGAAAACCCAAACAAACAAACCAAACCACCACTACCCATTCTCCTTGTGACCTCTTGGTCACCACCAGCCATATGACAAGCTAGGGAAACCTGAATAATGACTAAACTTACAAAACAGCTTGATTCTACCAATACTGAGGGGGTAAAGGTAGGGTGTGAGATAATCGCTCTGTAGGAAACCACCAAAGAATCCATGTCATTTCTTCCAAAAACATCCCATTAATACTAGTTTCAACTACATTATAAAATTAAGTTTTCATACAAACTTTCCTTCTAAAAACAAACAAGAATGATCCATTTACCTCTCAATTTAAAACAAAATACAAGTGGGAAAAATCAAGTTGTGCTTTCTATTTCAAAACATCTAATTGAAGTATTTTCCTTGTAATCACACCTTCATAGTTTTCCAAAAAAAAATACGAAAACCAAGTGCAAGGAAATGTGTCCACACAAGCAGTGTAACGGCCCTAATAGTACTCATAATGGGGAAACACCAGATATCCTAGGAACACGGTGGAAGACCAGAACATACTATACATGTGACTTATCCTGAATGCATTTCATAACTCGATGATGTCATAACACCCATAATACTACCCAGTATAGCTCTCCATGTCCTAACCAGGGGGCCCAATCCCCATTGTAGAAATAACTTAGTATTCCCCTACCATGGGGCCACTAGCTAGTACCATAACGTAGACTAGTGCAACTTTGTTATCAGTAATCCTCTTTTCTATGCTAGGTTCCCATGTACAGTTCTCAAGGGGGTGTGCCAAATCATTCAAAAAAACAAGTCACATATATATAATAAAACACACCACACAATCTAGCACTGCCCCGACCACCTCAAGGGTTTGTCCCTTGCCTCAAAATAATTAACATTTAAGGAGGTCGCATACCGAGGACCTTTTCATCTCACGAGTCAACATTTAGGCAGGGATACCAACCCAAGAAGGGTTTTCCAAAAATCTATTTCAAATGTCAAATGGGCATTTACACCAAGAATTAACCAATAATTTTTAAATTTCCAATAGGGCCATTTATATAAAACATGAGGTAAGTGAAACTTGATGAAAATGCGCCACACGTGTTGAAATCCACTTTTCAAATCATACACACTCTAAAAAATTTCCCAAAACCAGTTTCACACTTCTTCCATAATTTAATAATCCATTAAAGCACCTTATAAAACAATTCTAAATAACAATCCAAGGCTTTCATATCAAGAACACACCCAAATCATTTAAGAAAAATCTTTTTTAATACAATTCCATTTATCCACATACAATTACACAGTCCAAAACATGTGCGTGAATTGAAGGAAATGTCAAAACCTATATTTTGCAAGTTAGACTAACAATAATTCATTATCATACACTATGTAAATTTGTAATAAAATTGTGAATCAGGGTTTAATAATTAAAGACTAGAAATAAGAGTATTTCATGGAAGAACATTGGAAGAGAAGACATGGAAGCACCTCCCTCAAGAAAAAAATTGTCCATGCCAATGCTTTCAAGCTCGTACCACCACCTGCTCACGTACAAATAATCACACAAAAGCACTCACAGTAGAAAAAAACATCGTCACACCTTAATAATACATTTAACACCCAAATTCCGTGCTGCGAAGACCAAAGTACAAACAATTAAATTCCAGGGACTCAATTAAATCATAAGACCATTATTTTGATGATGCGAAACAAAACAGTGGGTGCATTAACCATACCTAAAGCATTGGAGACATGGAAAGTCGAGTCCATCCACCTCACCCTTGGTGGAGGATTCCGGAATATGGACCAATGGGTCCCAATATTCCAATCTCATACCCTATTAAAGGAAGAACACAACCATCTGGTATTAAACCAACATTAGGGTTTAATCTAGATCCTAATCAGGTATTGAACTACAAACAAAACGCCCAAAAAATTAAGGAAAAAGGTTCTACGGACCATACCATGACGAATCATTTATGATATGTGAAGAAAAAGAAATAAATCTCAAAGCACGCGGGAGATCCCGAGAAAGGGGTCATGTCTCATCGAGACTCGGTTGAGGGATTGATTGCACCTGCTGCAGGTCGCGATCGAGTGGAGGCTGTGGTCGAGGGAGCTCTGGCCATGGATGTAGTGAAGGGTATCCTTCCATAGAGATTGTCACACCAACGGAGGGTTTTAGGGGGCACGACACTACATGGAGGGGGTTTACGGGAGAGGGGAGCAACACTGACATATAGGGGGGAGAGGTTATCGTGAGAGGGATAAAAAAGTGGGAACTAAAATAAAAAAAGAAAAGGAGAATGGGGCATGTGAGAGAGTGTGAGAAAGGGTAGGGAAATAATATAACAAAATATGGAGAGGGGAGGTGTGGAAAGTGATAGGGGTGAGGGTAGAACAGAGAAAAAAATAAAGAATTGGGATGGGGGGCGCATGGCGGCAGATTAGGTTTTTTTTTTCATAAATGATGTTTTTTTATCTTAATAATAATGATGATGATGAAAATAATAAAAATAATTATAATAAATTGATAATAATGATAATAATAATAATACCAAAAAAATTGATAATAATAATTTTAATAATACAATCATAATAATAAAAATTTTAATAACATAATAAGAATAATAATCATCATCAACATAATATTATTCATTTTCTTTTAAATAATGAAATTATTATTAAAAACCATATAATAATTATATCTATAAAAATTTCAATGATAATAATATTACTAAATAACTATAATAAATCAAATAATTTTATCTACGCAATAATATAAATATTATTACGATTTAAACATGTAACTTATTTTATTTATGTCAACATTTATTTATTCTAAATTTTAAACATTTCTGCGGGAACGTGGGAAGATCACACGGTCTCCGTCAACTATGTGATGTTGGAACACCAGTCTGACACCCACCAAAACTATTAAATGATAAAAATTTCAGACTGGGACTCAACTTGCACATTGACGAAGCTAACCGAAGTCAATAAATAATAAAATAAAAGGATACTAAAAAGGGTTAGGGTGTGACAATATATATGAAATCTAAGTCATTAATATCTTTCTTTAGAAAATGTACATTTCACCACATATACAGGTTGTAATTATAAGATGTTCATTTTTACTCAAGTACCAAATATCAAAAAAATATCCGCCATCAACTTAAATGATTTTATAATGTTTATAATGTTGTAATAAGTGATATTAATGGAATAATATACTTGAAAAAGGTTATTAATTGAGAAAAATTAACAGCAGTTTATTATTCATGATATTAGAGAATGAACGAGTCAAGTTGGACACAAGGTAAGGGTCTTCGTCTCAATATCCTTTCATTGAGGAATATTTAGATTTATAAATGACATTATTTTAGATGATGTGTAAACCCCTTTGACATTTACTTTTATTCAAAATGAATATTTTAACTATGATGTTTTTTAAAAATCTCAAAGAGAATTTTTCTTTTTAACATATGTGGTGACAATGACTTTTCCACAGCCACGAGCATTATTTGATATTTGGCTTCCTCTACTTGTCTTAGTGTTTTTGAATGAAAATTAAATATCATACACTATTTTTATGTATTTTATTATTGAAAATTGTTTTTAGAATAAATATATTATGTTTATATATTGAAATGTTATATTGTTATTTAAATTTGGAATTGTTATATCTCTTTTATGCTTTTTTATGTGTTATGATTATGTTATGGTTCATGGGAATTGATTACATATGCAGGTGGTTCCATGATAAATATAGGGAAGGTGAGCCCGAGATATCTCTCCAATGAATTTGGTAACCAGATATAGGTAAAAGTTAATTTTCTCCTAAGAGATTAAGGTAATATACTATGATATGAATTTATAATCTAACTCCATGATTAGTTATGAATGATACAACGTAAGTATGTTATGGATTCCACATGTTACCATTATGATTTATGATTATCTATGTGTTATTCATATCTCTTGTGATTTCATGAACTATCATAAAGAAATGACGTATTGTTTGTATTGATGGAATAATGATTTATTTCTTTATTTGATAACCCTTGCAGAGATTTTTATTCTCCTCCAATGCTTTTGAATTGTTTTTCATAGGGTATAAGGAAGGATATGAAAAATGATCAATTCAAGAATATTTCTATCAAGAAACGAATTCTTATTTTATTTTAAGGGTTTTTATTTTATATAAAAATTTATACAGAGTAGAATTTTATACTTGGTAATATTTAATATATAATGTAATTGTTATAGAATAATTCTCTAAAACCTTCAACCTCAAAAGTTCATCAATGTGAATTCTTCACTTAACTCATGATTGGGTAATGTTTATGGGTGGGGCCATATATTCCCAGCTACATGAAATTGCGCATCTTGTTTTAAAACATCATTGTGTATCTTGAGTGAACATCCATTGGGAATTATGAAAATCCCCCATTACATCCTTCATTATACCAAAATTTCCAACAAAAATATTTAAAAAAATAGAACACCCTTTATGGAGAACAAACATTGGGAAACTCTCCCAAAATAATAAACATATTATATAATTCCATGAATTTCATCATGATGCTCTTGATCATGAATAACTATCTAGAGAAGATAGGATTTAGATTTTATGGTGGCTAAAAACACATCATCCCCTTTCTCCTGAACTCCAAAATGAAACTATGAAATGGGAACCATCAAATCTGACTCTTCCAAAGAATTCGTCACAGTATAGGTTGGATGTTTCCTTCTCAATTATTCTTTAATGATACTTTATTATCCCAAGGTATATGATATTTCATTGTCAAAATATTATAGATTCTCCACCCAATACCTCTTTCGGAGATTAAAATATTTTCTTGAGAAGATAGAGCTCAATATTTTATCATATTAACACACAGTGAAACATTCTTTAAAAAGGTAGTGCAACAAACTCTTAAGAATGTTCATCATGTCTGAATGTTCAGGGTTATGGGTAGAATGATTCCTCTTATGTGGACTAAGATGATGATATCCATAAGAAACTACATGATTTCCCATCATAATAAGGCATCCCATAACTGAACTAGATTCATCGTATAAGACCACACAGCCTTGAACAACATCTATAAGTGTTAAGAAAAGCATAAATTTTTTTAAAAAATATATCCAAAAAATAATTATGACACTTATCATCCCAGTAAAACATCACCCCCTTCCAAGTCAGAGTAGTCATCAGATAACCCAATTGCATGAAGTATTTCATGAACTGGTGATAATATTTGACTAATATAAAGAATCATTATATATAAAAGAAATTATGTCATTTCTTCCAAGTCATAACATCATTTAACTTCATAGGATCAACATATATACCATGTCTAGACACCATATTTCATAAGAATTTCACAACTGAAATCTGAAATTCATTATTTGAAATTTGAGCACAGTATCGATGATTTATAAATAGACTCAAAACTATTCTTAGATGATGCACATGACCCACCATTGACATAGAGTCGGAAACTATGTCATTTATACATACTACCAAAATGGTTTCTAGATATTTATCGAATAATCTAGTCATCAAATCAATGAATAGTATCGGTGAAATTTTCAGACCAAATGGAATGACAAGGTACTCATTGTAGTCATACCTACTCTAAATAGTGGTTTTTAGGAATTTAAAATTATTTTATGCTAATCTAATAGTATCTAGATCGAAGGTTGATATATGAAACCCACTTCACCCCTTTAAAATGATCATAAAAATCATCAATCTATGGAAACACATATATTTTTTATCATAACATGGTTGATCTTCAGAAAATCAACACATAAGTGAGGAGAACCATCTACCTTATTGGGGAAGAGAACTAGTCCCACACAAGGTGACACACATAGGTTTATAAATCCTTTCTCAAGAAGATCATCAAACTAGGACCTTAGATCATTCTCTTTGGGTTGTACCTTACGGTAAATGGGAATTAAAACTCATTGAGTACTGGGTGTTATGTCAATAGAAAGTGCAACTTCCCTTTCTGGATGAAAACTAGAGAAATAATAAGGAAACATGCTAGGAAATACGATAACGACTTGTGGGAGATCACCGCCGAATAATTCCCACCAAATATAAAAAGAAAACCGTGCTATCACTTTCGACAACTTTTGACAATATGGTTCATCTTTACTCAACCTTAGGTCCCAACATACTTGGATTATAAGAGACACACCATTGAGTGTAGTATGTTAGACCGAACAAAGATAACAATCAATCCATGATTTATTATTAGTGATCCAATCCATCAAGAATATGATGTCAAGATATTTCATGTAAATAACTAGATAACTTCAAGGCATCTTGACATTTAACATATAGAAGACACAAGTAGGTCTAAAAAGACCCATCTCTATATATTTTACAATGTGGAGTAGCAATATTCCATTCACAAGTTAAAAGGATAATATGATGATTTAGAGCAATTTAAATACAGTTTTAAATAAATGAGTGGGATGAAAACGTATTAAATAGAGTATTACCTAAGGATAAAGAGATAGTAATGGTACCTCTCACGGTAGAAGGACCTGTGTCTCCTTCTAAGAGAGACTCTTCCACTGTGTAAAGAAACATCATTATAGATGATTTTAGCGGGAACCCTTTTATATGTGAATCCTCATATTTCCCCCCAATTTTATGAAGATTTTATGATATCATTCCACTATGTAGTGTAGATGAGTTATGGGAGAATAACTATAAGTTCCCAAAATTTTAACATAAGCCAGAATACTTGGACACCTTAGTGAAATCACTTTTTTAATTTCCTAGACTATCACAATGATAGCCAAACCAAGGGCATCCTTTAGAAGATTTAAAAGCTATGTAATGAACCTTCCACAAAGAACTACTATGAGAATCATCACACATCCACTTTACCTTGATGGAACCCATTTAATTGTTGGGATAGAATTAAACTCCTAATAACCATAACTATCCATCCATGTCCAACTCAACCATCATCCTCATGTGCTGCACATCAGCATAGGTGGGAATATTTTGGTTGAAAAACAAGAGAATTGATATCTAATTGATATCCCAACCTGAACCATCAATCCTTCATCACCTCATTAGATACAATCTCAGGTGAAAACAACAGTAGCTCAATAATGCAATTTGAATATTCAGTCATATTTCCGTTAGCCTACTCAATATTGAAAAACTCAATTGCCTTGGACAACACCATTGACATTATATAGAACTCGTAAGTGAAATGAAAATTGAATTCATTACACTTGAAGCCCTCAGTTTACTTCACCATAACCATTTTATCCCACGATATCATGCTAGGACCCTCTGTCACAAAAGTGGAACACTTCAACATGATCACATTCGTTGTCTACATAAAATCGAAAAAATGTTCTGTATTTCCCAGACATCCCTCAACATGTTGAGTATTACTGAATCCTTTTAAAATTTGAGTCTTCTGGTGGAGGAACACTTGAGGAAGATTTTGCATAAAACCCCCAAGGGATCCAAAGTCTGTGCCTAAATTAGAAATGGAGGTTGTACCTCTCCCAGAGCATGGAAAGTGTACACAATCAACTCAAATATATTTGGCTCCACTAGATGATTCTCTCACAATGGTTAAACTGAATCTTCCTCCTAGATCCAATATTGACATCTTTTTGGAGGAATGATGCTACAAAACATTATAAGACAACAACGGAGACATCATAATAACACTAAATATGGGAAAAGGGATACTATTTACAACAAAATGAACAAAGTGACTTTGATTTCCATTCATCCAAATCTCAATAGGGAAATGAATATAATTTATCCACAATACATCCTCCCCTAACCACACAAGGTGACATAATGTTCTTTGAGTTAATATCTGTTCATGAACACTATTAGGAATAACTTCTATTTAACCACAATATTTCAACTGCATTAACTTTTATAGAAAGATCAAAACCATCATATGAAACCAATTTTTCATGAACCATCATGGGTAAAAATGTAATCTGATAATTGAGAAAACACAAATATAGTTTAAAGGGCATTCCTGGTCCCCACATGTCAGTGACTAGCAGCGATAATCATACAACATGAAAGGGGGAATGAATTTTCACAAAACACATATAGATAAAAAATAAATAAGAAATTATAAGTAACTGAGAAACCCCAATGAGATAAAAGTACCAAAATACCACAAGGAATAAAATCCCAACATTTTACAACCCATGTACTAAAATTGTATAATAGCCTGAGTCCCTAAGGAAACATCTGGACAAGTCTGAGGTTGAATGACTAGATCTGCCACCAAGTGATCCTTTCCCCTTGATCAAAACAGGAAGAAGTAAATCTAAAAACACCTAGAGTCAAATGATTGCTGTGAGCTAAAAATCCTAGTAGGTTCTAACAATGGATCCCATAATTGGTTCCAAAAACATATTAACCAACGTAATTCAATCAATTTTTACACAAATAGATTTGATATTTCAAATAATATTATCATAAAATCACGTTATATAGTTCAATTGCTGAAAAATTAGTCTAAGAATATGATCTACAAGTGAAGGAATATTTCTAAAACCATTTTTTAAATAAAATTGTTACATAAAATAGTTTATGTAAATTCCGAAGACATGTAAAGCCATTCAAAAAACATTCAAATACATTTACAACTGAAATATAAACAAAGATAGAAACATGGGAATCCACCAAATAGGTATGCTCATATTTCCATTTATAGGACTCTACGCTATCTATATGATCATAGTAATATGTGTATTCACACATCCCCCCAAACCTAGAAAAATTTGACTCGTCCCCATCCCATCAGGGATGTGACCTGATTCATGTATTTTTTAGAACATTTTAAAACCATATAATGTTTCCAAATAACTCACCAACTACCTAAGGATTTCATTTTCTCATACATAATCAATTTTGGGAAATATATTTTATGATTGTATAAAATATAATTATATCCCATTATTCCATTTCAATGTCAATTTTCGATTTAAAACCAATAGTTGTTTTAGTAAAAAAAAATTCCCTTTTAATAAGATACAATGACTAGGTATATTTCAAATCATAATAATCCATTTCAACATGTTTGAAGTCAATCCAATCACATTTCCATCCATTTTTTCCTCAATTAAATTCAAATTTTTAATTGAAATTGTTTCAATCAATTTAGATCAACATATTTCCATAAACAAACCATAATTCCAATACCCAAATAATTTTAAATCTACCAATTCACTATAAAATGTTTTAACAAATCAATTTACATAATTATTGAGATATTTAATTTAAATACAAAATTTAATTATAAAAATCAATTCTTGGTTAATAAATATGTAAAATTGGTATTGAATCACCTTCCCTTTTCTAAAAACAACACATGCAATGACAACCATAAATGATGATAATGGTGTAAAATACATCAATAAATAACCTAGATGTGGGATCAAACAAAAATGGAAATAAATATATCAATTTAAGGATGATATATTGAAATTTCAATGGAGAAAAAATGATAAACTCAATGAACATAGGAGAACACATCTAAAGAAATCATGCTGCATGTGTAACGATGATCAAACGCCAAACAAGAGGGTTCAGAAGGGTTGGAGGGCTTCAGGATAACTTAGGGATGGACTTGGCTCATGGGAGATGAATCTGGTGTGGAGTGTAAAAGAGAAAATCAACCTCACTATCTTATATAAAATTTTAGTTAGGGTATTATATAATGTGTAGTACAAATACAAGTCCTAAAACCATTAAAATTCATAAAAAATGAAAAACGTGTCGCCCTGAATTTAAAACTGATTATATGAGTGGAAAATATATCTATAAATTATTCATGATGTGTAATGGAAATTTTTTTTGTGTATCCTTCACTACTAGAATCCATTCATGACTTGTATCCTTAAAATATTCCACGATTTTTATCCTACTTACACAACATGTAACCCTACTACAACCTACAGAAAAGGACATTTAAATGGAGAAACCAACAAATATCAGTCTCCATCGTTATAGGTATCCTCCCCATTCATTATCAACCCTACCCATTAAATGCCAATGAGAATCCATGACATGTTTAAAGAGGCACTTGTCAGATTGGTAAAGGTATGTCACACATAGGATGTGATAATTGATTTTAAATGTTGGATAATTGTTATTGTGTATAATCCATGATGATGAATATTTGGGATCATATTTTTGTATAATAAGAACATTTTATGGTTGATGGATGCTTCTGATGTATGTAATGTTCATTATGTGTTTATTTTGTGATGAATTAATATCTCTAGGATCTTAAAAGATTGATATAGATTGTTTTACTGCTGCAAGACCAGTTGAGAATTCAGATCTATTGCTTCATGATAAACTATTACTGGGAAATCAGCAACCAAAAAACCTCTTCTCTACATAAAGAACCTGGAATTTCAGTTTCATCAGTTGTATAAATATAATTTACAATCCCCATCCATGATTTAATTATTGATATAAATGAATTTTAGTATTAAAAATCTACAACACATAGCACCTAATAAAAATATATCTAAATTAAATGATCCATTAATTCCAAGAATAAGTAGATTCCCCCTAAAATGAACTTTTATGAAGCTTTAATTCCATATTTTAGAATGAAAAACATGTCACATTCTTCATATACCTTATATTACTATAGATCCATGTTCCCAGATAGAATCCCTTTATATATCCTTGAATTACTAGACGATATAAATTTTATATCATCTTTAATACAAATCTCACCTAACATGTCGCCCCTATATATCCAAAAAAACATAATGTTACACTTCTCAAACTCATTGATTGCTTCAAGGAACATCTAAAATTTTAAAATATTTTAACATATCAACCCAATTCAACAGGACCAATATCCGAACATGACCTCTATGTTACCTTAATAACACCTCCAAAAATTGATGCACATACCAACATGACATTTGTATTGTGAGTTTATTATGACTTATCTACTAGAGTTCATATTAGAATATAAAATAAAAAAATATCAACCATCACGACGAAAATTAATGAGGTTTTAGATAAAAATATGTATGGTGAAAATAAATGTAGTGTAATAAATTCCCAAACAGTCATTCCATTCACAAAACAGACATATTACAAGTCTAGTTACATAAACACACTAGAATAAAAGGAAAGTAATATTCTTGTACATGAAATATATAATACACTTCACATCCCATACTCATAACCTCATCCAATATGTCTAGCTAAACATCAAACATCAGATCCACGGGCCTCAGCCCATCCGGTACCGACATCATGTGATTGTATTTAGTGGTACCCTTGTGCCATGGTGGCCCAGTAATGGTATGAATAAAAAACATTATTGGGAAATACCAATTAATTACCCTACTATATAACATTTTTTTGATATGTTCATGTTCTATTCACTGAATAAATAAATATATAGTGAAAATAAGTAACAAAAGTACCTATAACAACTACTTTTACATGATATAATAATATATTTGATCTAATCAAGTGAATTATTCCATCCAATAAAATATATACTACTACATTATTTATTTATGTTCATTACCCCTATCAATTATTACAACATATTCCAGCGTTAGGGTTCCACTAATCGTGTATATATGATGATTTATCCTTATCTAATAGACCGTAGTTTCTATAGTATATATATCAAATAACATGGGCCTCCCATATGAGACTCAACTCAATAATAAATCTGTAAGTAAAAAAGACCTATGGAATGCTCTTCGAAAGATGTATCGTATTATACTAGATAAACCCTTAATCTATATACATTGTATCCACATTTATAATAAATTGGACTTCTCATATGGTAGTTTTTTTAGTCTATGTGAACAACTCAGAAATTTCACAAGTATTTTCATAAACAGGAACCATATAATTAAAAAAATACCCCGTCCATTTCCAAAAAATGAATAATAAACCGAACCAAGGATATATACCATGTTAATTAATATGACCCCACCATGTTTTACTCCCCCAATATTATAAAATAAAGGAAAATAAATGATATTCGAATTATTATGCCCATAATTACTTTTCATATACTTATACACACCCTTACTAGGGTCAAAATGTCATTAAGGCGCCCACAAGGGTACCATGGGGCACAATTAAATGGGTTAATCAACTCATGGTCCCCATTTTTGGTCTTTTCAGGAGTCATAACCCTTTCCATGAATGAAATCATACTATAAATAGTATTATAATTTAATTGCAATTAATATCCACTTGTGTTATTCACTGTCAAAAATAGTATGGTGGGATAGATAACACCCCATATTAGTCATCAAGGTCCCACTATGTCAATCTAATCCTCCAACCTTATCTCCTTCCCCCTTGGTTCAGTCCAACAAGGCCTATTCATGTAAAATGGGGGAGGGTTACCAACCCTAGGACAACAATGTGATCCCAACAGCTCTATGGAAACAAAAGTAACCTCTAAAGCCCCACCGGGATTTTATATGTCCATGTGACTATATTTTCCTACTATTTCTCTCCAAGTATCTTACTAAAATCCAAGTCACCATGGTTCCATTCATTATTTTCATTAGTTCACATCACTAATGTAGATTTTATCCATCATTAAAAATTCTCATGTCAAGGCCTTCATTATCCATGATATAGGTATCAAGGTGGTGCACAAAGACTAATGTGGTTGAGCATCTTTTTAATATATAAAAGTTATTTTAATTAAATAATAATTTCAAAAATAAACATTTTATTTCATTTAGAACATCCAATTAAATTGTATGAAACTACCTATAGTAGAATTACGATACATCAAATTCCACATAATAAAAGAAAAAGAACAATAATTTTCATATATGATATCACCTTAATTATAATAAGCTACACATTATAATTCTGAAGGAATCTAATTCTACCAAGTCCAACTGAATCTCAACCATGCCCAATGATATTCAATTTATACTAGTACCAACACCCGAGCCCATAGATCATGAAAACTATATAAAATAATTAATTAGTTATAACTTATGAAATTAATAAATAAATTTAATTAAAATCATCTTATCCTCCCAAAACCTAACTACTTTTTCATGGCACACAAAAACTGAGGTCAACTAGTTGTTGATGTCTAGCAGCTATCCCCAGTACCAATTCGGCCCTAGGACCATTGTTCCAGAACCATTTCCCAAAAAATGAAATTTTATTTAAAAAAAACATTGAATAAATTTATAGTGTGATGTACAATTAATGATTCAATAAATATCCATGACAATACATAATCTTAATATTACCACTATTTTGGTAGAAAAAAACCCTTTTAGTATTATGAAAACATCACCATAATCAGCTGGAATCCCCAATGAAAACCTAGCTCGGAAAAGAATTTTTTTAACAATGTGAAGAGGAGATCAATAGAGGATGAAGGAGGATAGAAGGTCCCACAAAAATCTAAATAACAGAGTATGAACCAACCCCGATCATTGAGTCTTGAAGGGGGTATAGTGGGTTCATAAACCCTTGGCATGCACTAATATAGGTTGAATAGAGGGTGTTTCCCAATAAAACCCCAAAGGGGAAAATTTTGTAAATTCACACCAATGAACAGCACATCTGCCTTCCAAACTGGGCCCACTAACTAGCTAGTGGATTACCATCAAGTCGATGATCCCTACAATGGCATTAGGGTAGTACGTAGATCATCATCTAGACAATGTATATAGGCTATAGACATGTTAAATCCCCTCTATCCCAGGATACCACTAAAAAAATATACCCTCAATGAAACCACACTTTCCTCGATCTATACAAACACATGTTGGATCTTTAAAAATTTCTCGGCCCAACCCTAACTGGGTCTTGAGAAAAAACTACACCATGCTAGCCACCATATGCTAGTGGTGGAGACAAGAACAAAAATGAATTTTTTTCATTCCGAGGCCTTTGAATAATGTACCTATATACACAAAGTCAACCATATCTATTATATATTGAGGAGGATTTATAATAAAATGATGAAAGTTCATGAAAGTAAACATGGAATGAAAAAAGTCAAGGTTGTAGTTGTAACACCATGATATTTTGTGAATTTTATTTCAAATTAATTTAATATTTTGATATTTTTCACTTCACACAACAGTAAAAAAATATTTTTTATTAAATTAAATATTTATGTAAAACATTCCTTTCACATGACACCTACTTGTCATGCACTACACACAACACCCACATGGTGTGAATTATACGCAACACTGGGATTATATGAAATATCTCTTTATTGTTATAATTATTTAAATTAGATACATATAAACTATTAGTTAAACATAGATATAAGAATTGTAATAATAATGTATGAAATATTTTTTATAACTGTTTTATATAATTAGAACCTATTGATAATGAAAATTATAATTATTTGTAATGTCTTTAAATATTTGAAATATTCTATTTCTCAAAAAAACATTTTTTAAATTTCTTCTCTGATAACTGAACATAATTTTTTTAAAAAATTTAGAAATTTAATTTTAAATTATTATCATCATTTTATAATTTAGAATTTTGAAATAATCATTGGCTGAATGTTTGGTATTTTTCTATTAATAGTGAAAAATAATAGACATTAATTCAAAACTAATTAGTAATAATAATTATTTATATTTCTATATTATATCTTAGTTTGTTTCAAAAGATGAAATATATAATATTTTTATCAATTAAAACAATTTATGTCATTTAGTACCATTTAACATTGAAATTGTGTATAAAAGCATTGTAATATTTTGAATGGTTTTATCATAAAAACACAAATTGTCAACCTGATTGTGGGATTGATTATATATTAATTTCTTCCACTTATATGATTGGAATTCTTAAAAATTCATTCCATATTTTTATTATTAATAATTTATAAGGTCAAATATGTTATACGTAGATTTTGAATGAAAATTATTATTGAATGTAGTTATTATTAATTAAAACAATTAGTGAAAAATTATTGGTTTAATTATCACATCAAATATTTAAAAGAGTGACACTCCTCCTCTATAAAAATGGATCCTTTCCTCCCACTTTATCAGACATATAAATATCTTTCTATCAAATAATATCCTCCCAAATAGTTCACCAATTTATATCCTTTATACCTTGAACTCTCACTTTTGAAAGAAAGCCTTCCAAGTAAGCCATATTAAACAAACCAAAAAGAAATAAACAGTTAATGGGTAACTCCAACACTCAAGCTCTTTTCTTTTATTTCCATTATATCAAACCTTATTTAATTATATTCTGTGATTATAAAAAACAACCTTTATCCTAAATATACTGTTTTTAAGATAATATTATACCTACACATACACACAACTCCATATAATGGGATTAAAACATATTGTTTATGTGTATGGTGAACTACAGCCTCACAAAATAATGATTGTTTGTTCTTCCATTACCACCTCTCATGGTGGGAAATATTATGGAATAATTGTTTATATATAATTCATGTTGTATTTCATCGTTTCTTTAATATATTTTACTTCTTTTACTGCACATATCATTATACATTCCATTTTTTAAATACGATAATATCATGGGGGGACTGTTGACTACATCACCCTAAAAACAAAGTGATTCATCAACACAGTACATGGAATGTATTGAGTATGGGTGTAAAAAACATATATGAAACATATGATATAATCATGATATTATAATGTTTGAATATATATACATATATATACATATATTTCTTTAAATTTCTTTCATTCAACATATATTATATGGTTATAGCATTCATACGTGCATACTGTCTTATATCTCCCTGAACAATGTATTTGGTTTCATAATTCTATATTCATTGGATTATTATAATTAAGGTATAATAAATATATATTTTATTTAAATAATGGATTAAATTCTCTAAATCGTGGTAAATGTATAAGGAAAAAATATATATCAAATTAAGAAACATGCTAAAAATAAAGCCCATATTACCTAAAGTGAAACCTTAACATAGAATTATTTTCAAGGGGGTTATATAATGACATAATCAAGCCATATATGGTATTTGAAATAATAATATGGTTCTTTGGTAGATTTATAATGAACATAATTTTTTATTGCACAGTAATTTTTATGATTGTGATGACAGTCAAGAC
Organism: Viscum album; assembly: GCA_963277665.1. NCBI lineage: Eukaryota > Viridiplantae > Streptophyta > Magnoliopsida > Santalales > Viscaceae > Viscum > Viscum album. The sequence goes on along the minus strand of OY728158.1, from coordinate 154,072,912 downwards.
ACAAGGTAAGGATATTTCATGTCACTAATTATTTTAGATTAATACATGATATAATCACTAATAATTCCTTTTTCATTTTGTGTATATATCCCATGGAAGTGTTCTATACCTAAAATTATTGGTATTTAGATATCCATTTTATGTTATTTCTATCATAAAATTTATGTTTAAAATTTTACTATATCGATAAAGTAATTTTGTCTCAATCTACATTTTTTGAGACACATTCAATGTAATGAACCTATAATTTTCCATGAGGTTTATATACTACCATTAAAATTTAATATCATGAATCTCATTATTTACATTATGTTTTATGCTACATGTAATTTTCATTTCTTACATGGAGATTATGGTTCAAATTTAACAAGTGGTGTGAGTATATTGAATCAATCCCATGGCTTTTCCATATTGTTTATGATTATGCATCATTTGGTGAAATATTATGATCCAACTCTCATGAAAATTCATAAATTTTATTCTCCGTTGATTATTAATGATTTATTCAGTTATTGGAACCACTTTTTTCTATTCATTACTATATAATATTGTTAAGAATCAGCATTTAAAAAATATTAATTTTACCATCACTTTAGCCAGAAATAACTGTTCTATATAAACCATTTTTTCTAAAAATGGTTTCCTAGAATGTTATATTATTCTCTTATAATCATTAAAATACATTTTTCCTTTTTATTCTTCCACCAATCATTTCAGCAGAATCTTCATTTCAATTTCTATAAAAATACTTTTTCAAACCTTTTTCCATGAAAAGAAATGTTCTTCATACCTCATATGACATGTTAATATTGTCTCTAAATCTTTTCTATGAAGCATTATATTCATATTTTAAATGTTATGTTTTAATAAAAAGTTTTAAAAATAATTATTTAAAAGTAAATATTTTTCCAAACTTTTTTATTATTTTGTGAAAAAGTTTCATGTTATTTTTTCAATGAATGTGCTTTTTCAAAAGGTTTTTAAGATTACATTATGTTTTTAAGGAGAATTTATTTAAAAAAATGTTTTAAATGTTCATTACTATTATTTTAAGGAAAAAAAATTTCAATTTTTTTTGAATCATCGTTTATATGTTTTTAAGAGAAATTGTTTTCCAATTGTTATCTAGCTTTTTTTTATTTCTGTTCAACGAAAATTGTTTTCAAATGATTTTCAAGACACATTTATATGTTTCAATAGTATTTTCAATGAAATGGTTTTTAAAATGTTTTCAATAACATTTTATATGTTTTAAAATAAGGATTCCAAAAGGCTTTCAAATAGATAATTATAATATTCCAATTTTATATCTAGAAAATCGTTTTCAAAATATTTTTTTTTTAAAGAAAATATTATAAATAATAAATGATAATTTTCTGATGAAAGGTTTTTGGAATTACTTTACATGTTATTTAATATATATGATGAAATTTATTGATTTTACTCATTCGATTCTAAGAATTTATCTAATGGTTCCATTGATATTATTTCATTAATGGATTATGTTTTTATGGAATGATTCATATGACACATGTTTATCGTCCTTGGGTTATATAATTTTTAAACCTAATTAGTTTTCTTGAGTTATGCATCTGATTTAATGATTATTAAAATTATATCTTCTTCCAAATGTACTGATATGATTTCATTTTTATGATACACGTTTTATATTATGCATTCTGACATAATTTTTCAATGATTTTTTGGAAAATGTATGTATGATTTCATTTTGATATAGGTGGTACATATATATACCTCCAATAAATTGGGTAATGATTTATATCTCTGCATATAGTCTAATATTGTCTTTGGAGTTAACCATTACTTAGATTATGGCCATGGGAGTGAACCATGACTACATAGATGCTATGAGGAGTGACATTCGGAAACTAAGATGTTAATGAGAGTGAAACATGATTAAAAATATGGTATGGGGCGTGAACCTATAATACTAAGATGGTCTTGTAAGTAATGTGTTGGTTATAAAGGAAATCATATTTTTGGGTTATGGGATCTCCACAATTCGATGTTTTATTCATAGGTATGTATTTCACAGATTGTTTTATTTATTTCATTTTGACTCATGTAATATGATCTAACATGCATTATGTTGTGAGATATGTTTATTATCTTTGATATGTATGGTATGATATTTTATTCTCTAGATCATGATCCCGTACTTATATTCTCAGTAGCATACTTTCATGTCCATATTATCTACACTTACTGACCATAAAATATCACAATTTTTTATGTTTCCTTTTCCCTAGATTAGGAATATATGTATTATGTGTTATGTTTCTAAGAAGGGTGTTATTCATGAAGACCCTAGTGTGAGAGAATGTAGCTCACTTATGTACTTGTGTTTATATTTCCATGTTTCCAAAGGCAGTTGACTAGTAGGATATTTGGGAACCTATTTTTTAATATTTTTTATTCTAAAAATGTTATGTAATGTAAATGTATGAATAGTTTGGTTTTATAAAGTAATAGAGTATGAAAGTGAAAACTAAAAATAAAACATAAAAAATACACCCCTAACCCAAAATATTATCTTTCTTTAAAAAACTAGAAAGTAAAATACTCTACGAACCCAGTTCCAGATCACAAAACAATTACAATTGTATGTAGTACCAAGAACCCAGAATCCCTAATATCTTATTTAGTCACCATTGACAACACATGTAGAAAAATCCAATAATGGTCTACGTATATAGATACATAGTATGGTCCCTGGAAAGCTGAAGGTAGGAATAGTAATAGAAACACAAGTAATAGAAAATGGATATTAAACATGATGAAGGTCATCCAAAAACAAGATAATTCAACCTAATCCCAACACAATGGCCTAAATATGGTGTGTTGGAGTTATACATGTTGAGTCTTTTGAACCCATAACAGGATAATAAGCTTATCCAAACATGAGAATCTACGCATGGAAAACATGTGACATATCCAACGCTTATTCACCACCCATGGTATTAGAGTAACAAAATCAACAAAAATGATACATAAGAATATATATACACTCAATCCAAATAATACCAAAAAAGGGAGAAGGAGTTCTCTATCTCACAGCCTGACCCATGAAAAGTGTCTCCAATAGTTCTATAAGTCCGTAAATGATTCCAAGCATCTCACACATCATCTTATATGTTACTATGTAATGTCTCATGTCCCGCTACTCTAAAGCATCACTGAGGAGGTATGATCTCCATGTATAGGACCCTCACCCGAATGCTCTAGGGGTTCCACTCAATATGTATTCCTATTAGTCACACCCCCTAATGTGTCAAAGGGTTTCAAATATATACGTATTTATAGGGGATCTATACCCTGAGTTGTCTAGGGGTTTCATTCAATATGTATCATACATGACCTATGCCCTGATGAATCAAGGGGTTCCACTCAAGTGTCATGAGGACCCCCTCCATATCCGATCTGGGGGATCCACTATGTAAATATTGGACATGTTACCAAGCTGAAGGGGGTTCCGCTCTATAGGTAAGGACTCACACCTTGGGGGTGTAAAGGAGTTACACTCTAAACCCTCAAGTACATGCACTCTATCCAATAGTGGAATTCACTCTTTATCTAGAGGACCCACTCCCAATATAATTGGGAGTTACACAAAAAAGGACGTGGACATGTTCCCTATCAAATAGGGGGTTCCAATCTATATGTTAGGTACCTGTTCTCAACTGATTGGGGTTCCAATCAGTTGATACATGACTCATTCACTATCTGATATGGGCTCCACTCGAAATTCAATTGTGATCTTCTTCTTAATCATTGCTATTTTCGAGAACCAACTAAATAGGTGTCATGCCTATAACATCCAAAACTGTATCTTGAAATCCAAAAAATATGTCACCATCATGTTCTATATGGAAAATAACATAGGATATGCAACTTAATGGAAAAAATATTAGTTAAAATGTAAAAGATATGAGAGTTTGTTTTTACTTAAAGGAATCATTGGGTACACAATGTGTGGGCGGCTTATACGATGTACCATCCTACTCCATCACTTGGTCATGTCCCTAGAGGTACATGATTCACTAACCCATATAGCACTATATATCATGTAGGTAGGCTAAAAAGTGTGTCCAAGTCACATGGGGTCCCTACTCATGAACCTTGGCCAGGTATCTGTACTATGTTCATGTATGTGTTCTCTGTTACATGGCATGTCACTTCACATGGGGAGTTTCCTGTGTCTCTGGCCATGCTCATGTACCCAAGCACATTTTATGTTCCTGACCATGTGCTCTTCCACACAGGTCAGCCACCTATGGAATGGATATATTTTATAGAGATATTATATATGAAATTCCATCCTTATAAATTTCCAAAACCTAGCTAATGTAAAATTGGGGAAACATGACATGTTTTCATCCTAATACACATTATGTAGTCATTATTTTTTCTGATTCCCATATTTGAACTCCAAACTCTAGATAAAACATTTATTCTTTGATTTAATCCTTTTTCCCCCATAAATTGAGCGATATTTCTCCTACTGGGGATCCAGACCCTACAATATTAATAAAACCTTTCTTGATTTGACTTGTACATAACCTATGCACCTCACACGTCTTTGTTTCTTCTTCTATTCAGGATGTTATTTTCGATCACCATAATGATTAAAAATCACCAAAAATCAATTCAAAAAAATCCATTAATCATTTATCCATGAGTTTCACTTGAAATTGTTGTGGTTTTTGTTTCCTTATATAGTATGGTACTGCCCAACAATGTCAAACCGAGATTGTGAGGTCGAATCGGTGAAAAACATGATTTAATTGTGTGAGGAAGGAAAAAAATGGTTTATAATTTTTTTATATGTTATCTATGATAATTATTAAAAACTAGGATTTATAATGATTGATAATAGTTGAATAAAAAATTAAATAGATATATATCATACCAAGAATGAACAATTTTTGGTAACCATAAATAACATGATTGTCCAAAATCAATTTAATCATAATGGGAGAAATAAATTAATTGAAAATTCCTACATGAATAATGGATCATTATTCGAATAATTAACCTACCATTGATCAAAGGAATCAATTTTGGTCACTACAACACAGTATTCTTTGATATTGACATTTTTCTTCGTCAGAAGTCTATCCACCAACCGATAGAGGAATACACTATGTAATCCTATTTGGGTTTATAGAAGTAATCCTAGAGAATCCACCATAGTGATAGATGTATAGATATTTTAGAGTTTTTTAATTTAATAATAAATTAGATAAAATTAATTATACAATAAAATAAATGGTCCACCCACATGGGAGATATTCAAACGCCTCATGCGGACAAAGATTTGGTCCCACCTAGTCTAAATTTCATGTTCTGGACTCAATAATTTTCTCGTAATTCTTATCTATGAATACATATAGGAGTTATCCTATTTCTATTAATAAATTATGTATGTTTAATATGAAAAAATATTTAATATTTTTATAAAAATAATTTTGGAAAACTAGGCCTCAAAATATTATGTTGTCTCATTTATGGGATATTAAAATATATGATAAAATATTTTAATGTCTTATAAGGAAATTAGGTCTCTAATTTATTCCCTCGTTCTAAATTATCATTTGTGAATGGAGAACTAAATAAACTATGATACTAATCCATAATCTGGCTCTCCCCCTCTTAAGAGATATCATAAACATTCTTATGCTTCCACAACATGAGAACTAAGGGGATGGTTTGTACATGCAGGTTCTTCTCATATTGATCCTTGATCGCCCCAGGTGTTCCAAAAAATTGGATCCATCCTCTATGTATATCTATCCCCATTATATGAAAATTTTTGGGTATTCCATGTATCTCCATAACTATGATACAAGGAACATGTTGTGAAACTACTCCAAATGTGGGTGTAGGGTGAGGTGGTAAGAAATCTCACAAACACAATTCATGATCTATAATGGCTTGAAAATCCTTATAGATATATTTTTTACCTTGCATAACCTCTATAATAATCACTGTGGGGGAGATTATAAGGAAGAAATGGTCTCCCTACTTGTACTCGAGAGGCCTACGATGCTAATCTATGTATTATTTTTGTCTTCTCTAAATTGTCATCATCTGTTCACAGATGACCTGGACCTTCTCTGTCATCACTTGTAACATCTCTAAACACACGAAGATACATCTCTCCAATGTCGTTCCATCATGAGGGTGAAACATAGGGTCTCCCAAATAGGTCCTTAAAATGTTTCTTTCTAACAGAATAGTGTTATCGTTTTTTGTATGGAATATAAACCAAAGGATAGTTATCCTTCCCGATCTGGCTGAAGTCTAACACGTAAGTCCTCAATATATCCTCCAAAAAATGGATAACCTGCTCAATATACCCATCCATATAGTGGGGAAAGAATTTAATAATCTAGATATAGGTCTCAAATTTATCATATAGACCACTCTAAAACTATGAAATAAACCACACATAATTATTAGAGCCACTCATCAGGGACACCCAATGGAGGTGTACCATATCTCATACACACAACTTAACAAAACTCTCCACTGAACAATTATAATTACTAGAAAGTATTTATTATAAAATCATGATTCAATAAACTATGACCCAAATAGATTCATGTACATTCACTCTCTACAGAATCCCTTTCACAAATTACATGGATATGTAGTCCAACTTCTGCTTTAGGATCTCAAGGGGATACAAAAACCCTACCAGAAACTAGTGCATAGCCCACACCAACTGACAAGTGAGGAATCAAGAGACAAACATAGTCATACAATATCTCATGTTCGAACACCAAAACATCCATTGATTGTATCTTTACATCTTCCCAACAATTGGATTTACTTCTAGTGGAGAAGTGTTAAACTCTCACATCACCTCCTCCCTTATCAGGATTGGGAAAACCATCAATCCCTAGTATAGAATGAAATTATTACCACCTTCTGAATAACAATATGTTGAATCCATTATAGATATATAGTCGTAAAATACCTCACATTCAATGTATTCCATTTGGGACTCTCTCTCACACTTATGAACTAGGGGTGTCAACACTATCAATTGAAGATAATTTTCACCCCCCTTCTCTGCCCAGGTTAGCATTAATAAGTCCTATTGCTCGTTAAATTCCTTCCCCATGAGATCATATGAAATTATTCTAATATAATATTATATTATGGTTCCATTCCACATAATATATAAAATCATTACATCATAGTCCTACATGAACTCAAACTGGAATTGTTTCCTCGGGTTCGAGTCTCTTTACATGAGGATGTACCTGATACTCAAATGGTCTGAGTAAACCTGAAAAACTACCATATAAGGTATTGATTCCACGTCCTCAGTGAAATGACATCCACTCTTAGCTCTAGGTAGAGATCTGTGTAGATCGGTGCATGGGGTATCAACAACCTCAACCCATATGTGACAAATATCAACGACAACATCAATACGTAGTCAAGACCATCTTGAAGGAATATAAATACACTACATACTAAACACCCTCTATCAGTTGTATCACCATAGGATCACTAGTCAAACTCATCATCAACTCCCCAAAATCCATTTCAGACATCCCAATCTAGGTAGAAAGATTCTGTGTTATCGTGAGGGTACACTAAGGGGCCAAAATCTTAAATAAGTGTAACAAAAACCTCATTTAATACCCATCCAAACCATAAAATCTCCACACCTTGGACATGATATTGGGTGGATCCCCTGAAAGATATGAATTGATATTTAGTACCTCTCTGTTTAAAACATTATCAGAATGTGAACCTCATGAATCCATAACTAACACTTATAGAGATTACAATAAATGTGGTTCTCCCAAATAAAATCTAGACCCATACTAAAGTGTTATGCACACACCTATTCTATCATAGAGTATATGACTATTTAGTGAATGAAAAAAACCAAAATCATTTCAATATACTATTGGAATAATCGGTTCGTCAAATCCATAAACACAGAATAGGAATTCTTCACACCAAAGTGAATCACTAATAATTCCTCGTGTTTGTAACAAAATTGGAATTACATTTATAGAATAATATCCTTGTAAAACCTCAACAATTGATAGACAGACCTGAGATTGATTTTTGAGAACCACATAACACCTCCGAACTAGCCAAATATTTTATAAATTCATGACAAGGGGTACACAGTCCTTATCTTATCATAGTTAAGGTGATGCTAATCCATAAAAAGATACAATATCGCATCCTCATTTTTCACAAACTACTCTAGAGATTCATAGGGGACACACTATTCCTAATCATACCCTTGAATCAATTTTCCTCCAACTATGATCGCAGCTCTTGGAGCACAATAGGGGTCATCTTATATTTTTAGAATATATTGGAGTGGTCTCAGGATGAATGTTGATACAAAACTCCATATCTCACCTTAGTGGTTATCCTAGAACATCTTCAGTGAATATTTCTATATAATCCTCTAATGCTAATGGAATTCATATTCAAGATGATAATGTTACATAAAGAGTTATACATGATAACTGATGGGTGATGGGCAACAATTTCAACTTGCAGCCCTCACATTCCCTACTATAAGATCTCTCTCACCTAGAATGGTGAATGTCATCCCATGAATGAAAAGGAATATAACTCACATATAGTTGTAGTAAATATACGATTTGAACCTGAAAAACAAATCATTACCCAATATTACATCCAAGATTTCATTTAACATGACCAAATAGTCACATGCGAACCTCCATCCACCATGAAATAGCTCACACTACTTGTGGATAAAAAGATAAAGAATAAGCATTCCATGTAAGAACCTCTAATAATGCTTCGAGACAAGTGACACAACTTGGAGCTCTAGCTATCACACTAAGAGTATATAGATGAAATAATAACACGAACCTATGTATATTAATAATAAATAAAGTGTAGAAAACCCAAATTCAGACCTCTAGTCATCTTGTGCATCGTAGGGTAATTAGTATCAAAACAATGATTTTGTTTGAGGCCCTGAAAACTAACTCCATGAATCAAACATGGGAATCCTTATGGTTGTCATGGTGGAAGGATCCAATATAATATTCAAACTCCCACATCTCCTTATACTCTTATTATAGGTCTGCCTCCCTCAAGACCAACCTCACCTCCCTTGGGTGATCCTTTATTATAGAGTTACGTCTATTGTGGTGCTCTGTTAGCATTCTGGCTACCCTCCACTATATGTTTGGTCATCTAGTCTCATGAAAGGTGACCACACTCAAAATAATCACAGCACCAACCCTATCCAAGATTCAAGGGTGCACTACATGACACCAACCCATGTTACTGAGTTTTATCATTGGGTTTCTCATGTGTAAAGATCGTATCATTTTGAGGCCTGATAGCTTTTGTAGGAAAATCTGCCCAGTGAATCCAACTACCAAATCCAGATAGATGGGGTTCTACTCATAGATAGATTTATAGTACCATTTATGTATTCAACACCCTAAAATAGGCGGGGATAGACAAGGGACCATGCTACCATGAATCTCTTTATAGAGTCTATCCCTAAACAACCATGCTCAGAGGATTCCATCTTGGATCACAATAAGGGAGTACCATGTAATGTCATTGATCCTCACCATGAACTCAGAAACTATCATCCCTCCATAATATATAACTATAAGATATTTGATATGAACTAAGCACATGCATGAGGTTTAGTACTCCTCACATAACAACTACTATAAGTGGGGGCACATGATTTTCGACTAGTCATGCATCTGGTTAACAAGACACCACCAAGTGTGAGACTCTACACCGAAAATTACTACATTCAATGAAACTACATAATACATCAGTTTCTGGATGAGATTGATGAAATATACCACCGAATCTATCCAATCATCCACTACTTGGGGATATAGGTTTCCATGGAACATCAGTAGCCTCTCTCACTTGAACATGTATAGTGTGCAATTAATTTTCACATCCATAACATTATTCATTAGAATAATATATTACTCAATAGGTGGGGAGACTCTACCTGTCCACCAGGAGGAAGAGTCCTTGTGGATGAATGTTAAACTAAGGCCTCATAACTCACCAGGTTTTCATAATGACCAAGAGCTAGTGTCATGGCCAATTGTCATTGCAGAGGCATAATGAAAATTTAATAAAGAAATACAATGATCAGAATATCATATATATAATAAAGTAGATCTATATTATGAAAAAAATATAAGACCCAATAATATATGATACATGTTCCAATAATCCCTATAATAAATTTCTATAAATGATAAGTCAACAAAAACATTGTCATGGACTAGGTGAATGGATATGTCGGATACTGATACCATCACTAGATTCCATGTCCTATGTGGCACAATGGAGACACATTGAAAAAATTTCCCAACATACATACCAATTACATGAAAGGGGGGGAACCACTAAATATCATAAAGAATGAACTCTTATGTTATTAATCTATCACCACCCTACCCTTACCAGGGCTTAATCCACAACTACCACAATCCCACCACCAAAGTCCATTGGGTGGAACCCAGTGATGAATGTATTATACTAAATGGGAGACCCTTTCCCTATTTTCATATTTGCACACACCTAGAAATTTGAAGTCAAGAAAGTAAAGGAATAATATTAATAATATTTGTTAGATAAGAAGTCGTCCTAGTATTGAAAAACTACCGGGTGTAGAAGAGTACGATAGAAATATCTAAAAAGTGTAAGGAAAACATATAGTCCTAAACAAAAATATATCCCCACCTAATAAAACATGGCAGGTAAACCACTTAGAGAGGGAATATCGTGATCTCCAATCTATGACCATTATATATATTCCCAAGCATTTAGTATCCCTAGGATTTTTTGGAGCCTTCGTTGGCATGTACATCATCTGCCTAAGAAATTAAATATGAGGGAAATGGCCATGTAGGGGTCATTATATACATACACAGTAGGATATATTGATTGATGAATGGGGAATATTTATGAGACAAAAAAGGAATTGATAATTGATTGTATATATTATGATATTCAACGCAAATACAGAGAAATAAAACATATAGAAACACAAAATGATCAACATGATTTTTATTTTTATTAAATAATAATTATTTTCCACCCATTAATAGAGATTAACCCCATCCTACTAGGAGATGATAAACATAGAAAGCATGTGGCAGACCCTACCTATCATCACAACCTTATAAAAGAGTGTAACAAAATCTATCAACCATTATACAAGTTAATATATGTATTCATAAATATAAAAAATTAATATTGATGGAGAAATGATATCACCATATCACTTCCCAATATAGAAAAATAGTCTCAAATAGTTCTATAAATCCATCAATGATGTTCAGAATCTCACGTGGCTACACATAAGTAACCATACAAATCCAAACAACCCTCTAATATGTCACATAGTTGAGGGTGAATAATTTATAAGTAGAGTACATGAACCATAGTGTGTTAATGAGGGTTACACTCTAAAACTATATATAGGAAATTGAGGCTGAATGTGTTAGGGGAGTTCCACTGTATTAGTATCCTTGTAGGGATTCTACCCTCATGAGCCAGGGGGTTCCACTCTTTATGTATATGTACATAACACATGCAATGATATATTATGGGGTTCATATATAGTTTCTCAATGACCCACACACTATACAATATGGGGGGATACACTCTGTAGATAGAGAAACTGCCCTAATCATGATGGGGGGTTTCACTATATTGGATAATTTCTAACATCCCGGTGCGATAGTGGGTTTTAACTCTTATGTCTCGAGGACCTTCTACCAATATCTTTTGGGGAACCACTCAGTATTTAAAGGACTAGTGCAAGAGATGACAGGGCGTTTCACTCTGTAGTTTGAGGACCGACACACTATCTAATATTGAGGTTTACACTCTATAATCAAAGGATTTGTGGTCTATTTGATATGCAGTTTCACTCAATAGATAGGGGACTAGCACTCTATCCTGTAGGGGCTTCCACCATATAGTCTTTGGTGATACTTTTCCTAGTCACTAGCATCCTTGAGTGTCTCCTAAATTAGTGACATGCCTGCTAAATATCGCATTGTATCCTAAAAGCTGCAATGGAAGGCACAATCTTATCCTAAACTAAAAAAAAACCAGCATATGCTACATGTGAGCTAAAATTAGTGTTCATATAAAGAAGATATGAATGTTTTATGTTTCCTAAAATGTAACTGAGGGGTACATAATGTGTAAAGGGGCCCACAATGTGTATGGTCCCACTCTATCACCTCACTATGTCCCAAGAGGTACACATATCACCAACCCATGTAGAACTAGACAATCTGTAGGGAGGACATATGATATGTCCTATCATCATAGGGTTATTTCACATCCACCCTTGACATGTATGTGTACTCAATTAATTTCCATGTACATCACTACAATTAGTGTCACTTCACATGGGGTTCCACCCGTGTCTCTAACCATGCCTGTGTACCCAGGCACAATGTTTTTTTCCTAGTTGCGTGCTCCTTCAGATAGGTAAGCCACCTGAGGAAGAGGTACATGTCATATATGGAGAATATAAGATTTTACAACCTTATAAATTTCCAAAATCCTAGACACTACATCATAGGGGATACAAGTTGTGTGTTCATCATGATACCCTACATTTAGTCATGAAATAAAAGATTCCTATATTTGAACTCCACACTCTAGATATAGACATTCAAATTTTATTTCAACCTTATTTATTTTGAAAATAAATGGATCATTCTTATTTCGATGATATCATACATCTAGGGGTAGTAAATCCATTATTGATTTGACTAGAATGTAAACCAAACACCTCATGCATAGTAGGTTCTTCCACCATTTGGGATTTTATTTAGAATCATCATAACAATTACCAAACACCCATATTCTATCTAAAATCATCCCTGAATTGTCGATCCATCCAGTTTAAGTTAAATTTTCTTCATTCAATGCTCTGATCTAGCTCTATATAGCTCAGAAATGTCAAACTGGGACTACGAGTTCCAATCAGTGATGAAAGTAGTGCAACTGTGGGAATAATGAACAAGAAAATAAATTTATCAATTAGTTCCAATCATTCCTTGTAAATGATCAAGAACGGTGATATTCAAGTTCAAAAATTAGTTGAATAAAAAATTGAAATGATACATATGAGCATTTTAAGGTTCAAAATGTGTAGCATATTTTAAATGAGAACATTTTACTAAATCAATTTAATCAAAACAAGAAAAATCCACAATATTATGAGTCATTATTTGATATTTTATCACTCAACATCGACGATTTCAACCACCAATTAATTAAGGATATTGTTGTATTCACTTCAGCCAGATCTGATTTAATGCCTAGATTCTCTGTCGTCAAAAGAAAATTCTCCCATGGTAGGAGGAAGGACAAAATAGAACCCTCTATAGTTTTACATTGAAATAGCAACAATATTCTCCATATATGTGGATTTATAAACATTTTAGATAGGTATAATTGATAAAATAATTTAATTAATTTAATTAATTGAAATACTAAATGCACTGCATATTAGAGAGATATCTGAGCACCCATTGATAACCTATTTGAAGCCCCACTGAAGGTAAACAATGTTTTTTCTTCTCAACATTGGTATCAAATTTATGATCAAAGCCTACATTTAAGAGTATTGTAATTTTCTATAAGAAACATCATGCACGCAATATAAAATAGATTTAACATTTCTCTAAATGTGATTTTAGGAACACTAGAACAAATAATAGAACATTTTCTTAGCTCCTAGTTCCAAAATTATATGTAGATGTATTTCAATGTCTTAAATGGTTAGATGTAGTTCAATAAAAACCACTTGGAATTCCATTCTTTGAACCAAGTTAAACCTGGCCAGGAATATTTTTCAAAATATAAAATTTAGGTTGAATTTAAAAATCTCATATAGACATGATGACTTTTTAACCCACCCACAATTACACTCATCGTCCAAGAAAAGTCTTGGTGACCATCCAACCATGAATTAAATCTTATCATGGATGTAAATTCAACACCAACATGATGATTCATAGCTTGAAATTTCATACAAACATCTATAGTTTGACCTAAAATATATAGCCCTTCTTTTGTCAACCCATTATCCCATTGTCAGAACCACTAATAAAACACTAGGATATTGATTTCCTAGACACGTCTATTCCAAAATAAAAATGGTTTCACTATACAATTCCATGTTCTCCCTGTGGTGTTTCATTATCCTATTCCCTGGTCATGGTATGATAGAAAACAAAATTGGTTTCAAACCATAATTTCATGTTATGATTTATTATCACTCAATCCATCATATTTTGGAATGAAAAATACATACGTGAATTCCATTAATATTCCCATTTTATATTCCATCCGACCCTGCCCAATCATATGTGAAACATCTTTTCCAACATCATGGCCTTATTCATTCTCAAAATTATAAAATAAATGAATGAGACTCCGTTATTCACTCATAATAATAAAATACCATATTTAAATTTGAAAATAAATTTCCAATACTCAAAAAACACGTTTCAAATATATAATGACATATTTGATGTGGTTAATACATCACCTCATCTAATTTTATGTAAAACACACCGGTCATATCTCCAGGAATGAACCTTATCAAAACTGTTAAAATTTATCTTCCTACACACTTAAATTTTTACTCATCGTTTCGTCATAATTTTCTGTAGAATTCTATACTTGTAAGGGAATAATAATTTAAGTAAATATCTAATAATCAATGTAATTCTCTTATTGAAACTCCAAATGGCAAAAAATGTCATCTGTTTTCCAGAAGAGTACATATTAGCATCAATCCAAGCTAAATTTGAACATTTTAAGTCACCTCAACAATATTACCATTATTAGAATCCATCCATATAGAAAACGTAATTTATTTTAGGAACTCTCCTAGTCTTTGGCTCCCAATTTCCATTAAAACCATCCACCATACATTATCTCAAATAAATTACCCTATCTGGATGTGTTCATATAATTTGGGACCAATATGACTCTTCCCTCCATAAGAGTATCCTTTTCCTCACATCACAAGCTCAAAACCATGAGAGTTATGGACTACTATCCATATCATTTGAAAGATGGTAAATGGACTGAGATGAACCTACTCGTACATAGGAACCAACCTGAAATATTAATTAGAACCCATTCCAGATCATGGTAATGTCATCCTTAGCACTCACAATGATTCTAATCGGAATAATATATGTGCCATAAACATGCAATGGTTCAATCATAACCATATGTATTTATTTATGCTACTAGTTGATCACCACCTCAATATGTTTCATCACTACTCAAATTATGCTCCACATGATCATGGATCATTTTATTCCAAGAATCAATCTCCTTTAACGACTCATGGTTCATCATTCTCCCCACACCCAAAATATTTCCAAATTATTTTATACCATATAAGGATGTTTCTCATTTTCACATAAAATATCTTGAAGCAAAGCTAAAAAATGACTATATTATTTCATATTTCTTCATCTCACACATGACCCCACACAAATTCTAAGATAAATGGTATCACATGTGTCCATGGTGTGACACAACGATCTCATCTAAAAATGAACATGCATACGATCCCACACTACTAGTTCACCAAAAGATGGATCATGATATTATGAGTCATATTTCATCTATATTGTTTAACCATGATCAATTAAAAGTCAACCAAATCCATTTATAACCTCTCTTGCAACCCATCTTTGAAATCGATCACTTCACTAATGATAAGTTCATTCACACGATCTCCCATCGTATGATTTAGTTTACAATCCAAATCATCTACCTAAGTTCTAACTATACTACCTGAACAACATATGTAAATATAATGGATAAGAATATGAAATATCATAACCTATTAAATAGGGTTTTATTCAAAAAAGTTGTAACTCTAGGATTTTTACCTCATGAAATTAAATCCAGAATGATGACGAACAACGTCTTCAATTGAAACTCCCAAACACCAATCTAAAAAACTCGTAGGTACCCATGATTTATATGTATAATGTACTAGAAATACTTGTTCAACCCCTTTCATGGGATACCCTCCAAATAAAATACAAGTTGATCCACTAAGTTCCAAGAAAAAAAACAAAATCCCCTAGGTCTATCACCTAGCTCAATGGATTAGGTCTATCACAATGGTAACAACCCACAAGGAATCATATATTCACCCATATCAAACAATCAACAACAAACCACATACTATGAAATTCAATCATTGATTTCATAGACATAGGATTGAATCCATATTCCATGTCATCATCCCACTTGGGAACTGGTCCACACTAAGCATCATTACAATGGACTACTCACTTGATAATCACAATCCCATGTTTATCCCCACAACATCATCTATGATGATCTGTGTCAAAAACCATATACATGTGTTTCGGTTATATATAATTATATTTTATTATATATTCGAAAAAATTGTTTAGGTCATTATAATAACATTATATGACTAAACCTACACAACACTCACCCTTATTAGATTCTCTCTCTGGCACTAAATTTCTATACTAACTGTTAGGGTCGCTACTAATTCCTTGCTAAATGGATTATACCACCAACATGATTAATGGTAATCCAATCATAGTAACTATTAGACCAACCACCAGAGTAAAAATATATATACAAGTCACTTTAACTATGTATAATACATGCAATTACTTAGGTACAAAACATGTAAAATGTACAGTTGTTGACACTTTAAATATACAATCCTTGATATTTGTTGGAATTAATCACACTAAAAATACAATATCATGTAAATCCTACATGCCTTATATGATGAATGAGATGAATTCCTCTAAAATGGTCAAGTGAAAATTCAATTAACCATCTTATTTTAAAATGGTTTGGTATAAAAAATCTATTATAAATAATCAATATAATACATCATGTGTGTCATGATAGGTGAAAAGAATGAAACAACGATAGTGAAATAAAAAAACATATATCTTATACCCATTATAACCTATAAATTCACCTGAATAGGCTTTCATGACACACTAGTTTGTGTTTCATTACAATCTCTGACAAATTTCAATGTATCATATTTACTAATTCCCAAATAGTGTGACAAAATTTATGTAATACCACTTGGTAACATCCTATACCGATTCACCAAAAATAGTAACAATATTGGGAAACCATGTGACCTCAAGAAGACATCACCAAACTCTATAGCCTGTTGTTTAATAGTTGGGGTCAGAGGAGGTGTTTCGGGGAGTTTATACCCCATGTAACACTATATATAGTTGAATATAAAATAACTAAATATCATCATTCATTAATACATTGAACGCATAAGTGGATAAATATAATTATGGTGATACTATATTAAATGTTCTAAAGTCCCAAATATACTTTCCATACATACAATGGATTCCACACATGGAAGATTACATATACTGGTTAAATAAAAAGAAATAAATATGTCGGCTTCACAACATCTCTAGGACATTTTACACCCCATACTCTCAACACAATGAAATATATGTGACTCAACCCAATGTGTGTCTATATCCTATTATCCCCAAAATGGGTACACATGAGAAACTTCTCCATAAATATATTTTGCCTTTATTACTAAATACAGATCCACCAATGAGGTCTCATACTAATTAGAATATGTTGTGACATTTTCATGTGACATGATCAAAATAAATAAACTACTTTTATAAAATAATTACATAAACTATCCAAAATAACTTCATAAAATTATTGACAAAATTTTACAAATCATGTATTTTTAACCATTTCAATTTATTTAACATGTACCACTATTTGTATCCATTGTTTCATGTCCTCGATTGACTATAATAGCTTATTCTAGTATCAAGGTGACTCTCAACATATTATGTTGGTTATGCCACCAAATAAGTAGACATTGATTTCTGAAGTATATATATTAAAGAATAAGGACCTCCCTTGTGATACTTTTTTTATTTAGGGAATAACATCATTAGTTAAATTTACCATAGAAATGAACTATGTAATCTCTATACTAATATATTAGATCATCCACAAATGCATATCCAAGGATGCCTTACAAAAACCAATTCCTCTCATATTGGATTTTTGTATGTAATGAATAGTCCACAAGTATCATTAACATCCCCTATGAGAGTTTTCTCAGCTAAAGATAACACATATGTAAATGAATCCCCTTGAGAAATCCCACACATAAATAATAGACCTCCCTAAGGGTGTATAGAATTCCAAATAATAAAAACATTTTCCCCAATGGAATTTCACTAGTTGTTATAAAAAATTATGACTTGGGTTAACAATATTATTGATACTATTTACATTATTCATAGCACGCTACACACCCTCCTTAGGGTTAATATGCATTATGGAACCAAAGAGGGTCCATTAGGTCACAAAACATTTGTGGAACCCAACATGTGGTCCCCATTATTAATAAAGTAATGAGTCATCACACATGTCATGGATGACATCATGGTCATTAGTGAGGTCTTCATTGAAATTTCCTCATTGAGAACCTGGGTTATGCCACATTAGTAATGATCTAGGGATATAGTTCATGGACCATATCAGTGATCAAGGTACCACTTGATTGATCTACTCACATGACCGGACGTCGATCTCCCTAGGATCAATCCTCCTATTTGAAGAAAAATTAAACTAGGTAAGGCCACCCAACATGAGTCAATACAATGATACAAATGGTTATATTTAATACAAAGATACCCATAAGGATCACATGGGTTTTGTATATCCATTTCATAATACACCCTGACTAGGGGTCTCAAAGGCTCCTTCGGAAGGGCCAGTCAATTTTATTCTTCTTATTTTTCCATTAGGTTACCACCTTTATGAGTTGGTTTTCATATCTGAACAATTATCATGTCATGACATTATCCATCAGTTTTTGAGGCATCAAAATTGAATATTGTGATCAATTTAACTGATATAATTTTTCACTTATCACTAGAATCTAGTTTATTAATCATTAAAAAATTAGACATTTAAATTAATTTAAGTAACCTGACAAAATAGGAGATCACCTCAAGCAGTGGTGTTCCCACACATCATGTGTCATGTAACCAAATACCAAAAATAATGGGGTTAGTTTTTACAATCTCTATCCTTGTGAAAATAATCCCATTTTAATTACTATGGTTCTTAACTCTTCCACAGTCCTATGAAGCTCATACATGTCTAAAGATTTCCATTCTATTCTTACATCATTACCCAATCCCCTATCTCGTGAAAAAAAATCAAAAAACTATATTTATTTAATTAAAAAGTTTAAAAATAATTAATCAATATAAACCAATATATAATAAACAAACAAAAATTTATCAAATCATTACACTAGTTTTTAAATGAGACAAGGCTATCATGGGAGTCCTACAGTAGCCCCATAGTACGAATAATGCATTATTCTAAGAGTGTTTCTACAATTTATTCAAATAAATTTATTTAATTTAACTTAAAACATGAATATGTTCATGTAATGATGTTCTTTTAATGATTCAACAAATGATAATACTCAAACATCATATTGGTACAACCTCTAGCTATGCTAAAAAAAGCCCCTTGAGACACTACTGGAAAAATACCCACAAGTTGAAACTATGGGTAGAACCCCTAAAACCATGGGTATCTGTTATTACCATGGTTTCATGAAATTAGGGATACTAAGGTTTCAATAGAGACCTTTACCCATGTTTTTTTACCAACTATGGTTATAGGTTATAGAAAATATTATATACACAAAGTTTTGTTTAAAACGTGGGTATAAATCTATACTCTTGGATTGGAGAACTATGGGTATAGTTGTATAAACTAAAATGTAAGAGAACCAATACCCACAATTCAATATACTATGGGCAAACATCCCAGTCCCTATCCACGGCCTCCTCTACCCCCTTCAAAGCCACCCTATAGCCCCTTCATAGCCTTGTAGGTCTCCATTCACAGCCCCCTTCTACCCCTTCTAGAACTGTTCACAACCCCCTTCATAGCTCCCCTACACTGCCCCCTCTATCCCCTATAAACTCCCTGGGAAAGGCAAGGTGGTCCTCAATCAATAAATTCTACGATATAAATTTTGAAAAATGAATAAAATATATGGAGTAAAATCAGAAAAAATGGGGTCCATCAATGCAATAGCATTAATGTATCCATCCACCTAAGGCAGCAACCGTGCTTAGCAATTGAAACTAAATAGAGCATAATGTGATATATTGCATTTATAAAAATGTTGTATTGGTTCTGTTAGAAAACATAGTGTTTTTAATGTGTGTTGACATAATGAGAGGACAAATATTTCCCATGGAGAATTCAGTATGAGCAATAAAAGTTCATATGTTGATAATATTTTAGGTTAGATAAGGAAATAGATAAGATAAACCGAAATAGACCAAAAAAACATTGGGAAATTGGAAATAGATCATACAACAACATTGATAAAAAATAATGTGGCTAGTGTAGTAAAGTCACATGCTCAATTGAAATGGAAAATTACTTGATGTCTACATCATAGATACTCAAATTATGATTTTGTGGTTACCCTATAAAAAATGTTGAATGAAAGTGTTGGAATTCTAGTTGTCATAGATAGAAATATACTAGAAAAGGTTCAAAATCAGAAAAACCACATAGTGGAAACCATACTATAGTGGTCTCCATGGAAGACTTGTTGAAGGATATTTTTTAAACGGAATAGGGGAACCATACTAGAATATTTCTAGGCTTAGTGGGTGTTATAGATATTGGAGTGGAAGATGAAGTGACTACGTGGGAGTGGTATTAGGTATTTAGAATATATTTACACCTACAAGAAAGATATGTTTTGGTAATTAGATAAAAATTACATGGTCAGATTGTTTCATCATTTATAGTAACACACATAAATATTCATGTAAATTCAAAACGAGGAATCCAGTGGGAAATTCGTAGTGTTATTGTGAAATAAAGGATCAAAAATCTTGATGGTCTGAAACCTATAAAATAAAATGAAATATTTTTATTCAATGGTGGAAATCATAGATAAATATCAGAAGAAATTATTATAATTGAGGATGAATTATTCAACACACTATGTTCTTATGGGGAACACTGTGATATATATGTGCCTAGATAAACAATGTAAAATCCATGCTATTTTTAGAAAAGGAATAGTTTTAAGATGATCATATAAAAATTCTTTAAGTATTTCTAAAAAAATTATGAACATAATCTTATATCTAATTTTGTGAGTGAAAGATGAAGGATCACTTAGAGTATTACAAACTTATTTAGTTTAGAGGAATTAGAAGGAAAACTACAATAGAACACCATTATTTTATCTTGTTCTATTTATAAATTGGAATTTTGGGAGGAGTGTGAAATAACTACATTTCAATATCTATGTAAAATAAGATAAAATTACTTCTAATAATTTTACATTGGAATTATCCTCATCCAAATAAAATATTTCATTATGGTTGATATAAAACAAAGGATATAACGGAGAAATAGAGAGGTAACATAAGGTCTAGATTAATGTAGAATCACCTATATATGTAGATGAAATCAATATTAGTGACATATAATGAATTAATATAAAACACATTGTCACTAAATTGTTGATGATGACCATTAAATATATACACTATCTAGCATTTTCATAATGTAGTGTGTCGATATAAATGAAATGGAATGTCCTTGATCTTTAGTTCACCCATCCAAATATATATATCAAACATAAAATTAAAAGTTCGATATTTTGTTAAAATAGAAAAACATCATGTGTATTCTCCTCGTATTAACCCTCAATATTGAACCAAGTATTATCATTGTGTGTGTGTGGTTTGTTTTTTATATAGATTATATTCATGTTGTGAGGTATAAGTGGTATGCATATTTAATGTGTTATTTCTAAGTTCATGGAGATGGACCTTGTTAGTATTTAGAATAAGTGGGATGTAGCTCCCTCTCTCGAGTATTTCATAGAGGCTAAGCACTCTAATAGTATCTATGATCCTCTAGTGGGTGGTCATTGGGTGAGTTGGAATCCTTCTTACCTTGGTCATAAATAGAATATTTGTGGTCCATGTAGTCAAGGGAATATGAGAGGGAGTGTTATTGTTCAAGAAAACATATGATTGGTAAATCTCAGTATGCTTTTTTATGGGGATGTTAATTCTGTTACGGTGGAGGTGGAGGCCATGTTTACTGATCTTCAAATTTGTTCATATAAACAAATTTTATTGGTGACTATTGAGAAGGATTCAAGGATTGTATGGAGCTCCCTAATAGTTCCCTATTCTAAACCATGATAAATTACAAATCAACTATTAAAAATATTTTTCCCACCCATCATATTGTGGTATTACATACGTGGCATAAAGGAAAATTCCTAGCTGATTTTTTTCTTATGAGGACTTGTCATAAGGCTACATTTAAAGAGTTTTATTGTTTTTGTTTCGTCCCCCCTGAGAATATAGATTTTTTCATTGGTGGTTCTACTAGACTAGATTACTATATCCCCTTATGGGTTTTTACTCTTCTTTTTCATTGATAAATACATTTTATTATTGATGTGTTATATTATGAGGGTATATATATTTTCAAATTGAATTTTTTTAGTGTCTTTGGAGTATCACTATAAGAGAATTTATTTAAAAAGGATAAATTTTTTTAAAAATACTATAAAAGAGAATTTTTGGACATATTATGATATATTTAATAGTATTTTGGATTCCAAACAGGTGTTTTTTTCAATTTAGTTTTGGAGATGTTTTAAAATAACCATGTCATGTAAGGGACTAAGGTTCTTATTGTTAAATAATTTCGTATTATATTTGAATGAGATAAGGAAAAATTTAAATGGTTCCATGGTGTTCAAAATGTTTATTTTTTAAAACATTGATTGTAAAAGTGATGATGGTTTTTTTGTAACTTTTAAAGGGACAATACAGTGGGATTTCACCAACATGACCATATAAGGGTCTTTGTCTCATGTTCTTTATTATGATCCCCCTCCATCCAAAAAATCTATTATAAAAGTTGATTTTTATTCATTTATTATTTTGAGTAATTTTTTAATTTTATCGTACATTAATTTTGATTCATAATGTTGTTTAAACCCGTGAATTTATTTGTTGATTTGATTATTTTGGATGAGTTTTCTTTTAGAATATCCCATGAATTCCAGTTTGAGAATCAAATCATGGGAATGATTTAGGCCATAAGCAATTAATTAAAACAACCATGGAATATAAATAAATTTTCATCATTACCCAACCATATGTTGGACATTCATGCTGAAAGAAAATAAAATAAATATAATAACTATCATGAAAGTATACATAAATGAAACACAAAATTATTCCCTCAACTACCCCAATATACATTCCCTATAATGATAACTATATAGCATCCTCCACTAACCTTCTATCACCAATTATAGAATATATGTTACCTATATCCATATAATGTAGTAAAAGATCTAAGGGAACTATTCTATAAATAAAATAAAATAAAAACTAAACTACAACATACATGTTTCCTATGATTAAACAAGTCCAAGACAAACTAATAAGAACCATATCACCCCATTTGTGCAATCATGTTATTATAAGCAACAGGGAACCAGATCCATGTTTCGAAATTTATATTCAAACAGTAGATTCCCATTAATTAATAATTACTCTTCTATTTAGTGGTATATAATCAGTTCTGATTTAGTTTAATCTTAGTTAATTTTTGTTCTATAAATGATTGTTTAGGGTACATTCCTTAGATTTATTATATCTTGTTTTTTTATAATATTATACAATTTCATTAATTTGGGTTCTAATTGACTAAATTTTATTTCATTTAATTCATATCAATTTGCAATAGATTGGTTTAGTTCATGTTATTTGATGTTATATTGGTTTGAATTCATTATATCCAGTCCAATTTGATTCATCATTTGTAATATTAGAATAGTTAAAGGAAGATATGTTTCACTCAGTCTAATTTATATCTAATCAAATCATATATATTTTGATTCTAAAAAAACATCATTTGTTTTACTGATTTATTTATTTTAATTGTTTAATTATCATATCATGAAATCTAAATTTTCATCAGTTCCCTGGGTGGTCATTGAAAAAAAAATTATGTACTTTACCAAAAATGTTTATATATAGCCAGTATGGTAAATAATTATCTTATATAAAATCTCATTTATTGTTTTAAAATTTAATTTTCACCATATGGGTTTATCTTAATAAAAACATGTGTAACTAAATTATCATATTGAGTAATTGAATTGTCATATTTAATTGATTTGTTCTCAGAAATCTGATGAGGATGGATATTTAGTAAATATATTTCACTTACGTGGATCTCAATTAATATTATTGAAAAGAATATTTTATGTAAATTATTATTCACTATGAAGAATTCAAAGAGTTTATAAGTCATTATTCTTATGGGTAAATTTTTATCTTTCTTCACTAGGATTATCTTTTGGGAATAATACTACCATATATTTTACCATACGTAGAACAAATTACCCTATAAGGATTGTTCTTCAACCTCAGATTTAGAATATCACTCAAAAATGTCTATATTGTTGCTATATAATTTTGAAAGTCACCATATGTATTATTTAATTAGGAAATACGATGTAAAAAAATAAAAAAAATATTTAAAAAATATTTTTTCTAATAATAGAATGTTAAAATGAATATGAAATCTACTTCAACCTTTTACGCTTTTGTGCCATATTTTGAAAAAACATATGTATGGTAATGAAGAGATTTTTTATTCAAATTTTTAAAAAATTATTTTGGATGACCATTAGATAAAAAAAATTATTTCAAATTCTATATTGTGGATATCTATAAAGAAGTACACTTGAATGAATGAAAATATACACAAGTTACACATTCATATATAAACACATATCCTTTTTTAAATCCATGATAAATTCATTGAGATCAATATTTTTATTCATATTAGTCTATATCCTCAAAATTGGAAAAATTATAGATAACCTCTTTGATGATATTATATTACCTTTGATAATTATTTTTCATTGAGTTACTACTTGTAACTGTGCCTGGAACCTATATAGTTAATTTCTTTTCTTCTTTTTAATTAATTACACACATTGTTTCATGTTTCTAAAGACAATGAATAGGTCTTATAAAAGGAGATGTGGGTGAAATTTTATTGTATATTTTTCTAATTGGAAATCATTTTTACTCAATAGGGAAGACAACATAAAAATTATTGGTATAGTGAAAATCAAAAAACTCGAGGAGAAAAGTGTTGGTGGATTGAACTAAGAGATATTTATACATTAAACCACTATAAATCAATTTAATTTTATATTTAACTATATTTTTTTGTTTCTTATTTTTGATTAGGGAATATCAAAATCATTTATAACATAATGGTAGGTGATTTAATGTGAATAGTATTTTATGAAGTCAATCAACACCACCACTACTTGAGTATCATTGAAAATTCTCTATTACAAATAATTAGAATCACATTTAATTATATTTTAGTTCATAAATATAATTATTTTATGTTCATGTATGGATTTGTGGATAATTTTAGTTGTAATTAAAGAATATATATATAATTAGGGATTCATATTACAATGGTGAAAACTATGGATGATGGAGGGCTCAAATGATTTTCAATTTGATAAATCACTATCTAAATTTTTATTTTAATATTGATTTGTACTATGAAATACCAATTACTCACCCCAAGGTATTGGAGGCTGGTATAGAATCCAACTATTATTTTACCTCCAAATTAATAATTGTTATTATATTGTCACTCTGTCAATATGAGTTTAATAATGAAAATCAATGTTATAAAACACATGAAATGAGGAAAACAATATTTCTAGCATTTATTGTTATTATTAATGTTTGAAGTATAATGTAATATACTTAAAAAAAATTCTTCACACTATATAAATGATTTATGGTGAGAGTATCACTCAGATAAATGCAGGGATAACTAAAATCAGAATCAATGTGGATGTCTTATTAACTCCTTATCCTGAACACAATTAATATCTTAAAATTATCAATATTGTTCTAACCAAATGTCGATTAATCTCATCTTTCATTCATGAATCAACTTCTATGAATGATTTCAGAATAAAATATCACATGGTCACAGTTAAGATATATTATTATGAAATATATTATAAGGATAAAGGTAATATGATTTATATTAAGGGAAAATGTTTCTTTGAATGTTTTTTCTTCAGAAGATGAAATTAAAACTAAATAAGTATGCATATATAACCCATCCGTTGGAGAAGAATCAATCAATTATGATTCTACGGGTAAAATTTTTCTGTTTCTATGAAATTAGAAAAGTTATATATTAAGATATATGGATTCATGAAATCCTTTAACAAGTATAGAAAATATTTTTGAAAATTCCAAAGAAGCTAAATTCTATGGATTCATAAAGATTAGACATATCATCCCTGACTAACCTCAAATACATGACATAAATATGACTGAAAATAATTACTTCAAAAAGTATGGATATAATAAAAATGAAGATAAAGTTGTGAAGTGTATCTAGAGTGGACTATAAGTCTATAGTACGGACTCATATTATGAATATAAAGTTAAACTCTCAAATCAAAATGTTAATATATGAATTTTGTAATATGAAGTATATTTTTTTTCTTTTTATTAATTTAATAATTGAATACATGTTTTAAATCAAAATTTTACTATAGAGTAATTAAATTAATATTTTAGTGTAATGGGTGACAAATAATAAATAAGGGAAAATGTGAACAATAATCTTAGATAATATAATGATAATTTCATAAGTGAAAAAGATGCTTCAAATAAAAAATATTAAAAAATAGGGTTATACAATTTTTCTCTCTCTTAGGATGATTAGGATGATAAAATTAAATTCTTATAAAATGAGTTATGTTGTTTAAAGATATTTTTTTTGTCATTCAAAAAGTATAAAGGTGAATTCATCAAATTATTGAGAAAAATAAATCAAATAAAAATTGATTTTTTATAGATAGTCATGGAGAAAAACCTAAAATATATTGATTTTAATTTTTTTAGTTATAAAAAAATCCTACTTAAAATTGTATTTTTTTACTATGAATAATTTAGAAATTATATGTACATTTGAAGTCATAAATATCATGATTTGTGTGGTGTTAATAATGCCATTATTTCAAAAAATTGGTGAAATTTAGTACATATATATTTTTTAAACCAAACATAATAATATTGATTCTAAAATACCTGATTTCTATCATTACATGACCCAGTAGAATATGGGTACCAACCATGTTATTTTTTGACAACTTTTTTAGTAATATTTTAATGATAATATCAATTATATGTGGTACATGGACAGTTTATTATCAACACATAAGTTTGGGTATGTCTCAAAATTTCACATATTTTACAAAATTTATTGAGGTTATGTCATTGTAGGTAACATCACTAAAAAATTGGATTTGGATTAGTTAGAAATATAAATTTTTTAATCATTAAGAATACTCGTTATATTTATTTCTGGGAGCATCGCATGATACATATTTCTAAACATTTTTAAAATGGTAGCCATGCATACACTTATAAAAATTCATGCTCAATCTTAAAATAATCCATTAAATTTAAATGAATGATATTTGGAAACTTTTAAACCATAAATATTTATTCAATATATAATAAAATTTAAAATATTTAAATTTTGATATAAATGAATCTTCTCTTTGGTGTAGAATACTTTTACATTAAAATTATTACACTCTAAAAAATGTGTAAAAGAAAATTTTGATTCTGATTTCCCTCACATTAAATTGGAATAATATATAATGAGATCCATGATAAATGTGAAATATGAGAAAATAATAAATTAATCTAATTTAATATGTTTCTACTAATAAATTATAAAAACTAATACATATGGATCCTTTCAGACATACTACATAAATTAATGGTGTTAAATACTTTATTTATGTTTTAGTTAAATTTAGTTGTCTATATACTAGGAAATATTTATTATGACATAATGCTTAATCCAAATAAACAATTATTAAATTTTTCATGATTTAAGAAATTGAGAAAAAAATAGTGACTTTAAGAATGGACTATGGGGGATAATTTGTTAATAATGAATTCAATTCATTTTTTTGAACTCAGGGTATGGAAAATTCTATCCTCACCATTGAAACACCTCAATTTAAGGGAGTTTTTGTAAGTAATAATTGTAAATTTCAATAAATGTCTCAAACAATGTTATGTGAATATTTCATGCCCAATCACATATAAGATAGGGTTTTTAACATAGAATATATTGTCACTAAAAGGGTTCTAAAAATCACTATATAAAAGAAAAACCCCTATGAGTTATGGAATAATAGGAAACCAATGGTTTTATAGTTTAATGTTTTTGAAGGAAAAGTGTTTTTTTACACTAAGGATACTTGGGCCTTGTTCAATACAATGTTTATTAATGTAAAATTCCTAAGATATTCTAATAATTTCATATTTTTTAGAATATTTAATAATAATTCAAAAGTAGTTAAAGAAATTTAACATGTTAAATCGGGATAAAGTGATAATTTTGATCACAAAAACAAAAAACATAAAAACCTAATTTATTTCACCAAAAACCTATAGAATGAACCTATCTTTGATGAAAAAATAGATGATTTGTTTGAATTTTATCAATGAAAATCAATATCTTAAAGAATTGATAATGAATAACATGAATGTGTGATTCTTAGAAAACATTGACCCCTATAAAATCCATCCTATAGAAACTAACATATGATAACTAGATAAATTTTTTATAAATATATGAAGTGTAGGTAACCTCAAAAAAATTAAACATTTATTTCCTTACTAAACCTAAAATCATAGAGTAATCCTTATAATATAAAAAATAGGTAGCCGCTAGGTTATATGATCTAAATAAATTACAAGTAACAGAGTACGGGAATTACGTGATATACCATCTAACTATAAAATTATTTAAAATAAATTTTTATTTTGGAATATAAAGGATGATAAAGGTTTATTCCATAGGAATATGGATAGATTAAATTTTAAATTCTATAGTCAATAATATTATATAGATTGTGATGAATTTTTTTAATTATGGCACGTTTATAAGACAATAGAATCCATTAAGAATATGTATCTCATATGAATTTAAAATTAAATCAAGTGGTTATTTAATGCCCTATTCTAAATTAATTTTTAATGGTGGAAGTATATGTTAAAAAACATACCGGTTTTTCAGATCCTCATTTTCAAAATTATTTTCAAATATATTGTCATAATCATGCACATAGAACATGGTATGAAATATTTAGTTCCATTATTTTATCAAAATGTGTTAATTTGTTATTTTAATACATTAGTATTTTTATGAAAATTTAATAATTGGATTCTTTAATTATATAAATTTATGTTTAATGAAGTGATTTTGGATTCAGTAAACCAAAATATGATTACATATTTTTTTTAAATCTAAAAAAGATAAATTTAAATTAGTGTGTTGAATGTGTTCCAATATATAAATGGATTTCCAATATAGATGAAAAAATATATATATTTTAGACCAATGTATATTTAAAAATTATTTAATTAAAATATTTCAACATAAAAGTATTAAGACATTTTCAAATCCTATGATTTCGAATATAATTCTTGACATAGATGATGCTAGAGAACTAGTTGACAACAAATTATATAGAGGAAGAAAGGTTATCTTTATTTATCTTCCTGAAACTATCCTAAATGTTTAGTTTTTTTGTATTTATAATAATTTTAAATCAAATCAAAAGTAATGGATCATTATTTTTTTTATAAAAAAAATATTATATATTTCATATCATCAATCATTTAATCCATGATTTTTCAAAAAAAATATCTATTTAAATACCCCATCCATATTTTCCCATTTGTGATGGAAAAATTATTACATTATATCTAACTACAATAAATTTCCTCTCAATGAACCGAATAGTTTATTATACTTAGTAAAATTGATATATACTTGAATCTAACATTACATTTGAAAACCTAAAATACATAACATACTAAAAATAAATATTTTACATCCATGGATATTCAAGATGATTATTTAATACAGAAATAATTATTTCACACATAATGAATAATGTTCAGGATGATTATTTCATTCAGAAAGTATTATAATTAAATGTTAATTAATCATAAGATCTATAATTCACTATTTCATCATATAAATATTTTCCAAAACCAAAATTTCTAGCGTATGTTATTAAATAAAAGGCGTTAATTTTAATAACAAAAAATAACACCCCATGTTAAAAATAAACCATTTCATAAATTTACATCTTTATGACCCTTCTAATATATGGTTGTCTAAATTAAAAATACAAAAAATTAGAGCTATTATCTATAAGTAAACATAACATTAATACTGAAAATAATACAATGTATCTCATAATTTTAACATACCAAATATTTTAATACCTCAGTAATTTATTCTACTAAAACATGGTAATAAACTAAATTTCCATAATATCTAAACAGAAACATACTTTATTCCAAAATTTTACTCACCTCGTTTCATAAATAAAATCACATGTTAACATGTATATTCTATAAATCTAATAATTGTTTAAAACTCAATCACTGATAACCTATTTTATCTTTAATCAAATCGAAAATTAGTTATATGGTCATAATTACTATCCTTTATACATTATCAATGATCCCATTATTTCTACTAAATATGTGGTACGTATTAATGGTTACATTTCCTTCAATGATGTGTTCTTCTCCATAGTATATCACAAAATCATCAAATCACATGTCTTGGTCACTGGTACCATTCTACATATTATCTCAAATCTTATACAAAAACCAATTTAGATCAATAATTTGATGTTTAATTATTATTAAAATGATAATATCATTGATATATAAATTATACAACATAATTTCACAAATTCAAATACAAAAATAATTCAATAATTCAACTTAGACTATTGAAAGGGTATAAGTTATTCCTTGAACAAGAAGTTAACTCTTAGATTAGGGAATTGAATCATATAACTCCCATTCTCCCCCACACATTAGACATTGATATTTGTGGAAATTAATTATCATATTCCATTCTATTTAACACAAAAAATATTAATCATACATCCATACATTCCTTGGGGGTGTCCCTTTACACATTTCTAACCTGAAATAAATTGATCCATTTATAATTCATGGTCCCCAATACATGAGCTCTTATGAAACTCAATTATTTTCATCCTTGCTTAGTCCCAGAGTTGGTTAAGGTTCATGTTTTTAATCAAATATAATGATAATGTTTTTTACATAGTCACAATATCATTCAATATAGTCATCATTCCGTTTGATTTCTCATAATCACCACATTTTTTGTTGCACTAACAATTAACATGATTCCTTCAAGTTCCATCCATTGACTAAAACCAAAGATAATAATAAAATCAATAATCATGATATTGGAAAAAAAATTATATATACCTTACCAAAAAATTAAGATGTTATCCAAAATTATTTCAGAGTGTTATGTTACCTAATATGTGTTTTCCAAAATATATTTTCTAAGGATTATACTAAACATTCGCTAAAAAAATATAAGAAATAATTTCTTAATTTCCAATATTTTGTGGTTAATTTATTAAATTTTGACAATATACATTATATGTCTTTATAAAACACTTAAAATATTAATATTCTTGGTAAAATAGAAATTTAGATGATTCATACATTACATTTACAAGAATAAAATATATAACATTTGGAAAATAAATGTTTTTCATCCATGAACTCATTCAATGATTCATTATGTATATCACAGGGAATGGAAAAAATATGGGTGGGATCATATACTCCGCAAAGGAATTCATAAAATTTTATATAAATAAGGCATGAATTATATAGAAAGAATATGATATGAATAAATAATTATATTTAAAAATTCACACGAGATATAAATTTATCTATGGATTTCTTAACAGATGAAATAATAGCATGGACATTAATAACTAATTTCATTATGAGGTAAAAATAATGTTAGACATCCAATGATACCATCATGTCCTTGTTCCAATAAATTTATGAATTCAATAAAGGCTTGATGCTAATACATCTCCATAAATGAGTTAGGACTTCTAAAAATACCCAATATAGTTTTTGATTTGAGACCAACTGATGCATCGATGGGATATGTAATTCCAGGCCCCACCCACCACCTAATTTTTCCAATGCATAAATCATATGAATAAAAAACACAACTTTCCTTAATAATCCAAAGCTTTCCATATCGAATGACTCATCATATGGAATATCTATTCATTACGGAATACAACTAATCCTCATCCATATAGGGAAATATTGTGGATGATATTATAAGATTATAACCTCTATAATACTGATGTTTTTGAAATTACTATTTAAAAAAATAAATTAACAACATAAATAGAAAATATCATATGGAAAATGCCCATTTTTCTTTTAAAATAATTATTTAATAAGTGTGAAATTATTAAATAAGCCATTAGTATACAGTAACTTTTGAATCATAAGACCAATCAAAGAAAGAAATTAACGTGAAAAATTAAATAGAATAAATATAAATATTTTAATGATATACATGTTTTATGGGACTATAGATACACCAAATAATATATGATATGTGCATAACATAACATATTTCACACAAAATACAATTTTACATTAATAATTGTTACCTAAGGTCCAACTTCATTCATATGTGCCTAAAAACTAGTATAATATATATTTATTAGTTATTCATATATTAAAAAACCATAATCATATAAATCAGATAATTTCTTAGTTACTTAAATAATTTTATCATCTATTTATAATCAATTCCTTGTTTTAAATTTTTTTTCTGAGTAAAAAGTTATTCGTTTTTCATGTATGTTTTACTTTGTTCATATTAGCCCATTTAAACTTATCATGGTTCCAGGATCTCAATAATTTCAATCCAAATTTTAAATTTCAATTTATTATTTATATATATATTTATTGTAATCCATAAAATATATAGATGTAATATTAAATTTCACCATTGATGGAGATTGTTACTCGTACATATGCATGAATGATGTTTTTCCTTTTTGACGGTGGACTGAAGGAATAGAAAAAATAAATGAACACTTAAAAATAATTATTTAAAATATAATTATTATATATTTAAAAATAGTTATCCAATTCCATTTATATAAAATAAAAATGAATAACATATCACATCACTTCATCATGTTTGTTGTCCACATGGATTCACGAGCGACGTTACTATTTTCTTAGGGATTGGAAGATAAGAATTTAGATGAAATTTAATCAATTAAAAATTATTTAAATAACTAATATCAAATATTATTATTAAACCCATACATGACATATGGTTATGAAAAATGATTTTTAACTCTATATGGATAAGATAAGTTGTATGTTTGCATGAGGCATACATTCCCTTCTAATTTGATTGAAAAGAAATTTGATAATTATGGTTTCATAATCACAATAACATTTATTTATTTTGTGGATAGTTAAATTATTATATTAAGATCAATATCACATATTTACTGTAGGTAGAATAATTAAAAAATTAAATGTGGTCGGGTATGATAATTATATCTTCTTCGAGAGACGAGATTTAGATATTTTATTAAGGAGCCTTCAATTTATCGTTTGGGAAGACCATAACCCCAATTACTGGTATATTTATGTTCATAACAGAATTTTTTTGGGAATTTAGAAGCTATTCATCTCAACCTAGTGTAAATAAGTGAGGAAATTTTGTTTCCTATTCTATGGGACGGAATGTGGACAAGTGGAATTAATAAAAGTATTAAAATATAACTATGACATTAACCTGAAAAATGATTCCTAATTGAAGTAGAATAAAATATAATGTATTATATGCTTTAAATATCATAATATAATAAAATATATTTATCTCTACATGGTTTTATGAACCTTATATTTTGGTTTAACCCCTTAGTTAACCAATTTTAACCTTAATTGTGGTAACATCTTTTTCTATATTAAGGTGTAATATTTTTTATTATATGGTATAAATTGGATCATAATATCCTATATAAACATTCCAATTTCAATAATTTTATGATTTGTAAATAATTTAATGAAAATATATTTTAATAAATCTTAGTAATGTGAATTTTGATAGTACTAATTTAATTTTAATTAAAATACATAAAAAAAGTTTTATTTCATATATAATATTTTTAATATTAAAAATATGTTATGTCAATATAGAAAATTAGTGGAACGCTATAAATAACTCAAATTATATTAATTTTAATTCTTTTTGAAACCATTTATTTTATTCATTTATTAATTGAATAAATATGAAGTTAGTGTTTCTAAAGGATACGAGATGTTTATTTATTCACTGAAAATTTTAAATACATTTACCTCATAAAAATAGCTTAATTTTTTCTCAAAATATACATTTATATTTATTTATAAATTCATTTTTCAATATATGAAGACAGAATATATATTTAAAATTAAGTGGGTGACATTTTGATTTTTTTTCTTTTCTTTAAATATTATACAACATATTCATGGAAAATTGTCCTTAAAATATTTCAATTCAAAGAATAAGTTAGTAATGGTAGAATTAAATTAAATAAATAAGGATTATAATGAAACACTATGGCCTAATTTCATATTTTTTATCGAGATTAACCCAATTTACCCTTTACTATAGTGTCAAAAAAATATATGGTTAATATTCAAAATGACCAAAAATTAAAAAGTGAAGTTTAAACAAATTGGACCTCCATATTAAATATTTTAAATAAAATTTTTAAATTTTAATTTCTATAATTTTTTGAAAATAATTTTAATTAAAAATGTAAATCAAAAATAGAGATCTGTTTTTCAACAAAAATACATTTTCTATGTAAATATCATTCTATAATTATTTTAATAAGAAAAATGATTCCAATGAAATAAATTTAGTTATTAACAATAAAATAGGACTTATTTATAGTTTTAAATCCTTTAATAAAAGTAATTTGTATAATATTAAAACAAAAATATAGTTTTCAAAAAAAACTGTATTTTCCACTATTCACTAAATTTTTTTCTTCTAATAAAAAATCAAAAATTCAATAATATAAAATTTTAAAATGATGATTTAAAATGGTATTTCTTTATAAAATTAAATTTATATATATTCCATAAGTTATTTTAATATTTTAGCAGGATAAAAAAATAATTTATCAAGAAAGCATAATTTTGAAGCATAAGAATCATTACTGAAATTGTGTACATATTTCACAAGTAGTAATCAATGAATTTTAATTGAGTAGGTCATTTATATATATTTTATAATTCATTTAAAACTATTCATCACTTCTAATTCAATTCATTTGAAATAGATATTATATAAAATAATAACAATTTCATTGTATATCACGGTTCATTTAGACTTAGTGTTACACGTAGCACAGGATATCATATAAATTAAATTTATTTAAAGTTAAATATGATAAAAAATGTCAGTGTGTTATAATCAAAATTTGATTTAACTTAATATTCATATTCTAATTTTTTTGGGTGTGTACAACGTAGAATGTGTGCCTTAGGAACCTGTCACATTCATGTAAAATGTTTAGATTTATGGTTAAGTAAGATGAAAAAAACTATTGTATTAAATTTTTTTAAAGATAAATATGTTGTTCATGATTTTTATTTTCCATGAGTATTGTGTATGAAACACAACCAAATGGATGTTGGATTCAATTTTGATAATACACCAAAAAAAGTTTATTACTGTAATGATATAATTATTTAAAAATCCATGAAACCATTTTATAAAAAAACATAGATTTAAGAAATAAAATCCTATGAGATCATTAAAGAAGGGGATATACCATTAAAATTAATTTCCATGTAAAATAAATTTCTAAGCATATATATTTATGAATTTTTCACTGGTGTATTTTATTTTTTTATAACTGAATTTGGTTTGTTTGATTTAGAATGATATTTTGTCTGAATGTTTTTTACATATTTGTTCATAAATAATCCAGTATATTCAATTATTTTAGATCTTAATATATAATGAAGTGACAAGATTATATTTTGTTAATATTATGTTTATTGTAAATATGTGGTGAAATTTTGTATGTCTAAAAATAGAGAGGGTACATTAGTCATCAAATAAAAACCTAAAAACATTGAGAACCATAGAGCTTCGTCCTTCATTCTCAAACCCTTATAACCCTTAACCATTTGAATCTCTTTTTATTTTATGGACTTTGATAATGTGAATGATGATGTTTTTTAATAGTGTTTCTTCTATATGTTCAAAATGATCTAATATATTAAAGAAGATGATCAATTGGGAAGAAATATATTTCAGCTGGTTGGATAGAATATATTTATTTTTAAAAAAATACATTGAGTGGCCAAAGTGTTAGAGTTAATCAATGAAAAAAATTAGTTTGAGTTAATTATTGAGAAAACAATTATTTTATTTTAAGATAATTTATTTTTTTCATTTACGAGATAATAATGAACTGGTTTCCGTGATATGGAATCAGAAGGAATTCTCAATGTTTTCTGAAGAAATTATTCGTGTATTTCATCGTACTCATATGGATGTTTATAATTCAATTGTTTTATTTATATTTTAAATGAGGAAATCCACCATAATTTCATGAAATATATAGTTTGAGTTCTGGTTATAGAGAATAATTTTTTAATGTACCTTAATTATTAAAATAATGTTCTTATTAATTTTACTCAATATTCAATTTCATAATGAGAATGTGAGTTTGAAAATAATTGGTTTCAATATATTTTGTTGATTTATTTTTTACATGGTGTAGAATCATGTAAATATTGCAACATACATTATGAGTTATATGCGTCATGTTCAAAAAAAAATTACAGAATTTATATCCTTTCAGATTAACATTAACACTCATATTTGGATAATTTTTATTTCATACAAATGATGAACTAGAATTTCATTATAATGTTATGAATAATATAAGAGATGAATTTCTCATGAACAGTGGTTATGTCTAGAGTTTCTCTCTATATAAACTATCTTAGATTTGATTTCATTCTGATGTGGAATAATATCCTATAAAGATTGATGGGGAGATGTCTGGGATACATGTCATTTCTAAAAGACATAAAAATTTATCAAGATTGTAGAATTTAAATATTCATTACCTGATTTATCCTTTATCAACATAAGAAGAAGAGTAATATTGGTTATCTCCAAGGAGATTCAACGTGATGATATTGATTGGGATAAAGAAGATGGTGAGTGAGATTAATGAGAGGTGAATTAAGATCTAGTAATAATGTATTTGGTTGAATCTACCTCTCCTAGAGTTCATGATAAAGAAAATCATGAGAAATATGTACATACTAATTTTATATAATTTTATTATACTATAGAAGAATTAGTTTTGACCAATAACCAAATTGTTAATATTGGTCTAGAAAGGACCATCTCTTCAATTATTGGTTCACTTACTATGTCTAATGTTTCATGACCCACTAAAACTGAAAAGAAAATTAAGAGGGAACCAGTTAATTTTGAAAATAATATTTCCAGGAAAATAATAGTATTATGAATATTATGTTTCATAAAGTTATATTTATTTTGGATAAAAGACAGAATAGAATTGAGTTTTTTCTCAACCATCTTGCATAAAAGAGAATCGATAAGTTACATCCACTAAACATTATGTATAAGACAAATGTAGTTTCAAAATGTAAAGTTATGGTTTTTTTAAAATTTGGTTTCTATAACCATTATCAACATAGTGGCTTATTTTCTTATTTTATTCTATTAAAAGATGTTCTATCTAAATACAAATACAAATTTTAGACTCTAAACAATAACTTAGTTTTCTAGGATGATCATGTCTCTAAAAATATGAAATTTTAAACCCTCTTTTAGTATATAAATTAATTATCAATCGATCAACCTAATTTTTCCCTAGGAACTATTTTTTTTTTAAAGATCATTCTAAAAATTCCTTGGGATACCATGATGGTGGTTTCTATTTAGGTACTATGTAGGTAATCATCATATGCTCAAGTTGTGTGGAAATTGAATTTGGAGGTTGTCTCTCTTCCTTTTGATTAATTTTATAGAAGAGTTGATGTGATTCACTATGATATCATATCTCAAAATAACTACAGTTTAGTTTAGAGGGGTCTATATAGTAATATTAAAATTATTTTACATTTTCTAAAAAAATAATCTCTAGAATCTTGAAATGTCTGTAAAAGTCATGTGATTATTTTTTTCTAAAAACATTTTCGTATATCAAGGATCCTTCTTTGCAAACCCTATAAGAAAAAATATTCATTCTGAGTGTGAATGATTCTAAAGGGGTTTCTATTTCAAATAAAAAATTTGATTTTAAATTGAATATAGTAGGAATTCATCATCTCATTTCATGGAATCATTCATATACCAGAAAAGCTCAGTTATAGGTAATGATTCTGACCATTCATTTTGAAAGGAAATGGATAGAGTATACACAACACTCATGAGTAACTAGTTATAACTCATATATGTTATACCACTCAACACACCCATGAAGTATCACTTCCTCCGTAGTAGTCGATTCTCATTCCGAGCTATCATATTGCTTTATGATCATTGCATACATCCGTATGAGATTTAGATTCTCTAAGGATATGAACTCCTTAGAGGATTTCTGCCAGAGGATCTAGATGAAAACGACTTTGGAATGTCAGAATAAACCTTCCTCATTCTTCTATTAACAATGAGAGGTTCCTCATTTCCATATTTTCTCTTCCAATCCTTGACAACATCACTAAATGAACTCTTT
This sequence comes from Viscum album, assembly GCA_963277665.1. Lineage (NCBI taxonomy): Eukaryota > Viridiplantae > Streptophyta > Magnoliopsida > Santalales > Viscaceae > Viscum > Viscum album. The sequence goes on along the minus strand of OY728158.1, from coordinate 154,033,938 downwards.
GCCAAGTCACAATTAATTTCTTTGTCACTTTCTGAGACATCCCCCCATTTTCCATTAAATACCACCGCTTGGTATGAATCAGTCCGGATCCAGTTCTGCTCATAATTCCCATTAATATCAACTATAGCCAAACACTATGGTGACTCCATAGAAACATTACCAACATCTATCTCCTTCCTCAAAACATAATCTTTAACTACCTGCATGTTGTGGCCTCCCTTCATTTGAGGACCCCCATTCATCACATCGGGACCCAATTCTTGAAATCGGTTGCAGGTATCAATTTTAATCTGCAAACCATAATCATAAATCATATGCAACTGAGAGTTCTTAGCAGATAGAAAAATATAGAGTGCATCATGAGCTTTCCCATCGACTGAGCTCAAAGCCAACTCTCCCTCCTACTTAGCTTCACCAGCTTTGATCAACCTACTATCATCTAATCCAACATCATACTGATCAGCATGATTTTCCCCATGCTGAAAAACATCGCATGAAGTAGTAGGCGCTCCCAAATTTCCTCCAATTCCAGTACCAGGACCATCCCACAGATTATGGGTTCTTCCTATAGGTAGTAAATAAGATGTTATTATTACTATTCCATAGGCTTTTTAATTATCATTTCTACTTGAACTATTTCTACTAATATTTCATATGGTCAGTTATATTTTTTTAAGAGGTTCATCAAGAGTTTATATAAGATGTTTGATTATCAACTCTACCTCAGTACCATTGTCTAGAAATCATGTTAATGTTTTTCAATTCTACTGGACATCTAATGAAATTATATAGTAAATATAATTGATTTGTGATTAGATTCACTCTTTTAGTTCCTTGCCTGAAATTATATTATAAATGTTTTCACATAATTCCACTATTATATGTCACAGTGCAAGAATAACTATTGATCTTGATACCATCTATGCAAAAAAATCAATATATTATTCATGAATCCAAAATTCCTACAGCTGCTCTTGGTAGCTCATTAAATATTATTCATCCCTTATTGAAAAATATATATTGTAAAGAGCTTAGGAATCATCAAATAGAGGTTCCTTGGCATTAAGGATGTTCTATATGAATGTTCTAGCTCTAGAAGATAATTCAAAATATATATCCTACTACGAAATCATTCTATAGATTCATAAGATACTCTTTAACTGTCCCAAATCTTACAAATTGGCCATTTTTAGCTATTCATAAAGCCACCTACTAAAAATAACCATATTGATATTCCATGAAAAGAATAACTATTTACTATATTCTGTTTTACTTAATTTTTTAAATAATGGTTAAATCACATAATGATCATTCCTTGAATGTATTTATTTATTTCATTTATTACTTTCATTACATTATACTGATATTTTGATGGTTTTTCTTCTGATTTTTTTTATTTTTGGGAAAAACCTTTTTTTATTTTTATTTATATTCAAAAAAATTATACTTGAGGATATTCACTAATAATTATGTTTTCAATATAATTTTACAATCCTTTTTATATCCAGGGGTATTTCATAGATAGAAAAAAAATCTTCATTCACTTATTTCTCAACCATCATCAAAAAAGATTATATCTGCTGTTTCACTATTTTTTAGTTATGATGATCATAAATTAGGGGGATTTTATTTATCCTGACACCATCTCACCCAAAATACCCCACCTCAGATAAAAATGGTGAAAGGGAGATGGTTACTCCCAGAGTCCTGATTTTAGTAAGAACCGGGTAGGTGACAATCACAAGGGGTGTACAAATATCCAATATGGGAGGAATTTCCAATTTTAAGAAAACTAGATCAGGAGATATGATAGATCATCCACAAAGAAACTCCAAAAAATATATAACAGAAGGCTCCAAATCTATCACACATGCATGTGAAAAATAAAATTGATACAAATAAAAATGTATGAAATGTAAATTACCAATGCAAAGATAGGTATGATCCCAAAAACTATTAGGATCAGAGCATGTAAGGTCATGAATAGTCCACGAAATCCTCCTGTATTTTTTAAAGAAGTTTATATACAAAGGGTTATCATATAAGTATACTCAATTGTAAAACAAAAGTCTCTCAACCACATTTGAAAGAATCATACTAATTCTAATATGAGAATGCAGTAAAACCCAAAGAGAACCTACGAAGGTATTCTAACCACTCCAACCTCACTAAGGCATGATCACTAAGTAACAAAATTCATGTATAATAATATAATTCACATCAACGGTATGGTACAACGTATAACTTTCTCTCTAATTAGACACTCTCCAACCCAAACAGAAATCATATGGGCACATCAGTGCCATATGAACATACCAGATCAAATCCCATCTACACACACCTAGGCCTCACAACGACATCACAACCTTCCCACAGACACCTAGGCCACAAACCACATCATATTCCAACCACAGACACTAGGACCATAACCACCTCAAATCCCACCCCCAGAATCCTGGGCCACAACCACATCACATCTGACCTGTAGACACTTGGGCCACAACCACATCCTATCACACCCACAGATACATGAGCCAAAAACACATCACATCCTGAATACACCTACAAAAGAACTACAGATCTCATCCCAAATAAAACTAGGTAGGTATAACTCAATTGTACACATATGGGCCTCAAAAACAGAAATGTGCCCAAATATTCATGGGTTATCATCGCCTGGGAGAATGAGTATGTAAGAGTGGGTGTCTCACCATCCATCCTCCCATTAGGGTATTTTGGAAAGACACCCACCCCCTTGATAATGGGGGTGTTTGGCGCATAGTGATTAACATGGGTGGTGTGAATATATAAATTAAAATGATGATAAAAGTATATTTATATAATATTCAAAACACTCATATCAAAACTATGGGTTCTCAAAACAAATGACAATGTCACTACACAATCACCATTTATGCTAGATCTAAATGCATTAAATCACATGTAATGCCTCAAAACCATTTAATTTTTCCTTCCAAATCATTTAACAAATTTTTATTCTTTGTTAGAAAATAATTTAACCATAAAATCACTACCTAGGTAAATACCATGAAAAGAACATAATGAGAAACACAATAATAATCACATAAAAAGGAAGAAACAAGTTAAGCGATCCCACTACACATCTCCCCTCTAGTCAAAACTAATCCATGATATTAAATCCATCAATCTCTAGATACATGGTGATTCTTTCTACATGCTATTATTGGAGAAAATTTGGGTGAATTAATTGTACCAAGAACTGCCTTCCATCTTCAATGTTATCCATCTAAATCAATCAACGCTCTAACACACCTGGAAACATGTCAAACCACAACTAGTTTAATAACCCTAATGAACAACACTCCTCATCCACAATAAAATCAATCTCTATCTCAACCTAATATTCCATTTTACCAACCAATCCATACAACAACACAAAACAATGCACATAATCACACCACAACACAATCCAACGAAAACATAATTTTTATTTAATAAGTCATCCCTCATTTATTACAACATTTTAATTTAGGTGTTTTCAATGAAATTGTATAATATTGAGGCATCCAACCATCAATCAAATTTACATGGTTAACTAATTTTTATATGTAACTGTTTAAGAGAGAATAAAAAACATAAAACCCATTTAGTGTAAAAACAATAACCCTAGTGGCCATGATTATTAGTGGGGTGTTTAGCCTATATAGAGATCATAGTTTCAGAAATAAAAATAAGGTTTTAATGGAATTAAAATCAATCCACTCTACCGATTTTAAAAATCATTCATCCGACTATAATATTTAGCTAATTTGGAACAACCATAATCTATATGTAAAAAATGTTAAACCCCACCCGCATGATGCACAATAAGGCGAAATGAATGAAATATTACCTCTAAGGGATTTTAGTGTTCTTTCCTTGAGAAAAGATCACATGTCAAACCTCTGATTACTTCTTCCCGATGATCTACATCCATTTATGGATGTCGTAACTCCACTGCACCAACAACAATCAAAGGAAAACTTGTTTGGAAAATGGGAAACAACCTCTATAGAATTATGAGAAGATATGGAAGAAAATTATACCAAAAAAAGAAAATTATAGAAAATTTAGAGATAATGCACCTTGGATCAACACAGATCACCATTGAGATATCTCTCTGGTCAAAGGATTGAATAATGAGGGAAAGGTCTCAATGTCATCCTAGGGGTGCCTAGTGTTTATCTGAAATGATTGGAAGTATAGAGCATATCTGAATGAATAATTTTTTCAGATATAATTAATTTTAAAATAGAAATGGTTTACTTTATTTTACAACGTGTAATGTCCTTTCACATCATATAGTACCCGTGGTTCGGTTTCTAAAGAAAAAAAATCACCTCTTGACTTCTTTTATTTTTTAAACACTGAAATAATAAACAATATGAAACCTCCATGGAATGCCATAAAAATATTTTCACATCATGTAATCAAGTTAAAAGATGTGTAATCCCCCTTATTCCATCATGTAGCAACAAAACATCTCTAAACACCCTTAGAGCCTACCCTGAACATCTCCATTAGAAAAAACTAGAAAAGTAATGGATCGGGATGACCCATACCATTACATCAGATACCTCTCAAATGGTTCTATCTCTTGAGAATCTAAAACCCATCCTATAAGGGAAAAAGGTGTATAAATAACCACATCATGAGATACCTCTCAAGGAATTTTCATTACATGAAACACGACTGTGAAAAAAACACCTCCATGTTCAATAATAAACCACCCTATATTGTTAGAAGGCTTGAGTGGAAGCCTCTATATCCGAGAACACCTCCTCTGAAATATTCAAATATGCCGTATCATGACTACCCAAACGACCACAAAACACAACACACAAGAATAAAAACAACACAATATGATCATAAGAACAAAGGAATTTCGTCCTCCATGTCAACATATTATTCACTCTAGGTGGAACTGACATTCCCACATGGATTTAATCACATTGAAATCAATACATCTTAATTATAAATTGGGTCCACCCTTTCCACACTTTATGATTTTATCTCACACTACACCACACACATCATAAGACAGGTGGAAAATTATCTCATCTCATATAAAACAGTATTCAAACATCTCATGACAATGAAAAATAGTGGAAAATTTCAAAACAAATTCAGGTATTAGGTAGGAATCTATATCTCTTTCTCCTACATACACTCCTTCTAGTCACAATGCCTCCGTAACAAAGGAACTGAGGGATGGTTTGTTCATGTAACACATTCTCTTGTTGATCCTAGATCTCCACATGAATTTGTGTAAATTTCATGTCATCCAAGATATCTAATACTCCCTAGTCAATGAAATGGGAGTCGTCATGAGGATACCGATGAATCTAGGAAACAATGATGATTACATGGATCCTCTTTAGTCATGGTGGCAATTATAATTGGTAATCCACCTCACCAACTCACTATAGAACATCAAAGGATCCAACCATACTAGTAGAAAGCTTACTCCCTCTTCCAAACCTTTGTGTCCAACTTTGGGTGGAATCCATTAAGAACACCGGGTCTACAACCTTGAACCATGAAGGGATCCACTTATAATTAGAATTTGACTTATGCTTATCCCACGCTACTTTCATCCTATCAAAAACTAGATAAACCTTATTAGTTATTGTGTATGCCACATTCGGACCAAGAATAACTACCTCCCAATCCTATATCCAGCACAATGGGGAACAACATAGCGTCTCATAAAATACCTCATATAGAGCCATGAAAAATGAAGAGTGATAGTTGTAATCATAATAAAACATTAAAAAGGAATCGTGTTGTACCCATGATCAAACAATGTCCAAGATGAATTCCCACAATATATCCTCCAATGTTTAGATAGCTCGCTATAATTGCACATCCTTATGAGGCTGGAAAGTAGTGTTGAGGATTAACTGGGTAAAAATAATTCTACAATCCCTATAGACTCATGAAGAAAACAACATGTCCAAATCTGAGATGATGAACCTTATAAATCATTGAAAATGCACCTCCTTTCAACATACCTTTTAGACAAGGAATTCTCTATGCTGGACTCCCTGATCACCAAGAAGTTTGAATATTTCATCAATAGATCCACAATCACTCAGATTTCATCATAACCTCCATGAGATCAAGTTAAAATTATGCGGAAATCCATTTAAATTTTTCACATTTTCAATCAGTTATTTCAAAAGGCTGTAAAAAACCACCATAGACATGGTGTTAATCAGTTACCTACCAGATAACCATGTATATCACCAAAAACTCTTACATTATTTTTTTTAGCAAGGGCTACCAAAAATGTACCTTTAATCCATGGTACGACATAGAATCTTTTGGAAGAATCTCCAAGGGTGATATATGAAACACATTGGGAACTCCAACACACATTTCCAACAGAATAAAATATATCATACTAAAAAGCATTAGGTTTTGACCATACCTATGGAGCATCACCATAGCCTAAATGATGGTGCATCACATATAACTATGAGTACTCCCACTAAGACTCCTCCAGATGATACATTAGAGAAGACTAAACCATCATCTTAAGTAAATGGACCTTAACCTTATACAGTCTTTCATCTATTTTCAAGGATTATAACACCTCCAACACTCTCCAAGAATCTGTAGATTCCCAAACAACCTCCTTCTGGAAATTTCTGCTCAAAGAATCAAACACAACATCTCCCTTACCTACGGTGTAGGATATCTCAAAATAATTGTTCTAGAGAAACTCCATATACCTAAATTTTCATAGATTAAGATCACACTGGGAAAATATATACCTTAGGATCTTTTGATAAGTTAATAACTTTATGATTTCCCTAATGACTAACACATTCAAAACATCATCGTGAACAAATTTTTTTCCAAATCAAGATCATGGGAGACATGGTTACAATCATGGGTACATTACTTCTTAGACCAATATGAGATCAATTCTTTCTAATAAATGATTATGTATACCCAAATCAATTGGTAGTCATCCCAAAACACCACAAACATCACCCCTCTAGTCGAAACCAGATCACTAGTGCATTAACCACCTTCTCTTTTATGTAACTAAACTCTGTCTCGAACTACTCATTCCATAAAAATGATTATTCATTCATTTTGAAGGCTATCAAAAGAGCCACAAAATGAGATAAATCAAGTAAAAGCATTTGATAATAGCCTAGAACCCCATGGAAAATGTGAAATTCCATGATGTTCTTATGTTCTTCATAAGAAACAAATGCATCAACCTTCAATGGGTCTACATCTACACGCTTATATGAAATTTTATTAATCATTAAATGAATCTGTCATGATTATAAAATTCACACAAAAATCATTCCATAGAGCTAGTGGTGTCAATGAACTTGTAAAATAGTTCTTAGATAGTCGATGTTCTCTTCCTATAACATTGAGTAGATCCATATTTCACTGATCAATATGATAATGAACCGGTCTATAGACTCATTATAGATATATCAAATAAGCCCCATGAACACAGATGGTGGGTTCATGACACCAAATGACATTACTACAATCTCAATGTTCCCATATCATCATTTGAAAGAAGTATTTGGGATATCACCCTACTGAAACCTTGACTGGAGATATCTAGATAGTATATCAATCATAGAGAAACCAATTCACCCCTATCTGCTAGTCGAAAATAACCTATATAATTTGGAGAAGGTAATAGTTATTGAAAGTTACATGATTAAACCACTGGATGTCTTTGAACAACCACATACCACTGTCTATCTTCTTGGAAGATAATACTTGAAAACCCTATGGTGAGAAACTAGGTCAGATAAAGCCCTTAGTCATCAGATCTTCTACTTTAATCTTCTAATCCTACAACACAGAAGGGTTGATATGATAAGGACCCATTGAAATTTTAGATACACCAGGCTGAAAATAATATCAAAAACTCAGGATCAAATCGATGGGGCAGTGTCACTACCTCATAGTGGAAAACATCTAGTATCTCCCCAACGACACATGAAACCTCCACCATATTGGCATCCTCTGATACCACTCATTCATGACACCCCATCTCTATACATACCCCACTAATGATGTCAAGGAAGAAATGTACAAAATGATCCTAGAGTCCTGCCTCCACCTGGCTCTGGGTAGGTGACTAGCCCCAAGTGTGTACAAATATCATAGTATGGAAAGCATTTCCCATTTTAATAAAACTAGATTGGGAGATATGATGGATCATCCAAAAATCAACTTCAATGCATATTTAAAATAATTCCCCAAACCTATACCACATGAAAGTAAAAAATAAAACAAATTAAAATAAAAAAAACTCTGAAATAAAAACCAAATATAAAGCTAGGAAGCGACACATCAACTATTAAGATCTGAGCTAGTAAGGTCAAGAATATTCTATCAAAACCTCCTAGAAAATAGATAGAAGATTGCATACATATGGTGAGTATACAAGTATACTAAATAATAAAAGCCAATGTCTCTTGTGAAAATGTGAAAGAAACATATTAATGTCCTTTTGAGAAAACAATAGTGCTAAAACAACACCTAAATAGGTATATTAACCAAAAAACATCACCAAGGAATGATTTCTGAATAATGAAATTCAAGATCTATAACATAATGAACATCGATTTAGGGTACCCCACACTACTTTCCCACTTATTAGTAACTCTCACACCCTAGAAGAAAATTTCATGGTGCTCCCATTTCTTCCGAACATACTGCATCACATCCTGCCCACACACACCTAGGCCCCACAACCTCATAATATCCCTCGCACTGAAACATAGGGCGCAAACCACATCAAATCCCTCCCTGAGACACTTGGGCCACAAATCACATCACATAACTCCCATAGAAACATAGGGGAGAACCACATGACATTCTTCTTATAGACATCGGGGCTACTACCATATCACATCCTGCCCACAAACCCCTAATACATATCCACATAATTTCTTGAAGACTCCTAGGAAAGCACAACACATCTTATTTTGAAGACACCTGGGAAAGAACAACTCAACCACACACAACATGGCCTCATAATCCACGACATTCCGAAAGAGTATTCGGTTATCACTACCTTGAAGATTGTATATGAATGAACAGATGGCCAGTTATCCATCCTCCCACCAAGATGTTTGTAAAATACAGTCTCTGCATGACAAAAATGGGTTTTGATAAATACATTTAAATAAGAGTGGGTTTTTATTTAATCCCCAAATAAAATACATTTATATACATATAAGATACCAAACTCTCACATGTGACCAATGGTTTCTAAAAAAACCATGTCACCACACCATCACATTTGTAGCTAACACTAAATACATGATACAAGTGAAAAACCAGAGAACCAATTCATTCTCCCATCAAATTCAATTATCTAATTTCCATTAATTATTAAAAAATCATCTACCCATACCATCACTACCAGGGATACTAACATGAACAACACATAATGAAAGAAAATGGTAAAATTCCTATATTTCTTTCCTCTATCTTAGTTACCCAAGGTCGGTGGATTATTTTTATAAGACCCTACGATTAATTCTTACATAATATTGAGTTGTGATCAATGATTTACATTCTTCCACATTGATGAGATTTTTAGGATTATACTGTAAGAGAAATATTCCCAGACTATTACACTCCAAATCAATAATATAAATTTATACACTTTTACTCTATCCAATTTTTTTGAAAAAAAAATAAAACTACTTATATAAAACAAAAAAAAATTCTTAATGAAAATCTTCTAGATTCTTCATTTCACTTATCCATCGTTATATACTATGAAAAAAAATTTAAAAAAATTGGTAGGAGCATTAAAATTATAGTAATAAATATAAAATATAATTATAAACGTTAGTCCATGAATATTTAATACCGAAGAACACTTTTTAAAAAAATCATACTTTTCACCCTTAAAACAAAAAATCATTATCATACCTTATTAAATCATTAGATTATTAAAGAAACTCATAGAAATCATAAATAATAAAGGTAACAAGTGTAATTCATAACATAAAAACATTACGGCTTTCAAAAAAACATAGGAATTAATCGTAAATGTTGCATTGGGAATACATATCCTAGTATATTCCCTAAATATCATTAGAGAGTCATTATCATTTACCTCTTTCAGGTTAACCAATGAATTGGAGATCTATAACGGGCTCACCCACCCTTGGTTTATCATATAACCACCCATATAAAAAAATAATTCCCAATATCCATAAAATAATTATTAAACATAAATCCAGCTTAATTGAAAAATAACATATCCACATCTTCATTCAGAATTTATCATTTGAAGATATTTATGTAATCATTCCAAATGAAAATGCACATTTAAAACATTTAAAAAGAGGATTTTTTAATCAAACTCTCCCATACCACATTGAATATTTTAATGGAATTAACTTTTTAAAAATTTAATTCCCATATAAATAAATTCATAAAACCATTTTAGAACATGGAAATTAATGAGAACGATATATAATAATAATATCTAAGACATTTAAAAGGAGGTTATAGTTAAAGAACCCCTTAACACTTGAAAAATACTTGAATGAATATAATTAAGGAAACAAAATAAACAAATATTCTATTATTATGAAAATATAGAGTCATGATATCATATTTCAAAGGGACATATAAATGGGAATTGGTGAATAACAACAAATAAGTCTGAATTGAATGTAAATTGAGATGACATCTATTACGATAATAATATCATTAGAATAAAGATAAATCAATGTCATAATTATGTATGAAAAATATAAACCCATCCAATATTAGTTATTATTATGTGTTTAATAATTATAGATCGTTCACAAATACTCTTGGAAACACAGAACCAATGACATAGATATTTAACTCAATGATTGGAGGTCGAGTTAAGATTTTTCATACAAAGATCATTTTGAAAACAAAATTGATCGATTATGTGTATTCAGTATAAATTCAATTATAGAAAATGTAAATACAATATAAGATATCATAATTCACATCTCACTTAATCATAGCATGACATAGTCAAAATGTTGAAGATCATCCTATTGAATGGAAATTGGGTTAAGAAGTTCCCTAACCTTGAGTCTGACTCATCACTTACATTTGTTATTTTCGTTGATAATGAACATAGGTTAATTTAAACTAATGTTGGAATCATTTTCATGTTTATTATTACATTTATATCACTTATTAACTTGTTATAAAAATTAAATATTTATTTATGTTCATATCGGTTGTTTTGTCGATATTCGGTACTTGAGTTGAAAATGATCTTGTTTTGATTTAAATTGTCCACATGGTCAAAATTTCATCATCTCTATAATATTATACATGAATGAAATATCATATATATTCATTATATATGTATGTATAATATCAATAACATTTTTAAAAAATAAATGAAATGCACCCTTCCAGGAGACAGTAGGTCGTACGTACGCATGAATGATACTTTCATTTCATTGTCATTTTAGACGAGTGAAAACTAAATGATAAATAGTTATATTATAATTCCAACATAATATCTATTTTTATATATATAAAAGGTTCATTAACACCAAGAATTATACATTCCTTGTATTTTAATAATTAGTCATATCACTTGGTGAGGTTGGTAGTCTGCACTTCCTCCAATGATATTATTATATTTACTCTTTATAGAAAGCATAAATGTAAATTGTAAATATAAATTCTAAATCATAGATACAATATTAATTTAATATATATATAAAATATTAATATATTTAAATCATAATATACACCATGATATGTGGTATGATAAATTAGAACAAACATCATTTGGTGAGGCAATTGTTTGTTGTCCAAATAAACAATATGTTGGTATCCATTAGATGGAGGTATGTGTAATTTTAGTTTTAATGATTAGAATGAAAAAAATCTAGTTTATGGATTATATTTGTTATTTTATGTAATTATGGAATAAATAGACAATATTAAGTGAATAATAGAAATAAAAATGGAACTTTAAAGAAGACATTACCTCCGAATCGGGTAACTTCATTTGATATAAGCCAAAAGGGTTTCAGGAAATTCCTTATGCGCAAGTTAAGGATACTATGTGGAAGTTATATATTTTGGGGGATTATTTGAGCATAATTAGTATTATCCAAGTGGATTGTGAGGTGTTAGTATGTCGGTAGTAATGATGATGTTATATAAGAGGGGAGAGGGTCACATTAGGAATGTCTAGAAATATTATTTTATTATAAAATGATATTTTGTTTCTAATGGCCCAAAACACATTTATTAGAAATATAATATGATTTAGGGTCGTATACACATCATCCCATAAGAATTAGACATCTTTCGAATATTTTATAACCATTATATTTTTTGGTTTAACCTTTATTTTACCCATTTTAATCTTACAATGATATTTTATTGTTTATACATATTTTGTTAGTTTAATTACCATAGCATGTCAAACAACCCATAAAAGATTCATTAATGACATGTTTTAATATCATAACTATTTTTAGTAATCTTGTATCTTTAGTAATGTTAAAACATTAAATAATCTATTTTATATTTTATGTTATGAATTATGACAATTTTAACATTATTAGTAATTGAATTTTTCAAAAAATCATAAAAACATAATTACATAAAAAAAACATTAACTCAGTTATAATATGTCATAAATATACTAAAAAAATTCATGTATGGCATTTAAATGTTCAAATTACATTTATTTTAATATTTTTAATATCATTTATTTGAATCTCTTATTAATAAGTTAGACATTGCATCGTCATTATGTCAAAAATAAATAAATTTATATAAAGTAAAAAAATTATAAATAAAATACAATGGTATATGAAGTATTTTTAGAATTTAAATGAATATTTATAATGAAATATATAAGTTATATGACCCTATGTTAAATTTGTTTTAGTAAAACAAATTCTTGTTTATGTTATATTTCTCGTTAATTTAAATTAATTCTTATAACATCCCATTATGACACACAAGTAGCTCAATAGGGTCCTTGAATCGACCCAATAATTCCCATGGTTGCATATATCTCATCCAATAGGTTTTAGAAATGTGGTAGGGATGGTTTATAATATTATAATAATATTTATTAGCCTTATTTACCTAATTTACCATTTAACCATGGCAAATAAAATTAATTAATGAAAGTACTATTCATAATGTCCATAAATAAAATGTATCTATATATGAAATTTGGAACAAATAACTGTAAATATTGAGTACATTTATCCTAATTAAAAACACAATATTTTCATAAATAAGTTTAAAATAAATTTTCGTTGTCAAAACCAAAAGGATAGTTTTTAGATGCAAAAACTATAGAAATATTAACATGTTTTTATGACCAATTTATTGGTGAAACTAATTTCCAATGAACAACATTGGATTATATGATAACAACATAATACAATTACAAATTAAAACTAATTAAAAATATAATCTAATTATATAAATGAATTATGAAAAAAGTCAGTTCTGTATTAAAATTCAATATTTTTCACTATTTATTAAAAAATGAAATTTATCAGAAAATTACTAAAAAAAGTATACAATTTAAATCATGATGTACCTCATCTATATAATATGGTTATTTTTCCAAATATAACATATAATTGGGAAAATATATATTTAAAAATGGTTCTTTGTCCCTAGGAGGTAAAACTACCTTTAAAAAAATTTAGATTATTTTATGTAAAAAATTTGATTCATTCTCATTTGAAGCCTCTTAAATTTACTGGATAAATGTATAAATAGATAAACAACATATATAATCATATTTTAGTTAGTTCCTTCCATTTTAATCAATACAATGGCTAGAAATTAACTTAAATTTATAATATTAATATTATTATATTAATATATGTGAAAATTTATTATTCTATAAATACCTAGGTCGTTATATAATTTACCCCTTTATGAAATTGTGTCCTCACAATTTCAAAATTGATCTCAGAAACTTATTGAAAATCCCACATTAGAAAAAGAGTCAATAAATCTGCCACATTGAATGAAATATAGAGAAGTAAGAATGTCTCCCGAAATAATACATACTAGGATTATATATAAAAAAACATGTATATAGATGAAAAACCAACAATCTATTTCTAATGGAGATTGATATAAAGCATGATCATGAGACTGGTAACAATCTGAAAACCACAAATTTGTGATGGGTTAAATTGTCTCAGATTCGCTAGTAAGAAATTTAAATCAAAAACATTTTTGTCAAAAGGTCCTTTTAACAATGTTGATGGATTTATTTTTGATCTAAACTAAGAACATAAGGAAACATACTTACTTCTCAAGTAGAGTTTCATTTTTTAATAAATATCTACCACAAACTCATTGTTTCCCCAAACGATGTGTATTCATGATTACTTGGAAAAACCTAATGTTCTAAAATCAAATATTATTGAATTGTATAGTCCAAAAAAAATGAACCATATATTTCCAAAATCATTAGACATTAACTACAACAAAAATGTTTAGTAAAATATCAAATAATCCTCCTAAAAAATAATCCGTTATAAAAATAAATATTACTCTGAATCAATAAAATTAAACAAAAATTACCAAAAAGATCAAAAAAGACCATTAAAAAAATAACTGTCAACATAATTCGTCAATAAAAATAATCCAAAATAATATTTAAACAGAAAATTCAGATGGATTTAATCACATAGTTTTCCATGATACATCCTTACATTTATCAATAAATAACATCGATTACTCTTAATTTCTCACACTTAAAAGTAATTTACTTAATCAAATAATCTCCAAAATAGGTTCACCACTCCCATATATCAACCAATCTCTATATGTCCAAAAAAACATAGATTCTTCCAAGATATAATTAAACCACTACTCCCCAAATTAAATCTCATTGTATTCTACTTTCCATAGGCATGTAGTGTCCCCAAAAGATAAAATGTCTTCTGAAATTACATTTATTATTTTAAAACCAAATCATTTTCCTATTCTAAGGATATAAATATAATAAAACATAAGATCCAAAAATAAAGTTATTCTTAATGAATATAATCATTTTACAATGGTGAATAATGTATACTAACAAGGGGCTTCACGTAGGCAAATGGTAGGTGATGTGCCCGTGTCACCCGTTAGTTTGGGGATTGATTTTTGTGTCCTCTCCAGACGTGATGGGTTTTCACCCGTTTTTTGGGTGGCCCCTTTTTTTAAAACTCACAAATAACCCTAAATTTTATTTACCTCAATGTTTTTCTTATACCTCTAAATTTCATAACATCTCATTATGAACTCAACATCTTAATTCATAATTTCTTTCATAAATTGAAATTTCTTTATTTCTCCTCCATTTGATAAAATTAAACTATTCCCAATTAAAATAACATCATACCTTGTTCATGGTGTCCACCTGGTTTCATCTTCATCTTATTCACATAAATATTATGTCCATGCATTTCAACAATGATTTATTGATCCTTTAAAAATATTTTCATCCTTTATCAAAATACATCGTGTACAACTTGTGTCATATTGGTGTTCACATAAAAATAGTTTTGGAGAATAATCATGTATGGAATATAATTTTAAAACATCTAATATATAATACTTTTTATAAAATAGTGGGATCAAGTTTGAGTTGAAACCTTCAATCAATGGTCCTTTTAAAATACTATAAGTTTGTTTTTAAAAGATATATTTTGGAAACCAATATTAATAGGTTGTAGAATGTTATCCTTCTTCACTAACTTTTTATAAATCATAATATGCTTCATAATTGTGTGATTAGATAAAATATTTGAAAATGACTAGATAGTATCTCACTTTAATGAAAATATTGTAATATAGATAAAATAGTTTTGGATTAAATACAAAAAAGAATCCCTTGTGGTATCAAGGTATAGTGAAGGAGTTTCATATCTAGAATAATTGCATGCATGTGAGTTGTATGTTGGAATATATTTCTAAATCATATGGACATGACCATGCAATAATTATTAAAACCAAGTCATCATGAATAGATACACATTATGTTTGAGATCATCTTCCTTACATTTGAAACTGAATTTCCTTGATCTGAAAAGGTTATAAAAAATTATTTAACTAAAAGAATAGACATATATAATTACCATGTGGTTATCCAAAACTCATAACCCTTAAAGTTATCCAAACCAGACTCTGATACCAACTATAGAGCCCCAACCATAAACCTCAGATAATATTGATTTTTGATCAATAATTCACTTTATTTCACATTATGGATATTTTATTGTTTAATGTTTTTGAATATTATGCCATAAATATTATATTAAATCTTAAAAATTATAATGCAGACACTTCTACACTATCCAATTTTTTCAAAATAATAAAACTCATTAAATAAAACAAGATTTATTTTTTGGATGAAAATATTCTTAAATTGGACCTCTCTATATTCGTTCCTTATACCCTCATAAATAAATTTAAAAAACATGGGATGAGAATAAAAATATCAGTAAGGAATATAATGAAAGGAAATCAACCATTAGTATGTGAATATTTAAATCCAATGAATTCATTTTCAAAAAATCATAACATACACCATTAAATCAAAAACTCTTTGACATACCATATAAAATCCTACGATTCATAAATAAACTCATAGTAATTAGAAATCATAAAGTTAAATTGTGTAATTCATAACATATTAACATTGTATCTTTCATTTCTACATATGGAGTGACCATCACGGTTACATTTGGAATACCCATTACAATATATTATCTAAATCTTTTAAGATAATCATTATTTTTTATCTCTTCTAGGATACCCTATGAATTAGAGAGCTATCAGAATCTCAACCACCCTCGGTTTATCATGTTACCACATGTATACATAAAAAATTCCAAATATTCATAACATAATCATATTATATAAATCCAAAATAATGGGATAATACCATTTCAACATTTTCATTCAGAAGTTATCATTTCACGATATTGACATAATCAATACAGTTTAAAAGGTATATTTAAAACATTTAAAAAATAGTTTTTTAATCAATTTCTACCGTATCACATTGAAATTTTTAAAGGAATTGCATTTTTAAAAAATTAATTTCCAAATAAATAAATACTTAAAAACATTTGTAATACATGGTCATTAAGGAGAATTTTTTAGAATAATAAATAATTAAGTCATTTAAAATGATGTTTTACTTTCATATTCACTTAAAACATGAAAAAATACTTGAAAAATAAATTAAAACCCCAAAACACCTTATATTATCATGAAAATAAAGAGATTCATGATATTATATTTCATTGGGTAGTATATTCTCCATACAAATCTGAATTGGTGCATAAAAGTATATATGTATCAATGTAATTTAAATTGATACTAAATCTCTTATGAAGATCATGTAATTTGTTGAAGGATAAACCAGTGACATAATTATGTGTGACAAATATAAAAAATCCCAATATATGTGGGTATTAAATGTAAAACAATCTGATTTCTTTCAGACATATTCTTGGAAAAACAAAACCAATGACGTGGATAATTAACTCAGTGAATAGAGATTGAGTTATGATTTACCTTACAAAAATCGTTTTTTCGATCAAATTACATAATAATTTGTATTCCCTATAAATACCTAGAAGGAAAGTATAAATACAAGACATGATATCTAAATTCATTTGTCACATAAAAATGGCATGATATAGTCAAGAATTATAACATCATCCCAAATAATGGAAATTGGGTTAAGAAGTTCCTTTACCATGGGTATGACTTATCACATATAGTCATTATTTTCTACAATAATAATATTAGTATAATTTATACTTTATTTAGAACAATTTTCAAATTTATTATTCCTTTATATCAAATTATACCATGTTATAATAACAACCTAATAAATTATTTTCATATCAATAGTTTTGACGATATTTTGTACTTCTGTCAAAAATTAACATGTTTTGATGTAAATTGTCGATGTGGTTAAAATTGAATAATTTATATAAAATTATTAATAATTTAAATATCATATGTATCCATTATATATTTATTTTTAATATCCAAAAAATTTGGTGATAATAAATGAAATGCACCATTCAAGGAGACAGTAGGTCTTACATGCACATTATAGATACATTCATTTATTTGTCATTTTAAACAAAAAGAAATAAATGAAAAATATGTATATTATAATTATAGTATAATATTTATTTTTTACAAGTTAAAAATTTTCATTAACAACATTATTTATATGTTCCATGTATGGATTGAACGAGTCATATCACTTGTAGGGGCGGTACTCCGCACTTCCTCAAATTATATTATCATATTTACAAAATAAGGAAATCATAAAGGTAAGTTGTAAATAAAAAATACCAAAAAATATATAAAATATAAATATAATATATATCATATAAAAATAAATTTCCATCATAATGTCTACCACGATATGTGGTAGGAAAAAATTGAGCAATCATCATTTCTTTAGGCAGTAGATCTCTGTACACAAAAACCATATGTTCGTATCCATTAGATAGAAGTGTGTGTAATTATAGTTCGAATACATATAACAAAAACAACCTATTATATTGATTATACTGGTTTATTATGTATTCATTGATTAATATGAGCATTGGGAGTGAGAAAGGAATATAAAAAAGGACTTTGGGAGAAGATGTTACCTCTAAATTAGGTAACTTCTTTTAATTTGAACCAAAATGAGTTCTTGAATTTCCTTATTCCCAAGTTAAGTATTCATGAATGAATTTATTAATTTGGGTATATTAATTCTGTTTAATTTGATTGAGCCAAGGTGATTTAAAGTTATGAGTAAGTAGGTAGAGATTCTGGCCATTTATAAGAGGCAGGAGGGGCACTTTGTGAATATCATGAAATATTATTTTATTATAAATTGAGTTTCAGTTTCTAATGGTCACAAACTCATTTATTTTTAATTTATGATGATATTGGGTACTATACCCCAAATTAAATTAAATGTATACAAGTTTGGATTATTTTTACCCCTTATATTGTTTGTTTAACAATTATTTTTCCTTTTTTAATCATACCATGATATTTTATTATTTATAGATTGTGGGTTGATTTTTTTACAATAACATGTCAAAAGACCCAAAAAAGTTCAATTTATGAAATATTTGACTTATCATATCCATTTTGACGAATTTTATATTTTTATGATTTTTAAAACATTTAATAATCTATTTTATATTTTAACACATGAATTATGTAAATTTTGACACTATTCGTACATGAATTTTAGAATAATTAATAACAACCTGATTATATAATAAAATAAATTAACTAAATTATAACATGTATTATTCATCCATAAAATTCATTGATGGAATAAAAATGTTCAAATCACATTAATTATAATATTTAATGAATCATTTATTTGAATCCTTTATTATTATAGAAATCATTGCTTCATCGTTATGTCAAAAATAAATTTATTTATTTAGTCTATGAAAATTATATATAAAATAACACGTCGTATGAAATTTTATTATATATTAAATTAATATTTATAATCAATTATATCAGTTATATAAGACTATATTAAATTTTTTTAGTAAAATGATACATGTTTGTGTTATGTTTCTCTTTACTTTAAATTCATTCTTATAACATTTCATTATAATTTCCATGTGGCTCCATGGAGTTATAAAATAGGCCCATGGACACCCATGGTCATATATATATCATTCAATATTATTATTACATGTGTTGATGTAGTTTTATATTATTGTTATATTATGTTTTATCCTTTTTACTTGATTTACTGCATAACCATGGTGAATAAAAATAAATCCTGAAGTTACTTTTTATGATGCCACAAAAATAAAAGATACATATTTAAACAATTTGGAAAATATGATTTTAAATATGGAATCCATTTTTTTCAAATTAAAACACATAATTTTTATAAATTAAATTTAAATTATTTGTCATTTTTAAAACCAAAACGCGGGTTTTTAAGAAGAAAAAACTATCAAAAGATTATAATGTGTTTATGTCAAATATAAAATTTAAATTAATTATAATCATAAACATTTTATTATGTTATAAATCAAAATTCTATTAAATTTTAAATAAAAAAATGATAATCTTGTTATATTAATAAATTATACACAAAAAGAAGTTTTGAAGTAAAATGCATTCCTTGTCGATATTCCTTAAAAATTAACTTTATCAGAAAAATAAAAAAAATATCCAAAGTAAATTTTGATTCCCCTCTTCCTTAGAGGATTTTTATATTGTAAAATAAGACATATAAAAGTTTTAAAAACTATATTTTAAATGGTTTCTCCTTAAAAAGGATGTATAAATACCTTTTAAAAATATTAGATTATTCTTTGCTTAAAAGGTATTTATACATCCTTTTTACAATATATAAAAAGCACACAATTATAAACGAAAACATTTTTTTATGAAAATAACATTGAAATATTAGAATAAAAGCTTAAAAATATCAAGGCATCTTAACATTGGAAAATAGCCACTCATTTCATATAAGTAAAAAAAATACATTCCTTAATATGTTAAAAAGGTCATAAAGTACCTCACTTTGAAAAAAATGAAATATTCTTTTAAAAAAATTAAATAATGGGAAAAATATATATTTAACCAATTTTTGATAATATTTTGAATTTCCTTTTATTAATCATAGACATGGATGATAAAGATGTCCATATTGATACCTTTGTATAAACAATCTTTGGATAATAATGATATTTTAAAATTAAACCTTACCTTTTACTTTCCTTAAATTGAGGCTGAGTAAACATAAATTATAGTTTTTATAGAATTTTGTTAAATTATATTAGTATCGTATCTATAATTATCATGTCATATATATTCCTCTTATGACATTTGGTTAACTGTTTGTCAATGTTACCATTTTTTTAGGTGTTAACAGATTCATTTTCATATTCCTTTTTCTTTGTATGAAATGTTTATTATGAATTAGATGTATATTAATCTGATATAGAATTATATTTTGTTCATGATAATTGTTTTTACTCATCATATACTTTTTTTATCATTATTTAATGGTTAACTTATAGAGTTAATCTCACCGCGTCATGGATATGGTTAGTTGTATGTATGCACGAGAAACAATATCATTCCCATAATGGATAAATGGTATGGAATTGGATGGTATATTAAATATAAATTACCATTATAATGGTATATTAATTATTTCAATACATTATAAAAACCATTATATTCATCTGAATAAAGTAGTGTTGAATAACAAATTACACCAGAGTGTGGAGACGGTAAGTCATACGTACGCACGCATGGTGGTATTGATAATCCAAGGATGAATAAGTAGAGTAATATGGTTGTTCGATAATTATAATATCATATAATCGTATATATGATACTATATTTATTACATTGTTATTTAAACAACATTATAATAGAATGTAGAAGAATAATAGAAATTGATTGGAATTGGTAAAACAATTACCTCTTCTTTGGGCGTCTCCTTTGGATTTTCACAAAAGGACTCTATAAGATGAATTTATTCACAATGTTTGGCCTCTAGAAAGATGATAGGGATGTTGGAAGGATGTATTTAGATGTTTTTTTATCCAAATAGCTTTAAGGGTGTAAAAAAGAGAAAATGAGGTGCCCTTTTATAATAGAAGGGGGGGCTTTTGGAAACTTCAAAAATATTGATTTATTATTAATTGATTTTCCGTACAAAATAAATCAAATGTGAGTTATTTAGAGTCTAACATAACTATTGCTATAAATACTCTAAAAGCTTGATTTTTAGACAAGTTACGATCATAAAATTGACCTTATCGTTTATGTGTAACACTAAGTTAAACAGTTTAACTCTTTCCATCTATACTTGTGTTTTTACATTATGTGGTTAATATAGATACAATAAAATGAAAAACGAACCCCAATTGGATTATATATGATATCATTAACAATAAACTAAATATGTGGCTGAATCATTTGATTTTTATGAATTTTATAACATTTAATTAACATTTTTTAATGTATCGTAAATGTCAATTCTAATACTCTACAATATATTCATTTTTAAAATTATCAAACCATTATGATACCCTCAAACCAATAATTCCAATATGTCACTAAATATCTATATTCTATATAAAATGAATTAATGTCATTAATTAGGTAAATTATCTTAATTTAAATAGATTCAATATCATTTAATTGATTCTTCAATTAATAAATTAATTTCTGTATCATTATTATCTTACCACTTAATTTAATTATTTATTTCTAAAAATTATTAATAAATTCCTATTATGTAGATAATATTTTTATCTTTCTAAAAAATATTTATTGTCACCCATTTAAGTTATAGATACTCATATTAAAAATGTTATATTTATTAAAATTTGAATATAACATTTTATTTCTTTTCTAAATAAAATGTAGTAAATGTCTTAATCTGACACAAGTTGTATAAAAAATATCACATTTTTTAACGAAGATTTATTTTTTTTCAATAAGCACTTATCAAACAAAAATAGGACAAATATTAGTGTAATATTATATTATTATAACCTTTAATTACCTGATTTACCATTAACTCTGGTAATAATAAAATTCAAAAGTAACAATTCATCAAAATTATTTTGATCATATTAGACCAAATATTTCATACTAATTACAACCATGTTTTATATTTTTTAAAATTCATATCACATAAGCGATAAAATCACATTTAATGCTAATATGATGATATGGTTAGAAGGTGGGTAAAAGAGACTTTTAAAATTTATATAAAATATTTTATATAATTCTATTGTAAAAATGATTATTATGACCAAAATTTTACTAATATATATTTTTTATCTATTATGATGATAAAATAAATTTAATATAATATAATTATTTAAATGAATGATTTGGTTTTTTAAGATTAATGTTTTATTTTTCACTATTAATCAGAAATAGAAACTTTTCACAAAAATACCAAACTTTTATCGTAACCAAATTTCGTTTATTAAAAAATTCAAAATTAATTTCTATTTGGAAAAATATAATTTATAAAATTTATAATTTGGTTAATGCTACTCATATTAACTTTTTAAATGGCTTTCTTGACTAGTAATGGTGAGCTCAAACTCGATGTTACATGCATCATAAGCTGTATAATTATTTTAAAGGAAGTGTACCATTAAATCATGAGGTGTTAAATTCTTCCATTGTTAATATATTTTTTCCTCAAAATTTATGGAATACCACTTCTCTAAAATAATTGGGTGTTTCATCATCATAAGTGTCTGAGGATTCCATGTTGTATCTTCCATTTTTCTGTTTCCCGAATGAAATTTTACCGTAATTTTTATTCTATTTCTAAACACTTGTTCTCTAGTTTCATGAATCTTGAGAAGAACTTGACATTAAGATAAATCATGTTCCAATTTCTATTTATTCATATGTGATCGCATGTTTTAGGTCTGTAATGTATTTCCTTATCATTGATACATGGAACACATCATGAACTTTGGAGAGACTTGGTGGCATTTTCAAATGGTAAGATACATCCCCAATTTGTTCCATAATTTAAAAAGTTTTTACGTAATTAGGACATAGTGTACCATTATTACCAAATATTATAAAACCCTTTCATGGAGATACCATCAATAAAACAAGATCTCTCACTTGAAATAAAAAATCCTTTATTCAGTTATTGTTATTGCTCTTTTTTCTAATTTGATATATTTTAATATATGTTTGAATAGTCATTATTATTTTTGTAATATCCTCAATGAGTATTATTCCAATTAGTATATTTCACCAATTTCGCCACAACAAAGTCATTATACAACATATTTTTCCATATAACTCTTTATATGGTGCATTATGAATACCTGAATTAAATCTATTGTTATTAGAAAATTATACTAGAGGTAAATACTTATCCACTATACCTTGAAAGTCATGTGATAAAAAAGTCAACTTGTCTTTTAAGGTATGAATATTTGTTTTTTATTGTCCATCTATTTGAGTGTGGTAGAAAGTTCTCAAAAAAATCTTAGTATCTACTACCTTCTTTTAGATTTTCTAGAATCAGAATGTTAAATAATGATCCAGGTCACAAACAAATAAGTGGGGAGCACCATAAAGTCGTACAAAATC
Source organism: Viscum album (assembly GCA_963277665.1). Taxonomy (NCBI): domain Eukaryota; kingdom Viridiplantae; phylum Streptophyta; class Magnoliopsida; order Santalales; family Viscaceae; genus Viscum; species Viscum album. The sequence goes on along the minus strand of OY728158.1, from coordinate 154,009,752 downwards.
TTTAATTTAAATTCTGACTAAACGTTCAAGTGTAAAATCATCTCTTATAGGAATAGAATGTGATGATTAGGAAATATGATCAATAATAATCCATATCACATCATTTATTCTCGGATTCTTTGGTAGCCCCATGATAAAGTACATCTTAATATCATCCCATTTCAATATAGTTATTGGATGATGATTCATTAATCCTCTAGGTTATTGTCTTACAATATTCACCTATGGAAAAACCAAACATCTTGATATGTAATCATTAATCTACCACATGATTTTTTCCCCCAAAAAAATTCTTTCTCAAATCAATACATCTTAGATCCACTTGGGTGTATAGAAAAATTGGCGTTTGGAGCATAATCCAATAATTCCCTTTTTATATTAGGTATAGCCAAAATACTAATCCTCTTCCCAAATTTCAAAATTTCAACTTCAAAGAAGAATTCAAGCATTCAGGCATCATTCACAACATTAATTTTATTTTATAAATACTCATTATTAGATGAATAACTTTTTATCCTTTCCAATAATTATGGTTGGGAAACCATTTCAAAAATTAGTGATTTTTCAAAATCCATGATAATTCATATAACCGTGTTTATTAGAACAAAAAACATAAGAACATTTTGAACTCTCATTTTGTTTAGAAAATCATGGTCCATTATTCTCTATGTACATGCCACCTCATTTTCCTTCCCTAAGTGGTATTTTATTATTAAATCCAAATACATAAGTATCTTATGCAATCTACATTGTTTCATGTTGACTTCTTTTTGTGTGAAAATATATTTCAAACTAATGTTGTTAGTATTTATCTCACTTTATTATCTATAGAGATAGTGTTTCTGTATCATCTAAGAAAATATTAATGTTGGTAACTCAAGATCATGAGTTGGGTAGTTTTATTTTTGGATTTTTAATTTATGTGATGCATATTTAATAACTCTATCATTATGTATAATGAGACAACCAGGTCCTTTCCCTGATGTATCACTATAAATCACAACCCTATAAATTTCATATGGTAAATTCAAGATTGGATCCTTGAATATAATTTTATACAATTCATCAAAACATTATTCACACTCTTTTATCCAAATCAATTTAACCCATATTTGTGGGAACTTGGTTAATAGGTTTTTCAAATGGGAAAAATTCTAGATGAAATGATTACAGTAACCTCCTAAACAAATAAAACAGTGTACCTCTGTTGTACTCATCGATGCTGGTCATTCGTGGATTGCCTTTTTTCATCGCATGATCGACAAAGATTCTATCCTTTGAGATAATATTGCCAATAAAAGAAATCTTTTGAAGAAATAATTCTAACTTTCTAAATTTCTCATATGGATCATTTCTTCTGATATTCTTCATAACAACCTTTTAGTTGTTCTCATGGTCTTCATAGATTTGGAGTGTACTAAGTTATCAGCAATAAATACTATTTAAAAATCAATAATATATTTCTTGAACACTACGGTCATAAGATTCTTTTAAATAGAGGGTGAATTAATCGATCTGACTGACATTACTATAAATTCATAATTCCCATAACTACTTCGGAATACATTTTTAAAATATATTATTTTTTATACACAATTTATGATATCCATAATAAAGGATAATTATTGAAAAAAATATGGAGCTCCATTATTTGATAAAAAAATAATCAATGCGAGGCAGAAGATACTTGTTCATTATTATAATATCATTCCTTTCTCTATACTCAATGCATTACATCATTGATCCATCATTATTCCTAATAAAAATAACTAGGGATCCCCGTAGAGAAGCACTAGGGAGAATAGATTTCTTATTACTAAACACCTATAGTTGTTTATTCAACTCAACAGTTTCCACAATGGTTGTTCTATTGTGATATTTTAATATTGGCCTTGCATTAGGGATTAAAATACAATACTAAAAAACACGCGATTAAAAAGGCTGATATTTATCAGCACTATAAAAAAGGTTGAAAAATAGAATATTTACCAGTGCTAAATAATGAACTAATAAATTTAACCTTTTAATTGCAAGAAATGTTTATAGCTAATAAAAGAAAACCATTATCAGCACTTTATTTCAGCTTTAATAATGGTATTCCTTATCTGTCCATTGATTTTAGTGCTGATAAAGGGTATCCTTTTTCATCCCTTTATTTTTTGTGATGATACAAGCTATCCTTTATTATATCTTTATTTTTAATGTTAATAAACAGTATCCTTTAATAGAAATTTATTTTTACTGCTGAATAAAATTTATATAAATAAAATTAAATTAATTAATTAATATATATTAAAAAATGGTTATTTTAAAAACAAATTTATAAATTTTATTAATAAAATAATTACTAGTAAAAGATAAATAATTAATAATACTGTCGAAATGGCCTGAAATTTTTATTTTGTTTGATTAATTGATAATCTACCACTAAAGGGATGAGGTGGAAACCTTTTACGGCCCAAAGGCATAGAGACAATTACATGACTCATAGGTTTTAGAGGGAATCACCCAGAATAGACTACATGGAACTACTCCTCCCCAACATATGTTGTGATATCATCACTCCACCTTTGTAGGGCTAGTCGGCTAGTGGTCCAATGAAAAGTTGCAGAGGCCTTGTACCAATTGAAATGTCATACCCTCTCATTCATCCAATTTATATTAGCTCTGCTCTAGTAAATGAGACTACTCTGAATACATATTTAACATTGTAATTTATTAAACATTTTATTAATTCGATGATTATGATAATTAATGTTATTTAATTGTATATTATATATATATATAAATTAATTTATATTATAATGATTATTATATTTCAAAATATTTATGCACTTCACATTAACTAGACATATGTTTATTGAATAAGAGTTTATAATTATAATTTTATATGATTTTAAAATATTGGATATAACTACATAGCACTTGACATATAATTGAATTTCATTAGTTTTTTAAATTTAACATTGATAAAATTTGTGTTGTTTTGATTTAACATATAGGTAATTGGTTTATTTTTATATGCAATGTATATACCCCAATCTTATCCATTTTTCAATATTTTTAATGTTTACTTATTCATAATATATTTAATTTCACTCAATTTTAACATAGATGCATGCACTTAAAAGGGTATATTCATTAATAATGATAAATAAATATTAGTACAGAAATATTTATAAATAAATATATTAATAAATGTATAGTCACTAGATTTATAAATTTTTATGTATATAATTCGAAATAAATAAATAAATATTAAAATTTATAATATATTTGTGCATATTTAAATAAATATATTATTTATAATAAATTTACATAAATAATGAATATATTTAATAAATTTAATATATTCTTATTTTTAAATATTTGTTAAATATATATGTATAATTATATAAATATATATAATGATATCAATAAAAAAAATTTAAAAACATTTCTATAATTAAAAATAATTATTTATAAATTTATAATAAATATATTTAAAAATTATTATAATTACTATATTTATATTTATATATATTTATTATTTATTTATAAATTTTTATAAATTTCTTATTAATATTTAAAATTTTAAATTGTTTAATATAATTTCAGTAATAGGGGTTGACAAAATAATCTTAATTAGTTTTTTTCACACTAATAAAGATAAGGATTTATTAGTGCTAACCATATTTATAATAAAATGAAGATTATCAGTGCTCTAATTTAGAAATGATAAATATTTGTTTTATCATTTTTTTTTATCAATTAAAAATTTTTAGTTTCTTTAGTGATTGTGATATAAGCCTTGATAAATGGACTATTTATCAGCACTTATTTGTAAGCATTGATAATAGTGTCCTAATATATTTTAAGAACCCTACCCATTTGAGAACTCATCATGATAAAAATAGATTTTTATTAGAAGCCACCAGATGTTGATGATCCTCTTCGGTGAATCAAAATACAAATCACACCACTCGATTTTTTTCTGCACTCCAGTTACATAAACAACTCATCTTATATCTTGTTTTCGATTTCAGGTGCTATTTCACATAAGTTTATATAAATTTCTTAGCCTGAGGTAGCTTATTATATGCCTTAACAATTTTAAATAATTGAATTTTCTCACTTAGTTATTTTTCATAGACTATATAGCTTATTTTGGTGTTATGAACTAGTTTTGGAAATTCATTAAGATGAATATTTGTTGAAAATAAATTTTCTAAACAGAAAGTTTTAGGTTCCTATATAGGCCTTGATTTGAAAAACTAGTTGAATTGTTCAATTAATTGTTTGAATAGTGAGAAATACGTTTTTGTGGGTTCTTAAGGTGTGTGTGAGTTGAGAAATAAATTTTTAAGGGAAATTGATCATTTTGGGCATATTAGTCGTGTTGAGTGGTTTTTGGTTGTTTGTTGTGAAGTGTTTAAATAATAAATAATTTGTATTTGAAATTAAATTTTGGGTGTGTAAATATTTTATTAAATGGTGTGAGTGATAAAAAATGTGATTTCAAAGGGGTTTCCTTGCTTTGGGTTGGGTTTGGGTTTTGTTAACGGAAAATGGCTATATTGTGTGTTTGGGTGTTTTAGTATGGTATTTTGTGGAAGGATATTATGGGTTGTTTAAAAGGTGCTAATCATTTTTTAAAAGTTGAAAAAATAAGAATTGGATTGGATGTATTTTCTTATAGGAAGTTAAAAAATTCAATGTTTTACATGTTTTACGTTATTTTAATGTGAATTGTATATTTATTTAAAATATAGACATGTTTTGAAAATTATTTCGGGTTGTGTACAAATCTTATCAAAATTCACATACTATGGAATTTGTTGATCATTGGTGTAAACTCTAGGTTTGTTAATTTGATATTTTCTATAAATTAGATATTATATTTATTAAATTTTATAACTACTGGAAATTATCATTAATGCAGTTATACAGTGCATCTGATTTTAAAAGAAGTATTTTCATGTGAACGTGGGTGTGTTTTGAATGTAAAACCTTATGGTTCCTTCGGTGGATAGTTTAGATAACTTTTTAAATGATTTATTAACATTCATAATAGGTGTGAGTCATTTTTTTTATATTATTTTGTGTGTCAATGTTTTCAAGATGGGGTTCAGTGTGAAATTAATTACATACTATGTGTATATTGTTTTTCATGACTTACGTTTGTAAATTTATTGTGTTGGTTACATATGAATGTTAAACATGATTGAGCACAAATTAAATGGAATCCTGGGTATCTTGTTAAATTTATTATGTTTTTAGGTAATCTTGATTTTTTCGTGGTAAAATCTTTTTTCATTGAATTAACGTATTATTTAATATTTCTATATATTTAATTTCTTTTTATTATTGGTCATATAAAAAAAAATTTCTTAAAAAGGGGGATTATTCTATTCTAGATGGTCTGTTACTTATAACATTCTAGCTTTTTCTCAAGTAAAATATTTTTAGCCATTTAATAGTGCATTTATCACTTTCTTTCATGTTAAATACACTTCCATTGCAAGAAAAGAAACACTGCTTCCTCTTCGCAATCATGGATGTAATCATCATGTTTTTACAGTAAATTCCTTGTCTATATAATTAATTTATTGTTTCATATTTATGTTTCATTCATTTATTTTTAGTATTAATCACATAATAATTGTTTTTTATATAGGTGTATTGTTTTGTTCATGTTAGGGTGCTCTGTCCAACTTTCATGCCTATTCCCCCTTAAAATATTTTCACCCATGTAGTGGTGCATTTATCACTTTCATTCATGTTACCTCCACTTACATTGGAAAAATGGCATCGATGATACCTCTGCTCAATCACATAGGTAATCTTGATGTTTACATAGAAAAATAATTGTCCATATTATTAATTTATTGTTTTATATTGATGTGTAATTCATTTTTTTAGTTTTACACTTATAATAGTTGGTTTCTTATAATAGTGCATTCTTTTTTTCTTGTTTGGGTTCTCATTCCAACATTCATACTTCTTCTCCCTAAAAATCATTTCACCCATGGCGTTGTGCATTTATCAATTTTTTCATGTTACCTCTACTTTCATTTCATAAATTGAAATGACACAGGCTTTTTTCAATCACAAAGGTAAGCGTGATGTTTGAACAGTAATATAATTTTCAATATAATTAATTTATTTCTTCATATTTATGTTTAATTTATTTCTTCCTAGTATTACTCAAATAATAAATGCTTTCTTAAACATGTGATTTATTTTGTTCGAGTGGATTTGGTTTGTTTGAAGCTGCTCATGCGGTGTTGGGAGTTCAATAAATAATAAAAATAGAAATCATGGAAACCTTGACAGTTAGGAATGATTTTTAAGGTATATATTAATTTTTTATATGAGATCTTATAAAAAAATCTTTGAAATGTCTATAATTCATTGTTTTTATTCTATTTTTTTTCTAAATTTCATATGATTTAAATTTTGTATTGGGACTAGTTATTATGGATATATTTTTTTTGTTGCTTTTTGGTATGTGGTATGTTGTAACAACACACTATAGTGGTGATTCAGTGTTCTGTTACAACATACAGTAGTATGTCCTTTTATCAATGATTATAATATACTGATAAATAATTATTTTAGAAGAGATTTAAGAAGCATTGTTAAATGTCCATTTTATTAGTTATTTCTATGCACTAACAAAAGTCATAGTCTTTTAACATCACCCATATTATTAGAACATTTCTAGTTATATTAATGTCCTTTTGTAGTAGTTTCAATATAAAACACAACTTCCACTCTTGAGGTTGTCTAGGTAAATTTTCAAGAAATATAACAATATATTCTCGTACAATAGATACATCCTTAATTTGAATACTTCTTCCATTATCCCAAGAAGTTATTTTCTATTCCTCCTTATGAATCTTATTTAGTAAATTAACTAGGGGTGGGTATTGATAAGAATCTAGTAATGAATTTTATTCTCTAAATATAAAATATTATTCATTTTCATCCCAAATTTTGACCTCCTCTTTCGTAAAATAAATTTTCGCATCATATATTGATATCCATTACACACTGAAAATTATATCAAATTTGACAATTGGTATTATCATAAATTTTCAGATAATGAATTTTTATATTTCTTAATGGGAAATTCCAGACACGTCTTTTTTTCAATGAGTGTTCCCATACGTTTTTTGACTAACAAATCAAATATTAATTTGAATAAAAAATTTCTAATTTTTAAAGAATGGAGGGAAGATATAAATGGATTTTGAGGATCCAGAATCAAATAGTTTTATCATTGAATTAGTGGAAATGATTAAACTACCCCCCACCACATCATTAGGAACTTCATCCTCAGGAGTTGGGATTGAAAAAACATGGGTTTCCTCTCTTGTCCATTTTGTGGAATGTTTACGTAATTCATAGGACAAAAGATTTCATCATGTCCCAGCTTATTAAAAAAATCACCGAATATTGATTGATTTTTAATTCCCTTAAAATCATTACCATGGTAGAATTTTTCTCCACAATTTTAAAAAATTCTCATTCCCTTTAACAAAATATAGGTGTATTTAATCCCCATAATTACTATAGGGTGGAATGTAACATTTTTACTTCATATCCTTATTTACATTTCAAGATTATTCAGTAGCTTTCTTATTCTCTTTCTTTCTTTTAAAATCATAAGATATAGAGAATTTATTTTTCTCTATTCATAAAACCTATATATTAGTATTATTATTACGATTGTGAGACCAGTGGAAAAATGAAAAATGGTATAAACCCATTATAGAATTGATAACTATTACTTCTTGGGTTACGTATATAATCTACAACATGCCATGCAATCCTTGTAATGTTAGCTTCATACATTATAACATTCTCATCCTTCTTATACCTCAGACTCAAAAATTGCCCCCCCATATCCACTAGTTGATCATAATGAAAATATTTTTTAGGAATAGTTATTCAATTTACCTATATTCCATATTATCTACCCCATAATCCTCATTTATGTCTTGGATTAATGACTACCATTGATCTGCCTCTCTGGATAGATGATACACTTCCATAACATCGTTTTCCCCCTTGGTTACTCCCCAAAGAATAAAATATGTTCTCTAAGGAACCTATCCATTGATGATGTACAAATAGATTTGTTTTCACATTGAATGTTATAGGATGTTGTGTCATGAAGTAGTTTGACATTGCTCATCCACATTATGGATTAGGCTTCTACATATAGAAATGGTTATTAATCATTACATTATTCAATTTTCCTAGTATATTTATAAGTTGTTCAGTGCATGTTGTATCACCCACACCACTATCATTATCCTACACATGATGGAAATAACTTCATATATTATGTGTAATTATACAGTTTTGGTTATTTCCACTTGGAACCATTTCATAACAATAGTAGACACTATATAATGTTTTGAATTGTAATTAATAACTAAAAACTAGTTAAATAATTAACTTAAATTGAAAATATTTTTTCATATATAACCCATAATCCTAAAAATTGTTCTTTGAGGACACGTTTACTCATAAATCCTTAATAATGGATTGAAAATAAAATTTGAATTATCTTAAAAATACCCCTCATGAGTGTCAAACTATGTCTGCAGTAAGACCCATTGTCATGTACCATGTTTCCCTAAGTCATGCCCAAAACATGTTATCAATGTTATTACTCTGAGTTACCTATGATACAGAATTGTTCCCACCTGTAGCATCTATAAAAGAATTTATTTGTGAGGAATAGTCACAAAATATATACATTTCCAAAATTTTAGGATGTTCTTATATAATTATCCTAAAAGAATATCTTTAGGAAGTGTCTCCTAAATAAAAACTATTCTAAATTTAGCTTCCATGGTTTGTACTAAAATTATCTGATACCAACTATAACTCCATGACCATAGTTATCCATATTTAGTGCATTTTTTAAATATATTTGCATGATAATAATAAATAAAATCCCAAAGGGCCGGTTGATTTATTATCTTTTGAAAATATAGTGATAAACATAACTTTTACATGACATCTTGAAATAAAAATGACAGAGTGTATCCATTGAAAAAACCAATATCCCTTAGATTATCCTCTAGGTAAGCCATAATATATAATTCACATCTTAGGGATAAATGAAACATAAGAATTGGGTGAGCTCATATGTTTTGTAATGATAACTAATATAGGGGAATCTATCGTAAATAAGAATAAACATTTAAACGAATGTATAAAACCAAAACACATTCCTTTTAAAAAAATTCATCCAATTAATATGGCATGAATAAAACAAGTAATTCCATTTAAACAGTCACATGAATATTCTGAGTAATCATAGGAAATATTTATCACATTACAAGAAATTTCATTCATCATAACCATACAACCAAGGCCTCTTACCAATACTATAAATAACAATAATGTCAAGGCCCCGTGCTAAGAAAATACATTGTATAATGAGACCTACCAATGCATGAAAGGGGATATAGAAGGTTATCCATGTCACTTACTATTTCTAATGAATTCAACAGATGAAAAGGGTGAAACATAACATAAACATTCATATTAAAGCTCGCATAAGAAATGTTAATATTATAACTATAAACCATGAGTGGTATAAAAATTGAAAATACAAAGTCAAACATATCATAGAACCTTAAATATAATATGTAATATTTTATCAGAATTAATTAACTTCAATTAAGTATAAAATCCAAAAAGGGATGTTGACATAGATGCAAATAAAATTATAAACACACTAAAACTCTTTAGGATAAATATCCTTTTTTTACAATGAAATTATTTAAATTCCGTAATATTATAAAAGAAAAACATTTAATATGAAAATAAACTTGTATGAATGTATGGATATCATTAAATTGTTATGACATCATGATGGTGGAAAATCACCCTCACTCCATATATGTTTAAAAACATTCTTTCATTAATTTGTCAAAAAGGTCATAATGTACCTTATTTTTAAAATGATTGGAAGATTTTTTTTCAAACTATTTTTTTAAAATTCATACTAGGATAAATTTGAACTTATTAAATTGATTATAATATTTTGAAATACATTTTAGGAAACATGTTTATTGATGATAAAGATGTCCTAGTGGATAATTATGTATAAAATATTTCAAATAATAAAGAGATTATTAAATCAACCCTTAACGTGTAATTTTCATTTCACAATGGTGTGTTATAATCATGTAAAATGGATAAATAATATTATTAAATGATACCAGGACCAAGACCATGTCCATATTTATGATATCATGTGTGATCCTCTTCTATCATTTTGTTAATAGTATTTTTTCCTTTTCCATTATTTCTGGTGCTAACTTATTCTTTTTTCATTAAAATTTTTCTATATAAGTAATGATTGTTATAAATATGATTTATTTTATTCAAATATATTAGGACATTAATATCATAATAAAAAATTTTACTCATCATATAAATTTTTATATCATTCTGGAATGGTAAACGTGGAGAATGAATGGCACTGTATCGGGGAGAGAGTGTGATAAAAGTATGCACGATAGACATTATCATTCCTTTAATGGATAAACGGTATAAAATTAGAATATATATTAATTATAAATAATACATATCATTTTATATAAATTATTTCAATCTATTATAATCATAGTTATACCCATCAAAATAATGTAGTGTATAATTATAGATTACACCATGGCGTGGAGACAATTTGTCGTACATACGCACACATGGTGATATCTTTACATATTGGAATGAAAATTTCAGTAATATGGTTGTTATATAATTATAATAACATCCTACCATATAGAGAATAATATATTTTTTCTTATGAAAATAAAATTGGAAGTAGAATGAGAAGACAAAAATAAATGCATTGGAATTGGTAAAACAATTACTTCTTATTCGGGCCTCTCTTTTTCATTTTTACCAAAACAATCCTTAATATGGCTTTATGACAAATTTATTTCCACTTGGAATAAGTGAGGGTAATGTTAAGGTTATGTGGGTATAGTTTTTCTTAGAAAAATGTCGTTAGTGGTGTGAATAATAGAGAAAGAGTGGTGAGATTATATAATTGAGGGGTGGGGCACTTTTGGAAACTATAGATCTATACATTTAGTAAAAATTTATATTCAATTTAAATTATCTTAAAAGTGAGTAATTTCGAGAATAAGAGCAGTATATATCTAAATTCTCTCAACCAATAATTTTTAGATAGGTTTGGTTCTTAAAATTAAACTTATCTTTTCTGTTTAACCATTACTTAAACTCTTTAACTCTTTGTGTGTCTAGATGTATTTTTTCACTATATTGTTAATATAATTACTAAAAATGCTAAAAGAAACAAAATAGGATCATTAATGACAAACATACCATTATTTGAGTGAGTTTTCTTATCTAATAGTTTTAAAATTTTAATAACATTTAATTTAATATAATTTACATTAATGTATCACAAATGTTAATTTTGAGACAATTAAAAAAATTTATTTTTAAAAACATCAAAAATACATCATAACGTTGAAAAAATACTTCCAATATGTCCTTGAAATTTTTCTGTTATCAATAAAATTAGTGTATTTTATTAATTAATTAATATTATATTTATTTAATTAGTTTTCTTATAATTTAATTTATTTTTAACTTAATAATTTAATTAATAAATCAATATTGTGTAACAATTTAATTTAAAAAATTATTTCATAAATTTATAAATATATTTCCATTATGTGTATAATCATTATAAATTGATAAATAAAATTTATAATTGACCATATCTCTTATATATCCTCATATTATAAATCAAAGTTATTTAAATTTGAATTTAACATTTTTAACTCTTTTTTAAATAAATTAAAATAAATTTCATAATCTAATAGAAGTGGCTTAAAATGTGATAATATTTTTTAACTATGTTTTATTTTTTTCTTAAATAACTTATCCAATGAAATTAGGACATGTATTAGGGTAATATTATATTATCGTATTATTATTTTTAACTTTAATTACCCTATTTACCTTTAACCATGGTAAATTAAATTTGAATCATACAATTCAACAAAAAATATTTTGATCATATTAGACCTCATTTTTCATACATATTACAACCATATATGATTGTTTTTTAAATTAAATTAATAAAAATTATAAAATTACATTTAATGTTAGTCCACAAATGTTGTTATAAGGTAGGTAAAAGATATATTAACATGTTTTAAAAAAGTTTATTTAATTTATCAAATTGTTTTTATGACCTACATTAGTCTATTGAATTTATTATGGTCCTCTTTTGAATTTAAATTAAATTAAAATTAAAATAATTAGTTTAATTAAAAAGTTGGTTTTTTAACAATAATACAATGTTTTTCACTATTCATCAAAATTTAAATCTATTTAAAAAATACCAATAAGATCACCATATGATAATTTTTATATTCTTAATTCGAAAATGAAGTCAATTTTGACAAATAAAATTTATAAAATTTATTTTTTATTTAATAATATTTCTACCCACATTTTGAACAGTTAGTTTGATAGGTCGTGGTCTAGTCAAACTCAACATTGCATAGAGTGAAGGCTATTGAATAATTTAAATGAATCAACCCATGGAAATATGGTTTGTTACATTATTCCGTTCTAAAAATATTTTGATCCCTGGAATTTCTAGAATATCACTTCATAAAATAATTATAGTGGTTCTTCATCATTAGTTCTAGGGGTTCCCACATCACCTCTTCTAATTTATGGTTTCTCCAAATAACTTTACTAGATGAGTTATCCAATTTAATAAGACTGGTTCTCTAATGTCAAAAATATTTATAGTCACATCAACGAATGACAGATCGAGTTCCAGTTAAATTTTTTCATTGGTGAGTACATGCATTTGTTAAGTTGTGTAATTCTTTAACAGTAACACGTGGAAAATATCATAAACTTTGGAGTGACATAGCATCATTTCCAAATGGAAATCTAGAAAACTAATTCATTCATGTATTTCAGAATGAATGAGAAACCTATGTCTAAATTTACCCTTTATACTGAATCATATAATATCCTTACATGGATACACCTTTAAGAAAACATGATCTCCCAATTGAAATTAAAAATATTTTATTCAGTTATAGACATTGTTATATTTCCTACTTTTAGCTGTTTGGATATGGGTTTGAATATTCATTACCTTTTTTCATCATTTTCCTCATCACTTTCTTGGACTATGAGTTTTCTTTCACCATTATCATCCCAACAACTAAATGTATGACATCTCATTTTATATAATGCTTCACATGGTGTCATCTAAATACAAGAATGGAATATATTATAATAGGAAAATTAAACTAAAGGTATATAGTGATCCCACATACCATGAATGTCGTGTGATAAATATCACAACATTTCTTATAGGTATTGTATTGTAATTTCTAATTGTCCATCACTTTGAGGGTGGTAGTAAGTGCTTAAACAAATATTAGTATCTGGGGACTTCTGAATTGTTTTCTAGAGTATTCATGTAAAACTAGGATCAATATTAGATACAATCGATAGTGTTACACATTGATGTATTAAAAATTCATTAATAAAATATATTTATAAAAATTCAAGTGGTAAATATTCTCGTATAACAAGAAAATGTGTTGATTTGGTAAGATGATCAATAATAAACCATATCACATCATTTTTAGGAGTCTTCTGTAGCCCCATGACAATGTCTATCATAATATCATCCCATTTAAATAAATTTATAGAAAGAGGATTCATGACTCCCCTAGGATGTCTTCTTCCAGCCTTCACCTGTTGGAAAACCCGACATCTTAACACATAATCAATAATCTCCCTATTCATTTTGTCCAACAAAAATATACCTTCAAATAACTATATATTTCACATTAAAAAAGGTGTATTGAGAAATTTGGGCCACTATAATTTTCTAATAATGTCATTTTTATCTCAGGTATAGTCGGAACACAGACCCTCTTCCTCAATTTAAAAATACATACTTCAAAAAAAATCAATTTGTCTCCCAATATTCAGAAAATTAATATTCTTTTAAACTCATCATCATTATCAGACTGATAACTTTTATCCATTATTATAAACAAGTTTTGGAAACCATTTGATAAATTTTGGATTTTTCATCTTCCATGATAATCCCCATATAAATCTATACTATATCCATGAATATAAGATTCTTTTTATCTCTCATTTTTCTGAACTCCATGGTTATCTATTCTTAAAACATTTTCCCCATTATTTTACTTCTATAGGTGTTAGAGTATTGTGTAATACTAATCCTAGAGCAGATCAAGCCATCACCTTTGTTATTTTTTAGTTGTTCATATGAGAAAATATATTTATAACTATTGGGGTTTATTTATATCTCCCACCTTTCACCATAAATATAGTGTCTCCTTATCTTCATTGAAAATATTACTAATACTAACTCACGATTACGAGTTGTGTAGTTTTTTTCATGGATTTTTAATTTCCTTGATTCATAAGAAACAATTGTATCAATCTACATAAGGACACAACCAAGTCCTTTTTTAATGCATCACTATAAATCACAAACCCATTATTTTCAGATGGGAATCTATAGGTAGGATTATTGAATAATATTCTTTTCAATTCATCAAAACATTTTTCACACTCTTATGTCTAAAAAAATCTAACCCATGTATCCATGAGCATGGTTAATTTGTTTTCCAATTAGGAAAAATTATAGATGAAATTCCTATATTAAATGTGTAAACCAAAAATACTGTGTAAATAACATATACTCAGTCGTGCTATCAATTCAATGATTACATTTGTCATTACAAGATCCACATAGAGTACTTTCTATGATAATAATGGCCAAGAAAATAAATTTCTTTAAACTATAATCCACACTTGTTAAACATCCCATATAGTTCATTTCTTCTAAAAGTCTTCAGAATAATTAGCATGTGGTTCTCATGTTCTTCGTAACTTTTAGTTTTCACAACGATATCATAAATAAACATTTCTATAATATTATAATGTTAATACTTGACTAATATATACATTATATCCATTAAAATAGAGGGTTCATTAGTCAGTCCAAAAAACATTATGATAAATGCTAAATGCCCTTACTAGGTTTGGAATAATCCGTTTGGAATATCATCATTCTTTACACACAATTGATGATATATAGATTTGTAGTAAATATTTGAAAAATATTGATCTCGGTGAAGTTGATCATACAAATCATCAATGTGAGGTAGAGGTTTCTAGTGCCTTATTGTAATAGAATTAATTTCTCTTTAGGGAATTTTTAGCCTTGTTGATTCATCTTTCTTATTAAGAACTTTAATTAGAGATCCCCTTAGGGAAACACTATGGAGAATAAATCCATTATTATTCTACTCCTATAGTTTTTTCTTCAACTCTACTAATTCCATAGTGGACATTCAATAAAATGTTACAGATATTGAAATTTTATCCAGGATACAATAAATAGTAAACTCAAATTATGACTCTAGAGGATATATAGGTAAATCTTATCAAAATACATCAATATATTCTCCAAAAATATGTACTTAATAAATTTTAATATTTCTCCCGTAATCTATAGACGTTATTTACTCTTCCTCCAAAGAATCTGATTTAGTAAATCCACCAACGATGGGGTTTATATGAATCTAGTGATGGCGATTCTTCTCTAAAGATAGTGGATTCTACATTTATATCAAAAATCACAACATCCTTCTTCTTGAAATAATTTTTTCCCCATCATTTAGTAACCAATCCATTCTGAGGATTATATGAAATATGACCATTGTTATTGTGATTTCATTGATAGATAAATCACATTTATATTCCCTAATAGGAACTACCTCACACATCTTTATTGGAATGAGACATCACTTAGGGGTTTTCACTAACATTTCACTTTTTAAAGGGAGCTGGAAATATATAATTTTTAATGAAAACTGAAAATATATAAAGGTATGAAAGGATCTAGAATAAAATAATTCTTTTGTTAAATTTGAGGATATTATTAAAATACTCACCAAAACATCATTAGGAACATCAACCCCAGCAGTTGTGATCATAAATTCTTGGCCACTGCCCCTTTACCTTTTCTAGGGAATGATTACATTATTCTATGGAAAATAATTTACATAATTTCACATCTCTTTAAAATTTTATCACTTAACATTGATTTCTTCTTCTTCCCCTTGAAATCGTGATAATGGTGGCCAATTTCTCCGCACATGAGACAAAATCACATTCACTTTAAGAAAGTACCAAGGTGCATCTTCCTATAATTACCGTAGGGTGGAATGTCATATATTCACTTATTCCCCTTATTTTCATTACTAGAGTATTCAAAATCTCTCTTCACCTCTTTCATTCCCTTAAATGCACAAGACATAGAAAATTCATCTTCTGTATAAATATAACATGATACTATATCATCATAAAATGAGGAAGATTTTGAGACCAATAACCATCAGATGACTGGTTTTAATCCATCAAACAGTTGATCAATATTATATCATAGATTATATATGTAATCTATAGAAAAACATACTAGCCTTGTGGAGTTTTCTTCATACATTGTATCATTTTCATCCTCTTTCTACCTCAGACTCAAAAATTTCCTCTCCATATCCCCTCAAAGATCATAAGGAATGTATTTTTCTAGTACGTTTTGTATAAATTCCCTTGATTCCATATTTTATTTCCTTTAATCCTCCATATGTTTTTAATTAATGACCACTATTGATCTACATCCCATGATATATTATTTACTTCCATAACAACTTTTTCCCATTCATTACCCCTCAAAGCAAGAAATATTTTCTGTAAGGAACTTATCAATTTCACATCTAAAAATGGATTTATATTCCTATTTAATTATAGTGTTTATTCTCTCATTATTTTTTTGACATTTATCCTCCTCAAGGTGGATGAGGCTGATCTATAATGGTAAGGTTGTTATTTCTATGCTGAGTTAGTTTTCCCATTATAGTTATAGGTTATTCAGTGCTAGTTATATCACCAGCCCCACTATTAGTATCTTACATAGGAGGTCAATCCATTCATGGATTATGTTCACAAATATAGTTTCATATTCCTTCCACTCTAAACCATTTATAAATAATTACATACTATTTTTTATGATATTAATCATAATACATAATTCCTAAATTTTAAAATACTTAACAGAAATTAAAAATTTCTGCATATCTAATTGATAATTATAAAAATTGTTCTTTGGAGACATATTGTAACATCCCATGTAAATAAAGAATGTGAAATTTTTCATATTTATTAATATTTGGGAATTAAATATTAATTTTACTTTAAAGGGGATTCTATGTTCGATGGCGTACCTAATATGCAACAATGGGTTTCTTTGGAATCTTATGTTCCACACTAATAATATAAAAATATTATTTAAAATGGTAGTTAACTCCTAGCCACTGTATTAGAGGGAATGTATAGAACTAACTAAAATATGATTATACATGTTTGTTGAATATTTTTACATTTATCCAATAAATTTTAGAGGATTAAAATATGTAAAGAATTAAATTTTAAGCATAAATACTCTAATATTCACAAAAAGGATGATTTAACGCCTTTTAATGGAGAAACCTCATTAAATAATGTTTCTGTCACTTTTATATATTCAATTTGAAAAAAAATAAAATTCATCATTAGATTCAGGACATCATAATTGAATTTGGGTCAATTTTTGGTATTTTTCTGATAAAGTTCATTTTCTAATGAATACGGGAAAATATTGTATTCTAATTCAAAAGTTCCTTTTAATATAATTTATTTATATGGTTAGATTATATTTATAATTGGTGCTAAAGTGTAATTAGATTATATAGTTACCAGTTAATCCAATGTTGGACATCAGAATTAATTTCACATTGAAATTGGACATAAACAAGTGTCAATCTTTTGATAGTTATTATTTATTAAAAACATGTTTTTTGGTTTTGATAGTGGAAATAAATTTTAAATGAATTCTACCACTTCTATGTTTTTAATTTAGAAAAATGGATTCCATATTTGGAATCAGTGGGTCCAAATTTTGTAATTATATAACTTTTATTTTTAGACATTTTAAATATTTACTTGAGTAAATATTTAATTTTCAATGATTAAAGAGTAAATATATTAAATAAGGGTAAAATATAAAATTATAATAATATTAAATTACCCTAACATGTTTCCTAATTATGTTATTTGATACATATCTGAACATGTGAATCCTATGGTCTAATTTGGGACCCCTGGAGCCAAATGGAAGTAATAATGACACTTTATATTAATTAATTTAATGTAAAGAAAAAATTGACAAAAACAAATATTTTTTAGTAAATAAATTATTACATGAGGTAATATAAGTTATATTTTAGACTATAAATATTATTTGAAAATCTATAATTATTTCCTACATCATGGTATTTGTTTAATAATTTTTGGACATCAATTAAATTAAATTATTTATGGCTCAATAATGATGCAATATTTACATCATTAATAAATTATTTAAATATATGAGATTATAAATATTAAAACAGTATCCAAAACCTATATAATTATTTTTAGATGATATTATTTAGACCATTAGTCATATTAAATTTTACTGCAATGATTATTTGACCTTTTGAAACTGGAGACGAAGCTATAATAAAAAAATTGTTTCAAACCTTCCTAAAGAGCCCCTCCTCTCCCTTATAAAAATATCTCACTTATAACAAATTCCTCACACATAAAATGCCTTTGGATCATAAAACCGCTGCTACAATAAGCTCCCAAGATCCATATATTCATCCTTTAATCCTTACTATAGGCATAAAACACTTCAAGAATCCCTTTGGGATCAAACCAAAGGGATTTACGTGGTTTAAAGTTAACATCTTCTCTTCGGTTATTTTGTTTTATTTTATTTCTCCAACCACTTAAACTCTTTTTATTCAATTTTTTTTATAACCACAACATAATCCTCAATATTATAGGATGTTGTTATTAAATTTATTCAATTTTCACCTACACACACTTCCATCTAATTGGAAAAGAACGTATTGTTTCTGTGGATGGAAAACTAACACCTCACGATACGATGATTGTTCAATTAACTCCTACCTTCTCTCATGGTGGCCATAGTGATGGAATTGAATTTATATATGACATATATTACGTTAGTTTTTTCTTTATTCTTTTGTATTTCTATTTATATCATACCTTTATTGTTTCCATAATGTGTAAACGCGATAATTTCATTTTCAGATGTGGGGACTATTGCCCTCTCAAAGTGATATGACAAGTTAATACCATCTTGTGGGATGTATAAAGGATGGAGTTAATGATATTATATATTTTATTTTATATATTTATAATATATCTATGTATAATATTGTTTCAATTCAATTAATATAAGAAATATAAATGGATGTAGCGTTCATGTATACGTACGACTTACCATCTCCATGAACCGTGCATTTCATTTATGATATCCAAATGTTATGTACTGTTATAAATATATATATATATATATACTATATGTATATGATGTATATGATATTTAAATATTTAATATCATTCTAGAGATAATGGAGTTTTGACAACATGTCCAAATTGTAATTATAACAAGTACATTTTTAACTCAAATTCCCAACATCGACAAAATGTCCAATATGAACTCAAATAATTAACTAACTATTATTACAAGTAAATATGTGATATAAAAGAAACAAAAAAAATAAAAATGTTATTATGAATGTTGAAATTATCCTATTTTTATTATTCAGGAAGAATAAAGAACATACAAGTCAAGTTGGAAACGAGGTAAGAGATTTCTTATCTCGCTTTTAATTCCGTGAGATTTCCATTGTTCACCACTTATTTATTGCATTTGATGTATTGTGTACTTCCATTTGATATATATTATTATGATTCTATTTAAATTCATGGTGTCATATGATTCATTTTGTGTTTATTATCTTTTTCTCATATGACTCGATTGATTACAACGTGGTAGGGGTTTTTCATCTCACTTTTTATCCTAGTGAGATTCATGCTATATTCACCACTATTTCCTTTTGTGTGGTGGATTTAATACGCATGATTGTATTATATGTATAAGTAATTTAATTTATGGGTATTTACATATTCATTGTGTGATCATTCATTCATGGAGTGTATGTTTCGTATGTTACCAAATCAGGAAGGGAACCATTCACCCAGCTCTTTCTAAAAGAGTTATTTTTGTTATGTCATTTAATTTACATATTATTATGTTGCAATATGTTATTATACATCCTTATTGATGTAAATTTTATGTCCAATTGAAGAGATATATTTTTCTCTCTCATCAACTTATTTTCTGAATTTTAAAGTGTCGTTGTTAGGCTGTCGAATTTCTGTATGAAAACTTCTTATCACAATTTTATTTTTTGTGTTAACCATCTACATATTGATTATATCATGCTATTAATATCTGTGAAAAAACTTTTATTATTTTACACTTAATATCCACTTTTATTGGGTGTATTTATATTTATCACACATCATTTTGTAATTGATTTATCCTTAATCTAAGGATACCGTCTTTGTAAGGGACATCATCTCATTCTCCTTTCGTTGAGGAATATTTTGTTATATACTAAAATTTCATTCATACTGTGTATAAATACCATTGAATTTTCATTTCATTCATAGGAAATCTTTTATTGCAAGGTGTTTTACTAAAAAAAATAAAGAATGTTTCTTATTAAAGTAAGAGGTGATAATGACCATTTTGCCATCGCGAGTATTATTTGATTTTTGGCTTCCTTAAGAAGCTGTAATGTTTTTAAATGGAAAATAAATATCATATACTCCTTTTATATATTTTGGTTTTAAAAATGGATTTCATAGTGGATTTTTTAAGTCAACATATTTAAACGATATATTGTGATTAAATGTGGAAACGTTATCTTTATTTTATTTTTGTTTTATTTGTTATGAATATGTTATGGCTATTGGGAATTATTTACGTATACGGGTGGTTATCTGGTAAACCTAGGGCGGGTGAGCCCAATATAGATCTCCAATACATTAGGTAACATTACGAAGGTAAATTTGAATGTTTCTCCTAAGAGATTTGGGGAATATAATGTGATGGGTATTCCAAATGTGAATACTAATGTATCTGTGATAGCTACAATGTATGTTTGATATGGATTCCACATGATACCTTTATGACACAATATATTTTTTTATTTTATTAATGAACCACTTTTAATGGTAAGTGGGAACCAACAGAATCATCCTTCCACATCCAGACTTACAAAATACACATTACATAATCCAAATTCTAAAAAACTATTCACCCCTCCTAGACAGTAGCATGCAACCTGATTCAAAATTCAAAATAAACCAAATCATTGAAAATCCCGTAAGTCGACCAATGATACCAGCTACAATGAGTATTGTACATCCTCTCCATCAAACACATCACCTTGCTGTCATCTCAACACCGGATTCCACCACCCCACGCTCCATCAAACACAAACAAAGCATCGTTGCATCCAACATCCAACATCAACATCATCGATGACGAGACACAACCACATTAGAAATACAGATACAATCAAATGCCAAATACTAAAATCCCCTCTAAGAGAAACCAAAACTGAACACCAATGAAATAGAAAAATAAAAATGAATCCACAAATCCAAACTGTGGCAGCACATTTATGACCATATAACCTTGAACCACAATCCTAAAACCATTTAGTTACCATTCCACTAGATCCAACTCAGAGATGTGTGCAGGATCTCGGGGTAAGAGTAGGTTGAATTTCCATGTAGCTCTTCGGCACATAACTTTCATCAGGTCCAAGAAGCCATCTGGAAAGTAGCACAAATACTTCTCCATCCTCAAAATCTTCACCTATAGCGGGACCAGTAGCACATCAACCAAAACCAAAAAGAGATCCGCAAACACAACCCTCCAAATAGGGATATAGAACATACCATCTGAAGGAGGAACCAACCAGATGACCGCAAAAGTCACCATGAAGAACCCGAGAAAGGAGAAATAGGGGATGAAACCCTAAAATGAACAAATGAGAAGGGAAAGAGGAAAATCCTATGAAAGAGGAACACATGCCTGAAACCCTAATAAGACCACCAAACCAAAATAAAATAAACTGGAGATCAAGAAACCACCGAACAGAAAGGCCCGTGATTCGTTTTCTCCCACCGCCACAATCCCAAACGAACATGAAAATCAAACTCACCCAACAAGTATGGGGTCACGTATGTCAGAAAAGGTCAACTGGGTAGGGGAGGGAGAAGGTAAATGAACCAATTCCGAGGGAGGATAAAGGGAAAGGGAGAGCAAAGAAGACGGTCACTTGAGAAAATAAGATGGGAGTGGATGTGATCAAGGAAAAGTCGTGATGTCTAAAATATGGAACTAGAAATTAATTTTTGTTGAAGAGTTTTTATTTTATGATAAAATGGATACTGTGTAGAATTGTATACACGTAATATTCATGTTTTCATGTAAATTTTATGACCTAATTCTCTAAAACTATAAACCTGAAAAGATCCTCAATGTGAATTATCCTTTTAATTCATGATTATTTAATGTTTAAGGTTGATTCCTTATTGTTGGTATCAGAGGTCGGTTTAGATAACATTAGATGTTATGGTGTTCTTTAAGAATAAGTCTCATTACCATTATGGTTATGATTTTAGAAAGAGTAATAGTTCTTTTAGAGAATGTTAGTTAGATTAAGATAACATGAATAATTATATCTTTTTATCTACCCTCCTCATATGATATTATATGATGATTTTACTGATATAATCACACGTAACATTTTGGTTTTATTAAATTGATGGATCTAGCATGCACTAAAGTAATGGTGGATGTGTTGAAAATTGTGATGTTTTTTGAAATGAGCAACTAAATGAAATGGGAGCTACAATAGATCCTCTTGTGGTTATTTTCATCCAACTTTCTAGATTCATGATTGACCGCCTGAACCTTGGTGATTTTTATAAGGCATCATATATGTGAGAAGAAATCCCCATGGATGATCAGATAATAATAAAAAAGGTGAGTATATTCAAAACATTATGTCTCAAGGATGTGGAAATAAACACATAAGAATATGTTTCAAAGGGACAGGAATATGTTATACATGTGGAAGTGAAGGTCATAATGCAATAACCTTTAATGTAAAAATGAAGCATAAAGTTGACTCTACGAAAGAGAAACAAGTTCTTTCTGAGGGATCAATTGAATATTGTAAATGTGGTGTGCTTGGTCATTATGAAAAAAGTTTTCCTACAATGACGTTTCGGGAAGGGGATCACCATGATTATACAAATATTTGTTTACCAATACCTAATTCCATTCCAATTGAGGATGAAGAAACTGAAAAAGACCAATGAATGGTATCGATTATTTCGTAACAAATTTTTTGGCATTATTGAATCTTAGAATATGATTAATGATTTTTTTGTAGGAAAGAAGAATTTCAAAATTAGTTGGTAAAGAATGGTTAATGGATTATGAATAATGATGAATTTTTAAGAAGCCAATATATAATGGATTAAAGGGTTATGGTAGAATTTAGGATGCGGAAATTAATAAATTTATTAAGGCACTTTTGATGATGGTATTACATTGGAAGACATTTAATAGTATGTGTAACCCTGAAGTTTGATATATGAAATTTTTATTCAAGGAATAAATATCCATTTTTATGATGATTAATGGTGGAATTTTATTTTGGAAGAATATCAATTTATTTTTTATACATATAGAGATTTGGGTTATCTATTAAAATGATTAACCTATCAGAGAGAATATGTGATTTGGTTAATTATGCTTTAGTATGAGACCTTAATAATATTATATGTTTTCAGAGTTAAATGTTATGATTTTCTATGGAGGAATATGTGATTAAATCCTTCTATATTTGGGGTTTCAATTTTAGTTTGGATTATTTTGACGAATTTTAAAGACAACTATTTATTGAATGGTCTTTCTTTAATGTTGGGTACTTTTTGCCGAATTTTGGATATTAAGAGTTGTATTTATTTTTATAAAGGATAATATTTTTGGGGATTATATAATCTCATACCATCAAATTTGGTTTTAGATGATATCTAATGAAAAGTTAAATATATAGTTCTTATTTTTTGGATGACGTGATTCTCTAAAATTTGATTCTTATGCTTCTGATGTGACCTAGTATTTTTCAATAATATTTTTTTGAGAAAGTATTAGATTTTTCTAGAAACTTATAAAAGGAAGAAACTCTACTTGATGGTATGAATATATTCTTATGTTCTTATTCTATGCAGTAAATTAATTCCTAAAATTATAAAAAGGAACTTTAAACAAAAACATTGTCAGTTTACATTACCTACTCAGTTATCAAAGACTGCTAAACACATCACATGTTTGTGATTTTCTAGGGGTTAACATTCTCTTAATTATATTTCCTATCACTCTCCATCAGATCTTGATTGTTTTTCTCTCTTCTATATCCATGTTTTCCAAAATGGATTCTTAGTATAGGTTATATCAGGTAACGGTTGGGTTTCATTTTCTTTTTTTAAAGTGATAGTTTTGTTGACTATTTTTTCCATGTGGGATATTAAATAATGTCTCTGAGTCCAATATTAAAATTGCAGGGATGAAAATCCAAAAAGGAGGGGAAGGATGTAATATCCCTGGTAAATAAAAAACATGAAAATTTTCATATTTATTAATATTGAAAATTTAAATATTTATTTTACATTAAAGGGGATACTATGTTCGATGGTGTACCTGATACACAACAAAGGGTTTATTTGGAATCTTACGCTGCACAATAATAATATAAAATTATTATTTTAAATATTTGTTAATGCCTAGAAGTTGTATTGGAAAGAATGAATATAACTAACTAAAATATGATTATACATGTTTGTTGAATATTTTTTCATTTATCCAATAAATGATTGAGGCTTAAAATTAGTAAAGAACTTGATTTTAAGCATAATTACTCTAATATTCACTAAAAGGTCAATTTACAACCTTTTAATGGAGAACCCAATTTAAATATAGTTTTTGTCACTTTTATATGTTCTAATTTCCAAAATTAAATTATTCTTTATATTTGGGACATCAAAATTTACTTTGGGTAAATTTTTGGTATTTTTCTGATAAAGTTCATTTTTAATGAATAGTGAAAAAATATTGTATTTTAATTCAGAAGTTCCTTTTAATCTAATTTATTTATATAGTTATATTATCATTTTAATTGGTTATAGATTTTAATTACAATATATTTTAACCAGTTAATCCAATGTGGGACATTGGAATTAATTTCACTTTAAAATCGAACATAAACTAGTGTCAATATTTTGATAGTTATTATTTTTAAAAACATGTTTTTTGTTTTGACAGTAGGAATTAATTTTAAATTAATTTCTAACACTTATGTGTTTTGAATTTATAAAAATGGATTCCTTATTTGGAAACAGTAAGTCCAAATTTTTTAAATAGGTAAATTTTATTTTTAGTCGTTTTAAATTTTTACTTTAGTTAATATTTTATTTACCATAA
Organism: Viscum album; assembly: GCA_963277665.1. Classification (NCBI taxonomy): domain Eukaryota; kingdom Viridiplantae; phylum Streptophyta; class Magnoliopsida; order Santalales; family Viscaceae; genus Viscum; species Viscum album. The sequence continues at coordinate 153,984,155 of OY728158.1, read as the reverse complement.
TTAAAGGGTAAATATAGTAAATAATGGTAAAATATAATATTATAATATTATTAAAATACCATAACATGTGTCCTAATCCTATTGGATGGGACATATCCGACCATGGTCATCCTTGGGTTAAATTTTGGACCCTATGACAAAAATGACATAAATAAATATCTTTTAGTAAATCAATTTTTATATGAGTTTATATAAGTTATCATTTTGACTATAAATTCTATTTTGAAATATAAAAATATTTCCTACGTAATGGTATTTTTTATAATTTTTGGACATCAAATAAATTAAATTATTTATGATATAATAAATATACAATATTTACCTCATTAATAAATAATTTGAATTAATAAGATTATAAATATTAAAACAATATACAAAACATGTCCAATATTCATTGGATGATTTTATTTCGACCATTATTCTTATTAAATTCTTAATTAACGATTATTTGACCTTTTGAAACGGAATATTAGGTTATAATAAAATAATTGTTTCAAGCTTTCCTAAAGATCCCCTCCTCTCCCTTATAAAAATCCTTCACTTCTAAAAAATTCCTCACACTACCCAATCCTTTGGATCATGATACCCTTTATCCAGTAAGCTCTAAAGATCCTTGTATTCATACTAGAATCCATGCCTTAGGTAGGAAACACTTCAAGAATTCCTTTTGGTTTTAACCAAAGGGAGTTACATGATTTAATGGTAACGTCTTCTCTTATGTTTTTTTTTCTTCTCCAGCCTCATAAACTATTTTTATTACATTATTTTATAACCACACCAGTATAATCTATATATAAATATGTGTTTATGAGTGCGATTCAAACTACACTTACACACACCTCCATCTAATGGGTAAATAAAATAATCATTATATGGATGGAAAAATAACGCCTCAAGAAATGGTGATTGTTCCATTAACTCCTACCACCTCACATGGTGGCCATTATGATGGCACTATATTTATGTATGATATATATTATGTTAATGTTTTCATTATGCTTCTTTATTTTTAATTTTTAGCATACCTTTATGATTTCAATAATGGGTAAACGTGATAATTTCATTTTAGGAAATGCAGACTATCGCCCCCTCAATGTGATATGACTCGTTAATGCCTTATGTGGGATGTATAATGGATCAAGTTAATAATATTATATATGATATTATATATAATTTTAATAGAACTATGTATCATTATGGTTTAATTCCATTAATATAATAAATAGAAATGGATGTAGCGTTCATGTGTACGTAGGGCTTACCATCTCCTTGAATGGTGCATTTCATTTCTTATATCCAAATGTTATGTACTCTTATAAATACATATATATACTGGATATATATATATATTATGTATATGATATTTAAATCATTAATATCATTATGGAGATAAATGAGTTTTTACCACATGGACAAATTTTAATTATAACAAGTTCATTTTAACTCAAATTCCAAACGTCGACAAAATGTACGATGTGAAATCAAATAATTAACAAATTGTTATTGCAAGGTAATAAGTGATATAAAATTAATAATAAAAATTAAAATGGTTATTATGAAAGTAGAAATTAACTTAAGTTAATTATTCAGGAAGAACATGGAACATACTAGTCAAGATGGACACAAGGTAAGGGATTTCTTATCTCACTTTTAATTATGTGAGATTTCCTTTGTTCACCACTTATTTATTACATGTAGTGTATTCTGTGCTGACATTTGATATATATTACCATGATTCTATTTATATTCATGGTATTATGTGATTAATTTTTTGTTTATTAACATTTTCTCATATGACTATATTTATTACAACGTGGTAAGGGTTCTTCATATAACTTTTTATTCCGATGAGATTCCTACTATATTAGCTAGTATTTTCTTTTTTGTGGTGGATTTACTACCCATGATAATATTATTTGGTTAAAATAATTTAATTTATGGGTATTTACATATTAATTGTGTGATCTTTCATTCATGGGGTGTATGTTTCGTATGTTACTAAATCGGTAAGGGAACCTTTCACCCTCCTCTTTTTAAAAGACTTATTTTTGTTATGTCTTTTAATTTACGTCTAATTATGTTGGGATATGTTATTCTATATTCTTATCGATGTAAATATTATGTCCAAGTTAGGAGATATCTTTTTCTCTCTCATCAACTTATTTTCTTATTTTTAATGTGAAGTAGTTATGATGTCAAATTTTTGTATGAAAACATCTTAACCCAATTTCAATTTTTAGGTAAAACATATACTTCTTTATTATATCGTTCTATTAATATGGACAAATAAATTCTGACTATTTTACACTTAATATCCACTTATATTGGGTTTTTATATTTGTCACACATAATTATGTAATTTATTTATTCTTAATCTAAGTATAAAATCTATTTGAGGGACTTCGTCTCAATCTCCTTTCATTGAGGCACAATTTGTTTTCCTCTCAACTTTCATTTATATGGTTTATAAATACCTTTGAATTTTCATTTCATTGAAAGATTATATTTTCCTATGACATGTTTTACTAAATGAAAAAAATGTTTCTTTTTAACGTAAGTGGTGACAACGACCTTTTCCGCCACCATGATTATTATTTGATCTTTGGCTTCCGTAACAAGACGTAATGTTTTTAAATGGAAAATAAATATCATATATTCTTTTTATGTATTTTGGTTTTAAAAATGGTTTTAATAATGGATTCTTTAGGTCAATATATTTAAATGATATATTTTCATTAAAATGTGTAAATGTTATCTTATTTTTTTTATGTGTTATGAATATATTATGGCTATTGGGAATTGTTTATGTATATGGTTGGTTACGTGATTAACCTAGGGTGGGTGAGCCCAAGATAGATCTCCAATGCATTGGGTAAGATGACAGAGGTAAATGTGAATTTTTATAATAATATATTTATGAAATATATTGTGATGGGTATTCCAAATGTGACTCCATATGTAGTTGTGATAGCTACAATGTATGTTTGATATGGATTCCACAAGTTTACTATATGATTTATTATTTCTGTGTGTTATTCATAAATCATATGATATCATGGGGACTGTTATGAATGAAAAGTATGGTTTTATTGTTTTTTATTTATTGTTGGGATAATTTTTTCTTTCCTTATTTTATATCCATTACTCAGCTTTTTATGCTCATTCCATGTTACTGAAATGTTTTCCACATGACATAAATATGAGAAGGTGTCAAGGATGGGATCAAGGGAAATTAATGACGTCAAAATCATGGAACCAGACTTGACTCTTTTTTCATTAGTTATTATTTGATTTAAAAATAGATACTAAGTAGAATTTTTTACATGTAATATTCATGTTCTAAAGTAAATGTTATTACTAAATTCTCTAAAACTCTAAACCTGAAAAGGTCCTCAATGTAAATTACCCATTTAATTCAAGATTATGTAATGTTTAAGGTCGGGTCCTTACACATATTTACTCATAAATCCTTTATAATTATTTTTCAATAAAATTTAATTTATCCTATGAATATCCCTTAAGAGTGTCGAATCAGGGGCGTAGTAAGCTCCATTGTTGTGTACCAGGTTTCCCTAAGTCAGGCCTAGAACACCTTTTCAATGTTATTAAACCTTGGTATATATTTTATGGAACCATTTATAATTTTAGTATCCAGAAAGAGATATATTTTTTGGGAATACTCACAATGTCTCTACATTACCAAAATTTAGGATCATCTTATATACTTAGCCTCATATTCTATCCTTGGGTAGTGTCCCCTAATTAATGTATATTATAAATCTAGCATTCAATGTTTCTATTAAACAATCATTGATACCAAATACAACACCCCAACCCTATTTACCCAGATTAGGTAAATTATTTTTTTACATTGGCATTATCACGATAAATCAAATCACGAAGGATAGCATAGCTTAGTAGCCATGGAAAACCCTTATAAAAAATTATATTTTAAATTACATCTTGAAATGAATAAAACCTAGTATCGCAAATGAAAACACTCTTATCCCCTAGAGTATCCTTGTAAGTTATTCATAATGTACTTTTTCACATCTTGGGGGAAAATGAAACATAAGGGAGGGGTGAACTTAGATGCTCATTAAAGATAAAAAATATAAGGAAATAAATTATAAATATACATAAAATTTTGAGGCAAGGTATAAAATAGAAACACAAGCCTTTAAAACAAAATATTATACATAATATGTCAAGAATAAATCTAAAAATTCAATTTATACATTCAGATGGATATTCTGAATAATCATATGTAATATTAATCACATAATGCACAAATTCATAATGCCTAACATCCTAACCATGTTGTCAAGGTCTCATTCCAAGACCATAAATAACCATACTATCAATAAATAATTCTAGGAAACTAGTATTTATAATGAGACATGTCGATTCATCAAGGGGCTATGGAGGGTCCAACCCATCACTTACTATGTCCAATGCATTCTCTATATGAGAAAGGTAATACATAACATAAATGTTTTTATGTAAATTATCATATGAAATTTTAATACATTAACCATAAACAATGAATAGTATAAAAATAGCACATCTACAGTAAAATATATCATAAAACCTTGAATAATATATTGATCATTTTATCATAATAAATCTACCTCAATCAATCATAAAATCCAACAAAGGATGTTGGCATAAATGAAAATAATCATAGAAATTCAGTTAAATGCTTTCCAAAAAATATCCCTTTTTACATTAATATTTCATTAAAGATGTAAAATTATAAAATAAAGGATTTATTATGAAAATATAACTGTAATATTTTATTTAATTATTCAAATTTATAAGGAGTTATAATGGTGTATATTAATTTCTCGTGTCATATATCTAAAAACATTCTTTCCATAATTTGTCGAAATGGTTATAATGTACCTTGTTCTGAAAATGATAGAAAGATTCCTTAAAAAAATATAAAAATTAAAACATGGGTAAAAATGAATTTAAATGCTTTTCAATAAAATTTTTAAATAAATTTAAATAAACATGTACATGAATGATAAATATGTCCAAGTAGACTCTAATGTATAAACAATGTTGTATAATAAAGAGATTGTGAGATTAACACTTACCACGTATATTCCTTTTGTCAAGGGTTCATTATCCTCATTTTTAATGTTTAAATAATGTTATTAAAATATACCATGACCATATACATATTTATGATATCATATATGATCCACTTATATCAAATTTTTAATGGTATTTCAATATAACCATTATTTTGGGTGTTAAATGCTTATTTTCCCATTCATGTTTTTTTGTGTAAATAAGGATTTATAAAAATATGATGAATTTTATTCATATATTTAATTATATTATGTTTATATAAATTTTTTTGTGACCATAAAAATTTTATAATCATTTTGAAATGGTTAATGTGGAGAATGAATCTCAGCGGGTCATGGAGATGGTTGGTTGTATGTACGCACAAGCGGCAATATCATTCCCTTAATGGTTAAATGGTATGGAATTGGATATAATATTATATATAATGAATAATTATAATGTTATATTTATAAATTAAATCCATTATAAATATATTTATACTCTCCAATGTATTGTGGTGTTGAATTACAAATTACACCACAGCGTGGAGATGATAATTTGAACGTACGCACACATGGTCATATTATTATTCAAATGATGGATAAATCGAGGAATAAATTTTTCCATAATTATAATAAAATTTAAATATGTGTAAAATAATAAATTTAATACTTTTATATGGAAGAAACATATTAAGAGTAATTATAATAAGAAAAGAAAATGAATGGAATTGGGAAAAGAATTACCTCTTCATTGACCATCTTCTTTTTATTTTCACAAAACTACTCTTTTGGGTTGATTTATGCCGAAATTAAATCCTCTAGGCTTATGTTGGGATTTTTTTAGGAGAATTGGGTAGGTTTTTTTGAGCTCATGGAATTTAGAGGTTCTAATAAAGGAAATGGAGAGGTTCCCTTTTATAATAGCTCGGAGGGGCACTTTTGGAAACATCAAAAATATTAATTTATTATAAATTGATTTTATATTTAAAAGACCTCCAATTTTAGTAACATGGAAGATAATATGATCATGAGTCCGAAACCTCTGAATCATTGTTTTAAAGATAAATTTAGGCACAAAATTAACCATATCTTTTGTGTTTAATCATTAGTTAAGCAGTTTAACTCTTACTCTGTCTACTTGTCTTTTTATACTATATGGTTAATATATTTAATATAAAATGCCACAATAACCCCCCAATTGGATAATTTATGAAATGGATAACATTATACTAGTTATTTTTATGATCATGATATTTTTATTAATTTAATGATATTTATTTAAATATTATTTGTTTTAATGTATCATTTTTGACAATTTTGATACTATTCAATATTTTATTTTTTCTAAATATTAATCATACATTATAACTTTGAATCATTACTTCCATTATGTAAATAAAATATCTATGTTATCTATAAAATTCTTGGATGTCATTAATTATGTTAAATTATATAACTTTTAATATTTTTAATATTATTTACTTGAATATGCCTTTAATAATTAAATTATTCTATCATTAATTTGTCACCATTTTATTAAATAATTTATTTAATAAATGTTTAAATAAATTACCATTATGTATATAATCATTTTACCTTCTAATGAATATGTATATTGTATCATATTACTTATATATCCTCAAATTAAAAATGATATATTTATTAAAATTTGAATATGATAATTTTTACCCTTCCTTCAATTAAATAAAATTAATATCCAAATCTAACACTAGTCACTTAAAAAGGATCATTTTTCCAACCTAAGGTTCATTATTTTATAAAAAAACACTTATCCAATGAAATTAGGACCATTTCAAGTGTAATATTATATTATTAAAATAATATTTTTACCTTCAATTACACAATTTACCTTTAACTGTGATAAATCAAATAAAAAAGTTACAATTCAATAGAATTATTTTCATCCAATTGGACGACATTTTTCATATTAATAACAATTAGGTATACATGTCTTATAAAATTTAATTCAATTATGGTGTAAATTTATGTTTAATGCTAATACACATATGTAATTTGAAGGAGTGTAAAGGAGACGTTCAAAAGTTTCATTAAATCATTATATCTAATTATATTAAAAAATTATATCTTTAAACTATCCTAGTCTAAAATATTTATTAGTTATCTATTATTTATTAAAAATAAATTTATGTAAACCAATTATTTTATTGAAAAAGTCCGTTTTTTAAAATAATGCAGCATTTTCACTATTCCTCAAAATTTGAAATTTTATTTAAAAAATACCAATAAATCACTGTTAGATAATTCTGATATTCCAAATTGAAAACGAATTCTATTTTCAAAAGAAATTATAAATTTCAACATTTTTATAATACTATTTATAACCCTTTTATATGTGGATTGATTGAGAGGTCATGGTGCGCTTGAACTCGATGTTGCATGCAGTACAAGCCATTGAATTATTTAACAGGATGCGTAACTTGGAATCTTGGGGTGTTACAATATAGAAAAAAAGAATAAAGGTAAATTAACCCACATCAATTCTACTCTATGATTAACACTCGTTCATGATATAATATACATCAGTCTTTAGATATGGGGTGAAGTTCTGGGCATGCTACTCATAGAGAAACATGACGAAAATTCCACATACCAAGCACCGCCATACATCATTAAAGTAATTCCTCCAAATCAATCCATGCACAACCACATCATGTAACACGGCATACCACAACCAGTTTCATAGATCAAATGCACGTTAATTCTCATTCACCCCTCAATCAGTCAATCTCTCAATTGGAGATTTCATTTCACCACCAAAGCCATCTCACAACACACATCCATTCTAGAAACTACACCCCAGCATAGACTAAACGAAAAACATTTTAGATTTAATAAGGCATCCCTTATTTACTTCCACTTGTTAATTCATGGGTTATCATAGAAATTGTATAACCCTAAGGCACCCATTCAATAGTCAAATTTACATGGTCAACCAGTTTTCTTGTATATGTGTTCAACAGAAACCAAACAACATGAAATCCTTTTACTATTCAAAAAAAGGACTCCTAACTGTCTTGATTTTAATTGTGGAATTTCTTATATATAGTGAATATAGTATCATAAATAACAACAAGGTTGTTAAGGAATTAAAATCAATCTCATGTACACCTTTTCATTTAAATTTATTCAATTATTATCATTATGTAATTATGAAAAACTAGAATTTTCATGTATACAAGGGTAAACCCATCTCACATGATGCATAATAGGGAGAAAAAAAGAAAATCTAACCATGATGGGATGTCAAAATTCTATACATGAGAACTGATCAGGTAATAGACATATATTTACATCTTCTGTAAGATGTTCATCCATCCAAAGATGATGTTGCACCATCACACAAACAAAAACTGATTGTAACATTATTAAGAATACGGGTATGAAAATTCCAAAACACGATGCGAACATATGAAATAAAAAGAGGTAAACCGAGAGAAATTTACTAAAAATTATGGGCAAATTCACCTTTTATCACCATTAATTTCCCATGAAAAATCATAGAGATCAAGAAATTGAAGAGGGATGTAGAGGGCTCAAATATTCCTTGGGGTGCCTAGGGTTCACATGAAATGAGAGTAAGTAGAGAGAATGGATGAATGATTGAAAATTCAAACGAATGGAATATCAGAATAGAAATGTATTGTGGTATTACTTGATGTGTAATACACTTTCACATAGTCTTGTAATAGGGGTTTAATTTCTACTGAGAAATATATCACCTCTCTATTTATTCTATTTTTCAAACATTGAAATATTAAATGCAGTGATACCTCCCTGGAATGCTATGAAACAGCTGTTAATTTCATGTAATCTTGTTACATGATGTATAATCCCCCTTATTCTATCCTTTTTCAACCAAACTTCTTCAAACTCCCTTTTATCATCCACATAAGATCTCTAAAAACAAGCAATTGGTAATGTAACAAATTTGGAGGACACCAGCAAATTACATTATTAGAAAGACTTTTGTTTCTCAAAAATATCTCATAAATTCATCATAATTTTAATACACAAAAAATACTCAACTATTTCACTAGTATGTTTATAATATTTATTTTATAATTATTTCACAAATTGTTAACTCATTTTTATGATTTTATTTTTCATCAACATGTTTTTTAATGAATTTTTCATATTTATTTTGATTTATCTCACAAGTTAAAGAATGATCTCTTGAACAATGATATTAAATGATCTAAATTAATTTTTTAGTAATGGAAATTATCATATGGAAGCCTACATATGAAATTTAACTTAAGGAATAGAATAATTATATTCTGTAAATATGTTTTTCTCATAAATATCATGAAGAATCTTATTCAGTTATGCATTTTCTCTTAGGTGGATCTCCATTTATCATATGAAAATAAAATTTATTGGTAAATTATTTTATATAATGATGAATCCAAAGATATTATAAGTCATTTTTATTATAGAATATATTTTATATTACATCAATATAATTTTATGATGAGAAAATTACTTATAGATCTTTTATGTTACGCAGATCAAATTATCATATGAAGGATCATTCTTCGCCATCTAATTTAGAGTATCATTCAGATACACTAATTAACAATTTTGTATCATTTTTAATGTCAACAAATGATTCTATATGAATCAGAAAAGAATTTATCTAAATAATTAATGGCTTCTTTAAATAAAAAACATATTTAAAAAACATTTAATTATCCAATAACGATACAATATATTAGGACCTATAAGATCGTTTAGTACAATATTTATAAAAAAGGAAGACATTCTAATTAAGAGATTATTTGTAATTTATGGAACCCTAATAACACTAAAATGTTCCTTGATTTTGTTAGGATACATGGCCACATGGTAATCTCCAAAAATTCCAAATGTTGTTGATTTGCATCGAGGGCCTAGGTGTGTCAGTGGGGAGACTATACTCTCATTACCAATGTATACCACAATGGATAACAATAAGATACATGTGGTGAATAAATTATAATAAAAAATACTAAGTAAATAGTAGAAGATACCTAATATATCAATTCTAGAATACATACATATAAAAATGATGATACATGTCATATGTCTTTACAAAAAAACCAAAACCGGTACACATGAAAGATATACAGTACATGTAACAAAAGGACAAAAATGAGAAATATATCCTAGTATCATCGTATGCCTCATTATGGTCCTATTGTATCACTCCAAGCTTCTATGGTATCATTCCTTTTAAACAATTCAATAGCTTGTGTTGCACTAAACATTGAGTTGGAACCTACCACGACCTATCAAACTTATCGTTTAAAAAGTGATTATGAGCAATATTCACTATATTCTGAAATTTAAAATTATATTTTCTGAAATATACATCATTTATGATTTCAAAATATTAACAATTAGCTTATGGTGAATTTATTATATTTTCCATAAAATATTCAATTTTTTATGAGTAGTGGAAACTACTAAATTATTCATAAAAAAAATTTTATTTAAATAATGATTTTAATTTAGTTTTATATTAAATTCATAATATATTCATAATTAATATATAATTCCAGTGTACGTAAATTGGAATAATTTTTATAATATAATTAGAAATAAAATTTTTATTAATCATTTAAACATATCATTTACCTACCTTCTAACCACATCTACGAATTGGAATCAAACGTAATTTTACCACTTCTGTGAATTGAATTTCAAAAAAACATAAATATATGGTGGTAATAAGAATGAATAATGTGGTCTAGATGAATAAAAATATTTTTTTTTGTGAATATTAGCTTTTAAATTTTAATTACCACGGTTAAAGATAAATAGGGTAATTAAACATATAAATAATATTATAATAATATAATAATACCCTAAAACTTTTTTGAATTTAATTGAATAAGTGTTTTAGATTAAAATCAACCTTATCTTGAAAATATGATCTTTTTAATCCCACTCGTCGTAGATTATATTATATATTAGTTTTTTTTATAGAAGTGTTAAAAATATTATATTCATATTTCAATAACTATATCATTTTTATATGAAGATATATAAGTGATTTGGTCGTCCAAAAGTTGTGTTTAGTAATATTAAATTGATATCTACATAATTGTAATTTATTTATAATGTTAGTAAGTGAATAAATAAATTAATTGGTAACACATTAATGATGTAATAATTGAATAATTAAATAAAGAATCAATTAAAGGATATTAAAAATAATAAAATAAATATAATTTACTTAATTAATGACATCATCAAATTTTAAAGATAATATAGGAATTTTTTGTGACATATTGGAATTATTGGTTCTGTGTTACCATGTTGATTTGATGTTTTTTAAAATTAATATATTGAATAGTCTCAAATTTGAAATAATGGTTACTTTAAAATAAATAATATTTAATTAAATGTTATTAAATTCAAAAAAAAAATAAGGTTAGTTAAAATCACTAATATAATGTTAAATATTTCATAAATGATCCAATTGGTGTTCTTTTAGAATTTTATTGTAACTATATTAACCATATTGTATAAAAAGGTAAGTAGACACGGTAAGAGTTAAACTCTGTAACTAAGGGTTAAACCAAATATATGTGGTTAATTATTTGACCTAAATATTACTTAAAATGAATTTTTGGGATTATATTAACCTATATTCATATTATCCATCAAATAACTCACTTTAATTCTTTTTAAGACTACAAATAAGATTAAAATAAATTAATTATTTTGGAGTCTCCAAAATAGCCCCGCTCTATTATTATAAAAGAGAACCTGTCCATATCTTTTATTCACACATATAAATTTGTTTTTCTTTGTCAAAACCTTCCCACTTATCCTCCAAAATTCACTCAATTCATACTAGAATACATAGTTTTTGCATAAAACCATCCTAATGAGTCCTTTTGTGAAAATAAAAAGGAGATGCTCAAATAAGAGGTAATTATTTTACCAATTCCCTAAAATTTATCTTTTTTGTCTACTTAATCTTCATATACCTTTACTTACAAAAAATGATACATATAGTATCATATACATTATAATATGTAATTATAATTATTAAATAACCATATTTCTCCATTTATCTAGACTATGAATAGTAATATCACTGCTCGTGCATACGTACGGCTTACCGTCTCAACATCTAGGTGTAATTTTATTATTAAAAACTAATTCATTTTTATGGGTATATTAGTCATATAATGGATTTTAATAATTAATATATCACAATAAACATTATTTATAATTAATACATCATCAAATTATGTACCGTTCAACCATTAAATGAATGATACATTCGCTCGTGCGTACTTACATCTTACCGTCTCCCAAACACAACGAGGTTAATTTTCTATGCTAATCATTCAATAATGATTATAAAATTTTTTGATGATTAATAGTAATTATTATGAACGTAATAAAATTTTGGATATGATAAAAAATTAATCCTCTACATAAAAACATTACTTACGTAGAAAAATAGGAATGGTAAAATGGAGTAGTTAACATATGAAATAATGGTAATACAAAAATACAAATAAAAATGATTTAAGAAGATTGTAGATGTTATAATAAATATGGATATGGTCCTATTATAATTTTATATCACAATTTAACCATTATAAAGGATTTCAACGTTCTCTCTACTGAAAGAATGTACCAGGTAAGGGATAATTTCACAATCTCTTTATTAACCGAGATGGTTTATACGTAGGAATCTATTCGAACATATATATCATAATTTTATCATATTTCTTAAAATTTATTTCAAATTATTAATGACAATTTTTTAATGTAATTTTTTCCAATTTTAATTTTATTTTTTTGAAAGGAATATTTCTGTCATTTTCCAAATGTGGAACTTTATGAGGTTTTTGACAAGTTATGGAAAGAATTTTTTAAAACATATATGGATTTAGATTCTATTTTACACAATTATGATTCAATAACATTTCGAAAATCTCCATACAATATTAAAATTTTATTTTCATATGATCATTCTTCTTTTTTAATTATGTGGCTTTTAAAAATTTCAATGTAACAAAGCGATATTTGTCTCAAATAATTTTAATGAATTTATTAGATTATTTTCATCTATGTCAACATCTATTGTTGGGTTTTATTCATGATTGAGGTAAATATTTTATTATAAAATCACCCAAATTTTAATGATGGTTTTATGATATGTTTGAGTGTGGATGTTCTTTTTGTATACCATTAATGGTTAATGGATAAAGTATTAACATTTCACATAGTATTTTTAATATGAATGTTCCTGTTATGTTACATTATTTTCATATGAGGAATGAATTAAAGTAAGTATGAGATTGGAGGGGCCCATTCATTCCCCTCGATGAATTTGTATGAATCCTGAGACAAACTAGAGTCTTGGCATGATTCCTTGACAGTATGGTTATTTATGGTCCTGGCACGAGGCCTGGAATGTATTATTACAGTGTTCAACAATATATATTTCCCCGTTATTAGATTAATATTATATGTGATTATTCAAAATATCAATGTGAATGTTTAAATGTAATTATTGATTTATTCTTTCCATATTATGTTTCATATTATGTTTATGAAGATTGTGATTTTCATTCAAACCTTGCCTTAAATGTTGGGTTTTGTTTATCATAGCTTCCACTATATTTTTTATCTTTACTGAGCATCTGAGCTCATTCCTTTAGTATGTATTAATTTTTCCCCAGTTGTGATATTGTATATTATGACTAACCATCAGGTATTATCTATGGGATATTAGTGATTTCAAAGGATTCATTATGTTTTTTTTATTTCAATATGTAATGTAAAAAAATGTTTTAATCTAGGTTTTTGAAATCTAAAAAACTAATCAATCCTTTGGAATTTGATTTATTAGGATCATTCCAATGTAAAAAAATAATGTGTTGAATTTGGGTACCTAAGGTTAGGGCTTTATTGCTGGTATCCGATAAGGTTTAGTTCTGACATTGGAAACATGATTTAGAAAATCCATTAATTATTAGACACCACCCAAACACAAATATGGATGATAATTATTTAAAAAATCCTAAATTTTTGTTAATGTAGTTATTATGTGAGTATTCATAGAAAATACATCCCCATATCGATATTAAAAGTTTAGGTGATTTGGATCAGATGTACCTAGGACTGATATCTCTGACATGGTTTTCCATGCTTTACTTAAGGTAACTTGGTACATAATTATTTGTTGTACTACGCACCTTCTTTGAAACTCCTAGAGGATATGCTTTGGATAATTAACTTATTCTTTACAATCCATAATGAATGATTTATGAGTAAATATGTTCTCAAAGAACCATTTTTATGATTATGGAAAATATATGCATAAATTTTTTAATTTTTTTACTTATTTTGTTAGTATATAATTTTGAATTATGATTCATAACATAATATAGTGTATTCCAATATTTATTTATGGTTCCTAGAGGAATGAATCATAACTGTATCAATATATGTAATCCAATTAAATATTTCAATCATATGAAATATTATAATGGTGGAGCTGGTGAAACAACTGGCACCAAACAACTGATAACTATAAAAATATAACTAACATAGGTTATAAATAATAACTTTACTCCTATGGAGTAATCTGAACCAAAATGTTAAGGATCAATGTTATACCAATTTATGAGACAACAGTCTACTACATCCAACGGGGTAAAAATCCATTTTTATCTATGCAATTTATAAGTTCTATAGAGAAACTATTTCTCACTTTAGGGATTAAAGAAAGGGAAAATGTGGTTATTCTAGTCTATATTCTATCACGATATGCATATCAATGGTGGTCATTAATTTAAAACATGAATGATGAGAAAAAGGTATAAAATATGAAATGGATTTAATTTAATTTTTTCTTTAAAAAATACTATCTTTGTGATCTACAAGCTGATATTTAGTGTTAATTTTTGAGTCTGAGACAGAAGGAAGATGATAATTATTCCATGTATGATGTAAAATTCACAAGGTTTTCAATTCATGCTAAGAATTACATATGTAACCCAATTAGTATGATTGATCGAGTCTTTAATGGTTAAATACCATTCCCTTGAGAGGAACTATTCTCTAAATCTTTCTCATTGTTTGATGATATAGTCTCATCTGATATGTAGTACCCACGGTTTCTGTTATGTAACCCTTACAAGATGCTTTTCATGGTTTTAAATTTAAGGGTGTTGAATGGGAGACTTGGGAGAACTTGGAATGGTGTTTTGAGGAAAAACAGGATATTGCACGGGTGGCAAACAGTTTTTCTATACTGTGCGGCCAAACCGTGCATAGTTGGTCTTGGAGGCAGTAGCTTCTGAAGGGGCAGGGCAAGGATTATCTTACTATGCGGCCAAACTATGTGAGAAGGGTGGATGAGGCAGTAGCTATTGCACGATTAGTGCACAGTTTTTCAAACCGTGTAAACTAACCATGGGACCACTTAAAAGAGATCCTATAAAAGTGGATCTCGCTATTTTTTTCTTTTATGTTCCTCGTTTAAGCTCCTAGGTGGACCTAACTCGGGATTTGGGTTCTCTTAAGGTCAAAAAGGATCTCCCATTATTCCACAAGCGATATGAAGGATTCTCTTGGCAAATTGATGCCAGATAATTGAGGTATGTGATCGTTCTTGTTTGGTTCCTTAGAACTACTTAGATCTACTTCTCATCTTCTCTAGGTTTCTAAGATCTATACCCATTTTTGGTAGATCAATGTGTGTGGATGCCAGATATAATGATATTTGGTTTTGATCTTGCTAGGAGAAGAGATCTAAGGTGGTTTCTTTAAGAAGAAACCCAGACTTCTTGAGTGTTCTTCGACCGTTCTGGTTTTCATCAAAACCATTAAGGTATGAGGCTTCATTCTATACTCCTAGTGTTAGAATTGATTAGCTTAGTTTCAAATTCGTTATTTTAATGGAATTGATTTTTAAAAGCATGTAATAAATCTTATTTAGTGATGATTTATGGGTTTGATGAAATTTTGAAATCTTAGTGAATTGTTGTGAAAAGTGATTTGGCATCATGAGTTTAAAATCTTGTTTGTAAATTATAGATTTTTTGGAATTGTAAATGGATTGATGAAAGATGGGTTTTCAATAAAAAGGGTGTTTTATTAAAATGGTAGGTATTGAAATGGCATTGATGAAATTCATTTATTCTTTGGTTTTCAATAAAATTATGGTTTTATTAAAATTGTTTGAATTGATTGAACACACTTGGTTTTGATGTAAATGATTTTCTATAAAAGGTGTTTTATTGAAATGGTGGTTTTTGGATGATTGATTGGAATATGTGGTGTGTGTTCATATAGCATGTATGGGGCTAAGTTGAAATAGGACCTCGTGCTCAGTACCAAACTTTTAATGTCACATGGTAACTATATGTACGAGGATTGGTTGACATACGACCTTGTTCACAGTGCCAAAGGTGTAATGGAACATGGGGAACAATTAACATTTGACGACATGGTAGATCGAGAAGAAAAAACTCATTAGTATGGATCTGTCATAATTTTTCATGCATCGTTGGTTTCATGGGTTGGGGAATGATTGGGTATGCCAAAAAAGGATATTTCTGAAATGGTTCTAAAGCTTGATTGGAAATTTTTCTGGAAAAATAACTTATTGGAAAATTGGTTTCAATTCCTCTTGGATGCTTTTGGTTATGAATGGTTTTGGAAAATTGTTTATATTTAGGTATAATATTATTTTGATAAAATGATTTATATAAACTGTTTTTATATAAACGTGGCTAACTCTTCTATCCTAGTGGCGTGAGTAGGAAAGTCATTGGGGAAAACCTACTGACTTTTATACTCACCCCTACTTTGGATATTTGGTGCTTTTGCAGATGTTGTGTTCTGAGACCCAGGTAAAGGTAAAGCATCTTAAGGCTAGTAGCTTGTGGGGATGCTTGGGAGATGTTGTGGAGTTTACAGATTTTGGGGCATAGAGTCATGGTGTCTTTGAGAGTCTTGAGTCTTTCATCTGTTGTGTACTTTGATGTTCGGTTCAATCTTCCTTTGTTTACTACTTTGATGTGGTTTGACATAAATGAATTTGTTTAAGTTGTCATTAATTTATTGATGAATCATATAGTGAATGTTGGTTAGGTTTGGTTGGTTATGGGGATATTTCTAAAAGGGTAAATCGTCCCCCACTTTTATCTGAAACCCTTTGGTATTTCTTTCCAGCCTTTGGCATCTTGGGGATGTCACATAAGGCCTTGAAATGACTCGTAGTACTCTCCAGCCAATGAGAATTTGCGGGTCATTACAAATGGTATCAACTTGTTTGGTCCATGCCTAACAAGTAGACATCTATGTTCTTGGTCTTGGAGTTGAAATTCACTATTTTCTATTACTTGGGAAATCTTAGACTGGAGTAGGATTGTTAGAACTTGAAATGTATAGCAAAAAAGGATGTAGATAGCCCGTTTATGTTGATCATCAATTTATCAGGGTTTTGGGTACATAAGTGTTGTGGATACACTTCTAGAATGTTGGAAATCTCATTTTCATGGGTTTAGACAATGAGATGAGCATGACATGTATTATAGAGGAAGGACTTCCCACTAGGATTTCATATCTCATTGTGATGAATGAGTAAGGATTTTGTGAAAGGTGTGAACTTTTGATAAATGAAAAAATTGTTTTCCAGTAAAAGATTGTGAAAATAGGATATTTGGTGTATTTTGAAAATGGTATTATATTCAAAAATCATGTTGAATGTTCTCAAAAATAGTTGACCATGTAAAAACATTGTTTTGGAAATAAATGTTCTGATAGTTGATGTGATAGAATTTGAAATGCTAAGACATGAGTTTCTTGAGAGTGAGATTGATAGAGGTTGTTGTTGGTTTAGTAAATGGCACCCAATAGGCGTCATCAGAACCAACCTGAAGAAGTTGCAGAGAATGTGGTGGCACCTGAACCATGTGTGAACCAAGAGCTGGTTGAGTGTATCATCCATGATTTTCAAGCTGTGGATATGGGGAACCGGAGGAATGAACCATAGAAAGTGGATCACACCATCCAGTTTATGAAGCAGAATCCACCGAACTTTTGGGGTGATGCTGAACCTGAAAATATAGTGGTGTGGCTAAGTAGGATGAATCGTATCTTCGATTTCATCGGCACACCATCAAAACTCAAGGTCAATTTTGTGACATATGTGCTCTAGGATCTTTCACATCAATGGTGGGATTAATCAGTGCATGCTAAATTGGATGAAGGCCTAACATGGGATGATTTTGAAGAATTTTTCAACAAACAATTCTATCCTCACTCATTCAAGATCCATAAAATGACAGACTTCTTCAGCATGAAACAATAGAGTCTCTCTGTCACAACATATGCCTCTAAATTTTGGAATTTAGTCTTTTTTTTCACCAGAGGTTGCGGAAAGTGCATCATTGAAGGTACGCCTATTCGAATCAGGGCTAAGGCAAGAGATTCGATGGATGATTACAGTGGTCTGTATTACAGATTATACAGAGATGGTGAATAGAGTGACCGTTGTTGAACATGATATCTCAAGATTGATAAGATTAGGAATATTGATACCTACAAGAAATGGTGGGAACTCAAATTCTGAGAACAATAGTAAAATAGACACCTATTTCCACGGTGCAAGTGGAAATCACTATCAGACATCAGGATCACTAATCCTTCCTCTACGACCCCAGAGAAAAGCAAGTTGCTTTCAATGTGGTTTGACTGACCACATAAAGAGAGAGTGTACGACACAACCTATAGAATTTCATAATTGCAACATGTTGGGGCATCTACAATGCTATTGTAGGAATGCTCCAAGGTCGGGTGCGCGTGACACTTCTCAGGCATCGCAAGCATCGTTTGCTTTGACAGGATGAGGACTGCAGCATCAGTCTCATCATCATAGCAGATCTAGCCATGGTGATTCTCGAAATACCATGAATCCTCAACCAGGGAAATCTCAGCAAGGCAACAAGGAAAACAGTGTAGTGATGAAACAATTGTGTGAAGCTGAGCAGATGCAGGTCGATGATCAGGCGAGACCATTTATAGTGAGAGGTACTATTGTTTTTAATTCTACCCTTGTGAAATTATTTTTTGATACTGGTGCATTGCATTCCTTCATTGCTTCTAGTGTTGTTGACTTTCTATGATTAAAACTAGAAATGCTTCCTTTTATTCTGAAACTAAAAATTCTTCTTGGTGAAAGATAACGACAAGCCCGTGTGTGTAGAGAATGTGCTATAACTATTGATGGAGATGAGTTAAAATAGAACTTCTCGATGTTGGAAATGTATATCTATGACTTAATCCTTGGTATGGGTTGGTTGAAAATATTTAAGGCTCACAATGACAGTTAAAGGAGAAAAATTAGTTTCACTACTGAGGACGACATCAACCATCTCTTCAGAGGAGAGAGGATGGTAAAGAAAGTTGAAAAGAGCTTGTTGGCACCAATGGTGGGAACAATCTCTCACCAAATGGAAGCATTAAATTTGGCATCAATGGAAGATATTGAGGAAAATAGTTTTCCAGCTGTTGTGGATCAACTTAAAGATGTCTTTCCAAATAAATTCTCAGGTTTACCACCTCTAAGGGTAGTGGAGTTTACGATTGATCTCCTTCCGGGGAGAAGTCCTATTTCCCTTACAACTTATTGAGTGGCACCAATAGAGTTATGGGAATTGAATGTGCAGTTAGAGGATCTTGAAAGAAAGGGTTTCATTCGACCAAGTACATATCCATGGACATCACCAGTGTTGTTTGTGAAGAAGGAAGATAGAACTCTTCGTCTGTGTGTTGATTATTGTATGCTTAACCATGTTGTGATAAAGAATATATATCCACGTCCACACATTGATGATCTGTCCGATCAATTAAAGGGAGTTCAGTGGTTATCCATGATTGAATTGTGATCAGTATATCACCAATTGTGAGTTCAGAGGGATGATATTTCAAAGACAGCTTTCAAAAGCAGATATGGAGACTATGAATATGTAGTCTGGCCATTCGGTCTAATGAATGCACCACCTGTCTTCATGGATTTGATGAATCAAATATTTTAACGATATCTGGATTCTTTTGTTGTGGTGTTTGTCGACAATATCTTGGTGTATTCAAAGACATGGGTTGATCACGAGGTGCACCTGGAAAAAGAGTTACAAATCATGAGAGATCATCGTTTGTATGAAAAATTATCAAAGTGTGGTTTTTGGATAATGGAAGTATGTTTCCTTGTCCATGTAATTTCTGAGAAAGGCAGTTCTATTGATCCTAAAAAGATAGAAGTCATTATCTCTTAGTAACCACCGAAGAAAGTGTTTGAGATACATAGTTTTCTTGGTATAGCTGGGTACTACCGACGCTTTAAGAGTGAATTCTGAAAACTAGATTTACCAATGATAGCTCTGACTATGAATAATTATCTCTTATAATGGACAGAAGAATGTCATATATCCTTTCAGGATCCAAAAGTTCCGCTTACATTGGCACCAATCTTGATCTTTCCAGAATCTGGACAGGGGTACGTGGTATATTGTGATGCATCAGGATCAGGGTTGGGTTGTGTTCTCATGAAAATATATCATGTGGTTGCTTATGGTTCAAGGCAATTGAGAGTTCATTAGAAAAATTATGCAACACATGATTTGGAGTTGCCTACAGTCATCCATGCTTTGAAAACATTGAGACATTATCTCTTTGGTGAGAAATTTAATGTGTTTACAGATCACAGAATCTTGAAACACATTTTGTCACAGTGAGATTTCAATCTCAGGCAAAGGATATGGATCGAGTATCCCCAAATGTTTGACTTTGTGTTGATGTACACACCAAAAAAATGGAATTCAGTGGCAGATTCATTGAGTAGAATGTCATATGCTTAGTTGGCGAAAGAAGCTTCAGATGAATGGCAGTTGATGTCGGTCTTAGCCGACATGCATGTGGAATGTGAAGAACAAGGTGATATTTCTTTTTTTTTCAGCTACACTTGTTTTTGATTTAGTAAAGATGATCAAAGAAGAAGAATCCTATAATGTAGAATGTCTGGTTGTATGTTCAAAACTCTATGGTGGGGAGATTATTGATGGCTGGAAACATGATGGGGGTTTAGTTGTGTATTTTAGAGATTGGATGGTGGTACTGATGGTTTTTCAGGAATAACTCTTTCATGCATATCACAATTCAATATGGTTCATACACCCAAGTATACAGACGATGTATAAGGTGTTGAAGGCACAGCTTTGGTGTAGAGGCATGAAAACGAAGGTGGTTGAGTTAGTCTCACGATGCTTAACTTTTCAGCAAGTTAAATCAGATCATTATAGACCAGCTGGTATGTTACAATATTTACATATCCTAGTGTAGAAATGTGATCATATAGCAATGTATTTATTTTCAAGTCTTCCAAGAATGTTCCGGAAACACGATTCCATTTGCGTGATAGTGGATCATCTAACTAAGTTGGTGCATTTCATCCCTATTCATGAAACTCATATGGTGGATGATATTTAAAAAATATATATCTTAGAAGTGTTAAAGAGGCAAGGGGTACCAATGTCTATTTTCTCAGATAGAGATTTGAGGTTCACATCTCGTTTCTGGAAATCATTACAGCAAGCCCTTGGGACCCAGTTCACTATGAGCACGACGTATCATCCTTAGACAGATGGGAAATCTGAGTGGAAGATACAAACTTTGGAAGATATGTTGTGGGCTTGTGTAATGGATTTTGGTGGCTCATGGGAGGAACATATACCATGAGTTTAGTTCTCATACAATAATAGATATCAAGCCTTGGTACGCATGGCTCTGTTTGAGGCATTGTATCTGCATCCTTATCATTCTCCACTATACTAGGTGGGAAATGGTGAACATCACTAGTTGGGCCGAGCATTGTCCAAGAAAAAACAGAGAAGATTATGATGATTAAAAAGATTATGGAGATGGCTTAGAGTCGTCAGAATTCTTATGTAGGTCAATGTCGAAGACTGCTTTCATTCATTGTGGTTGATCATGTCTTCTTGAAGATCTCTACAAGGATTGGACATCGTCGTTTCAGGAAGCAATGAAATTTATCTCCTAGATACATTTTCCCTTTTGAGATACTGGAACGGGTTGGAGAGGTGGCATATCAGTTGGCATTACAACCATAGTTTAGTTCGGTGTATAATGTGTTCCATGTATCTGAGTTGAAAAAGTATCAGCCTGATCCTAACCATGTGATCAGATGGTATCACGTTGACCTAGATCCGGATGCTACATTTATAAATATCCTGGTATGGATTTTGGTTAAGAAAGAGAATGTCTTTCATGGAAAAAGTATCCGTCTAGTGCGAGTTTTATGTTAGTATGGTCAGATTCAGGATGAGACATGGGAATGTGAAAAGGAAATGAAAGAGCAGTGGCCAGAACTCTTTCAGTTGGCTGGTGGTTTTCTAACTTTTTAGGATGGAATTAAAACTTTTTGTTAGAATTTAGTACCCCTAGTTTCTTGTATGTAACCCTTACTTGAGGTTTTTCATTATTTTAATGTTAAGGGTGTCGAATGGAAGAGTTGGGGGAACGTGGACTGAAGTTTTGAGGAAAAATTTGAAGTCGCATGGGCGGTGCACGGTTTTTCTAAATCGTGCAGCCAAACCATGTGTAGTTGTTCTAGGAGGCAATATCATCCACACTGGCAGCACACGGATTGTTTAACTATTTTGGCAAACCCTGCAAGAAGGGTGGCTGAGGTAGTAGCTAATGCACGATTATCGCACGGTTTTTCAAACCGTGTGAACTAATTGTGTGACCACTTATATGAGATCCTATAAAAGTGGATCTCACTTCTATTTGTCACTAAGTGAATCTCTTATGCTCCTATGAGGCCTTAACTTGGTATTTTGGTTCTCTTAAGGTCATGAAGGTTCCCCATTGTTCCATAAGTGATATGAAGGCTTCTCTTGGCAAATTGAATCCAGATTCTTGAGGTATGTGATCGTTCATGATTGGTTTCATAGATCTACTTAGATCTACTTCTCATATTCTCTCATTTTCTAAGATCTATGCACATAATGGGTAAATATATGTGTGTGGATGCCAAATATGGTGAGATTGGGTCTTGATCATTCTAGGAGAAGAGATCTAAGGCGGGTTCTTGAAGAAGCAACCTGATCATCTTGAGAGTTCTTCGACCGTTGTTGTTTTCATCCAAACCTTTGAAGTAGGAGGCTTATATCTTGACTCCTCATGTAATAATTGATTTTATGAGTTTCAAATTGGTTATTTAAATGGAATTTATTGTGAAAATCATTGAATAAATCAACTTTAGTGATGATTTAAGGTTTTGTTGAAATTGTGAAATCTTAGTGAATTGTTGTGCAAAGTGATTTGGCTTATTGAATTTAACTTGTTGATTTTAAATTATGGATTTTATGGAAGTTTAAATGATTTGATAGAATATGGGTTTTCAATAAAATGGGTGTTTTATTTAAATGGTTCATATGGAAATGGCATTAAGGAAATTTGTTTATTATTTGGTTTTTAAAAAATGTATGGTTTTATTGAAATGGTTTGAATTTGTTGAACACACTTGGTTTTTATGGGATGGATTTTTATTAAAAGGTGTTCTACTGAAAGGGTGGTTTTGGACTGATTTATGTGAATATGTGGTGTCTGTTCATATTCCATGTATGGGGCCTGGTTGAAATATGAACTTGTTCTCAGTGCCAAACGTTTAATGGCACATGGAAACTATATGTATGAGGCTTGGTTGAAATATGACCATATTCTTAGTGCCAATGGTCCAATGGCACATGGGGAACAATTACCTTATAACGACATGGTAGATTGATGAGAAATTGCTCATGGGTGTGGAACTGTCATAATGTTGCATGCATGGTTGGTTTCATGTGTTGGGGAATTCTTGGGTATGCCAAAAAAAGTTTTTTGTGAAATGATTCTAATGCCTGATTGGTTATTTTTCTGGAAAAATAAATTATTGGAAAATTGGTTACAATTTCTCTTGGATGCTTTTGGTTACGAATGGTTTTGGAAACATGTTTATATTTAGTTATAAACTTATTTTGAGAAAACGTTTTATATAAACTATTTTTATATAAATTTGGATAACTATTCTGTCCTAGTGGAGTGACTAGAGAAGTCATTAGGGAAAACCTACTGAGTTTTATACTCACCCCTACTTTGGCACTTTGGTTCTTTTATAGATGTCATGTTTCAGGACACAGGTAAAGGTAAAGCATCTTTTGTCTAGTGGCTCATGGTGATGCTTTGTAGATTTTGGAACTTGTGGAGAATAGAGTCATGGTGTCTTTGAGAGTCTTGAGTTGTTCACCCACTCTGTAATTTGATGTTCGGTTTAGTCTTCCATTGTTTGGTACTTTGTTGTGGTTTGACATAAATGATGTTATTTAAGTTGTCTTTCATTTATTCATGCATCATAGAGTGAATGTGGTTATGATTGGTTGGTTTTGGGATATTTATAAAAGGGTAAATCGTCCCCCACTTGTATCTGAAATCGTTTGGCATTTATTGCCAGCCTTTGGCGTCTTGGGGATGTCGCTTAAGGCCATGTAATGGCTCGCTGTACTCTCAACCCAATGAGAATTGGCGGTTCATTACAAGCTATCATGATATAAAATGAATTCTATAATCCTGATGAAATTAAAAGATTGAAATAAAAGAATATAGCTATTGAATACTCTACAAAATGAAATAAGGGGTAGAAGAGAAATGTCGACATTCCTCCTTGCAGTAATTTTTGGAAGAAAGACCTAATTACTTGATTAAAGGGAGTGGGAGTTTGTTACAAGTGTGGCGAAAAATGTGAATAATATTATTGTTTCAATGGAAAGAAAGAATATATCAATGTGTAGTTCTATAATTTAAAATATTAGGAACATTATGAGAATGATTGTCCTATGCATCAAGGAAAATCATCCCAAAAATATACAAGTTGGCATGGACTATCTTTTTTGATCATAATTGTTGTGGTTAAAGTTCTTTATGATTTTGTGGTAGGTACATTAATAATTTCATCAAATTTATAAAAAGAATTAAAAGATTCTAGAACCTCTCATTTTTTTATATCTTCCCACATTTCTTCAAAAATTATAAATTTCCAATTAACATTAACAATGGAGTTTTCACACAAAACCCCAACGGGATATTTCCTTGGAATAAAGATTTATCATGAAGATCCCATTATGGAATATAAATGTGATTTTTCTGCAGACTTTATCATCATACCTTCGATTGAACTTGATATAATACTCAGTATGGACCTGCTATCAAAATATGATGAAGAATTTTGTTTCAAGATAATGATTTTTTGATTTATAAAGAAAATTTATAATCCATTATATTTAGAGTATAAACTTCAACATCCAATTATTATCAAAAACCACCTACAGTTGATTTACTAGATGAGATTCCTGGGGAGGTAGCAGAAATAACATCATGGTATTAAGAGATAAATATTCAAATTAATGATGTACCCATATTATGTGGATACATTGATGTATTTCCAAAGGATTTACCTAGACATCCTCTATAGGGGATGTTTAGTTTACTATTGATTTAATCCGTAATGAATGGACAATATCCAAAACTCCCTATAGAATAGTCACCATAGAATTAGTAGAGTAGAAGAGAAACCTAGAAGAGTTTAGTAAAAAGGTATTTATTCTCTCTAGTGTTTCTCCATAGGGAGCCCTCGTAGATTTTGTTATGAAAAAATATGGATCAATGAGGCACTGAATTGACTATACAGAAATAAATTCTACTAAAATAAAGAACATGTATCCTTTTCCTCAAATTGATGATTTGTTTTATCAAAATCATTGGGATAAATATTTTTTTTTAATATTTAACTTCTATTTTTATATCATCAATTTTGTGTAAATAAGGAAGATCTTCAAAAGACAGAATTTCAATCTCGGTATGTGCATTACGAGTTTACAGAAATTCAGTTCTGACTGACTAATGCACCCCGTATATTCATGGATCTAATGAATATAGTGGTCAAGTAATATATTTATGATCTTAATAGTTTTTAATTATTATATCTTGGTACAATAAAAAATATATGAATACCATGAGAACCACTTTTATATTTTTTAAGACACATAGAAGAAATGGACTACATTTGATGTTTAATAAGTGTTTTTTTTGGCTTCTGGAAATTTGTTTTTATTAATGTATTGTCTCTTGGGATGTAATCAATATTGTTCATGAAAATAAAAAGGTAATCGAAGAATGGCCAAAACTAACAAGTATAATCAATGTACATAGCAATATTGGAATATCATGTTACTATTGGCATTTTGCATATAATATTTCCAGATTGGAAAAACCCTAGACCAGTGCACACGTTATGGGGTTAAATTCGTTTTGAAAAAAGAGTGCGAAGAATTTTTATAAATTGAAGAGAATATTAATCAATGCTTCTATATTGAAATTCCCATTTTTAAATGATTTCTCTATGATTTATAGAGATGTATCAAGGAATAAACTTGGTTGTGTCCTTCTGCAAAATGATGGAGTTATTACTTATGCATCTAGGCCCTTAAATGTCAATGAACAAAACTACCCAAATAATGATCTTCAGATATCTGTTGTAATCCTTTCTCTGAAGATTTGGAGACACTATCTTTGTGGTGAATGATGTGAGATATATATTTATCACAAGAGTTTTAAATTTATTTTCTCTCAAAAAGAACCCAACATTATGGAATGGAGAAGGATTGAGCAAATTAAGGATTATGATTTCACAATAAACTACATACTAGGGGAGAAATAATGTGGTAGATTCTTTGAATTGAAATAACTATGGACTTCTAAATAGACAAGGAGTCGAAAAGGATAATATTTTTATGGATCAAATAAATATTGATATGGGAATTATCATTGAAGGTGAAACTTAACTAATATTTCAAATGGTCTCCAAAACATCTTTACTATAAATTATAAAATATTTGTAGTCTAATGATGATGAGTTAAAAAAATAATATTGGAAATGCTGGGAGACTAATTGAATATGGATTTGAAGATGGTATTTGGAAATTTCGGATGATGCATTGTGTTATTGATATAATTGAGATAAAAAGTGAATTATTGGATGATGATCATAGCAACAATTTCACAATAAACCATGGTGGAAATAAGATGTAAATATATTTGAAGGAAAAATTTGTGTGGGACAACTTGAAGAGGGGTATAACAGAATATGTTTGGAGAGTTTTAGTTATTCAGTATGAAAAGGTCAGAAGACTACATTCTAGAGGATTCATGCAACCAATTCCTATACCTGTGTGAAAATGTGATCATATTACGGTTGAATTTTCATTGGGCTACCAAAGGCAACAAAATTAAATCATGTGATATGGGTTATTGTTGATCTTCTTACAAAATCATTACATTATATTGAAATTTGTGATGATTAACCCCTTAAACATTTATCCAAACTTTATATTAATGCAGTTTCAAGACATCATTGTGTACCATTATCTATTATTTTTTGCCATGATCCTATTTTCAACATCAAGATTCTGGAAAAGACATCAGAATTCCATATATTATGAGGCTCATGGGATCACTACCTAGCACCCTCAAACTGATGAAAAAATGGAAAAGACTATTCCAACCATATTTTATATATTGAGATATTTCATAATTGAAATTCACGGAATGTTGGATCATTATTTACCCCTAGTAGATTTTTCCTATTGAAATAGCTTCCATTAAAGTATTCATATGACACTATATGAAGAATTAAATGGTAAGAGATCTTTTATACCAACATGTTGGGATGATATTGGTGAATGGAAATTTTTAGGCATGGAATTTGTTGAGGAAATGATAAAAAGGTAAAGAATATTTATTCCCATATGAAAATAGATTAAAGTAGGAAAAATATCTATATCGAAAACCGATAAAAGGATTTATAATTTTAAAGGGGAAATCATGTTTTCATGATGGTATCTCCATGGGAGGGTTTTATAAGTTTGGTTAGAAGGGTATATTATGTCTCAGGTACATCATACCTACTGAAATTTTTGATGGAATTTGAGTTTTAGCTTACCGTTTACCAATGTCTCTAAGTCTATCTAATGTTCATGTTGTGTTCCACATATCACTATTACAGAAATAATGGCTAGACCCAACACATGTACTCACCTATAATGAAATAGAACTGTAACCCAGTAATTCTTATTTTGATGTGCCTACCATGATTCATGACACTATAGAACACATGTGGAGTAATCAGATGACTCTTATGATGAAGGTTCGTTGGAGAAACCATAAAATGTAAGAGGTGACGTGGGAACCTAATGAACATATGATGAAGAACCACCTGAATATTGTTATGAATTAATATTATATAAATTTAATGGATTAAATTAATTGATGGAGGAAAGAATGTAATACCCTAAGAAACAGCATTAAACTTCATTTTAAATAATTCAACATCTTGAATTGCCCGCAACATCATGTTCTAGATTGCTCTGACCTATCAAACTAGTTGTTAAAAATAAATTATGAATAGTATTAACCAAATTATGAAAGTTATAAAATTTATTTTTTAATGTAGAATTCATTTATTAAATTTTAATACCAAATTATCTTATGGTGAATTTTTTGAATTTTTTTTAATAGATTCAATTTTAGTTGAGTAGTAAAAAATACTTCATTATTGTTAAACACCTGACTTTTATTTAAATAATTATTATACATTATTTATATTTTTACTTTATAATGGCTTAATAATATATATTGGCCCAATTTCATTCATAGGAATACTTTTTATAATTTAATATGATTTTTACATTTTATTAAACTTATTAATATCTCTTTTACCTACCTAAAATACACATTTACGGATTATAATTAAAAATAATTTTACCAGTTATGTGAATTTAATATTCAAAAACAGACATATATGGTAGAAATAATTATAAAAAATGTGGTCTATTATGACCAAAATAATTTCTTATGAATACTATCTTTTGAATTTTATTTTCTGCGGTTAAAGGTAAATATAGTAATTGAAGAAAAAATATTATTAAAAAAATATAATATAACCCTAAAAATTGTCCTAGTTTTATTGGATATGTTTTTTTCAACCAAAACAACCTTAGTTTGGAAATATGATCCTTTTGGTGTCATTTTGGTTGGATTAGTACATTTATTATATTTTATTTATAGAATAGTTTAAAATGTCATATTCAAATTTTATTAATTATGTCATTTTCAATATAAAGATATATAAGTGATATGGTTGACTATAAAGAGTATTTTGAAAGGAAAATTATTATATTCATTATACTAATTTATTTATAATTTTATAAAATAAATAATCAAATTAATTATGTCACAATTATGTTGAATTTTTTTAATTATTTAAGAATTAATCAATTAAGTGATATTTAAAATATTAAAAAAATGTAATTCTTCTTAATTAATGACATACACATATTTTATATCTGACATACACATGTTATTGACATATTTGAAGTATTGGTTTGATATTATAATATTATTAAGATATTTTTTAAAATGATAATGTTGAATAGTATGAAAATTGACATAAATGATACTTAAAAATAAATAATATTTAATTAAATGTTATAAAATTTATAAAAATATAATGTTCATAAAAATTACTATGATAATTATAAAGATTACATAAATGATCCAATTGGTTTTCCTTGTAATTTTAATGTAATTATATAAAACATATAGCAAAAAAATTAAATGAAGACATGGTAAGAGTTAAATTGTTAAACTATGTCTTAATCCCAAAAGATAAGGTTAATTTTGTGACCTAACCGTGTCTAAAAATCAATGTTTGAGATTTTTTATACCCATATTAATATTATACTTTAAATAACTCAATTTGTATCTATTTTAAACAAAACTTAAAGTTATAATAAATTAATTGTTTTGGAATTCTATAAACTGCACCTCCCCTCTATTATAAAAGACACATCTCCATACCATTTTTGACAACTCTAGACCCCAATTCCTTTTCCAAAGCCTACCCACTTATACTAAAAACTCCCCAAAATTAATCCTAGAGTCCTTACTTTTGGATTAAATCTATCTTATTGAGTCCTTTTATGAAAATCAAAAAGAAGATGCTTAAGAAGGATGCAATTGATTAACTAATTACATTAAATTTATTTTCAACTTTTACATCCCCTTACTATGATTTTTCCATAAAAAATTAATAAATCTATTATAATATGAATAATAAGATTTAATTTTAATTATTTATCAACTATATTCCTCTATTTATCAATCCTACGAATAACAATATCACCATTTGTGCGTACGTAAATCATACCGTCTCCACATTATTGTGTAATTTTTTATTCAATAGTTCTTTATTTATATTGTTATTATGAAGATTATAATGGATTTAAATAACTAATATAACATGATAATTAATTTTATAATTATTATATCATCCTATTCTATACCATTTAACCATTATGGGAATGATATTGTCTTTTGTGTGTATATACAACCTACCATCTCCACGACGTTGTGAGATTCATTCTCCTTGTTAACCATTCAGGAATTATTATAAAATTTATATGATGACTAATAGTAATTATTATGAACCAAAAATCATTCAGTAATTTAATATAATACATCCTATGAATAAAAACATTACTTACTAACAAAGCAAGAATGGGAAAACATAGCCATTAACATTGGAAATAATGGTAACAATGATATACAATTTATAGAATGATATAAGAGGATAATAATGACATCATAAATATGGATATTGTTCTACTATAATTTAATTACATTATTTAACCATTATATAAGATTTTAACTCTACCTCAACTTATGGAATGTACGAGGTAATGGTTATTTTAACAATCACTTTATTATCTGAGATTCATTATGCATAGGTATATACTAGGAAATCCTTATCATCCTTGTCCATGACTATTAAAATGTATTTGAAAATATTATCATCCAATTTCATTTCATTTTTACCCATGTATATCTTTTTATAAAAAAATTAATGGAATATTTCCATCGATTTCCAAATAAGGTACTTCATGTCCATTATGAAATATTAAGAAATGAATGTTTTTTAATATATCTTGCATGAGCTGCTAATTTATTTCATTATGAAACCATAACATTTTGATGTTATACATAAATTCATATAAGTATATTTTTATAACAATGTTCTTCATTTATAATTGTGAGTATTTTAAATAATTTAAATGTAAAAAAGGCATATTTCTCTCATAGGGTTTTAATGAATATATTATATTATATTCATCTATGTCCACATCCTTTGATGGATTTATTTCAATATTGAGTTTGATTTATTATGATACAATATTACATATTTAATTGAATTTTTTATGATATTTTTGACTATGGATGTGTTTTTTTATGAAATTCATGTTTCATGGTTAAAATATTATCATTTTATTAGCTAGTTTTAATAAAAATATTTATGATTTTTTTCTCCCATTTAATTTGAGGATTGCATTAGACATAATAAGTCACAGGTGGGGATCACACTAGCCCCTCGATGCATCAGTAGGTATCATGAGGAAAACTAGTGTCTTTTCCCAAGGGCTTTATTGTATGGTTATTTATGATCTTTTCATGAGGCCTTGATGGCATGGTTGTGATTTCCAACATTATGAATTTCCATGTTATGTGATTAATAATGCATGATATGGTTTAGAATATCCATGTCAATTATTAAATAGATTTATTTGATTTATTATTTCAATATTATGCTGACGATTATGTTTAAAATTATTGTCTTTCAATTATATACCTTGCCATAAATGATTATTCCAATTTGTGAAAGCATTAGTTATATTTTTTATCCTTACTGAGCATATGATCTCACCTCTTTATTATGTTTCATTTTTTCCCAAGATGTGAAGACGTATATTAAGACTAAATTGAAGGTATAATCTATGGGAAATGAGTGTTTTCAAATGATACATTATGTTGATTTCATTTCAAGATGTAATGAAAAACTTATATTTGTGTCATGTTTTTACATGACTACGGAATCAATTAGCTCTTTTATATTTTATTTCTTGTGATCATGCCAATGTAATAATGTAATGCACTATCTCAGGGTAACATGGGTCAAGTTGTTACACCTATTCTCTCATGTACCAAATCAATGACCAAGAACCTGTAACATGGAACTTAATAGGGCACCAACTATTTAATTCATTACAATTACATCATTTTAATGATTAACAAGACAAAAACATTACACAGCGAGGATACAAATGTTTATTGTAATGTGAAAAATATGACTATATATATCTTTTATAACAAAAAACACAAACATTTATTTAATTTTTTATTCTCCATCTTCTTATTGTCCCATGTGTTCTCCTTAGTATATGTAGTCACTGAAAGATATGCATAATAAATTGGTGAGATAAAAATTCTCAATAAGATGATAGATAATATCCCGAAACAATATGACATGCGGTGATTATAATCATAACATCATCATTAGTGGTTTTATTAGATAATGGAAAGGAATGTCGGAATGCATGGAAATGAAACTTCATGTATTAATGGTCAACTACCACATATAGTTGTGAACAAAGTTAGCATCAAGTTCTTTCATATAACACATTACTCATGAGATAAATCACATTAACAAATGCATTATAGAACTATATTATTTTGGGTGCACCCATCAAATCTTATAATTTACAAGGTGCTCTATAATTCTGGGTGCACCCATCACATCATAACATTTATATTATCATTGTTGCCACATAGAACATATATCAATCATGGAAAAAAATTAACCAAGTAATTTATTTATTACTATTTAATATATCATATATTCACAATCATTTTTTCCCAAATGAAAGAGGGAATACCTTTATTGATATAAAAATAAACTATTTTGAGTTGAGATGAAACATCTCAAGTAGTGTGTTTTTTTAAGATGATTTATTTTTGAAAAAATTGTGTTTCTTATAATATCAATTAGAAAACATTTTTATCCTATAAATTTCAATATAATTATGAATGAATTATACTTATGGAATATCCATACAACAAATGGAGAGAACGATTAAAACCCCAACGAAAGTGAGTTAGATTTAGGTGTCCCCTTACCTTGTGTATGAATGATTTCTTCACATAAATGTCATGTATAATCGAATTAGATTCTTTAATTACCTTTTAAAGAACCTTTTATACATGAATCTAATTTAATATGGTCTTAAAAAGTTCTTTTATTGTCCTTTTTAGCAGTTATTGATTTTAATTTCGTCAGTTGGGAGTGTTTATTCTCATAGATTTCATGATCAACTCATTTTTATATATGAATGGATGTTCTTTTAAAATGAGGTTAAAAATCTAGGATAGTTATTAAAGTTCATTGATTATCATCTATATTCATAATTTATCTTACAAATATTTTTTTATATTCTATGTTAAAGAATCATTGGATAAAATTTAATGATGATTTTTTAAGGTAAATTTTGGCGGTTTTTTAAACACAACGAACTCGTTTGGTTATCACATTTAGTATTCTGATAATTAGATATTTCTAAGCATAAAAATTATAATAATATACTATTTATAAACATTATAAATCCATTTAATAGTCTAATTAAAATCCTTGAATATGTTTATGGAAAATAAAAGTGCATCTCACATGATGTCGGTAAATGGACACATCAAGGGTGACGATTTCTTTTTTAAGATAAAATAGAAAGGGATACCGATGAGTTTGATGTTGTATCGTTGATTAAAATTATATAATTCTAGTATATTTTAGTGATTTAATCTATAATTCCATTCGTATGAATATAGGTGAGGATAGAATAAGAAAATAAATTGAAAGGAAATTCACATAAAAAGGGAGGGGATTTAGCTTTTGAATTATCCTCTTGATATCATCCTCAAAGATC
The DNA here is from genome assembly GCA_963277665.1 of Viscum album. Classification (NCBI taxonomy): domain Eukaryota; kingdom Viridiplantae; phylum Streptophyta; class Magnoliopsida; order Santalales; family Viscaceae; genus Viscum; species Viscum album. Next base: position 153,950,092 of record OY728158.1, on the reverse strand, counting down.
CTAGTTTTTTTATTGATGAGACTAAGAGGTCATAGATGTGGGTGAGATGCTAGGGAATATTATTATTTAGAATTTCATAAATTCTCAAGTCAAGATAGGTGTGAGGAGAAGAGGGTATGAGAGGTCGAATTTATAGTGGAGGGGAGGGGTGTTTTCTTATTATTTTAATCATTAGTTTATTATATTTCTGAAGACAAAAAATAGTGAGGATTATTAGGACTAAATATATTAATTAGTGCATGTTATATTTTTCCAATGTTCACTTACATCATCCATGACTCAATAATGACTAAAAAATTCATGTTATTAGTATTTATCATAAATTAACATATTTTACTATTCATCGATAATTCATGTATTTTAGAAAAATCCAATAAATTTAATCTAAGAATATTTCACAAGGAAAATTAAAATATTAACTCCATTTTAGGAAAATTATTTTCTAAAATATTATTAATTTAACCATTAATTCAAATTATCATTTACTATGAAAATATAGATATTAACATTACAAGTGATATTGTAACACTTTGAATAATTATATTAAGGTCTCATAAAAATATCTTAAAATAATAACACATCAAAATATTAATTTATGACTACATTTATTTAATATATACTTTCTGTTAAAATATTTAATTAATGATATAATTTTAATTAAATATTTATGAATTATTAAAACACCAACCCTTAATTAATAATTTTGGTAATATTTACTTATTTACACTATGATATAGTTATATAATATATTCACTTATAATAAGAATGTAATGACCCAGACACTCCTGGTCCAGTACATTCCCAAAACATGGTTCCATTAAACGGTTCCACCAAAAAGGTGGCACCAGTCACGACCCCACACTGAAACAGTGGCACCGTGAGGGTGACACGGTGAAGGTGGCACCGTGACAGTGGCACCGTGAAGGGGACCCCGTAACAGTTTCACCGTGTGGTTGGAACCATGAAGGTGGCGCTCTGAGGGAGGCACCGTGATGGTGGCACTGTGAGGGTGGCACCAAGACGGTGGCACCATATCCTCACCAATCGATCTTCGTTCATTTTTTTCAGTTCCCAAGTTTTTCTGCTCCCGGTACGTGTATTTTGGCATAAAATAATTTTATTCCCCCTATCAAAGCCATTTAAAGACCATAAAAAATATCCAAAATCATCCAAGAGCTGGGTGACCCTTAACTTACCAAAACATGTGGGTTTTCCTCAGTGTCACACCCTTTTCCCCATACTTCCATTAATTCCCAATGTTGCGTGATTTAAGGGAAACCGTTTAAATGCAAAGCTGTTATGGACACCTCTCTGTTGAGAATTTTTTAAATTACAATTTATTACATCATTCATAACCTCCCAAATATGTGTAAAACCACGATCTGACTTCAAATCCATTCAAACATCTATATCTCGTAAAAACAAGATCTCATCTTATATCGCACTAGTATTACTCTTTCATCTTCTTGGTCGGTCTCCTTTTACGTTCCCTGTGTGTTTGGGTCCCCCCTTCCTAAGGAAAATGGTGCACCTCTACTGGAGCTTTCCTACTCATTCTTGGAGTCCCTGGATCTCTTCCCCTCCAAGTCATGCATCCCCGTCTCTTGGCATAGGGAGGAGGAACTCCGATCGTTGATCATCTAGGTAGGGTTTTCCTTCGTCTCTCTTTATAGTGTATCATGAGGGATGGGTATGCTACTACTTCTGTGGGGATGGATGAGACCAAACATAATGATGATAATAAAAGGATATATATATATATTTAAGTGGTGTATACCTGATGTTTCAGCTGTACTCTTATCCTTGATTATGTGTTGTGAATTTTACGGGCTTTTTCCCACTGAAAATCATGGACGTTGGTGGTCTTTTGTTGTGAAATATTTAACATCTATTTCTTGCTGGATAAATTATTTGAATAAATTCTGTAACATGGAAATTCGTTAGTCATGTAAACTCGGCCGATTAAATGGATGCCAAGTGAACAACGATCATTGTGTTATCTCCCCGGTTAACCGAACAGTATGGGGGAAAACTAAATTAATGATGTGCATAAATCTGGAAACATCGTTACTCTGTCTTAGTAGTATGTGTTTTTGTTCAATGCTTATTGGGTGAAATGGATGGGGATGGGATCCTTTGTTGTTGTGGTTGATGGTGGACCTGAGGCCTGGTGGGGTTGTACCAAGAGGCTTAGTATGGTTCCAGTACATTGAGGGATCTCAAGGATCCCTTTTGTTGATGTGACTTTACAAGATAACCGGGTGTGAATGATTAAAAGTGATATTTGTATGTTCCTTTTCCTTTCCACAGCTTGTGGTTATGGCTGTTAGTTTCCCAGTAGTGCAGAATTTACATAAATGGAATAACTTGAACATGAAACCAAGAATGGGTTCAATGGAGAATTGGTTCTAGGAATGTGTTGTGACTTGGAAGTGAGTGGTGTGCCTTTTTATGAATGAACATCAATTGGGGTATTTGTTTTTAGGTTTTTTTGGAACCCTAGTTTGGGATGAGTGCTTGTTACCTATACATATAATTGTAGTTCTTATGTTTCGTATTCGCGACCCACCCATGTGGAGAACTTTGTGCTGAACACCCCCATTTCATGGGGGAGGGTGTTTTCCCAAATCTCTTTTGAGTGGCTGGTTAATAGCTCTCTTTCTTCTCCCTTTCCCAAATATCCCCAGAATCTTCGGGCAGGCTGTGAAGGCCTAAGGGCCATTATAGCCCATGATTGTTCAGGCTGGGTAGTTGTGGTGGTTGACCTAGGTGTGTACGGGTAGGTTGTTACCCTAATTTTTTGGGATGTGGCCCAGGTGTCTTTGGGCTTGGCAGTAATTGTTGTGGCCGAGGTGATTGCAGGCAGGATTTGTAGTGGAGATGGCCCAGGTGTCTGTGGGCGGGATGTGTGGTTGTGGTATCCCAGGTGTAAGCGGGCAGGTTTATGGCAGTGGGACTGTAGTGAGAATGGTGGGAGAGGTCGGATGCATAGGATGTCTTCATTAACCTTTGTGAATGTGTCATGGGGTACTGAAATATTGATTTTCTATTACTATAACATCACTTAACTTATGTTATTTGGGGATTGTGCCTTGGTGAGGCTTGGGTGGATAGTTTTCCTTTCTAGGTGCTATGGTTATCTCCATTTATCACAGGGCATTAGAATTCCTCCCCACTTCTGCACGAGAGCTTCTTGTTTTCCTTATTGAGTATACTTTAATACTCACCCTATGTATAAAAATGTGATTTTAGGATTCTGGAGGACTTCATGGACCATGAAGGATCATACTAGTTTGGATGTTGGGGTGGTTGCTGTTACTATTTCTTTTCTTGGTAGATTCATTTGGGGGTTTCTTATATTTTTTTAGTATTTACATTTGGAACATGTACATGGGAATGGTTTGTTTTGGCGTTACTTGTACTTACACTTTTGGTGTTGTTAGGAATAACTATCTTATCTCCAAATCCTATTAATTAAAAAGGGTAATGCCTTCCATATTGCATGTGATTATATACCCTTGGTTCTAGTCTCCACTCCATGACCTATTAAAGGCGGCTCTCGGGGGTCATTATCTCTCCTTCAACTTGAAGAAGGAAGGGTCTATCAACCTATTGTCCCTTCTCTCATCTTGGTGATGGCGGGTCGTGACAGAATGGTACCAGAGGAGTATGATGGAGTTCGGAGTTAGGTTTAGTGAGGATTTCATGGAATGATATGGCAATAGTGATGGAAAATCTTGGTGCGTGAAATAGTCCAGGGAAGACCGGCTAGGGAACAAGATTTTAGGGCCCCCTGTGATCCGATGCAAGGACAATGGGCCTACAAAATGACTAAGTGTGGCTACATTGATTGCAGGGTAGTGTTCCTAGGAATCGTGCATGCATCATAATAACTCGTGTTCTTGGGTTTCGTGGGTATTTTGGGGATTTATAATGAATAAGATGTCTAAGAAAATTTATAATAAATCTTCAACACCACTCGAGATTAGGCATTCATTATTTACCTTGCAGTTATGGAACCCAGACAGTGACCAAGGGTAGTGCGGGCAATCAAGGCCCAGGAGGTTGATTTGGCTGATCGACAGAGTGCTGACTGAGAGGAGGAGGACAATCAGTGGCAGATGACACTTCCTGCCTTTCAGCGGCAGACCCTCGGGATGTATGAGGGCAGCATCTCTAACAAGGAGACAGAGAGCTAGATAGAGGAGCTTGTGATATATTTAGGCTTAATCCGGGCTCTAAAGGAGTAAATGGTTCCTATGGATGTTAGCCACATGCGTGGAGAAGAGCTTCAATGGTGGACACTTTATCATGGGGGGAAGAGGGAGGATGAGGTGACGTGGACTGACTTAAAGAGGGAGTTTCGTGTGGAATTCATCTCCTCCATGATTAAGGCTGAGAAGAGGTTAGAACTAATCTCCTTCCAGCAGGGGTGTATGTTAGTGAGGGATTTTGGGATCAAGTTCAAGGATCTCCTTCGATTTTCTCTAGACCTCTTTCCAGATGAGGAGTCTCGGGCGAGACGTTTAGAGAAGGCACTGCGACCTTTCATTCAGAATGTGATTACCCCCTTCACCCTACCGATATACTTGGAGGTCCAAAAGAATGATAAATTGGTGGAAAGGATGCACACGATTGGAGGTGTATCGCGAGAGGGAATCCTACTGGGCTCATTGAAGTGGAAGGTCATTACCAGTAGGCCTACAACATCAGGGCCCTCTAGGTTTTGACCAGTAGGGAGAAGGCCTTAGCAGTTCTAGTTCTGATATCATAGTTCTCACCCTTTCCTTTTGGGCTCAAGACCAAGATGCTTCATCTTTTGTAGCTTTGGGCACCTTCAGAATCAGTGTCCAGACTGAGTACGGTACAGTAGGGGTGGGCCGATGCAGCACCCACCTCTACTGCAGTTTTTCCCAGCCTGCCCCTTTTAGCGGTAGTAGTGGGGATAGCGAGCTATCACTTCTCCAAGGTCAGACGTTGCAGGAGGAGGCCGACCATAGGGTGCTTCATATGGACCTCATCCATGATGCGGTCGGGGAGGGGGTGGAAAATAGAAGAGGGGAAGTGAATCTGGGCGTGGGAAGTTACATGTTGTAGAGGCAGCGGTTTGAGTATGGCCAAAAGTTGTTCGAGGTACAATCAATTTTCTTAGTACTCTTGTGGATGCCTTGTTCGTTAAAAGGGCTTCACACTCCCTTGTTACACCCAGTCTGGCATGTGCTTTGGGTTTAGATGTTGAGAGACTTTCATTTCCCTTGGTGTTGATTATGCCAGTCATAGTTCAGAACAACTTGTCTTATGTTAGTCAAGGGTGTAGAATAATGATAGGGCCACATCAGTCTAGTAGTGATCTTCTACTATTATAGATACCACCATATGATGTCACCCTGGGAATTGACTAGATGTTCTCTGTATGTTTCATCCTAGATTACTTCTATGGAATGATCATGTTTTCAGATTCAGGCGGCTGATGTGTGACTTTCATAGGTGAGCGGGGTTACTAGGAAGTTAACCGGCTAGTGGAGACCCTCCTTTCCTTGTTACCTGAAATGTTAGTGGGTCGGCAAATATAGAGATGGGGGAAGTCTTGGGGATCATCGGTGAGTTTAGGGATGTCTTCCCTGAAGAGGGGGCGACTCTACCCCCTTGATGTGATGTGGAATTAGGGATAGACTTACAAACTTCTGCTCGTCCGATTTCGATGGCCCCCTACCGGATGACACCTTCTGAGTTGTGTGAGTGGCGGATTCAGATTGACAATATGATGAATAAGGGTTTTGTTTGACCAAGTGTGTCACCCTGGGGTGCTCCAGTCTTATTCTCAAAGAAGGAATATGGTGGTCTCAGACTATGAATAGGTTACCGGAGACTGAACCAGATAACGGTCAAGAACCATTACCCTCTCTCGAGAATAGACGACCTTTTCTACCAGTTAAAAGGTGCAGGGTGGTTCTCCAAGATTGACATGTGGTCAGGATATCACCAGTGGAGGGTGAAGGAGGATGGCATCTCAAAGAATGCCTTCTGGTGTAGATATGGGCAATTTGATTTTTTAGTCATGTCGTTCGGCATTATGAACGCACCGGAAGTGTTCATGGGGCTCATGAACTCCATATTTCGGGAATACATGGATCGGTTTGTAGTCGTGATTATTGACGACATCCTGATCTACTCAAGAACAGAGTTGGATCATTCTGAACAACTGAAAATGATTTAGAGGTTCTCCGACAACACAAACTCTATGGGAAATTGTCCAAGTGCATGTTCTAGACGCGAGAAGTGCACTTTCTTGGGCACGTGGTGTCCGAGCAAGGAATACCAGTGGACCCATCGAAGGTCGAGGTAGCTGTTTCATGGGAAGCACCCAATAACATAGTAGAAGTTCATAGATTCCAAGGTCTAGCAGTTTATTACTTGAGGTTTCTACCAAAAATCTCTTGAGTTGTAGCACCTTTGATAGCCTTGACCAATAAGGATCAGTTTTTCTACTGGAATGGGAAGTGCGAGGCAGCCATCTGCTATCTGCATTGGAAGGTGGTTAGTTCCCCAGTGCTGATGTTTCTAGAAGACGGGGTAGCTTATGAGGTGTTGTGTGATTCTTCTAGGAAAAGCCTAGGGTGTTTGATAATGAAATAGAAAGGCGTGGTCTCTATGGGTCTAAGATGTTACGTCCCCATGAGCGTAACTATGCCACCCGCGATCTAGAGCTTGCAGTGGTTGTGTTCACACTAAAGTTGTGGCAGTATTACCTCATCAGGGAGCACTTCGTATTCATCACGGATCACCTGATATTGAAGTATATCTTCTGCCAGCGGGACATGAACTGTCTCCATCAAAGGTGGATGGAGTTTCTTCTGGAATACGAATTTTAAATCTTCTACACCTCAGGAAATCGGAATGTGGTGGTTGATGCCCTATGTTGAAAGTAACAGAAGGATGTAGTGCTAGAATCAGTAGATGCTTGGAAGGAGAAGTAAGAGTTGGCTTCCCTACACCTGGATTCAAGGATGGATGGTGGTAGGAGTTTCCGGTTTCAGTTGACAGTGTGGTCCTCTCTGTTGAGGTAGGTAGAGGAGTCTCAGTTGTGAGACTCAGAGTTGAAAGTAATGAACGATCACATTACCTAGGGAAATGCTCCAGAAGGATGGTCGAAGGATGTTTAGAAACATATTTTATTCGATGAGAGGATGTTATTCCCCGAGAAGAATCATGAGAGAGTTCTTGGTGAGTTCCACAACTCACCCCTAGCTATGCACCCATGAGTTTCCAATATGTAACGGGGTTTGAAGAGTTAATTTCAGTGGTCTGGACTAAAGCAGGTGGTGGTAGAGTTCGTAGAAATTTTCCACATGTGTCAGCACGTGAAGGATGAACACTACGTCCCAATAGGTCTATTACAAACTATAAATTTCCCCGAGTGGAAGTTGGATGACATCTCGATGGATTTCGTCATTGGACTACCAAGAGTTCAAGGGGGTAGCAATGCTATCTAGGTAGTGGTGACTGATTGACGACATCAGCTCACTTCCTGGTGATCAAGGAGTTGGGTATGGTGGATTCCCTAGTACAGAGGTATCTGGATGAGGTGGTGTGGCTAAATGGGGTTCTGGGGTCCATAGTCTCTGATCGGGATACCTGGTTTACCTCATGGGTATGGAAAGGACTGCAACATGATTTTGGCACCGAGCTATGCCTCATCACTGCTTTCCACCCCCAGACGAATGGGAAAACAGAACGCACCGTCCAGACGATGGAGGATTTTCTATGGGCATGTTTTTTGGAATTTGGGGGATCATGGGTAATTCATTTGCCTCTGGTATAGTTTTCCTACAAAGACATCCATCACTCCACCATTGGCATGGCTCCATTTGAGGCATTGTATGGGAGGTTGTTTCTCTCACCCTTGTCCTGGACAGAGGTCGAGGGGCAGGCATTCTTGGCCTGGAGGTGGTTTAGAGCATGACAGAGAAGGTTCAGCATATACAGGAGAGGATGAAGGCGGACTGGGACTGGAAAAACTCATATGCCGATAATATGAGTAGACCATTGGAGTTCAATGTCAGGGACCACATTTTCTTGAAGGTCTCCCCTCGGTGTGGGCAATGGAGGTTCGGTATGAGAAGTAAGATTTATCCCAGGTTCGTCAGATAGTTTGATGTGATACGATGAGTCGGTGAAGTGGATTATCATCTAGCACAACCACCACCACTACGGAGACTCCAGGACGACATCCATGTGTATCGGGTTCAACCGTATCTACACATCGATTCACACATCCTCGACTGGGGAAAGCTGGATATCAAGGCCGATGTAACATGTGTAGAAAGACCAGTTAGGATTGTGAATCGAGAGAAGAAGGGGATATGTGGACAATCCATCCCTTTGGTTCATGTGTTATGGAGGCATAATGGGATCAAAGAGAGTACCAGGGAATGGGAGGCACAGATGCATGTAATGTACCCAGAGCTATTTTGAGATTTATTCTGTTTTGATTGTACTTTTTGGTGATGAAGCATTTTACTTTGCTAACTATGTAATGCATTGTTTCCTTGTTCTTTGGATGGGTGTGTGAAGTGTCCTAACTATGGTGAAGTGGGAACCTGATCCCTAATCAAAACTCATTAAGGTGTATGTGATAAAACCCGTTTAGGCGAGTCAGTGCCACCCACAGTTGATAGTAGCTTGACATGGAGGAAGGAACTCCCTAATCAATATTTTATGAGGGTATGACCCTTGAATATTGGTGTGCTTACTTGGGATGAGACGAGGGGTAGTTTATACATAGTTATTCGAAATATATATGAGGTTTAATCCTTAGAGGTATCTTCAAGGTGGTTGTTCAGACCCCTATCGTTTCTTCAGGTCTAGTTTTGATTTTCGAGGGTGAGAATTGTTTAAGAGGTATCAAATGTAATGGGACAGACCCTCTTGGTCCATTACATTCCCAAAATATGGTTCCATCAAACAGTTCTACCAAAATGGTGGCACCAGTCACGACCCCACACTGAAAAGGTGGCACTGTGACGGTGGTTCCATGAGGGTGGCACCATGATAGTGGCATCATGAAGGTGGCACCATGACGGTGGCACTATATCCTCACCAGGTGGTCTTCATTATTTTTTTTAGTTCCCAACTATTTCCACTCCCACAATGTGTCTTTTGACTAAAATGGTATAATTTCCCCTTTAAAATCCATTTAAATACCTTAAATAATATCTAAACTCCCCCAAGATCTAGGCAACCACTAACTTACCAAAACGCGTGGATTTTCCTCGGTGTCACACCCTTTTCCCCATACATCCAGTTCTGCCCCTATTAAGCGATTTAAGGGTAACCATTTAAACAAATAGCATTTATCGACACCTCTCTGATGGTAATTATTAAATTACAATTTATTCCATCATTTGTAACGGCCAAACCATGTGGAAAACCCTGATCCGACTTCAAAGCCGTTCAAAATTCCATTTCCCGTATCAATGGGATCTCATCTTATATCTCGCTAGATTTTGTCCTTCCCCTTGGTCTGTATCCTTTTTATTTCCCTCTGTGATTGGAGGCCCCCTTATTGAGGAAATTGGTGTTCCTGTGATAGAGCTTTCCAACTCATTGTTGGAGTCCTTGGATCTCTTCCCCTATAAGTCGTGCATCCCCAGCTCTTGGCGCATGGAGGAGAAATGTCGATCGTTGATCATCCAGGATGGGATTTACTTCGTCTCTATTTACTGTGTATCATGTGGGGTGGGTATGCTACTGTTTCTGTGGGGATGGATATGAACAAACATAATGAAGATAATAAATGGACTATTCAAGAATGAAGGGGGATATACCCAATGTTTCTTCTGTACGCATATCCTTGATTATGTGTTGTGAATTTTACAGGATTGTGCCCACTGAAAATCATGGCCATTGGTGGTATTTTGTTGTGCACTAATATACCTTTGTTTCTTACTGGATAAATTATTTGAATAAATGGTGTAACATGGAAATTGGTTAGTCACGAATACTCAGCCGATTAAGTGGATTCCCAGTGAACAACAATCCTTATGTGATCACCTCTGTTAACCAAACTATAAGGGGGAAAACTAAATGAATGATGTTATTTAATTAGGAATCTTCCTTAATCTGTATTGGGGGTATGTGTGTTTATTCTATGCTTATGGGGTGATATGGATGGGGATGGGATCCTTTGTTGTTGTTGTTGTTGGTGGACCTAAGGCCATGTGGAGTTGTACCTTGGGGCTTAGTTCGGTTCTAGTACTTTGAGGGATATCAAGGATCCCTTTTTTTATGTGACTTTAAGAGAGAACCGAGTGTGAATTCTTAAAACTGATGTTTGGTTGTTCTCTTTCCTTTCCACAGCTTGTGCTTATGCCTGTTTGTTGCCCAGTAGTGCATAATTTACTTAAATAGAATCACTTGAACATGAAACCAAGAATGGGATCTATGGGGAAATGGTTCTAGGAATGAGTTGTGACATGGATGTGAGTGGTGTGACTTTTTATGAATGAACAGTAACTAGGGTGTTTATGATTAGGTTGGTTTTCGAACCCTAGGTTGGGATGAGTTCTTGTTACCTATACATATAATTGTAGTTCTTTATGTTTCTTATTCTCGCCCCACCCATGTTGAGCACTTTGTGCCGAACACCCTCATTTCAGTGGGGAAGGGTGTTTCCCAACACTTCTACGAGTGGCGGGTTATTAGATCTTTTTATGATCCCTTTCTTGAATATCCCCAGACTCTTCGGGTAGGCGGTGATGTCCCGAGGTCCATTATAGCCCAAGATTCATTAGGTAGGGTAGTTGTCATGGTTGGCTTAGGTGTGTGCGGGCCGGTTGTTTCCCAAGTGTTTTCGGGATAAGGCCTAGGTGTCTTCGTGCTTGGCAGTAATTATTGTGGACTAGGTGTTTGCGGTTAGGATGTGTAGTAAATATGGCCCAGGTGTTTGTGGGTGAGACGCGTGGTTGTGGTATCCCATGTGTGTGTAGGCGGGGGTATGGCAGTGGGACTGCAGTGAGAATGGCGAGAGAGGTCCGATGCATAGGATGTCATTAATAACCAGTGGGAAAGTGGCATGAGGTACCCAAATATCATTGTTCTATTACTATTATGTTACTCGACTTACGTTATTTGTGGAGTGTGCCTCGGTGAGGCTTAGGTGGGTAGTTTTCATTTCTAGGTGATTTGGTTATCACATTTTCTCACAGGGCATTAGAATGCCACCCCACTTCTACCTGAGAGCTTCTAGTTTTTCCTACTGATTGTTATTATATGCTCACCATAAGTATACAAAACTATTTTCAGGTTTCTAGGAGGACATTAGGGAACATGCAAAATTTTAATATTTTAGATGTTGGGATGGTTGCTGTTACTGTTTCTTTTCATGTTACTTTCATTTGGGGGTTTCTTGTATTTTATAGCATTTACATTTCGAACATGCATATGGTAATGGTTTGTTTTGGATTTACATGTAGTTACACTTTTGGTATTGTTGGGAATTACAATTTTATATACCGATCCTATTAATTAAAAAGGATAATTCCTTCTATCTTGTGTGTGATTATATACCCTTTGTTCTAGTCTCCACTCTAGGACCTATTGAAGGTGGGTCTTGGGGGTCATTATCTCTCCTTCAACTTGAAGAAGGAATGGTCCAGACACTGGTTGTCCCTTTTCTCATCTTGGTGAAGGCAGGTCATGACAATGAAAAATTTTATTTATACTTTCATGGGTGAATATACTATACATTTGGTTGGTTTAAAATTCATAAGGTTCATATTACCACTCCTAAGGTCAAGTTACTATTTCATTAGTATTGGTTACTTACCTTCTAGAAATAATTATTATTTTAGTAATTCTTCATGTATACATTTTTAATTTATTGTTTAAGTGATTCTATTTGACTTATACTATGTTACATTACTATAATAAGGTAGAAATTTCTTTTATAAATGTTTGGGTCATTATATTCTTCCCCCTTTTGAAATTTCTTCATCAAATTTCCAATTTACTTAAACATGTGAGGGTACTTCTCCTTCATCTCCTACTCTAGTTCCTAAGATTCTTTTTCATACTTATGGTTCCTCCACAACACGTTGACAAGGTTGGATATCTTATTTTGTCAAACCTTATCTCTCTTATCTAGTATATTTAATGGCTTCTCCTCATAAAAGAGATAATCTTCTATCTATACCACCTCTAAGTTCAGTACGTGTGAAGGATATGGTATGTACTTCGTCAAGAGTGATATGTGGAACATGTCATGATCATGGGCCATATTTGGTGGAATTGAATTCCAATTAGCCACGAGTCCTATGTGATCAAGGATATCAAAGGTTCTAATGTACCTTATGATTTTCTTCCCATTCATTCCAAACCATATGACTCTCTTCCATGGTGATATTTGAAGAAATAATTAATCTACAATGTCAAACTCCAACTCCCCTTGATAGTTGTCAGTATAGATCTTTTCTCGAATCTGAGAAGCATTGATATACTACAGGATGGCATGAACCTTTAATGTAATCTCTTAAACTAGATCAACTCCAAGTATAGTTGATTCATCAAAATCATCCAAATAGGTTGTAGTTCTACTTCAATGTACATATTGGGAATAATATTGAGCCATTAAAAAACTCATGTGGATGATATTGTTGTGTGAGAACTCAACCAAGGGGAGATGTTGATCCCGTCACCCTTTGAATTCTAAAGAGAGGTCTTCTAGAATATCATTGATCATGTAAATAGTACTATCATATTGGCTATTAGTTTGGGGATGATAGGCCAAGCTGAAGTCCAATTTAGTACTCATGTAATGTGGACGACTCCTCTAGAATTTTGGTGTTATCTTGGGATCACAATCTAAGACAATTGAAAGTGGAACCCCACACAATGTCAACACTTACTTCAGATATATCATTTCTAGTTGTTCAAGTAATGGATCTTCCCAAATATTGATAAAGTGGGAAGTATTATTGAGTTGGTTCACTACAACCCATATCACATTATTTCATTTTATTGTCTTTGGGAGACCCATGAAAAGTCCATAGTGACATTCTCCAATTTCTATATGGGAATATGAAATGGACGTGTCATTCCGATTGAATTCTGTTGCTCTATATCAACATACTAAAAAATAAAACATATTATGATATATTCCACAATTTCCTTCATTATGTTGTCCCACCAGAACAATTATCTGAGATCATGGTACATCTTGGTACTCCATATATGTATATGTAATGTGGAGCAAGGTTTGTTGGCTAATAGTTAATTCCTTATCTCTGATGATGAATTCACACATCCCCTTATTCCAATTTGAATCACACAATATTCATTGATATGAAACTCTTGCATCTTCCCTTCCTTTTTTGAAATCACCCTATTTTGTAACTTTATATCATCCCTTTGGTCACCCTTAATCTTATATTGGATACACTACTACAAAACGTTCCTATATCTGCAATAACATTTATGATCGCTATAAAAATACAGTGATAAAGTTCATTATAATCATCACTAAAATAAGCACTGATAAAGGTATCCCATTATTAGTGATAAAAACGTTATGATAAAGGGAATTTTTTATCAGGGCTTGTTTTAGAAATAAAAAAATGCAACCTTATCCGTGATTTATGTTATCCTTGATAAAGGGATCCATTATTTGTGCTTTATTTTTAGTGCTAACAAAATGTGGCCTTTATTAGAGAATTTTTTAGCTGTGATAAATTATTCCCTTTATGAGGTCTTTTTTAGCGCTATTATAGGTCTAGAATAAAAAAATGAGTAAATTAAGAATAATATGAAACATTTTACTAATTAAATAACTAATGATAGAAATGAATAAATTTAATATATATATATATATGTATTTATAATATTAATAAATATTATATTATATATATATTTTGAGTTATTATAATATATATAAAATTTTGATTAAAAAGATAATAATGGCCTTTTCATTTTTAAATTAGTTTTAATTTTCAATTAAACCTATATCAAAGGTCTTGTGTTTCATTTATTTCAAGTGAATATATATATATATTCATATATATGTTAATACGATTTTATACACAAACGAATAGAAACATATACTTACGAAATATATAGAAGCACATACACCTAAAATATTGAGGTAATTTATTCATATTTTATTATATTTTATATTTTCTTTAATATATGATACATTTAATATATATTATGTTTTTAATTGGTAAATTTATTTACTTTTTGAATAATACAATTAGGGTATTCATTTGTAATTTTTTTATTATTTGTTTTATTTTTTAATTTTGTCAGTTTCTATTATTTATTTATATTTATTTATTTACAATGTTTTATTATTTTCAATATTTATTCATACATTTCAATATATATATATATATATATATATATATCCATTTTTAATAACTTATATTTTTTAATAAAACTTTTCCATTTTTTCAATACTTTAAAATTGGGCTCATTTTGAATTATTTAATTTCACTCATTTATGGAATGTATGTATTTGATATTATATATCCACGAATAATGTTGAAAATATATTAGTAAGTAAATATTTATAAATAATTATATATATAAATTCATATTTTCTGTATTTATAATTATTATAATAAAATAATTTTTATTATTTAAATAAGTCGATATATAATTATAAATAAATAATTATATATATTTAGATATTTATAAAATTATAATAAATTTATTTAAATAATTATAAAATTTTAAAATAGCTTTTTAAATAATTATAAATATATACTAATTTTATTTAAAAAAATAATAATTATAAAAATTATATAAGCAGTTTTTGGCGCTGATACAGCTAGAAATTTATGAGTGCTAAAAAATATGCTAAAAAATATTCATTTTTTCAGCACTTATAAATTTAATACTGATTAATGGGAATTTCATCAATGCTTCTCTGAATGTGTTGTTATTAGTGCCTCTAATCTATTTAAGAACTCTAACAATGACTTAGTCACTTGTGATTCTCAAGATCTCACAGAGATCCTCTACAACTGTTGTAACTCCTCTACATTCACTCATATTAATCAGGGATACAATCCAATTTATGTTATTTTAAACTTTTCCTCTATCTTTGCTTGGTGTTTTGTGTTCTGTATTTTTCATTTTTGCACTATTATTAAATATAATTAACCCTACATCTCTTGTTATCACTACTGAAATACCACATGTGTGGTTTTATTTCATCATTTTTATCCATTCATATTTATTTGAGTGTCCATCGCTTTTGTACCTAGAGAATCACATAGATGGTTTCACTCCTCTCGATAATAACAAGGAGATCTCTCAAACCCCCTATGTTTTCTCTTCATGTGAACAATATAGGGTTTCAAAATCATGTTTTTTATCAAATTGATTGCATCTTATAAACTAGATTATTAATTCTAATGTCTTAATTAAGAGAGTTTTTATGGATTAAGGGCTACCATGTTTTAACCCACATTTATTGGTGATGAACATATAGGGACCAATGCAAGTGTAAAAATCTTTAACCATGTTTTGTGGATTTTTTATTCATGTAAGATAATAAACCATGAAATGGATTATTTAGATTAATCGTTTTGATGAATAATTTTTTCTTGAATTTGAAAAAAATATTGAATTAATTATTCATGTTCCAAAAGTTTTTTTAGTGATGCAGATGGTGAGAGAATTGTTTTTTAATTAATTCCAGATTATTATTAAACATACACATTGGGTTAAAAATAGTGATGTGGAATTTATTTGTTGAGAATTGTATGCTCAACAAATGTTTAAAAAATTTCTTATATAGGATTTATTTGAGAAATAATTGGGAAAATGGATGTATAAATAATCAAAAACATATAAAGAGTGTATTTTATAAAAGTATGTGTGTTATCCATTGATAGGCAGATGATCTAGAAAACTATGAGATGATATTTATTAATATATTTTTTTAATAAAATAGATATATATTTAATTCCTAGGATAAAAAATAATTTGAAAAGACATTTAACATGGTTAATAACTATGTAGGGTGAAAAAAATTGATTAGATTATACTTTTGATGGTGCAAATATTCATTTCATAAAAGTAATGTAATTTTTTATCCATGTCCAAAATAAAAAAAATAGAGATATTGTATTTATTAGATATCCTTGAATCAAAAATAGAAATTAAAACATATATTTAATTTTATTAAAGGCATGGGAAATTGAAAAATATAGATTTGGGGTCCATTAAATATATGATTTTGAATGAATGAATTCATATACTTCCCTTAAATAGTTTGATATCATTTATAAATTATAATGATCATTTTAGAAGGCTTGAAACATTTATTGAAACAATCAATGAAATAAGTAATCAAACATTTTGAAATTAACTATTTCCTTGAGATTGTGGTCAATGGTCAAGACACAATTTAATAAATGTGGTGTCCCTATAATTGGATATGATCCCCTATTTTAATTAACCATTTTATGTATTCCATAGAAAAAACTCTCTTCTTCTTTGATCACTCTTTGTCCCTAGGTTAAGGCACTATCACTCCATCGATGATGGTGGGTCCTAAACAATATTTTTTTTATTTAAGGGTAGTGTAATATCCTCAAAGTCTTGAATACTTTTTTACAGAGATATCTCTCTCTAATATTAGATTTCACAATAAATAATATCATTATCAGACGCAATTTAAGTCATTCAAAGAGGTAATTGTATCTATACATCAAGCTATATGGTATAATTATTAATCACATAATGTTTGAATAGTTCCTCTAAGATTTTAATGTAATATATGATATTAATAAATTTAGGATTGCATTAAATATACTCATTTTATTTATAAGAGAAAAAAAATGTTGATCAATATAGATCATAAGTTGAAAAGTTCACCCTTTAATGGGATGTATGTTACTAGAGGGATCTTATAGTTGATTAAAAAATATCAAATATTGGAAGGTCAGGAATCCTTGAGTAGATAAGTGTGATTACCGATGTTGGTGGTGTAAGATTCATTTCTTTAATACCATTAGAGTGGATGTATTCTAATTCCTCTTCAATTGAGGGGACTTTTTGAGTGATCCAATTAGTGTAGGTTCCAAGGACAATTTAATCCATAAAAACTTGATTGCCTCCCACCTCTTAATGATGGACTGGACTCCCTCTTTTCAACTATCCTTTATAACATCATTTTGGATCCAATTTTCATTGACGACATACATCCCGAATAGTGATTTGAGGAACTATATTTTTAAAGAGAGAACGAGTGCCCTGAAATCCATCATTAAGAGATGGAAGCCAATCAAGAATCTGAGGATGGACTAAAAAAAGTTATTGAAGAATATTTTTACAATAGTTTTTAAGTATTATATCTATATTCAAGAAAGTAATAATTATCATGAAATATTCCTAAAATTGTGGATTTTTATGAATTATGTGTATTGCATTGTTGTTATTTATTACAAATTAAATTTTTTTCTCATCATGCAGACAATTTTTTTTAAACATGATGATGTTACCAATACAAGGAAATAAAATACCATTGATCATAAAACTACATATTTATTAGTATATGAACAAGATATTGATGAAAAAATAAATTAAATAAGAATTATAAAAATTGTTGTTTTGAGTAAAATTATCAAGTCAATAAGTCCTATAATAAAATTTAGGTTGGTTGGTATCAATGTGGCCAACATATTGACCCCAAAAAGTCATTGTTCATTATTTGTCTTGAGGTAACTAAAAGGATGAATATACCGATTGATGTTGACTCCTAGAACCACATCCAACCTGTAATGAAGGAAATTCTTTTTTTAGAGATATAATAGTAAATTTACTATATAATATCTATATTTTATTAAAATATTAAATAATGAAAAATTTATTTAGATTTCATTATTCCTTGAATTTGTTTTATTTAAGAATATTTTATAATTAAATTTGTCTTAATGGATATTGGATAATCTCATAGAGTCTTACAAACTCTTCTAAAAAAGATACATATTATAGATGTTGAGGGGAAAATAAATCTCCTCCCACCACATTGTTATGCAAACATTATAATACAGGAAAAATTACATACATTCAGCAATTGTGACAATGCAAAATCATTGAAGGTTCATTGAGCTCGATAATATATAATTTATATTTATATATTTATCCATTTTTATTCAAAAAAATATATTTTATGTAACAAAAAAAAAGAGTGCTGAAAATAATGAATGTGCATCAAACCCCGCACACCTCTATCGCAAAAGAAGGTTGGGGTACACATTGTTAGGGAAGAAATTGGTATATAATTTAAAAAAATTTAATTAAATTCTATAACATGATTCAATGTATGTTCTTTTGTTTATATATAGATTGATGAGTCAAAATTTAAAACAACTTCTGTCACACATCATGTGCTATAGATGGAGCCCCGCGTAAATAATCATGGTATATTAGTTGATAAAAAAAAATTTAGTATGGGAAGTACGTGTAAGTACGAATTAATTTTAACTAATTATGATTTATAATAATATTAGATAAAAATAAAATTATTCTTATTTTTATATGGTTTAGACACAAGAATCATCAACAACTATACCCAATGAAATGCTACTCTAATTAGATTTGAAGAGGCCTGAACAATATATTCACATTAATGGATTGGGTTTTGGAGTCTCTCCTAGAACATATTAAATTTACATAAAACCAGATGAAGATACATATAATATATTGAGATTAAGGTGGATGAAAATTGACTAACTGTAAGATATAATTTTGTGGTTTGTTTTTACAAACCTAATTATAATAAAGGATCAAAGTGAAATGGTCATAGAGAAAATATTCAAACCTAAACCAAATTATCCCACTAGAATTAGGGATATTGATTCCCCCCGACCACATAACATACCCAAGGTAATCAATTTTATTCATTACCCTTTTTTCTAAATGAGAATAAAATAACATCCAATCAATTTTTATGACTAAAATTTTTCAAGTTGTAGTTGTATTTTATTTTTATCTATCCACACCCACATACCACTATGTTGTGATGGGTATAGTGTATAATATCATAGGAGACCAAATACAAAATGAGACCCTACCAAAAATTCACATGATAGTGAGGATTGAGGTATATTATGATATGACTACTGAGTAACTTATTCCACTTGATGGTCTGGATATAACAATAGTCAAAGATACTATAAGAGCTTTGACAACATGGTTGCCTAATATTATAAATATACATGAGGCACATCTCTAAAATATAATTTCATATGAAATACTTTTAACAGTTGATGTTAAGAGTTTTTAACTGAGTTAAGATTTTACATATGGATAATGTGGTGGAGATACTAAAGGTGAAATGAAGAAAATTTACTGCATAGACCATGAAAACTGAAAGACCTTCTAAGAGTCCCCTCCCCCTGCCAGTTCCAGAGAAATAATTATTATCATTAAAAATTGATGTAGAGACCGCATTTAATGATAAAAAAATTTCTTAAATATAACATTAATAAAAAATATATGGATATTCCTTGGTAGACATAATTTTTCTTGAGACTCTAATTGATATTTTCATGCATGAACGGCTAGGCATATCAATTTTCAAGACATATATAAGGTAAATTTTCATAATATATTAGTCTAAAATGTGAGTAAAATATTTTAATTAATATTAATTAATTTTCATTTTATATATAAGAGTTTATATTAATATAATATAATGGTAATATTGTGAAAATAATGATTGGGATTCATTAATCCTCAAATCATTTCTACTCCAGAAATTACTTTAAATGATGATGAAATTAAAAAGAATAAAAGTTGAGTTAATGAAAGAATTTAATAAAGAAGTATCCTATGAAAAAATATTTTTATTCTAAAATATCATGGGTAACACAATATGATCTTATCTAATAAAATATATTTTTAATTTTTTTGAATACATAACTCTTTTTGTTTTTTAGGAAGAACTGGATGATAATAGCAGTAAACATGGAAACCTATAATGTTTTTTTTTGGATTGAATGCATGGATTTACAACCAACTGACCACAGATGATGTTTACTGTGAGTATATAATACACCAAAATCAAAATTTTATGGATAAACATCAAATTATATTTTTGATCTGTGTTTTAATTACATTTTTGTTATGATTGGGTGGTTGCTAAATAAAGGGGAGATCATGGAATGAAGTCAGTGTATGAAAAGTTATAGACTACGTGTTACTGAAAATAAAAACAAAGTATTGTATATATAGAAATATTTAATATTCAAACAATTAAAAAAATTCCTTATTTTGGCCAATGTTTCTGCTATGTACAAAATATTAAATTGAAATCTATTATGGATATTATGTTTTTTAAGTATATGAGTGAAATGGTAATGATGAAAAATATTACCACCACCCAAAAGGTATATTCTAAATTAATTTTCAATTTAATAAATATATTTCATAATTATTTGTTTTCTATATTTTCTCTATAATATTAAGAATACGGCATATGTATTTTCTCAAAAGAAGAAATCAATTTGTTTAGAGATAAGTGGGCAGTTTAATTTTTGTAAGAATGTATGCCAAAAACAAATTTAGTTGGTCACATTGTATGTTTGTGAACTAGTTTGGGTTATGACCTTCAAAAGAAATTTTGTGGTGTGATTAATTAGTGTCACAATGATTACATATTTTTTTGGGTCTGTTTAACAAGGATATGAGTAATGGAAACATCGGCCTACAAACAATAAAATTTTTGGGAAATCATAGAGGCTGAATAGAATACATATGTGGAGGCTTAGGTGAAGGCGTAGGCAGAGTTGGAGTTGGAGACATAAGTGGAGGAGGAGGTAGAGGAAAATACTGAGGTGGAGACTAAGGTGGAGGGGGATATTAAACATTAGCTTACAAATAAATTTTTTGGGTAATTAAGTAGTTTAAGGGTCATATCATTACTATGAATTATAAAAACTTTTTAAAAGATCACAAGACACATGTCTCTTAAGAAAACAACCATTGTCTGTCTTTCCATTTTAAAATGAAATTTTATTAATAAAAACACACATGGAATACTATGAAATAATAATATTCATATGGATTGTTTTGGTACATTATGAAAACAATACAGACAACATTTTTGATGAGTAGTGATCACTCGCACCTCAATCTGACGTGCGGTTTGGAAAGTATGACATTAAATGTCTATTTTCAGTTTAAAATTTATATTTTAATTAGAAAATGTGTCACACACTAAAAACCAATCAAACTATCTTGGATTTTCGTTTAAATTTGTAAAATGTGTGATAATTTATCTGTGAGGTGTATGAATTAGTCTCATGTCGATCCCACAAATGATGCCCCTTGTATGGATCAAAGTGCATGTTTCCATTTTAAAATGATATTTTAGTAATGAACGCTTGTTCCATTATCAGAACATGATAATAAAATTATCATTGTTTTTATACATTAGTAAAATTATTCATGAGTCATTTGGGACATGTAGCATTCAGTTACATCTCAATCTGATGCACGGTGTGACCGATATCACTCCAAATGGTTCTTTTTTATTAAAAATTGAAATTAATTTTAATGATAAAACAACTGAAATACATATAACTTATCAAACATATTTTTATTATTTTGGTACATTATTAAAAGGATCCATACATCATTTTTAACATGTAGGGATCACTTGCACTGCAATCCAATGCACGGTGTGGCTGGTATGACTCCAAGTGTTCATTATCTGTTTAAAAATGACATTTAATAAAATAATCACTCACATTTATCCAAGAAAACAAGATCTAATTTTCATATTATTTATCTATAATTATTCATAATTCATATTTGACATTTATGAATAAGTCTCATGTTATACCCACACATGATTCTACCTGTATGGGTCAAACTGTATGTTTCCAATTTAAAATGACATTTTTAGTAAAAAACAGATGTTGCATAATAAAATCTATGTTAAAACCTTTGGACTATTTTAATACATTAGGAAAATAATACCTGAGTCATTTTTGATGTGTATAATTTTATTTTTCCTCAATATGATGCACAGTGAGACCGGTAGGACTCAAAGGGTGTCATTTTTATTAAAAATTGACAATAATTTTAGTTATAAATCAATAGACATTCAAAAAAAAATTCATTTTGATAGTTTAGGTACATTAGTAAAATGATCCATACACCATTTTTTGAACAGTATGGATCAATTTCACCACTATATGATGCATGGTGTGACTGGTATGACACAAAGGGAATATTTTTATTAAAAATTGGCATTAATTTTGATCATAAAAACAACTAACTTAGTTAAAACCAAGAAAATGAATTATGATTATTATTTTACTTTATGAAATTGATCCATTAATCATTGTTTACTTTTGGGAATTAGTGACACCTGTATTCGACTCATTGTGTTACTAGTAGGACTCCAAGTGTTCCTTTTTATTTAAAATATACATTAATTTTAGTGAAAAACATCTGAAAACTATATAATTGTTTTTTATTTTTATTTTATATGTTTTACATATTTAATTTCATTAAAATTCAGCAATAGTATTAGATTTTGTTATTTTTTCTAAAGTAGTGTGTTGTTGCAGCACACTGCACCTATTTCTGGGGATGTATTATTATGCTGCATACACTAGTTTTTTCATTTATCAATGCTACTAAATGCACAGATAAAGAAAATGTTTATCGATTCATTTAAAAGAACTAATAAAAGAAACATATATCGTTGCTTATGTAGGTTCTAAAAAATTCTATCTTCACCAAAATATTAAGAAACTATGATAAATCATAATTTTATCTGTGAAAATAAGATTGCAGACAAAAGAATCCATTTTTGGGTTTTTTAAATCAATAAAAAGTCTATTTGTCAGATCTATATAAAATCAATGATAAAATGGTTCTTTTATTAGTCCTTTTATTTTCAATGAAAAATATACCCTTTATCAGTTCTTTTTTAGCGTTGATAAAATACATAGACTTGTAACTATGCTATGGTAGTTAGCTATTTTCTATCACTGATAAAGGTTGATTTTATAACCATTAAAGGCATGTTTTTTAGTAGTGATAGAAGGTTGGGAAATCATTTGTGGAAGGTAAGATGTATTCCATGCCATTAAATTTTTTAAATCCATCCATTTTATATCCATGAAGATATGGGATTTCTCAATCCACAACATAAATAGAGTAGGAGGTTCTTTTTTGCAAAGAGCATCATATACCTTTTTCTCCTTTCTAAGATAAATGTGAGGAAATAAATCATGGGCTTTGACTAGATATAACCTTCTCTTTTGAGGCATGTTGAGCCCCTTTTTTTGAAAATATACTTTAGGCTCTTGTGATCTATATATATGCCACACTTCCCAACATAGATATAGTGCCACCATATTTTCAATTAAAAATTCATATCTTCTAGCTCTAGATCTTGTGTTGGATAGTTATGCTCATGGATCTTCATCATCTGTGAGGTGTTGGCTATCATACTATCATTTTTCATGATCACACAAACCAATCCTTTATTGGAACAATTACTCTTTATCACAAAAACATTATTCACTTTTCATTGTTGTGATAATAGGTATAATTATTGGCCTCTCTTTAGCACCTTGAAATATTACTCCTGTTATTCCATCCAAATTAACATTTCACATATCCTAATTAATTGAGTTAGCAGGCTTGATTATAATGACAATTTTCATTCAAAATTTCCACAGTACCCAACTAATACATGATAACTGAGGATTTCTATGACACAAGTGGGTCTAGACTATTCCTCAATTGCCTTTTTTTAAGGGTCGATTGAAATTACATTACATGTGATCACATGTCCTAATAATGTTACTTGCTACATCCAAAGGACACACTTTCTAAACATGGTGTAAAAAATATCATTCCTTAATGAAACTAAAATAGACCTAGGATGTTCTTCATGTTCCTCATTTCTCTTAGAGTAAATGATAATGTATTCATTATACACTACCAAAAAACATTCAAGGTAATACCTAAATACACTATTCATCAAATCCATGACGGTCATAGGGGAATTTGTTTGTCAGAAGAGAATCACCAGAAAGTCATAGTGACCATACCTTGTATAGAATGAATTCTTCTAAATATTTTCTGTGTTTACCTTTAGTTTATCATATACCAAACAAAGATCTAACTTTCAGAATTAACGAGATCCTTTCAACTGATCAAACAAGTCATCAATCCCATAGAGAGTACACTTGTTCTTTATGGTGATGATTTTTTGTTATTGATAATTGATACATATTCGCATTGATCCATCCTTCTTCTTGACAAATAGCATTGGTGTACCCCAAGATGATTCTCTACAGTGTATGGACCCTTTGTCCAAGTAATCTTGCAGTTACTTCTTTAAAATCTCCAGTTTGATATGACCCATACTATTGGGGAACTTGTATATATGACTACCTCTTAGTATAATTTCTATTAATAACTCTACCACATGATCTAGGGGTAGTATAGGTAAATGTTTAATAAATACATCATTATATTCCCTCACAATAGGAATTTACCATAGGTTCATACCTTCCTTTAACACAACCATTTGAAAGAGGTATGCTTTTTTACTGGTAATCAACACCCACACAATTGAAGTGTTTTTCAAAGGAGATTCATGATCTTCTAAGCATTTGTAGATGAGGATTGTATGGTTCGGTATATGAAATGATACATCCCTTTCCTAATCACTGATGTGTGATTTATATAACGAGATATAATCTATCCCAAGTATAGTGTCAAATTCCTCAAAGGTCAATATTACAATATTCCCTGGAATAATTTTCCCACATAATCCAACCGGATAAGATTCCAACACTTGGGATTGTTTGATTTTACCACTTGGTGTTGTTATAGATATATCTATATCAAGGTTTCGGGGGTAAAATTCAATAGTTATAGAAAACATGAATGATATAAAGGAATGTGTAGACACATAATCAAAGTATTATTATTCCATTATTGATTGAATAGGTTGTGTACCTTGTAAAAATTCATTTTCTTGCTCCACTTCTATAGTAGGGAAGGGATAAGCTTTCATATCTCCTTTGTATTTTATGGTAATGATGCTGATTAACCTCAAGGACTCATGTTTATTTGCACTAGTTTAAATTTTTATCTTTCTATCTATATTGGTATAATTTATCAAAGGGTGGTTATTCCTTTTCATCAACCAAATTATACTACTTCATCATATTTATCCAATATTCATGAGATTGGTGTTCTTCTCTCACACACATGAATCAATAATTCATCCCATGGAGGGAGTTCCCATGATGTTTTTCCCACATTTTTGACATGTGGGTGGTTGAGTTTTTATTCCACCATTCTCATTAGATCCTCTAGCAAAAAAAATATCTTTCACTTCTTCCCACCATAGCCATGGATCCATTCTCAAATCTCCATCTCCTATTTTAGAGAACATTTATTAACATCTTTATAACTTCCAAAGTCTAAAATTTCAAGATTATTTGAATGGTCTGGTTGTAAACCACAAAAAAAATTTAATAATTTCGCTATCATTATTGATAACAAAAACTGAATCATAACTTCAATGCCTTGTAAAATTTCCCTCATATGTTTTGAAAAATTCAGATTCCTTTTTCATCAGCTCTACAAATTATCCCTCTATTTTTATATGTATATTTAAAGGGAATTACTTGTTATGAAACATTATATTGAAGTCTTCTCACTTTATCTATTCAATTTTACCCACTGGAATGGTGTTCGTAATGAACACCCACTATTGGTCAGACTCCCCATTAAGATGATAATTATCTGGAGTCACCATATCCATCTCAGAATAGGTAAGAACAATAAATATCGTATCCATCGTGTTTCCCCAATGTTCTGCAACTATTGGATCTGAAGATCCACTAAATATTGTTGGCTGTTTCCACATAAAACACTCGATATCTAGTTTATCCCTCTTTATTGAAGGTGAAAGTTCAAAATTGTCCTGGTTTTTTTAAGACCAAATATAACTTGATAATAAATTGCATAAAATTTTAAACACCACCAATCAAGGCATTGGGGTTGCCATTCGAGCAATCACTGCATTTCCCCCCACATGGGTTGTTGGCTTAGTTTTCCATGACTCCCACCATTTTCTAAAATATAAAAGTTTACAACAAAACATAAGTTAATAACTCATCATTAATATATACCTCTTTAAAATTTACTGTAACTTCTTAACATATGGGATCCAAATGTTAATAAAACCATATTTGGTGCTTACATATACATAGTTTCATACTATATGTTTCACTAAGGTTCCCTAATCCTAATTCCTAAATTAACTAAACTATCCTATAATTCAAACTATATTAAAACTATTAGTTTATTACATAACAATTATATTATTTTAATTAAAAAAAATAAAAAAATTACAATTTAAAGATCCAAAGGATTAGTTTCTTGGGAAAACATGGACCATACAAAACTTTTTCAACATTAAACATAAACATTTATTTAATTCCTTATTTTCTGGCTTGTTATTGTCCCTTGTGTTCTCCATAGTACATATAGTCACCTAAGGATATACATCAACAAGGGGTGAGATAAGAAGGAAAGTAAGAGTACAGATAAGGTAATAAAACAATATAACATGGGGTGACCATAATCATAACATCATCATCATGATATAACACATTTGAGAAAGTCATGGAATGTGGAAAATAATAAAAATGAAACATCATTGTCGAATGGTAAACATAAACACATAGTTGTGAAAAATGAAATCATTATATTCATATATATTTTACATTCTAAATGATATAAATCACAATACCCAATCAATTGGAGTGCTATATAATTTAGGTTTCCCCCAACACATCTTATCATTTACTTTTCCCTATATATTTCTGGTTTCACCCATCATATCATAAAATTTATATTGTCATGCATAACACATAAAACATATGTAAATCATAGACATAAAATATCCAATGGAAAGAAATTGGATTAATTTCATCAATCATAAATTCACAATATTTGGATTCCCCAATGGAAGAGGGAATAACATAATTGATATAATCATTATCAACTTTGAGTGAAGAAGAAAATATCTAGAGAAGTGTGTTTTATTTTCAAAGATGATTTAAATTAGAAAATAATTTGTTTGCCAAAATCTCAATTTAGAAAAATTTATATCCTATAAAAGTTAATATAATTATTTTGAATTGATATTTAAGGAATATCCATAAAAAATGGGGTAAAAGAGGGGAATCCCAATGAAAGAGAGTTTCATTTGAGAATTCCCCTTTCCTTGTGTCCGAACAATTTTTTAACATTAATTTTCTATATAATAAAATTATATTCAATAACTAAAAAATAAATGACCATTTATACATGATTTAAAATAATTATGGTTTTATTGTGTTCTTTTATGGTCCTTTGGATGAGTTATAGAGGTTAATTTTTTTATTTGGGATTGTTCATTTTCATAATCTTTAAGATTGGTTTGTTTGTATGCATGAATAAATTTTTTATAAAGTGATTATAAATATAAATAATTGTTATTATATATTATTAATGATACTATAGAATATTAATTGATCATACAATCTATTTTTTTATATACCCTATGGATGATTCATCAGATAAATTTAACGACGATCATTTTGGGTTAATTTAGTTGGATTTTCAGACAAAATGAACTCATCTTATTTTATCATTTAGTATTATGAGAATAATATATTTCCAGTTTATAAAAATGGTTATAAAATGAAATTTAAAAATAGTATTAAATAATTTCATGTTATTTTTAATAGGTTTGAATATGTTTAAGAAAAATGAAAGTGCATCAACCATGATGCCGGTAAATTGACACTTCATGGATGTTGATTTCATCTTTAAGATAAAATATAGAGAGAGATAGAGGGGTTTATTGTTAGATATTCTGTTAAAATGATAAAAATCCTGTATATGCAATATACTGGAGTAATAATTCTATTTGTATTAAGGGGATAAGAAGATAATAAGAAAAAATTGATTGGAAATTAAATGGAAAAGTGGTAGGATTTACCTCATGATTTATACTCTTGATATCCTCCATAAGGAACCTATTGTTGGTCAATTAATGAGAATCATAGCTCTTGTAAATGGGTAAGGGGTTAGGAAAGAGTATTGGGTATAATTTTGGAAAGTCTCAAAGCTTGAGAGGTGTGAGGAGAATAGGGTGTGAGGGGGGTATTTATAGTGTGGGAGAGTGGTGTTTTCTTATTATTTTAATCATTAGATTATTATTTTTCTAAAGATAAGAAATATGGAGGATTATTATGAATATATGATGTAATTAGGGCATGTGAGTTTGATTAATTGGTCAATAACACCATCCATTACTCAATAATGACTCAAAAATTAAGGTTTTTAGTATTTATCATAAATTGTCAAATTTACTATTCATAAAAACTGAATTATTTAACAAAAATTCAAAAAACACTCCAAAATATATTCAACATGTTGAATTAAAAAATTAAATTCATTTATTGTTATTAATTCTATAAAAATGAGTAATTTTATTTTGAATTAAAATATTCATTTACTTTGAAAATATAGATTTTTAAATTATAACTGATTTTGTAACACATTAAAAAATTACTTATGGTCACATAAAATTATCATAAAATCATTAGATATAAAAATATTAATATTTAAATACATTTTATTATAATTAATTTTTTTTATAAATTATTAAATTAATCATAAAATTTATATAAAATATTTATGAATTATATAAAATTTTGAAACTTAATTAAAAAATTATAAAATATTTACTTGCATACACTTTGATAATATGATATTTGCCCTTATAAGATTCCAAAAACATATTTATACATTCATGGGGATTTCTACTATTCATTTGTTCAGCTTACTATCCATAAGGGTCATATTACTATTCTAATCTTCATGTTACTATTTTATCAGTATTGGTTCCTTAACTTATTGAAATACTTATTATTTCATTAATTAATCATCTATATTGTTTTTATTTTGGCCAATAAGTTATTTTATGTGTTTTATACTATGTGACACTTCTATAAGAAGGGATAATTTCGATTGAAAATGTTTGGGTCATTACACGCTATCCCTTATCAATACCTATAATCATATAGTTTGTTTGGGTATCCAATGGTGGCCCAAATTGGGTGTGGGACTAAATACCACTAGTCAACAGCCCACAGTCTATGCCAATCAGTTTGTAAAATTATATAATATTTATTATGTAACAAGGAGATTAGTATAAAAGGATGTACTCAAAAATTAATCATCTTAATGGTAGAGGTTCTAATTTAATATAAATTTCATTTAATCATATTCATTTAATCAATTATTCTCTGATTTAATAGTCTGGAATGTTCTATTCAATTGTGATAATTTAACCAAACAACTTATTTATCACCTATCCTCTGGACCTAGAATAAATCCCAATGTACCCAATAACACATGAATCCAAGGGTTCTTAAATAAGTCATCCATAAATTATAAGTAAAGGTTGAATACAAACTTATGCCTTGTCTGGGAAAACACATCACAAATTTTATTCATTCATTACTCATTTAATATCCAGGGGATTTCCTTGACATTCATTTGTTGGAATTTATGAATCACTCCAAGTGTAATAATAACCAACACCCTACGATCTCATCCCTAGAGAACCTCACAAGAAACCAAGTATGACTCATGGTGTGGTACAACCTCCCTTCTATTAGAGTCTATCCTTGGCAGTCCACTAAGGTAGCCAATGTATCACCCACGTACAAAATAATCAATTCCTTTTTATATGTCCATAGAAATCCATTTGGATTCCATGTGTCACTCAGTATATAATAGGCAAACCTCTACGTCCATCATTCACTATCCTCAAGGGAGTGAAAGTATCACTCAAGCATAAGAAATGTTAATGACACTTGAGCATGTCCAAGTCATTCACATATGAATCCATGAATCACCTATGTTTTATATGAATTTAATCAATTCTTTGACATTAAATTAATACCAACTATCATGTCAATGTCAAAAATAATAAAGTTTTTTAAACTCACTTCATTGGTGATACAATAAAATTTCAATCATACAAGTATTTCCTTCAAATTAATAACATTAGAAATTTCGTTTAAATTATATTCTCAATATTAAAAAGCTATTCCATGAATAAACATAATTTCACTTGAATGGGAAAACCAATATTAAGAGAAATTAAAGGTATGTCAACAAATACATGGAATAACATCTATTTAGCTGACATGGGCAATTAACATTACATAAAATCTGCCTTCAACAAGCTATTACATATCTAAGGACAAGGGAACAATTATCAATCCCTTCATTCAATAACAATTCATTCACATTTAAATTTAATTAATAATTAAATTTACATCTGACATCCCAGGTAAGGGGTAAAGGGAAAACCCTAAGGAATCCAACTAAAAAAGACACCCTTGGTGGATAAATTCATTTTCAATTCACCCAAGGAGTGTTTCTAAATCAAGGTGATAATCAAATAATCATCCCTTGATGGCCAATTTCACTACATGTTTTAGACCAATCAAGTCAATTAAATTATTACAATCTATTTTAAGGGTTCTCTTCCAAGAATTGGGAACATAAGACAATAGATATATAATAACAATTAAAAATTTAATGAAAATCATGATACCACCTAACATAGTTCTACAGTATATATCACACCATGTATCTAATCATAGTTCTTCTTTGATTTGAATAATATTGGATAACAAAAGATGAACATGATAACATGGAAAATCATCATGAACTGAAATAACACACCCAATATCTACAAGAATGGATAATGAATAAAATGGAATGGAGGAATTACATTTATAGATCAAAAAAAAATGAAACGTCCTTCAATATAGAGTTTGGATGGAAGAGTTATATCAAATTTAGGTTTAGGCAACATTGAGGGCTTCCCATGCGTGATGGTTGTAGTACGGGTTAAATAAGCCTACTATTTTGAATTAAATTTATTTTATTTTAATTTTTATTTACAAATTTTTCATAACATATAAGTTCTTCATGGTTTAAGAACATGTTTTCTAAAAAGTGTGAGAATCATTCATGGCTTGTGGTTGGCAAGGGGCACATGCATGTTTTACCCGCACAGTTTCTCTAACCATGTGAAAACTATGGAAATATCAACTATCAAAAATTGTAGATAAGATGCACCATCATGCAACCCAAATTTCATGGTTTGTATTAAACATGTGTCTTATACATGATCTCTTAACATGAATCACATAGCATATAAATCATATGGCTTCCTTGCGTGTTTTAAACTAACCATGTGGACCTCCTCAAATGGTTACATTAGTAGAGTGCCATGAAATTTTCACCCTAAAACTCATGTTCCTGGATCCAAACCCACATTGAACACCCTCCAAACATGCATTACCTAAAAGGGAATTAATATTAGACCATATTTAAACAAATAAAATGAATATTGATGTAAAATAATGGATCTAAATAGTATTGAAGAACTAGGTTCTTACAAAATTCCTCCTTATACCAAGTCCTCTCTGAATTTCCATATCGATGGTAATCTAGAATGTCTACGAATAACTCCAGCCATAGTGCTCATAGGTCATCCTCCCACTCCAATGTCATGTCCTCCACACATCCATGCCTCTATAGCACTTATACTAGATGAACTGATTGACCTTGAATAACCATTGATCTAAAATAAATAATACATATTGAATGCTCCAAGAAGGATGTGTTTACCTGTAACTCAACCTCTTCAAGATGAAAATCATGATATGGGTATTAATATTAACTTTTCAGGTGAAATATGTGTAATAAATCATGCATTTCCAAGTACCTCTATGGTAACTATAACTGATGTACTACCATCGTAACTCTATACGAAATCTGAAACATCCAAACATACCATGGTCAAATATTACACTGTCTTCTGATTCTACTGTGTCCCAGCCTCAGTGAACAATGTATGAAAACATTATCCCTAACCTAAAACCCTAGATGTCATATATTGTGATTAGCATATGACTTATGACATGGTTTCATAGTATCCATCCACTTCTGAATCAGCTACACCTTCTTTATGTTTTCATGAACAGGATGAGGTCCCAGCATAGATGTCTATCCTTCCTATAACAAACAAAATATTGATCATAATTTACTATATTGAAAAACCTTATATGGATCCATTTTAATAGTAGGGAAAAATCTATTTTAGAATCATAATTTCTCCATAGGTATATGACTCTCCCAAGATCCCCCAAAATCTTGGATGCATGCTCACTGCATGTCCTCATGCACCTGAATCATGCACTATTATTTTATATCTCTATGAGGGTAGTATGCTTTATCTAGAAACACCTATATTCAAAATTCCCCTTTTAATTCATTCCAAAATCATAATGAAAACTAGGTGTCCCTATCTGAATTGATATTATGTGGGACTATTTGGAGTCATACTATTTCATGGCTATACATCCTCGCATGTTCTTCAGCACTAATAGTTTTTTTTTGATTGGTAGAAAGTGTGAAACCTTCATGAGACAACAAAAAATCCATACATCATTGTTAAATTGAGTAAAACGTATAAAACCTATAATGAAATCAATCATGATGTCATTTCATTTCATATTGGGAATGGTTAGCTACAATTAAATTCTGCTTGGTCACTAGTGTTCTGATTTCACCAACTGACAGGTGGAACATCTCAAGACATATCCAGCTAAATATATTTTCATACCTAGCCACTATTACTAAAAATGTATATTTTGAGACATTTTGGTGATAGTATGATGCACTTACTGAACCAAATCATGAAAATATTGCATTACCTTATACCTCATATCTGTCGAAACCCATACACAACCATTGATATGAAAGATCTCATCCATTCCTATTGTCAAAAAAAATAGGAGTTTATTAACCTATCATACTCTCCCATTATATATGTCCCTTACAA
Source organism: Viscum album (assembly GCA_963277665.1). Lineage (NCBI taxonomy): Eukaryota > Viridiplantae > Streptophyta > Magnoliopsida > Santalales > Viscaceae > Viscum > Viscum album. The sequence continues at coordinate 153,917,112 of OY728158.1, read as the reverse complement.
TTTAATAGATTTCTCATCCATACTATATCCAAAAAGGTAGAGGTCGTAGGTAAAGAGGATAGAAAATTCATTCACTGACCGTCGTGCTCCTATACGTGCATCTTAGAGAACAAATCTCTAATCTACCACTCATTACTATCCAAAAAACAATATATATATATATATGATACATCATACTTAGTACATCTTCCACTACATTAACCATAATTGGCATGTAAGAAAGACTTGTGTCAATAGATAGAAGGTACTAAACCCAACTTCATTTCCTCAGATTCAGATCAAGCTATTTAAATATGTACTTGAGGCTTTTGTGGTCCTTGTAAACAATAAAACACTCTCTTAGTAAATAGTATCTATAGCAGCATAATGAATTATCAACTTTAGTTAACAAAAGGTCATTTACTTTGTAGTTCTTCTCTTTGGGGCTCAACAAGTACACCATGAATCCTACCCCCTATAAAAGAACTATTCCTAGCCTGATACCTGATGAATCATATAAAACCATATAAATCAATTTTCGATCTGGAATATTCATTTGAAACATTGAATTTAATAATACATTCATTAGTTGATATTTTTTCTCACAATAATATGACCATAAAAACATCACAACCTTATTAGTCAAGCCCGTTAGTAGTGGTTCAAAGCTTGTGAAGTCTTATATGAAATGAATTTAATATCAGTTCATCCACAAGGAACATTGTAATTCATTAAAATTTTTTTGATTCTCCCAGGAATCTAAATCTTTAACCTTCCCTAGGTATATTGTTACTATTGTCTCTGAGATTATGTAACCATTTAAGTGAATATGATCCATCCAAATGTGTAAAATTGTGAGTTTATAATATAACTAATTCACTATCAGAATATTAAAAATAATCTCATGTTTTTTGGAATGTTTTTTTATTGTAAGAATAAACCATGATATCTTCCAAAAAAACCATCATAAACAAATCAAGATAAATATGGAAACCATTGTTCATCGGTTTCATCAATACTACTTGGGAGTTCATGGGATAGAATTCTGTAACCTAATACTCATATAGACCATTCTTTTGTGCGAGTTATGTCCAATGGTCTAACATGGACCTGATGATAACAAGATCTCAAATTAATATTGAGTTGACCTAGTCCTCTTAGAGATGGTCAAAAAATCATCTATCAACTTTAGAGGATACCATTTCTTAATAGTTAGCTAGTTCAACTTTAAATAATCCACACATATCTAGAGTTTTTCATCCACCTTTTTCAAAAATGACAAGCAAACCCCAAATAGATTTATTAGGTTTCATAACCCCCATTTTCTATAAATCCAATGGATTTTTCTTGAGCTCTATAATCATAGTAATAGACAACCAATAAAGAGTTATGGATACATGTGAACATCATGTCACTAGATTGATAGAGAACTCAATCTATCTCACATTAGGTAAAACTGAAAATTCTTATAGGACGATGACCCAGAAAAGATCAACCACTGGAGGGAAATATTCCCAACGTGTTCCCTGATCATCATGAAATAAAATAGAAATCGTGGATTTCATCTTGCATGTCCCATGACGATGTGTTCCATCTCGACTCTCATAGACATAAAATTCACCATATTGAATGAACTATCCACCCTTTGGTAATGCAAAGGTCACCCACTCATGAATGAAATAAACAAAATCCTAAATGTGAATAAACCAGTCTACCCCAAGAATGAAATCCAAATTAATCATCATTTTTAAAATAACGTCCCATGACATGTGAAACCCACTAATATTAATGGGGGACACTTGCCACTAATGTCCACCATCCATAAACATCCACAATGGATTTTCAAGCATCATAAAATCATTAATTGTTTAAAAAATCAACCCAAGGCTCTCCAAAATGGGAAAAGATATAACGTGATGAGAATCCCCTGTATCAGAAGGTGAAGAAGATAATGTAAAATCTACTAGATTTATACCTATGATAGTGGAAGGTCTGAGATTCTACTCTAGATGGGTCTATTTCACAATATATACCTAGACTGAACTGCAACCCTATGATATTTTCTAACTTCCCTAAACAGATCGACCTTTGATCATAATATAATTAGGGTCTAACAAATATGGCCATTACCATTACATTGGACTGATCACCCAAATATACACCCTCCCCCTACCTAATGATCATATTTTGACCTCACTCTTAAATGTGGATTTATTACAGACACCATCTCATTGGATGATTTTGGAAACATTATTTAGAGGCACTTTAGATAGCCCATCAATCCACATGATTGTCACTTGACTGGATCCCTTGTACATTTTGACTTCATATGTCCTAGTCTACCACACTGGTACCTCCTCACCTAGTTACCATAGTATGTGGTATTACTACTAATATCTCTATTTAGAAGCTCCAAATTATTCTTTCTACTATCATTCAATGGAGTACTAGATCTATGTGTCAAACCACCTTAGCTCGCTCCTCAATCCACACTTAGGTTATGTAACATGATAAGGTCCTGATTCACTATCCCAAAAAATAGTTGATATCCAAAAACCATTGTCTATTATTGGATTTCATATCTAATTATTTCGTTTAATATCTAGTATTTTTTTAACTAATCACCAAAAAGAATATTTTCAATGCACTGGTGCTATGTAAAGTAGGACATGTAATCCATGATAGGCAGTGCGCCCTACACTAGCAACAATATCTCTTAGACTCTATCATTCCTCAATGCCTCGGGATAGAAGTATAAATATAAGGCTGTATAATGATCTGAACAGACTATATCATGATTATGATATTTATGAGTGATAACATCTAACCATCTCTGGTCAGAATCACACAGTATATATAGAGAGTGCTTTACCCCACTCTCATAATGATTCTCAAGATTATTGAAGATAGAGAGCATGTACACTATATATAACTTCACATCCAAAGGTCTTCCATCCCCCCAAAAGGTAGGTAGATACTGCTATTGAATCTCCTGGATAAACTCCACCATAGTCGAGGAAAGAGATTGTTCCCCCTAAATGGTCTATAGAAACCACATAATGCCTTCCTGGTACTATGCCTCGGCACATGTGTCTGGAACCAAAATTGGTTCTACATATGGAACTACAGTAGCATCCAATGGTATTCCATGGCCCACCAACACCATAGTGTTGTCATCACCACTCTCATAACATAAATCATGAGGTTGATTTCGTGTAATTCCACAACAATGGTAAACACACACCTTAGATAATGATTTTAACAATGTGTAGGAATCAAAATTGTTGACATTTCAATAGGATATATATATATATGTATTCCAATATAAGGACACACCCCTCTATATGATCCATGATTCAGTTCTAGGTGTTATATAGATCATATATATGTTGGAGACACTGCCAAAATTTTACTATTATCATTATGTCTGGTCAGGTTCACTTCCATAAGCATTCCAAATTTAGATTACATATTAGTTTCATGTTAAACTGAATTTACATATACAATCATGTAGTAACCTGATTCTTCCATTGAGGTATGGGTTAATTTTTTTTTTTTAACTTTTGATATATTTTTTAAATAAATTGGAAAAATGGGATGTTCTGGAAATTTTAGTGATACATGTCGTGTACCTTTGGTCGTGTATGAAGGATATGCATGGCATGTGAGCGTGGTGTCTAAGTAGAATGATTTTTGAAAAAAAAAAGTTGTGTTCTATTTGTAAACATCATGTATAGGGTCCATGTATATGGATATACATGGTGTGTTGGTAATGTTGTCCTGGTAGATATGTACACACAATGTACCCCATGGTACGTGCTATGTAGTCATGTTGGCATGTTGGAAAAGTAGGTTATCCATCCTTGGAATAATAATAGATTACACTTAACTTATAATATTAAAGTAAACATCATGTATATATTAACATAAAAAGGGCAGTAGCCTCATTTCATTGGTTCAAGACAGAAACCTCATGAAATATGTATCCAAGACTTCAATTTGACCACATTACTTAATCCGAATTCGGATTCAAACATTGTTGGATCCCTTAGAACCCCCTTAGTAAGGCATTTATTTCCCTTGAGTCGTTCATCTTGATTTTTTTTCCAAACCTATTTATGTGGGTATGAAAAGTTTTGTTTATTTTGTAGATCTACCTTGATTGAGACCAAATTTTTGGTTTTTACCAGCAGATGATCACTGTACATATATGAGGTAGGTGGTACATACCCTATTTTTTTGTTATCGTTGGAATTTTGGTGGTGAAAACATAAGCCCATCTTCCGGTATTTGTAGTGAGACCCTGTTATAGCTATTTTTGCATATTGAATTGATTATTATACCTATGGGATGCCATTGGGTAAGACATGAACCTGTTTTTCTTGGGTGAGTTCGGGTGAGGGATCGTTGCCCAAATTGGGAATCTTTTTCAGGTATGAAAAAATGGTTTTAAAATGAATTTTGATGATTAAAATGATGAGTTTTTATAGTTTATGTATGATCGTATCAGAGGCATTCAATACCTCTATGCTTGTGTGGGACAACACGTGGAAAGTGAAATTTAATAGATTGTTTTTTTTCTTATTTTAAAGTGATTATTTGGTTATATATGTAATTTCTAAATTGCATATGTAGGATATATATGGGTTGTGTTGTGCATGACCTATATATTTCATGAGTGATGTTGATCACAGGTTGGGATTGGTTTGAATTACTTTGTGTGATTTTGACAATGACATTAGGTGTCATGGACGTTGGGATTGATGTAGTGAGATAGTCATTTTGGGCCTGGATGAGGTTACATGGAGGGAAAGGCCATTAGATTCCAAAAGACATGGTCTCAAGGGCCTGGGGTCCCATAAATTTTGTGGGATGGGTACTATTTTTGGGATTACTATTCACCCGTGATTTTAGTAGTGTTCACACTGAGAGAGTTTGTGATGAGGTGGTTTTAACTACTCATGTGGGTAGAGGCCCCCAATAGTTGTAGCTAAGGTACTATTGGTTATAGGGGTGTTTGCTGTAGGAAGCCACATAGAAGGTATGGAACCTTATTGAGATAGCGATGATGCTATCAAGGTAGGGGCTAAGGCTCACTATGATTGAGGCCATGGGCTAGGAAACTTTATTAGAGGGAATACATTTTTTCAGTCTGGTTAATTTATTTTAGGGAAGACAACATTTTCCCTATGGTTAATTATTTGATGGAAGATATCATTGTCCCTCTGTTTACTTATTTGAGGGAAAACATCGGTCTTCCTTTAAGTAACTCTGGTTTGGGTGTGCCTTTTGGATGCCTTCACTTGAAACATGAGATTTCATTAGGCACATGGGGCCGAGTTAAGTGTTTTACCTGGGACCTGAGGGTTCACAATTTATTTTTGTCAATTGGGGTACTTGGGCCATGGTCAAAGCACTCTATTTACTTCACATATTCTTGTTTTGGCCGAAGCAGGTGACCATCCAAGGTGGTTGCATAGCACCGGTGGATGTTTTGTTTATTTATTGCATTGTACTGCTTACTTTACCTAGATATGAATTCCTTCATAAACACTTATACTTAATACACATCATCTGTTTGGTATCTTACTATGATTCTTCTCACACCCTACACAGGCCCTTCGGGACATATGTAGACATTATGTATTTACGTGCAGGTAAAAGACTGGCCTCAGGATCTAGATCATTTTTTTTGGCATGGAGACTAGTATGGACAATGAGGTCTTACATAGATGGAGATTAATTTGTTTTTCTTTCATTTATATATTAGTAGTGTTAGTATGTTTTTTAGAAAGATTTGGTTATCCATGGGTTCTATTACTTATTGATGTGTATGAACTATTTGGATTAATGCACTGTTGTTTTAGTAGTAGTTACAAGTGTTTTATTTCATATTCCATTATTTACATTCCACTTCTGATGTTTCTATTTTTCTTCTTTTGTTTACTAACTATTTGTTGAGCTTCAACTCTATGGGTCTGGTTCATGTTTGATAAGTCATTTATTTATGATGCATGTTATATATTATTACTTATATCAGTACCATTATTATCCTTTGAGAGGGTATAGCCTCCCTAATATACCAATTCAAACCCTCACTAATAGTCAGTTGCCTTTGGTATTTGGGGAGGTTCGCCGAAGGTAGTAACAGCTGATCTGTTTAGCACTATTTGGGTGGCTGTTTGGGTCATGGACATTACAAATTGGTATCATTGGAGTTCACGATAGGGTTTTAGTATCATCCTTTAAAGGAATACTAATGATATATAGACTTCATTTTTATTTCTGTTAGTTTACAATTTGGGATTTGGTAGACTTGAGATAATTTGTTATTAGAACAGGGTTTTTGGCTTGTTCTTTGGTTCCTACAGTCCCAGGTATGAGGGATGGACTGAGTTTCCTTGGGTGGGAATTTTTTTGACTATTTTATAGATTATAGTTTATATGATTTCCACCTCAATGGTTCACTTTTTGTGTGATGTCATTTATTGTGAAATGTTACCTTAACCCAGTGTAGTAAGGGAGAATTTGATCTTGGCTCGGTGGGGAAAGGTGTGTTTGTTTGGATTTTGATAGGAACATTTTTTAGGTATTTCAATTTTATATCTGCATGTATGCCTTGTGATGTGATAATACCCTTCACCGTATATGAACCCCATACATGGAATGTGAGCATGTTGGCCGTGTAGAAATATTTTTGTATGTACACACCCTATACTCTTTCACACGCCTTGTATAGGGTTCATGTATGGTAATATACACGGCATGTTGGGGATGTCGGCTTGTTAGAGATGTATATGTCATGTACCCCTACGAACATGTCATGTAGTCATGTCAAAAACTCAGCAAATTCGGCTAGCAGTCTTTGGAATAGTAAACAAATCCACACTATGAGTAGTCCTAAAGTACATGTCGTGTGTTTTATATTTTTCACTTAAAATGAGTAGTAGGCTTGTTTCTCAGGTTTTGGACAGAACACACAAGAAACAGGTGGTTGGGACTAAAATTTGATCTACTTCATTCATCCGAAGTCGGATTCAAACACCATTGGATCCCTTCGAACCCCCTCATGAATGTCTTGATTACCCTTAAGATACTTGGCTTGATTTTTGTTCTAATCCATGTTATGTATGTTTGAGAGTTATTGTTTCTTCTCTAGATCATCCTTTATATAGACTGAAATAGAGGTTATTAATGGAGGAGGATCATCGTATGTGTATGAGGTTGGTGTTGCATACTGTGCTTTTTTGTATACATTTGGGTGACGCGGCCTTTGGCACATCTTCAGTTATTTTGAATAGGACATCATTATCTCTATTACTGCATATTGAATTGATTATTTGACATGTGGGATGCCTTTGTGTATGCCCTGACCCTATTTTTCTCTAGAGTGGCTGAGTGAGGGGTTGTAGCTCAAATGGGTAATTTTTGATGGTTATGCCAAAATGGTTTTAAAATGAATCATGATGATTAAAATTCTATGTTTACTTTTTTTAAGAATGATTCAATATAACAGTGGCTTTCAAAACCTTAGTGCTAGTATGGGACAACACATGTCTAGTGAAATTGAACTGTTTTGCTTGTTTGTATGTTTTAATGTGATTATTTGATAACAAATGTAATCGATGAATTACATATAATAGAAACCTTCACATTGTGTTAGAAATGTCCTAGATATTTATTGAGTGTTATTGATTTCTAGATGGGATTTTATGGGATTACTTTGGATGGTTTGGGCCACAGGATTGGGCGTGATGGACGTCTGGATTATGGTATTGAGACTGTCATGTTGGGAATGGCCCAGTTTACTTGGATGGTAATGCCATTAGATACTGAGTGACATGATATTAGGGGTAGGGGTTCTAGAGATGTTGTTGCTTTGGTACTATTTTGGTGGTTACCACTCAGTCGTGATTTGAGTAGTGTGCACACATAGAGACTCCACGATGAGGTGGTTTTGAACACTCATGTGTTTAGAGTCCCCTAATAGTATCAGTATAGACACTATTGGTTTGTGGTGATTATCATAGGAATCCACATGGACAGAGAGGTACCTTTGATAGATAGAGATGAGGCTATTAGGTTGGGAGCGAAGCCTTTCTATGTTTGAGGCTGTGGGCCAGAAAAAATTATTTTAGGGAAGACATCAGTGTCCCTCCAGTTTCATTAATTGAGAGCATACATTACTGTTACTCAAGTTACTTATTTTAGGGAAGAAATCACCATCCCTTCATTAACTTATTTGAGGATATACATTGCTCATCCTTCAAGTAACATTAGTTTTGGTGAAACATAGGGATGTTGGTACTTGATACAAGAGGTGTCAGGAGGAACATGGTGCTGGGTAAGGGGGTTTTGGAGGAACCATTGGGTTCACAAAGGATTTGTGACAACAATGGTACTTGGGACATGGGAAAAATAATTCTATTTACATCAGATTTTCCGACATTGGACGAAGTAGGTGACACTCCATGGTGGCTACTGATCACCAGTTGATGTTGAGATTATTTATTACATTTCACTTATATCTTTACATAGAGATGCAGACATGCATAAACACTTATAAATTGTACACACCATCTAGGTGGTATCCTACTAAGATTCTTCTCACAACCTACCCAAGCCCTTCTGGATGCTTATAGAATTTATGGATTCATGTGTAGGTAAAGGATATTCCGTAAGAAAATGATAATTGTACTATTGGGCTTGGAGATATGTATAGACCTTGAGGACATATATAGCTAGAGTTTACATTGTTTAGATTTCAAATATATATTAGCAGGCTTACTTTGTTTTTCAGCTACTATTGGTTAGGCATGGTCCCCATTGCTTATTGATGTGTATAACCTGTTTAGATGCATGAATTATTTTTGAAGTAGTTGTCAAAAATATTTTTGTCCATACTGTATTGTTTACTTTCCGTTTTTTTTGTTCTATTTTTCTTTCATTGTTTACCTTTAATTGATTGTGCTTCTGCTCTGTAGGTCTTGTTTGAGTCTGCTGAGTCATTTATTTCTACTAAAGGTTATATATTATTTCTCAAACTAGTAATATTTCTACTATCTGAGAGTTTATATACTCCCCATTAAACCTATTCAGACCCTCTCTTCTAGTATGTATCCTTTTCCGTTTTGGAAGGTGTAGCTAAGGTAGTAACGCTAGACCCGTTTATCACTGTTACGGTGGCCATTCAGGTCTGTCATGTTACAAATCTCGTTTGCATTCACATTCATCTCATATTTGTCCCATTTCATTTTAAAAGGATCAAAAAATGGTCCATAAAATTATGATTTTGTGGTCCCATACTCCTCGGGAACTAAAGCATGAAGTCCATAAGATTCATACCATAACACCTTCTAATATACACATCACAACAGAATCTATATATATCAAAAAACCTATCACAACAATAGGAAAAAATTAATTCATCATAAATTTCATGGCATAGTGCATGGAATTTGAAATCTGAAATGTTCATATATGATGTCTGTAATGAAATTCCTTCATCCCATCAAGTAGAAACATAAAAGAACCCAAAATAATTCCAATAATTAAATTAAAATTCATGTGTGTCACAAAATGGCGGAATCAAATCATATCTAATAGTAAAAGTCTCTAATTCATTAATTTAATTCAAGGAAATTTGGTTTTTTCCTGATCATGTTCTATCTACTAATAGGAATAACTCATTACCAAAATATATTTTTTTATATCATTGTCTGTAATCTCAAAATAGTATGGAAAACTAGAATAGAATCCCTATGATACCATTTTGGAACATATATGACCCAGATTCTACTAAAGGATTCCTCGAGTCTGATGGGTCACATGCCCCCAAGCACTTCTCCCCGAACATCATAGGCTAGCCACAATCTATGAGGCCCTAGGTCTGTTAGTGGTGAGACTATTCTTTCATTATTATAGTCTAGAATTGAAGATAACACTACGATACATGTAGTGGAATCAGTATAATTTTTAACGTATAATTAAAGAGTGTAAGACTTATAATATAAAAAATCAAAAAGACACCAATTCTTAAAAATGTTGATAAATGTCATATTTCACTACAAAAAAGACAAAAACTATACATATGAAATATATAAAATATATTTAACAAATGTAAAATATGCCAAATGTATTATAGAAGGATTGCAATCCTCAGAATTGTCCCATGCTCTCTTACTCCTTTGAAACCTTCAAGAATCCGTATCATGGTTCTTTCCATTATCAATACAGGTAATCATATTTTAAATTTGTGTACCCAAAGGTGGACCAAACATGGTTTGATACTAATTCCCTATATGAAACCACCCCTGGAATTTTCAAATAAATTATTGAATATATATAATATATAGAATGAAATAAGTAATGAAGTATGAAAGGAAGTACTAAAAATTAAACATCCTATATGTACATGTTTCCATTTAATATCTTATTCATTTAATCATATTCATTGAATCATTATGTATACATTATAATAATTAAGAATGTATTGTCAGGTTTAGTTTATTTAACTAAATAACTTATTTAAATATCATGTGTTAGGATAGGGCATAAATCCTAGTGTCCCTTAGAAGCACATGAATCCAAGGATCCCTAAAATGACCATCCATAAATTGTAAATTAAGAATGAATCCAAGAATTTTATTTTCATTGGATGATGTGTCATAAATGTATTTCATTCAGTAATCACTTATTAACCATAAAACATCCTTAACATTCCTATGTTTGTGACCAAATATCACTCCATCAGTAATATTAACCAACACTATATGATCCCATCCATGGAGAACCTATCAATGAACCATGTATCACTCTAGGTGTGGTTAACATCCATTCGATTCGAGTTCATCTGTGGAATACCACTATGGGATCCCATATATCACCAATTAAAAATAACCAATTCCCATTGAGTCCGTCATTAGAAATCCATTTGGATTATATGTGTCACAAGACATACTAAAGTCAATCCTAGATTCAATCCTTGGTAGTCATTAAGGTATTTAAAGTTTCATTACGGTATAAGAAATGTTCATGTAAATTTTTTCCATTAATATATTTCTCATATAAATTCATGTTTTACCTAAGGCATATAAGAATTAAATTAATTCTATCACAATTATTCAATCTTAATTAACTATTTCAAGGTCAATACATTGAAAAATTCATTTATGACTCACCTCAAAGGTGATTCATGTAAAGGTTGAGATTTGGAGTTTTTACTTCATATTACTCGCATGGTAAGTTCCTTTAAGAATAGAATCTCAATGATAAAAACCTATTTCATGGGATTGAGTTCATTTAACTCACAGGGTAAAATCAATATTAAGAGATATTCAAGCTAATTCAACCAATACATGGAATATCCTCAATATAACTCCCATGGGAAGTTCCCATTAAGGACATTCATTCTCCAACAAGATATTTTTTATCCAAGGAAATGGGCATGGTCATCCAACCCATCATATTAATTCATTCAATTACAATTTATTTACATTACAATTAAAATCATAATTAAATTCACATTTGATATACCAGGAAAGGGTTAAGTCATACTCATTAGTCATAGTCTTGGATATACCTAGAAGTGGTGTATTTATTATTTCTATAACTCAATTCTATCGAGGGGTCCTAGGCACCATGGAGTTATAAATAAAGACATTTTCTTATTTGATGGATTCAAAGACAGGATTCTCAAACAGTTCACCATTGTTACTTCATATGGTCTTAGTTCTTTGTTCACATATATTTTCTATAGATTTATCATACTGCGTAAAATAAGTACATGATTTACTTTTCTGAGATAAAAATACTACTGAGGTATACATATAAAATACATCAACATATACATATATATAATCCATCCCATTTATACTAGAATCTCTAGATGGTCCAAACAAGTCCATGCGATCCAACTCAAGAGGCTGAAAATTTGAAATATAATTCTTTATTGAAAAACACATCTTATGCTATTTCAATTTTTGGTAGGGGTTAAAGACATATTCATTTAGGAATTCATGTTTGGGTTCATCCCTGATTAACCATTTCCTAGTAATCTTTCTTTGTGATTGAATGTTATAGTGTCTAAATCATATATTCCAAAGCCATAGTTCACTATAAAAGGCAGTCAAGCAAGAAATTGTTTATGAAATTAAAGAATAAATAATACAACCATTCATATATTCATTTCTCAAAGTAGTGAAAACTAAATAATTTTTTGAAATAATACATAACAATCATTGCTTTGAAATGTAAAATGATAACCATAATCACATAATTGTGAGACCCAAAGAATATTATATTTAGACCATAAAAAGGTACTTTAGTAATTAAAAATGAATTATTATTATCATTTGGCAAAGCCTAAAGATATTTCCTCCAGCATTATCACTAAAGGTGAAATGACCACTATAAACATTTATCAGATTATTTAATAACATATAATATCAAGTCATATTTCTGAAATAAAATGATTCTTATGTACTATATATTTCTATAGGCAATCTTCAAGTTGTTTTCCCACAAATGAAAGATCATATGAATAAAGATTATAGTAACCATATTTTTATGGGTACAATTATGTTAGTAATTAGGGCCTTAAGAACCCATATTTTTCAATAGGATTCATAAAAGAATATTGTAATCTTTTTGAAGTAAAAGATCTATTTAGTCCTTCATAAAAATAACTTGTAGATAAATTTTTATAATTAGACATAGGATAAAATGTTCTCTAAACATATCTTCTATTCCCAGGTCAGTAACCTAGACCTGTAATGTACTTAGGAGAAAACTTTTTCCTAGAATTTGTGTATCAATTTGTGATCTATTTTTGAATCTTCCTATGTTTTTTTGAAATTTTTCTCATTTAAAATTTTTTGTCAATTATTTTCCTTTAACAATTTATAATTTCTCTCATTTTAGTTAGTGAGACATTTTTTAATTATAATTGATAAAAAAAGTTGTTTATTTAGAAAATTATATTTTTCTTTGAGTTCATTAATCTTGCCTTTAAGAATATTTCAATATCCAAACCTTTATTTATTTACATGGAATGATCAATTTCCTTTTCCATGTGACTAGAAGTATGTTAAAATAATTCACTATGTACCATATAAACATTTTTCATGTCACGCTTTTTTTATTAATCATTCTTCTCTTCACGAGTTGAGTCAAAGTCACATGAGATTTCGGCCTCTAGGTTTTATTTTTCATTTTATTTTTTGGATTAATTCTACTTGAAATATATATAATTTATCATATGATCATTTTCATCTTCACAATTTATATTGTTTTTTCTATATACATCATCAATATTCAAATAAATTCATTGAGAGCTAGTTTATTTATATTTCTTGATTCTCTTTTTGAAATATATGTCCCTATAAATCTCTCTTGAAGATATATTAAAAACTTCATCAGCTTCCATCTTAAAAGTATCAAATTTTTTATATAAGTTCTCAATATCATTTATTTAACATTATAAGATCCTTCATGTGAAATGGATAATGTTTTCCAAATATCTAAAGTAGTTTTACTTGAAAATATACATTTTAATTATCTAACTCTATTGTAACTGTAATAACAATTCATAGCTTTGATATTGTTGTTATAAACATGTTTAGAAGGATCATCCCAAACTATTTATAATATTCCAAGGTAAATCAAAGTTATCCCCTATGTAAGACTAAATTTTTAAACCTATGATTTCAATATGAATTTTAATTTTACATTTCTATTGAGCATAATTATTACCATTTAAAAAATATATATGTTGGTAACCAAACCCTCTTTTCAATTATTGATATAGAGAATTAAATTTTGAAATGATGGAATAAAATATTTTCAAAACAACTAAAATCACAGATGAAAATATTTAAAACCCTCTGATACAAAATGTTGGTCGAAGTGAGTATCTGAATATGGGGTGAATATAGTACGCAGTTAATTAATTTCACCAAATTAATTTAATGAAATACACTAATTTAATCAAAACATCCCAGTTAGTGAAAATATCAGATCGATATATGTTTCTAACTTTTAAAATATTTCTCATTAATTTATTATATCTCAATTAGTACAATTATGAAAAAAAAACATTAACATTTTAAACAAATTTTCGCAATCAAATACATTATAAAAACTTATTAAGACCAACATTCAAAGTAGTTTTTTATTAAAAGTCTAAAAAAAATTGTTTAAAAGTGTAGAAACAATGAAAAAACACACAACATAATAATAGCCAAAGTTTCAGTCTAAAGCTGAGACAAAATCCACACCACATTATAATCACATGCTTCCAAGAAGATTATATAATTATAATATATTATCCACAAACTGGAATGGTTATAAAATAAAAAAGGCGTCCAGGCCACATAGGGACCACTTCCACCACAACTATCGGAATTATACAACTACAGTCCACCAAGGTACCATTCCATAACCCATGAGAAAACATGTAAAAATAGTTTGAAAAGATATGTAGTATCTTCCAGTTATAGTATAAGAGATTGTTTTTGTGTTATAAATGAAGAATAAAATTCGAATTTCTCATAATGTAAATGAAAATAAAAAGAAATAGAAAAATATAGATTTAAATACATTATTGTTTCTCAGTTGGATAAGATTGGTAGCAAGTGACTCCGTCAGTGTGTCTTAAAATGATGCTAAATTCATGTTTCTAAAATTAGTAGTATAATAGAGTGTCAAGAACTCTTCTACTATGACTACAGGAAATTTTATAAATGATCTATAATCTCTACTCTTTCACATATGTGTTTAAATTAAACAAGAACCATCAACACTCTCAGCAAGTGCCTCTCTAAAAGTCTTGCACGATTTTTTTTATATCACACAATGTTTTTGTATATCTCTATATGTTGTTTCTAACATAGTATTTTAGTATTATATACACAATGTAATTTTATAATTTTTATAACAAAAAATCTTTGAAGAAAAATTTTGAACCTCTGCACCCCACATGGGACTTCTAACACATACATAAATGAAACTCTTCAAAAAAATTAAAAAAAAAGTCATTAGAATAAGTCACAATATTAAATTTGATAATATATTCTTTATTCATATTAAATTCGAAATAAAATGAATAGTAGAAGTGATTCCTCTTAAATGAGGATAAAATCACCAATTGTGACTTTGGCTGGCGGTGAGATAGCCTAGAAGTGACTCATCTCAATGGTAGGTCATTCTAACACTTTTTGAAATTTCCATTTTGGTGGTATGACATATGCAATACTGACTTAGGTCGAGCTTTTGGCCTTTCTAAAACTTATAGAACATTCCATATGTCATCTATAATGGGATATGTTTCCCATAATGTTCCAAAAAATATGTCCAATGGTGAGTCATCCTCTGATATTGAGTCTTTCCAATACATATCCAAAAACCTATTCTTATATGGAGACATCACTAGTGTTGGGTAACTCCACTACATATCCAAATTGTAATTCGGGTTGGATCCTCAATGGTGAGTCATGTTTGATGGTGATTCATCCTTTAAAATTACTCATATTCAATGTTGATTCATACTTAGCAAAAATTTTCAAATAACCCTTGTATTTAAAACTGGTATCATAAAACATAAAACCCAGTAATATCATAATAATCATGATTTTGTTATCATAACAAAAACAGTGCCAAAAAGGGTTATTCAAGGGTGATAGTAAGATTAAATTATATAGGGGAGTATATGTGGTTCCCAACAAGGGATTATTGGGTCCATATTAAATAATAAGTTTTCATTTTTATTTAGTGGGATATATTATCTTTTTCTTCTTGTTTTTTCTTCTATGAAATTGTCTTTTTTATGAGTATTTATTTTATTTTGGAATTATAATAATTATATATTTCTTTATAGTAAATATTTTTTATGGGTATGTTTATTATAGTATGATAATTTTTTCAAATTATCTAATACATATTTCATTATAACATTAAATTTTTATACACATCCATTGTCATTTCTGAATCCATTATCTTAACATTATTTAGTGAACTATGATTAGAAGCTATATGTGAATATTTATATCTGAAAAAATCCTTTTTAATCATTATAAATAAATATATGGGTTTATTCAGTGATCACTACTATAATAACAACAATTTCTATAAATTCATGAATATTTAATATAAATCATAATTTCCCCCATGGGTTATGTCATCACAACTTCTATAAAAACCAAAAGTAAATGTGTAGTGAATTATTTTGACTTCTACAGTTTCCCTGAGGAAAAAAAAGGAAAAATATAATCTATTTTTCATTTTACGTGGATGATTTGAACATAAGACTAAAATATTATTGACATATTCCCATTTCTTGAAATATAATAAAATATAAAATTGATTATCCAAGTGTAAACAAGTCCTTATCAACTCGTTTTCTTCATAATGATTTTTCATAGGTGATGATAATTTTCAAATGCAATTGATCTTTAATCGAACCATGATAAAAAAATAGCCTATCATTACAATAATTTAACTATTATTTCCATTTTCATCAATATATCTTGTTCCATCGTTTAAAATGTCCTTATAGTATTTCCCGATATTCTCCACTAATTGTTCTTCATTATTTTATATACCACCCATTAACACAATTTCATATCTATTTCCAAAAAAGTATGTGAAAAAACATTTCATACACATCATGGAACATATTTTATGGTTATAAATTTAAATAAACAATTAAAAACTAATTCCCTTCCCCATTTAATTGACCCATCACCACCTTAATAGATAATATTGGTAATTAAACTCGTTTGGTTTCTGTATCGATATTGAGTGCTGGTAATATAATTATATAGATGTTATTTATTATTCTTTATAAAATTATATGTAAAATTATATGATTTAAATGTAATATGAGTTAAGTTATATGAACTTAATATGTTTTTCTTCTGGTTATTCATTAAAGTGACATGAATTTTAGAATATATATATATATATCTTGGGATAATATGTGGATGATTTATTTAATTAAGATATTGTAATTTCAACCTTCATATAAAATTATAAATATGATGTTTTTTTGTAAAAATGGTGATTTAATTATGGAGACCTAGGATAATAAGACTACTTATGGATATGTATAATTCTGGTTAAACTACAAAATAATAAAGACATAAACATTATTAATTATTGTGATGTATTTTTTGATCTTATAAATAATATAATATATGATTATTATATTATAATCTTGTGTTAATTATCAGTTGAAATGGGATTATATAGATACTAATTTTATTTCTATGATTATTTATTTAACATGAGTATTATGTTAAATGAAACTCCATTATTACACGGATCTTATATAAAAATGATAAAGAATCATAGAGAACACAATTCCAAATTTTAGTATCTAATAAAGATATTAACTATTAAAAATAAAATCCTCAAGGATCATGTAGTGTGATTTTTAACATTATTAACTTAATTTTTTAATGTTATATAATCTAGTTGTTAGTAGATATTGACAAGAAGACATACTACAATGTCCAATTTTATACCCTCCAATAGATGGGTTAAATTTAGACAGGGAATGTATGTATATTTATTTTATATTTTCCCCAATAGTCTAATATTTGACGTATTATATGATATAAAAGATCATTAATTCCTATTCTCACCAATTATACTGTCTTTTTGAAAGATGATGATTTGCCTTGGTGTTTACTATAATTTTATCACATAAAACCTTGATTAGGGTTTCCATTGGTCCACCATGAACGAATAAGTTTCCAACACATTAGTCTAGGTTTTTGGTGTAGTTATTATAGAGACAATTCTCTACAAAGTGATAAATGTTCATCCAATTTGATTCATATATTGTTAAATTTTTTATGGAAGGTAAATGGTGAATTTCTTGTTCTTTATTTAATTCCTATAAAATTTTTACGTAAAAAACCCATAATAGTTATTATGAATGATTTAATTGATGTTATCTATGTTATTATGAATTCTCTAAGATTTTTATAAATAATATTTTTTCAGGGATAAATTATAATTATTGTATTGGGTTTGTTCTCAATAAATTAACTTATTTCACAATGTATTTCAAGAGTAAAAATTAATATTATGAAGTCAAATTTTAATGATATCTAAATGTTTTTTGATATATATGATCACTGAAAATTGTAAATTTTTTGTACAAAATGATATTTGAATATTAAAAGAGTATTAAAAGTATTAAACTCATTTTAAATAAGTAATATAATTTTGTGGTTTCTTTTATTTAATGCCATCAGACCTATGAGAAAATTAATTGTTTTATTTTTTATTATGATTTATAATTGACAAATAATTTAGTATTATTTTGTCTTATGATTTTTTAATTTAATGTTAAATAAGTCAATGATTTTTGACTCAATGTTACATTGTTATATCTTTTTACATTATACATATGTATATAAAAACATGTATGGTGTAAGGGTCGCCTAAAAATCAATGGGTTTGATGGTTTCTTATTTTAGTTCCATCTTTTGGATTAATAAGGATATTGGGGTTTTTGATAGGGAAATTCATTGTTTGATAATCATATATAGTGAAAAGGATATCTAGTTCCTTAAATAGTGGAATATTTAGCTCTGATCATCAAGTACATTCTATGCACAAATTCATCCCACCAGTAAGATTCATATATTTTGTGAAATTATAGGAGGATTATTTAAAAAGACTATATTACAATACAATAGTAGAGAATGAAATATAATATGACATAGATTTACATCAAAGGTGGATCTTCGATGAGAAAAAATATTGTGTCATTATTTTTAGATATAATGATATAGTGTGTTGTGAAAGACATTCTCTTCTTTATTTTAAAAATTCATTATTATACATTATGTTAGGTTATTTACACATTATTTTTTAAATAAAATATACATTTTTAGTTCTTTTACACATATCATAATTGATTTCTAATGGATTTTTACTTCTATATCGATATTATTATTATAGATTTATTTAATTTGAGATATTTTATTTTTTTAATTTATATGGGTTTTTTAAATTGAAATCCCCTATTAGTGATAATTTTAACATAGTATGTAATTTTATATTTTAAAAAATTTATAGTTTATTAATGGTATTATATAGAACTGCTGAAGTATGATTTCTCAGTTTTAGAGAGACAATAGTTTCGTTTGGGATTATTTTTAATTAAATGTTTTTAATGAAAATTTATTTAAAAAATCATGATTATTGATATTTACCCTCATTGGTAATATGAATTAACTTTTTAAAAAAAATAATTTAAAATAAAAATTTAATATTTTGTTTTCTTACTGCTGAAAAAATGAGTGATATAGTAATAGAAGAAAATATATTTTATTATTTATTTATGTGATTGAAAACATCTTATTATTTTTTAAAAAAAATCTATAATAATATTATTCATCATTGGATATTTTTCACAAAAATTTATGTATTATAATTTAAATAAACTTTTCTTATTTATATTTTTCTTCGTATAGATTACTTCCACATTTTATTGTGGAATGAACTTAAAAGGACTAATAAATGTTGTCTTTATCTAGATGGATTTAGTACATTTATAATGTTCTTAAACATATAAAATTTAATAAAATATGATTATTACATTTTTGTGACATATTATTGTATATGGTTGACATAAAATAATTATAATCTATAATTTAATTTTTTCAATTATTCATTGTAAAATCAACAAATTTATGTCTGGAAAATATAATTAAATTATTAATAATATTAATTCCGTGGGAAAAATGTTCTTATCAAGATCCTTCACTAAATTTATAAATACATTTATCGAATTTGAAGGAGTGTTATTTCAAAAAAAAATTAGACAGTCATTATACAGTCTAATGTTGAAAATAAATATACTAATTACTACAATATTTATGTATAATGAATATTGTGATGATGACAATGAATTTAATAAATTAATTATCTAGAAAATAAATTCTTCTAATGATAATATTTTAATAAAAAAATTATTGATAAATAGGTCTATTTAGACTCATATGATGAAGATAACTGTAGCATATAAAAAAACAAAAACAAATGACTTGTAATGGTGATTCAAAAAGATATATAAGATATTAATATATTTCAAATGATATTTTTTTGTATGTTCATGAACAATAATTGAACAAATATGTATGTGAGATGTTTTGCATACAAGAAGAATATCCACACTAATCCTAATTACCCTTTAATAAAATATAATAATTAATTTGAAATAAAGCATATTTAAAGGGATAATATTAAAATGGGGTTAAAAAGTATGAAATATACTTTGAGTGATTCAAAAGATTTATATCGTTTATCTAATTCTGATTTTAAAAATTAATAGTCTAATCAACATGTTATTATGTGTATTTTAGTTGAAATAGAGGATATACATTATTATTGTTTTTATATTCATAAAAATTATTATTATTCATTATATGAAATAAATGAATCATAAACTATGTCATAAACTATATATTATTCTGTGAGGATCAACCCCGTGTTTTAAAATCAATGGATTATATTTCGATTTATAAATATTCCTTATTTATACTATTTTATTATATTAAATATAAAACTTTTTTTTATTTATTCTTATATATATAATTAAGGCTAACTTAATGATATTTTATCTAAGAATTATATATAAAATAATTATATTACAAAAGTACCAATAGTCATATCTTGAGAAAATTTCATAGAGTGAGAAAAATCACACAAAATATACATATGTAATTGTGTTCTCTAACAAAACATCAATTCTATATATGAATTGATCAATTCCGTATTCAAGTAGTAATTAATATATATTCATAATATTTTTCATGGTATTTATATCCATTTTTATCATAATTTTTGTATGATATTGATTAATTTTTTCTCTAAACATTCGTATATTTGAATGAATTTACATTTTGTCAAACAATTTAACAATTATACTCAGTTAAAGTAAATTTGGTTCATTAGGACCTTAATTAAAAACACAACTAAATGAAACACTATATTGTTACAAAAAAACACACATTCCTGTCTAATCTATTGGTATGGAATTATCCTTTACAAAAGTAATGTTAAATGGTATATATACGATGGTTGTTCTATGAATATGAGTGCTCATTTCACAAATTTATACCCTCAATAAAATATTAACACTAGAACTATAACCATTAAATATGATATTAATTGAAAAATATTTTTTGGATATATCTATAAAAAAACCATAAATATTACTTTTTGGAAAACTTCTCTCTCTTATTTAATTAATGAATAACTTGTTAATTATTTATTTACATTTTGATGATGATTATGCTTTTTATTTATATAAAAATTCATGTTTTATTTTTGACAATAATTTTTATTGGTTTAAAAGAATAAGGAATTGAAAGTTTTAACTATTTTAATCATTATTATTTATAAATAAAATATTTTAGTAACATAAATGCTAAAAATAATGTGTGTGGATTTTTTAAATATAATACATATACATTGTAATCATTTCTCTTGGAGAATTATTTTCAAAATATTTTTATTTATGATTTTTATAAAATTTTATTTAATGATAATATATTTCGTGATTATTATTGAATGATATATATATATTATTATTATTATTATTAAACAAACAAATTCTATTGTAACTTATATACCATTTGAAAGTAACTTTGTATATTTTTAGCACATTCTCAAACATCAACACATGACAATGGAAATTTAATTTTTTTTAATTTATTTCATGATTAACATGGGTTTTATTTTTAAGACATATAAAAAATATTATATTGTATTAATGGGATTATGAAAACATGTTATGAATGGAAAATACTAAAATTTTTTCATTAAGATTTGAGTATCAAAATGAATTTTAAATTTACAATTGTATCTTTTTTTTCTAATCGTGGTACTAAATGTAGAATTTCTTCTCTTAGAACTCCTTAGTATAAAATTTTCTTGGATTAAAGTAATATGAAATTCAAATAATTTTTTTGTAATCTTGCATTTGAATATATTTTACCAACATATTTTAGGGATGAAGTAACAAACATATTGTGATATATCATAATCAATTTTCTAAAAATAACTATTTTCAAGAGAATTAAATATGATTGGTGGATCTAAAAAACCTATGGTTGGTTACCTTTTGGTTTTTGGATATTATGTTTTTTTGATTAATTCCAAGGATAATCATTGTAAATTTTATCCAAATTTCAAAAAACGAATCATAAATAGTTATTTTACTCATTCTATGATTAATGTGTTTTTAATAAATTACCATCATTATTTTAATATTTTATTCATTTTAGATCAAATTAAATTCAATAATTTAGCTATATAATAACATTAATTAATAGTTATAATGATTATTCTAAAAAATCAAGACATAATTCTAATGTAAAGATAAAAAAGGATAATGATGAGGAATATTTTATATTAGAAAAATCCTAAATAGTTTAAAACAAATAATTATCTGATTATACATCATTGATACCTAGAACCTTAAAATATTATCCCTTTAAATTTATGATTTTTACTTTTGATATTATTGTTAGGTATATGAGTATAGATGGAAATATTAATAATTTCTCTACTATTATTTCTCAGTAAGGATCTAAATTTATGAAGGATCCATTTGTAAAGATTGATTTGTTTTAAATATTCTATATTATTTGAACTATATTGATAGTAATATATACCAAGTATTTTTATATAGACTCTCAATGTATGATGTTATATAATTTTTTTTACTAATGTATGATAATCATTGTTTTTATCACTAAGAATAATTCTATAATTCAGTAAAATGATGTCAATCAAGAGGATTTAATGGATTATACAATGAAAATTATGTTCCTAGGTTTATGTTATATTAATTTCAAACATTCACTAATGATGATAAATCCACATTCCTAAAACGTATTTTTAGAGGAAATTTAGAGTCAAAAACATCTATGTTTTGAATGTCTATATTATCAAAATTCTATTGTCAAACATGCAATAGATTTCTATTCTGATAAATATAAACCTATATCTTGGATAAAAATACATTTCTTTTCATTAATAAAATGGTTTCATAAAGTGGAATATAGAACCAAGTTTGGTAATAAAAAAATAAATATATGTCTTATCCATTGAATAATGTGTTGATGATGTAATTTTTGATTTACAATTACCTATAGATGTAACAAACTTAATTATATTACATTAATGAAAAAATGTCATTATAATAAATCCTCAATAATTATTTAGGTTTAGTGATTTAAATATTTTAAATATTAAATTAACCAACAATCCAATGCTTTTTCAGCTAAGCCGTATTTTTCTAGCTATATAAGAAAATTCTTTATTCATAAAATACATAAACTAATCCAAAAAAATATCGTCACAGAAAAAGATTCTATACATATCATACATATTTATTTTATTCACAAAATGAGTAAATTTAAACTAAAGATATGCATGATACAAAATTATTAGTAAGTGTAAAAATAATTGTTAGAAATTGAAGATTACAAGTAACCATTATATTAATATATTGGTATAAATATTATATATAATAATATTATACATAAATAATAATAGATCACTAACCATGGTATAGGTCATAAAATAAAATAAAACTTATCAATACCTTATAAAATATAAATAAACATATAATTTATTATAACCATGAATGAATATAATATTATAAAGGTTTAACTATCATAAACATGCCAAATCTTGTGTGAAAACTCATTATTCCCCAGCCTTTTTTGAAAAATATATTATGTTCATGCCGAAAAATGTTATCAAATCCCTTATTCTCATTCCTAAAAAAACTCTTCATATTGATGAATTATTATCACATGAGATATCAAACGTAACAAATGCATTAGAGAGAAATATATAAACCCACCGATAATCATCCATACATATGTGTGATAATATAAGATCAATTATATTATAAACAATCCATGGATTGGAAATAGGTTTTATATCCTTTTATAATTGAATCACATGAGGTAAATGACACAGAATTGGGGGAGGGGCAGTTCTAGTCTGTTGGGCCTATAAGTCATGTAATGGGCATGATATTCCTCTTGGCCTTTGGGTCATGTATTGAGGGTCAGTCGGGCCTTGTGCCTTGGGCCTACCGGTCATGTACGGGTTCCCCTTCAACCCTTAAAAGGGTGATTATTGATAATAAAAGAAAAATAAGGCCATCAGGCCATTCTGGTAACATGATATTATCAGGTAAAATAATTGTGTAACCATATATTTTTAGTAATTTTTTAGGTAAATACCATTGAAGAGATATAATATACCATGTGATAATAACATATTATTGATTAATGGTATAGTTTAGTCACTAATTCCACACCATTAAATTTTTGAAATCAATCTCGGGGAATACCAATCAATCAATGGACTGAAAAATTTGGTATTAAAATAAGAAATACATTGGAATAGAAATTATTTTTATACACTAATGAAGATAATTCATGAATCATACAGTGATGGGTCATTTCTCCAATATAGATTTAAAATTATTCATTTCTTAAAACATATTTAATTAGTAAATGGGGATATAAATAATACTTTTATAATAATATTATAAATTTATATTAAAAAGGAATGATAGAAATAAAATTTTTCAAGAAAACTCTTATTAAAATAAAACAATTTGAATAATAGAAATATAATTTACTTTTTAGTACAATGAAATGTGTGAAATATGTTTCAAAATTAGGGGAAAACTATTCTTCTAAAATATTAAAAATATGTAAAAGTTACTGTTCTTATAAATAATCTATGAGGAAAAAAGTTACTAGTTTGTATTGAAAAGTAAATTTCAAAAAATATTGGCATTTTTTAAACGATATTAAAAAATGAAATTTTCTGGTATATCTAATAACCAATTCCTGTAAATTTATATATATTTTATAGTGAAAATGTGGAGTGGATGAGAAGAAATATTACAATAATAAATAAAATAATTAAAATTTTAAAAATTAGTATACTGAAAAACAATTTCATAAATAGTCTAATAAAATATCCATTTGAAATGTATTTATTATAAGTAAGATAGTACCATAAATTAGTATGTATTCTAGTTCCCAGAAAGAGAAGAAAGCTATAATGGGATGGTTAATATGTCCATTTTGGATAGAGAATTGTTGTAACAAATGACAGTTATTCTTACTACCCTCAAAATATTAACTCGGATGTTATTTCATAAAAGAAGATGATACCAATAGATTGATGTAACTTCTCTATAAACAAGATAAATTATAAGTGTGAAATTTAATTGGAATGAGAAATGTAGGAGGGAAACTTCATAAAACATATGGATATTGTGACATAAAGAGAAAGATTATATATTGTTAAATCTGTTATAGATCAAATAACATTAAAACTGAATCACCATAAAGGACATAAAATCAAATAAAACCATAAAGAACAAGAATTGTGATATTATCAATTTATAAAATATTGATGTTATAACAGTTAAACCATTCCAAATAAAACATGGAATATAAATAGAAATTTATTTAATGGGGGGAAATTGTGAGAGGATTCTTCTACTTTGTTTCACTATTATCCATATTCACACTAACACCATATAAATACAAATATATATTATTATTAAATTTTATATCAGTATTCCTTTATATTTAATTTAATAATAATCAATTGCAGTAATTTATATTGAATATACTACTTTATTATAACTTATTTTTAACTTTGGGTGTTTTTACATGTAATTGATTCATGCACTATTTGTAGTGCCAGTTTAGCTAGACATTATGTCAAAATATGTTAATAATACATTGATGTTTTAATGTACAATTATATTTATCAAATATTTACTTATAATTATCTAATCTCATTATATAACTTTTTTATTCTCTGTAATAGTTGATTCAGTGTAGTCAAATTGTGGTAATTTTGATGATTGGGGAAACCTTTTTAATAATAAATTAAATACAAGATACAATTTTTCCCAAACCATAAAAGATCAATAATTTATTATTATCTTATTATAATATCAATAATTTAGTTCTCATAAACTTACATAATATATTTTTATATAATTTAACAAGTCGGTGGTTAGAGTGACCAAAACAAGAACATGCAATAATTAATCGATGATTAATGTTAGGAATGCGGTTACTTTTGGAATAATATCATCATTTGTGAGGAATAATTATATTGGTTGATATATTAATGTTTTAATCCAAATTTTATTATATTTCAATAAATAATAAATATCTATATGAAATGATATATGGTACTTCGTAGAGATGATATTTCTCACAACCCATGATTAAAATTTTCATTTCCCAATTAATGAGATAGGATAAAGTCGTATATTAACAAATATGTTCATATTAATAATTATATTATATATCTTAAATTTATTCTTAAATTACATACTTATAACCATGGATGATAGGTTGTGGTGAAATATGTAACATGTCATTTCTCAAAGGTGGTGGTCCGCAAAAATACACAATCATTGTTCTTTTGTTTTTCAATGTGGATGGAATGAAATAAATAATGTTTATTATAATAATATAAAAAACAATTCTGTGTAATAATTATAATAATGTCATTATATTTTTATGGTTATGTTGGGTATGGATAGTCAATTATTAATTATAATTCCATAATTATTAACTAATACTCAATTTTGAACATTGAACAATCTTATGAAGGTATCCATTGAAATTAGTGGATTATTAAAATTTATGTTCAGTAGGGGATTTAGGTCATGTAATTAATTTCATGCATTGGAAATCATAGTAAGGTCTCAAGGATATTTTTATTGTGATGTTCATCTTTGGTAGGATATACGGTACCCCCTTTTATAAGTGAAAAATACCACTACTGAAATCACCGATTAATTGTAATAATAGAATGACATTATTCAATGGAAAAATTTAAAAATATTAAGAAATAACATATTATTATGTGGGATTTATATAATAATGTATGAAAAATTCTTTTCAAAATATATATTAAACATGTTTTATGTTATTTACTATTAGGTTTCTAAAGATTTTAATTTTAAATTTTACATGGATAATTAGTTTTTAACAATGTCATATTTGTTTTAATAATAGTATTAAATAAACAAAATAATAAGATTTTGGTATTTTGACCAAGAATTTAACATCTATTAATTCTAATTATATTTCTAAATAATATAAAATTTACTTTTATATCCAAATAGTTTTTTATAAAATAACATTTTTATTGAAAACAGTTGTTTTTATCATTAAGTGTTCTTATTCTTATTTATTTTTTATTAATGATTACAAGGGAACTAATATATTAATATATGGGTCTACAAAATTATGTTAGACTCATTCTATGAGAATGGGTTAATAAATTTATTATAAAAACATACATATTTTTAATAAAATAATTCATTGAAATAATAATTTCATCATTATAATAGTAATTATATTTAATATATGAAATTATAGTTTAATGCCTAAAAATATATTTAAATTATTAAATAATTTGAAAATTTTGATCTAAAATATGAAAATAATATTATGTAATAAATTTATTACAATTTAAACGAGATAATTTTAATATTTGTTCACATAACAAATAGAAATAATTTTTTGAAAAAGTGTTCTATTATGATTAAAATTTATGTACAGTAGAAATTTATCAATTTCAATGGGGTTCATTAAATATATATTTTTATTAAAATGAAACAAATTTTATGTGGATTTAAAATGAATCCAAAAACAAATATCACAATAAATATATATCATTAATAAATATTATTTAAATATATTTTTAATTTTGAGTAATATTTTTCTAATGATTTAAAAATTAAAGATATGTTTTTTAAGATATAAATAATTTTTAAATAGACATTTTAAATCCTTAAATAAATTTTTTGTAAAATATATTTTATTATAAAAGTCTTGGTCTTAATAACATATTAATAATGTTTTAATATATATGATTTTTGGAAAAGAAATATTATCACTATTCACATAAAAATAACTCAATCAGAAAAAATAAAAAAATTAACCCCAAGATATGTTTTAAATGCTTAATTTGGAAACATTGTTACTTTGATAAATGAAAAATTATAAAATTTACATTTTTTATTTTAATGGAAACAAAAAATATATTGGAACCTATTTTTATAAATGAATTTAATTTTTATGAAATTAATTGTTCTAAATATAATTTCATAATAATTTATAATTATAACAAATATAATAAATTACTTCATATAATAAAATAAAATATATTATGGTTTAAAACTATAACACCACTGATGGTATAATATTTCTCTTTTTAATTTTCAATTTCTTCAGTAGTCTTGGTATCACACAACACCATGATTAACTGAACAATGATATATAACTAAATATTATTATTTTGGAAATATCATTATAGCCTAGCTATTAAATTGGTGAGAATTAATAGTATATAATATATTTTTAAATTCATATATAATGAATTTAATAAAATATGGTTATATTCATCCAAATTATTTTATAGTCAATGAGATATGAATGACTCTAATTTTACGTTATAAATTGAATTTTTTTTCTAAAGGTAGTTTTACCTCATTTTAATAGTTAAATTGATTTAAAACTAAAATTTAACACTTCTATAAATTTCGTTGAAAAAAATAAATCATTATTTATAATAACAGAATGAAAAAAAATTATTAGGGTGATATTATTGTATTTTTACGAAAATGATTATTTTTTAATGAACAGTAAAAATCCCATTTTTTATTAAACTGTCATTTTCATTATATTAATTGTGTATTTGAATAGTAACAAATCCTATTAAAGTATATAATAATTTAATAACCTTATAAATTATAATTTTTTATAATTATATCATAGTAATTGTCAATAAATGTTTTGAAATAGATAAATGAAGTGTTGGTATTATTATAAAACATAAATTATTATTTATAGTTTTATCGTTACTATAATGATTTAAAAGAAAATTTATTTTCATATAATATAATAATAAATTAATATTTTATTCTCTTATTATTATAAGTTAATTTTATGAGACATTAATTTATATTTCATGGTGTTATAAAATCTTTTTGAATTTTGAAGGTGGTAATTTTCATGTAAATTGTGATTTTATTTAAAACAAATTTATAATATTTAGAAAATATTTTCCATAAAATGGAGTTCATTTTATAATTCTACAAATTGGAAAATAGTTTTCTTAAATTTTGTGTTTTTTTCTAAAATATTTGAATGTTTATGCAATAGTGGAATGTGATAATTTATGGTTTGAGCTTAATACTAGAATTATTCAGTGATAGATTATCTATAGATGATATAAGGTCATAATATTGATCTCTCACCCATTATTTTAGTATATTTTGTGGTAATTATAAACCTATACATAGTATTCAACCAAAATAGAAAAAAATGGTAAAAATATTTAAAACACACCCATCACCTCCACTATATATACCAACCCTCACCAACTCTTCTCCTCATACCACAATAGACTACAAGATTTCTCAATTTCATCCCAGTATTATTCCAATGATTCAACTCCCCATTAAAAATCCATTTTTTCTCAACCGAAAACAAAATCAAATTTCTTTAAGGAGGTTCTCAAGGTGATTTATTCAATAGGTAAACCCCTTCATCATTCTCATTCGATTTCATTCAATTTCTTTATTTTGTTATCCATACCTCACATACTATATAGAAACATACATGATAACTCCATTATCCTATATATACTATAATTTTATTATGTTAATGGAAAATTCATCGTCAAAATCCTTATCAATTCTATTTTATTCTGAAAATGAAAACAACAATTGTGCTGTGTTGATTCACCACCATTATTGATACAGATTGTTTTTGTTTTCTAATACAACCATAAATTCATGTAATAAAACCATTTTTTTAGTTAAAAGGGTTACAATATGTATATTATAACTTATTTGCTATTCTAAAACTACTATATATACATTATATTAATTAATAAAACAAAACTAGTGTGTTATGATCGTAAAAACTACAAAATATTCCAAACAATTATCATTTACGTTTTTCCTAATGAATCATCCACAAAGCTAGAAAAAATTATAAACAAGACCATTTAAAATTATATAATTTCATTAATTAAATATATTTTCAATTCTGGTCAACTATTCTTATTTAATGGGATTGTATATACATGTATACTGTAACACCCCACCCCTACCACATTGGATTGAGGAGGCAGTGAGGGTTACTTCGCATTAAGAGACATTCCCAAGGCGCCAAAGGATAGCAATAAATGTCAAGGGCCTCTAGAACAAATTGGGGAACAATTTTCCATTAAGATAAACCCATCCAGTATATGTTTCATGTCAATAAGACACCCAAACATGTATTCCCAATGACATCCAGGTGGTTCCACAATAAAACCCAAAACCAATAGAAATAGACATGTCCACCAACATCATAGTACAAAGCAGAAACTAAAGAACAAGCACCATGAGCCATGACACCACCACAGCTCCATACAAATCACCAAGCTCCAAGATCCACGAAGAGATCACAATGCTCCACTAAAGGAGGGTGATTCCTTACTATTGCCCACATCACAGAACACGGCATCTGCAAAGACAACAATGATCCAATGCAAGGGGTGAGGACTAAAACTCAGTAGGATTTCTCCAAATGACTTCCCTACACACGCCACTAGGATAAAACTGTTAGCACATTTTTAAAAAAAAAATTATATAAAATAAATCACCAGTGCAACCATTTTCATAATCCCAACATGCCCTTTCCAATCCATCAAACCCAAGACAAGAAAACAAGTGAAAACCAACCAAAAATTCCACAAGTCATTTCATCATTTCACATTAACACCATAATTTCCATCTTGCAAGGCAATTCACAACAAAACAACCAAAACAACCAAATGGTGGAGCTTCCGTCCGACCCGTTCACCCATTCACAACTAGTGGCTCTTCCCGTCTGCTTATCCTTTGATTGTGGCCCTTCCATACACTATCCATACCCTTTTTATAATGTTACTTCTCGCCATGTCCAAATAACATTCCAACCAATCACAACCATTCAAATAACCCATCATGGTCACAACAACATGCAATTAACCAATTCCATTGCATACCAATCCACTTCAATAAATCGCCCATTTATTGAAAATCATTTTCCATGAAAAACAACATTTCAATAAAACAACCCTTTTATTGAAAACAATTCCATAAATCATTCTCACAAATCAACCATAGCATCCCATTTTAAAATCTCCATTTTAAAATCCACCACAATTTCATTTCACCACAAAACCCTCTTTTTCCCAAAAATCCCCAAAACATCACCAAAGGGATTTTCAACAAATTCCGCACATCAAAACACAATTAATTTAAATCACAAATAATTAATTGTAAAAAAACCATTAACTCTAACCAAGTGGAGTCAAGAGAGAATCCACCTACCTTTAGGGTTCCCAAGAAATTGACCCATGAACTACTGCACCTCAAGACCATCGAACGCACCACTGAAACCTCTCTAGATCACTTTCCCTAACATACACAAGCCTTAATATTAACATCTATGGCAACCATGACACTAGATCTACACACAAAAAGTGTAGATCTAGAAAACCATCAAAGAGAGGGATGTAGATCTTGAGGAAAACACGCAAGAAACATGTGGAGAGACATACCCGAGAGAAACCACCTTCAAACCACCTTGAAACCCCTTTGAAAAGCTTCTAAATCGAGTGGGAGAGCACCCTTAACCCTTGAGAACCCAAAATTATGAGTGATGCTATATTAGGGGGATGATTGGAGTGAAATAGGTTAAGCACGAAGGATCCCGGAACTTATAACCCTATTTTTAAGTGGTCGCACGGTTAGCCCGCACGGTTTGGAAAATCGTGCGCTAATTGTGAGCACGCTACTGCTTCAGGTGAAAGGGTCCACACGATTTCCTCACATGGTTTGGGAATCTGTGCGCAGGCCGTGTGAAGCCTACTTTCTCCCTTGCATAGTTTCTTAGAGAATCTGCATGATTTCCACTAACCATGCTCAAACCATGCACCCCTTTAAAAGCCTCCAAACTCATCCAAAACCATTCCAAGAACTCCCAACCTCTTCCCAACTCATCCCATGAACTTTAAACACATAAAACTGCATAAAAGGCTACATACCTCGAACCGGGGTGCTACATTCTCCCCACAATTGTACTTTCCATCCTCGAAAAGTAGTGAACCCACCCTTTGCTGAAAGAGCATGGGCCACTGCTCGAACATATCTTTCTCCCGCTCCCAAGTATCCTCTTGAATCTGACCATGTTGCCACAAAACACAAACTAAACCAATGCTTTTACCACGGAATATTTTCTCTTTCCTATCCACAACCTGCACTGGCACATGCACCAACGAAGCAACTGATTCTAGCTGAACATGATCCCATCAAATCAAATGGTCACGATCCAGCTGATATTTTTCAACTGTGAAACATGAACCACATTGTGCACCACACTGAACAATGGTGGAAAATCAAAATGATAAGCCACCTCTCCAACCCGCTGAAGAATATCAAAAGGTACAATATACTTTGGAGATAACATTCCCTTCTTTCCAAACCAATGATGTCCAAACTTTGGAGAGATCCTCAAGAACACATGATCACTCACCTCGAACAACAATGGCCATCAACGATGATCCGCATACGATTTTTGATGACTCTAAGCCATATCCATTCTCTTCCTGATAAACTTGATCATCTCCATAGTCTCCTGGACAAGGCTGGTTCTAACCATCGAGGACTCACTCATTTCCACCCAACATAGTGGAGAATGACATGGTCGCCCATACAATGCTTCAAACGAAGCCATCTGCATGGATGCCTGATAATTGTTATTGTACGAGAACTCAAACAACGACAAGTGATCCTCCCATGAGCCACCAAAATTCATCACACAAGCCCAAAACATATCCTCCAGAGTTTTTATTTTCCTCTCAGATTGACCATCCGTCTGAGGGTGATACACTGTACTCATGGTCAACTCATTTCCAAGGGCTTGCTCTAAGGATTTCCAGAAATGAGATATAAACCTTGGATCTCTATCAGATACAATTAAAACTGAAACACCCTACCTCTTTACCACCTCCGAAATATAGATTTTGGACAGATCCCCTACCATATGAGATTCACAAATCGGGATGAAACGGGCCGACTTCATTAGTTGATTCACTATCACCCAAATGGCATCGCGATTTCCGACCGTTCTTGGGAGACCTGTGACAAAATCCATCATTATCTGCTCCCACTTCCAAATAGGGAAGGGTAAAGTCTACAACATTCATGTTGTCCATTGATGCTCTGCCTTGACCTGCTGACAAGTCAAGCATCTCGAAACAAAATCAGCCACACATATTTTCGTACCAGCCTACTAGAACTACGCCTTCAGTGCTTTATACATTTTATGAATTCCAGGATGAACAGCCCTCCTGGAATGATGATACAACCTAAGAAGATCCTCCAGACAAGCAATTGGTACAACCATCTGATTCCAAAAACATAAAACTAAATCTTTATTCAGTTTCCAACCTTTAATGGTCTCCCCTCCATTGTGTCTTGACCCAATGGTCACACATTCAGAATTGGATATATGTGCCTCTATAACCCGGCCAACCAAGTCACGGATCAACAAAACAGGAAAGAAGACCACTCTATTTCCCATGTCCTCACATTCCAACCGCATATCAGCTATAACCGACATCAACTGCCACTGATCCGATTCATGTTTCAACACCTGAGCATATGATTTTCAACTTAATGCATCTGCCACCGAATTTACCTTACCTGTTGTGTACATTAAGTCAAAATCAAACATATGGAGATATTTCTTCCATATATTTTTCCTCAAGTTCAAATCCCTTTGTGAGAAAATGTCTTCCATGCTCTTATGATCTGTATATTCTGTGAATTTCACACATAAGAGATAATGATGCCACACATTCAAAGCATATACCATTGTTGCCGACTCCAAATCATGAGTTGGTTAGTTCTTCTCATGCACTCTCAACTATCGAGACCCATATGCAACCACATGATTCCCTTGCATGAGAACACACCCCAACCCTAATCCAGATGCATTGGAATACACCACGTACCCTTTTCTTGGTTTTTCAAAAACAGAGATTGGTGCTGATTTAAGACGACCCTTTAGCTCCTTCAAACACTACTAACATTGTTCATTCCACTGGAATGGAACATTTTTTCTTGTCAATGCTGTCATCGGTGAAGCCAAACGTGAATAATCATGAACAAATTGCCAATAATACCCAGCTAGACCAAGAAAACTCCATATCTCAAACACATTCTTTGGCGGTTTCCATGAGATAACATCCTCTATATTTTCTGGATCCACTGAAATACCTCTTTCAGAAATCACATGGCCAAGAAAATGAACATCATGTATCCAAAATTCACACTTTGACAATTTTTCATACAACTGATGATCCCTAAAGATCCCCAGCACTGTCGCCATGTGCTGCTCATGCTCCACACTTCTCTCTAAATACACCAAAATATCTTCTAAAAACACCACCAAAAATGAATCTAGATATCTCTAAAATATCTGATTCATCAATTCTATAAACACCGATGGTGCATTCGTTAGACCAAAGGGCATAACCACGTATTCATAATGGCCATATGTACTTCTTGAAGGCTATTTTAATAGTATTTTCCTTCCACACCCACAATTGTTGATATCCCGACCTCAGGTCGATCTTGGAGAACCACTGGGATTCCCTCAACTAGTTAAACAAATCATCAATTTTTGGAAGTGGATATCTATTCTTTATCATAACTTGGTTGCATCTATGATAATCAACACATAGCCTCAAAGATCCATCCGCCTTTTTCACAAAAAACACCGGTTCTGCCCATGGAGACGTGCTAGGATGAAAAAACCCTTTGTTTTGTAACTCTTACAACTAGATTTTAAATTCCCTCAATTCTGCAGGTGCCATCCGATAAGACGTAAGTGAGATAGGACTGGTCCCCTGATGGAGAACAATCGTAAATTCCACTTCCCTTACAAGAGGTAACCAAGATAATTCTTCAGAAAAAACATCCATGAACTGATCCACCATTGCTGGAGGAAGACTCTTCTCAACACCCTCTTTCGATTCCAATGGAAATACCTCCTACTGATATGATAACGTACCCACTACTGGTGCCAAAAAACCCGTTCCACCTTGCCTTTCATGATTCTCTCCTCTAAATAGATGTCTAACTCCATCATGTGTTGTAAAATCCATTGTTCAGGCATCAAAATAAATGTGGGACTTAAATTCCACCTACAAATCCATTCCAAGGATTACTTCATACCCATCCATATCAAGCACTGAGAAATTATAGGTTACCTCAACATCGCCCACAACGATACAACATGCTCTACATAGAAAGGCTCGACACTCTCTTAGACCCATATGAGTTTGAAGTTTCAAAACTGAGGGCATCATTTCTACCCTTAATCCTAGAAAATCAACCAATCATGTAGCAATAAAAGAGTGTGAATCACCCTTATCAAATAATGCTTTCATCAAGGTAGAATATAAAAAAATAGTACCTCGCACTGTGGATGGTCCCGACTGATCATCCACCACAACCTGGTCTACCCCAAACACATTTTTTCTTGCCACACTCTGCTCTTTATTTATCTGTTGAGGTGTTGTGGTATTCTGAGAATCACCATGACCCACATTACTCTACTGACGAGGGGTGTGTTGTTGTCCCCATGTCGTTGAAGCATACGACGTATGCGATCCCTAAGGACTATCACACGCACCCGACCTTGGAGAATTCAAACAATCATGCAGAAGATTCCCCATATGCTTATAATTATGACATGCTCAAGGTTGTGTCATACAATCCAGCTTGATGTGGCTCGTTGAACAACACACAAAAAATCCCAGCTTTCTCTGCGGATTCAGAGGAAGATTCATCGATGCTTCCATCAGATTATATGCCATATTCCCACCCTGGGAATAAGTGTCCCTCATTCTCTTGAACCTAGTGTTAGAGTTCACATTATTCCCCATGGGTACCACCATGCTTGCTCCGCCCAGAGAGCCCAACAAATCCCGCTCTTCCACCAAGGCTCTATTCACCATCTCTGTGTAATAATCTATACACAGTACTGCTATCATTGAACCGATTTCTTGCCTTATCCTTGCTTCAAAGATCCTTGCTTTCAACGATGTTCTACCTGCCACTTTGGGTGAAAACCTCACTATGTTCATAAACTTAGCTGCATAATCCATTTCAGACATAAGCACTTGATTCAAAGAGAAGTAGTTATCCATACACTGAATTTTGAATGTATATGGGTAGAATTGTTTATTAAACAATTCCTCAATGCCATCCCACATCATACCCTGGTATGTCCCCCTTGGACTACCAACTCCCACCACTAAAGGGAATGATCTTCTAACATATACATGGCCAACTATACTTTTAACTCCACCAGAGTTCCCAAGAACTCGAAGATCTTGTTTTTTTTATTCAACCATGCTTCCGCTCTCTCCGGCTCAGAATATCCCCTGAAGATGGGTGGATTCTTCTTTTGAAACTAAACCACATAATCCGCATGCCATGGTTCGTCCACTTTTTTCCCACTTTCCATAGCTTGGAAA
Source organism: Viscum album (assembly GCA_963277665.1). Taxonomy (NCBI): domain Eukaryota; kingdom Viridiplantae; phylum Streptophyta; class Magnoliopsida; order Santalales; family Viscaceae; genus Viscum; species Viscum album. The sequence goes on along the minus strand of OY728158.1, from coordinate 153,880,452 downwards.
TATTTCACTATGCTTTGCACTAGCTGCTGGTTCACCTGAGGATCAGGTACTACAACATTCCCAAGACCCTCCTCCGGTTGGTCTCTATGACGCCTAAATGGTGTCATTTCGATAAACAGAAAACAATCAACCATGAGTCTCACTTCCATAGACATCACGAAATCCCATATCAAATCCCATTTCACAACACTTTCACAACAAGGCTTTCTAGAAGTTCACATTTCCCATGTTTCACCATTTTCAAAATCATACCTTTTTCAAAATATCAAACTTATTCACATTAATGTTTCACACAAAAAAAAATTCTCAGTTCTGCCCATAGATCATTATACCCCAATGAAATTTGAATCCTAGTGGGAAGTCATTTCTACTGTGAATGTCATGCTCGTCCCATTGGATACACCCACAACAATGAGATATCCAATGTCTATATGTGTCTCCAAAACACTTATGTACCAAACTCCTTGGTAACATTAATTTCAGCATAAAAGGGTTAGCTACATCCTTTTATGCTATAAATTCCATGTTCCAGAATTCCTATTCCTTGCTACCATCCCGACTCAAGGAATGCACCACAACAAATGTCGACACAAAATTCTAGAATCAACTCCAATGGACCGAAAAAACTGATACCACATGTAACACCCCACACAAACCACATTTTCTTGAGGAGGCGGTGAGGGTTACTTGGCCCTAAGTGACGTTCCTAAGGTGTCAAAGGCTTACAATAAATGCCGAGGGATTCTAGAACAAATTGGGGAATGATTTTCCCTTATGATAAAACCAACCACTATTAGATGCATGTTAATAAATCTCCCAAACAAGTATTAACAAATACAACCATGTTTTCCACAATAAAACCCATAACCAATACAACTAGACATGTACACCAACATCATAGTACAATGCATAAACTAAACCATAAGCACCACAAGCCATGACGCCACCACAGCTCCATACCAAGCTCCAACCTCCACCAAGAGATCACAATGCTCCACTAAAGGAGGGTGATGCTATACCTTGTCCCACATCATAGAACACGATATCTGTAAAGACACCAACGTGGCAAAGTAGGGGGTGAGTACTAGAACTCAGTAGGATTTCCCCAATTGACTTCCCTACAAACGCCACTAGGATAAAACCATTAGAGCATTTATATAAAACATTTTATAGAAAATAAATCACAAGTGCAACCATTTTAATAAGACCAACATGACCTTACCAAGACATCACACCCAAGCCAAGCAAACAAGGGAAAGCCAACCATACATGAAAAAATTCATTTCATCATTTCACATTAACACCATAATTTCCATCTTGCAAAGAAATGCACAACAAGACAACCAAAACAACAAAACAGTGTAGCTTCCGTCCAACCCTTTCCCCCATTCACAACTTGTGGCTCTTCCCATCCGCTTATCCTTTGATAGTGGCCCTTCCATCCACTATCCATCCTTTTTTTATAGTCGTACTTCTTTCCACTTCCTCACAACATTCCAATCAGTCACAACCATGAAAATAACCCATCATGGTCACAACAACATGCCATCAACCAATTCCATTGCATAACAATCAACTTTAATAAATCACCCATTTATTGAAAATAATTTTCCATGCCAAAAAACATTTCAATAAAACAACCCTTTTATTCGAAACCATTCCATCAATCATTTTCACAAATCAAACATAGCATCCTATTTTAAAATCTCCATTTTAAAATCCACAATAATTACATTTCACCACAAAACCCTCTATTTCCCAAAAATCCCCAAAACATCACCCGACGGATTTTCAACCAATTCCGCACATCAAATCATAATTAATTTAAGCACAAAAAATTAATTGTAACCAAAACCATTATCTCTAATCATGTGGAGTCAATAGAGAACCCACCTACCTTTAGGGTTCCCGAGAAATTGACCCACGAACAACCGCTCCTCAAAACCGGAAAATTTACCACCAAAACCTCTCTAGATCCCTTTCCCTAACATCCAAAAGCCTTAATATTAACATCCAAGGAAACCACAACCGTAGATCTACAGAAAAAATTGTAGATCTAGAAAACCATGAAAGACAGGGATGTAGATCTTAAGGAAAACACAAGAGAAACAAGAGGAGAGACTTGCCTGGGAGAAACCACCTCCAGCCCGCCTTGAAACCCCATTGAAATGCTTCCAAATCAAGTGGGAGAGCACCCTTAAACCTTGAGAACCCAAAATCCCGAGTGAGGCTCGAGTGGGAGGATGATTGGAGTGAAATAGGTTAAGCCTGAAGGAGGTCATGACTTATAAACCTATTTTTATGTGGCCACATGGTTAGCCTGCGCGGTATGGAAAACTGTTCCCTAACCATGCACACGCTACTATCTCGAGAGCAAGGGTCTACATGATTTCCATTCATGGTATGGAATAACATGTGCATGCCATGCAAAACTGACTATCTCCCTTGAACGGTTTCCTAGGGAATCAGCATGGTTTCTAAAAAACATGCTCATATTGTACACCCCTTTAAAAGCCTCCAAACTCCTCCAATACCATTCCAAACTCTCCCATCCTATTCCCAACTCATACCATGCACTTTAAACACATAAAAATTCATAAAAAATTCCACATACCTCAAACTGGTTTTGCTACATATATAGGTAACCTTATATGGAAAACCAGGAAACAAACGCTCTCAAATGATTAAAGTGTTTCTTATAACTTATAAAAAATAATTATCATAATAAAATGGTACTAAATAAAATAAATTTTTAATAGGATATTAATTAATTTATTAATTAATCAAATTTCATTACCATGGATGTTATGTACAAGTGCATATTTATTTTAGCTATATGTTAAGGGTTTTATCATCTTAATTTTAATTCGTTGAGATATGCCTTATTCACCACTATTTCTTATTTGTGATGTATTTATAATTATAATTGATTTATGATATCATATATCTATTTAAAGATTTTGTATGAAATTTTTAATTTTATTATAATTATCATTAGGGGGCTGATGGTTTTACTTTTTTCTAATAGAAAGGGTTTCTTCCCAATCCTTCGTTCTTCATTATGGTTACAATTTCTCTATCATTAAACAAATGTAATTTTGTTAATTTTTATATACAACTTATATATTATTTTTATGTGTTAAAACAACTTTTATATAGAAAATTTAATATATATTTTATTGTAAAATACATAACTTTATAATGTTCCCTTATCAATTTTTCCTTATAAGAAATCCTGATTTAAGCGATGTTCCCAATTTATTACCAATTTTCAAGTAAACTCCACAATTTGTTATAAGCCTCATTTATTTTTTTAAAATCTCTCATTTTATCATGAAAAGCTAAAATTTGTCAATTATATATTTTTAGAAAAAATCAAACCTTTTTCTATATTAAATAATGTTTAATATTTTACATTAATCACGCTTTGGAGATTAATTTATAATGTTTCTTAAATCTTATTTTTTCAATGATTTATCATCAGTTTAAAATCATTTATTCCAAAAATAGAGTTTCATTTTATCTCACTTTTATTATCTAGGATATCTAATTTACAATATAATTTATTGATTAATAAAAATTATTTTTCCATAAGAACTGTTCATTGGCAAGTAAAAGGTGTATTTCTCTCATTAATTTTACAATGATTTTTTCGAGTACTTTCAAATATGATTATTTTAAAAATATTTAAATGTTGTATGGTAAAAAATTATTGAAAATATATTTTTATTAGATATATGAGGAATTCATTGGACTTAGTAAGTGATTGGTTGTGCCCGATATCCCCCCTGATGCATTAGTAGATCTAAAGAAACTAAATAGGTATGGACTTGGCCAAGGCCTGGCTCATTTAATTTTAGATATGGATTTGGTCAAGGCCTTAAGCATTTATTCATAGGTTTATTTTTTAAGAACATTATGGTATGTTTCAGAGGTTCGACACTATGAATTCCCTCATTATGATACAATTAATTGATATTCTATATGATTATTTAACCAGTATAATATCTGTTTTTAATTTTTATTTTCATGTGATTATCTATATGGAATTATTTATTCATCTTTTTTTCATGGAATATTATGATCAAAATTATAAATTTAATCGAATATTTTAAGTTATTAACCTTGCCTTCGGGTTTTTTTAATGACAGCTTATATTTTATTTCTTACCCTTAGTGAGAATTGATTCTTACATTAATATTTTTTGTGAGGATGTAATGATGTATATTATGAAGGAAATGCATGTATAATCTATTATATTATGTGATTTTTCCAATAGAGTTACAATTTTGTATTTTGTTTCAATTGTAAATGTAAATATTATCTATGTAAGATGTTTTCCAATGAAATTTAACAATTTAGTGGTTCAGGACGAGACATCATTATTTGTTATATGAATGTAAAAATGTAAGGCACTGACTCCAGGCTACTAGGTCAGGGTCATCATAGTTGGTATCATTGGATGTTTAGTAGAATCCTTGAATCCACTATTTAGAAAAAATATATTATGTAAAATAACACAAATATAGATTTTTAGTAAAATCATAGAAGGACGTCTTAGAATTTTTTCTTGGTAGAGATATTGTGTGTCTACATAGAAATACATCCACGTTTAGATAATATAAGTGGATGTGGTTCAACACAGATGTACCTAGGGGAAAAACTCTTAAATGGTGTGTCGGGCATTACTCGACGTAACCTGATACATGAAAATGGGGCTTACAATTCAACTATTTTGACACAATCAATGAATATTCTTAGTGTAATTCACATTTTAATTACAGACCATTAGAAAGGATTGGAATATATTTTGAAAATTAATATCCAAGGTTTATCCTATAGTTCTTTAAGTAGAAAATAAGGGTTCATGTTATTATATTAATTGTTATACTTTTTTAACTATGAATATTTTAACTCAGACTATTAATTTTGGTTTTAGTCAATTGATGGAACATAAAGGATTCAGGTTAAAATTTAACATGATGTATAAGCTTATGGTGTTTGGAAAGAAAATTGGATGTTGATAAAAGTGAATGAAATTATGTTCATGCCTAATCAGTTATCTCAAAATATTATAAAAAATATATATCATAAAAATCTCTCAAACTCACCTGTTAAGTGAATAATTGAGTTTTATAAGAGCTCTAATGGTGGAGATTGTGGAGAAAATAAGGATCAATTTCATTCATGAAAGAAATGTGGATAGAGAAACCTAGGAACATATCTCACTGGAATTGAAAAATGATTTCTGTGTTTGAAAGGACATAAATAAAATAATTGTTTAGTAAAAATGATGAGTATGACGTATAGAAATAAAACACATTCTAATAATCCATTTGTATTTTACTTCCACAAATGTTTGGAATTAGGACATTACCTGAGTCAATGCCCTATTCTATAGGATAAACACAAGACTCAGGAAGAACCTATGTGGAAATAAATAGATGATGTTTTTATGTAATTCATTTTTATCGATAAGATTATTGAATAAATTATTTCAAATATTTCTACAAATTTTATTTTTGAAGTTATAATTATATAAAATGTCAACTCATAGGCTGGGTGACATCTTATAGGTCGAGTGACAACCTATAACTATTGATAGGTGGTGGGGTTTAAACCCAAAACCAAGGGCCTAAAAAGGTTTAATGCCTAACACAATCCTACATGAAGTACCGATTATGATTCCCATTTTTATATCTTATGGATAGTGTTTATTTTTATTCTTGGGAGATTTGTTTTATCAAATAAATAACCTTGAATCCAAAAATAATTTGACGATTAAGTGATTGTTGTTATTTCAGAAGACACAGAATATTTTAGATAATGAATATTGAATTATATTTTGGAGTCTAAAATCATATTATTGTGGCATTGTGGGGATTTGGGTTATTCATAGAATAAGTTTTAATTTTATAAACATAATTAAACTATGAATTTTGATGCATTTAATTTGGATGAGTCTCAAGGTAGTAATGGATAATGTTGAACATTGAATATTATTTTTTGAGTTTAAAAAATGCTTTATTGGATACATTATGCTAAAAAATTTGGTGTCACTAAATATTAAAATGCTAAAGGAATGACTGGTGTATTTTATGTTACATTAAAGTCTTCCAAGTGTGAATATTAATTTTTACATTTCGTTTCCAAGTGTGAGGGATGTAGTGAAAATTGATCGAATCACAACCAAATGATGAGATTATACTTATGAAGTGGAATGTAATAATGAAATTTATTTTCTCAAGTTCTTTCAAAGATTTTAAATTAAACCCTTAACCATAGGAAAATTACTTTAAAACAGTAATGTTATATATTTACTCATATTTTTGATAAATCAACTATCTTTTTTCTGATTATAGATTTATGTTTTTCTAATGATGAACATTATAATGGCAATGTTTTTAATCACTCTCCATCAGAACATGATAGTTATATTCCTCTTTCATATCCATGTTATCAACTTACACTAATGATTTCTAACCGAAAATCCTAGTTTTGTGGTGACATTCACTTTTCCATTTCTCTCTTATTAAGAGTATATTTTATTAAGTCTTTTTCCAATGTGAGTTTTCCATAAAGGAATATACACATATCAACATTTTATTTTTGAAGTAAAATTCAAATTTTCATGGATGAAATTATTGTTGAAGGAGGGTAGAATGATTTTATGTTATGTCTCTTTTTAAATTCAATTTCGTCTATAATATAGGATTCAAACAACACCAACCATAAATGAACAATGATATATAATTTAATATCATCATTATAATATTTTCATTATAACCTTGCTATTAAATTGATATGAATGAATAATATTGACCACATTATAAAATTTATATATTTAATATTTATTCAAATACATTTACATTCATCCTAGTGTTATTATATGAATAACATAATAATGAATCCAATTTTACGCAAAAAAAGGCCATATTTTTTTAAGGCAGAATCATAACACTGTGAGTGTTTAAAAATAAATTGCAATGTAGGAATCCATAACTCCCTATATAAGAACACTTTTTTTAAATATAATTTTTCCACTTCAATGATTTGAATTTTTAAAAATGGATATCTACAGCTGTGATTAGTATGTTATATAGAGTCTGAGAGAAGCAACTTATTTTTTTGGGAAATAGTCACATTTCGATATAAATAGTAATACTAATAGTTATATAAATAATATTAATAGTAAAAAAAATTTAGGCTATATGATAATGGGATCTTCATTAATTTTTCAAGGATATATAAAATGAGTTATAGTTTTAAAATTGTTTTTTTGAATAAATTATAATTTTATATAGAAATGAAATTATTCATATTATCAAATTATTTTCAAAAAAATTTTCATTTTTGATTTCTAAATGTTTAAAATGTTAAAGGTAAATTTTTGTGATTTTTCAGAAATACATGAATTTTTGGTGAATTGTAAATTATGCTAATTTACAAAATATGATAAATAAATGAATTTATGCATCGTGCTTGAGTTATGGATGATGTAAATTGTAATTTTTTATAACTCATGTGCACTTAATAATATTTAGGGTAATATTAATTAATACTATTCATAATATGAGAAAAAAAATTTAAACTAATGATTAAAATAATGGAAAATTGTTCCTCTCTTCCACTATAAATACCACCATCACCCCTTCTTCCTCTACATCCATTATAATTTATCATTGCCTAATTTATACCCAATAACCTTACCAAGGATATTCGCTATTTCTAGGACCATATGGTCTCACCAAAATTTAAAAATAAAGGGCCACATAGAGGATCCCAAGGAGAATATGTCATTAGGTAAAGATCCTGTTTAATTTTCTTGTGTTTTAATTTCAATTATTTTCTTTTCTTATAAACATTATCCTCCCTATTTAAAAAATAATTATTTCTCTTGATTATTATATATTTGTGATTTTTTTATTTTTATTGAAGAAATTTTCAACTTACCTCATCACATCCTGCTCCTGAAAACACTCTCTTTCTATTTTATTGATTTACTAATATCATGGATGATGTGCCTTCAATTTATTTTAATTCTGTCTAAGATGGTTGGAAAACAATTTAAATTTTTAAAATGTTTTTAATGTGAATTTCATGACCTATATTATGTTTTTTAATAAACACATATTCATAATATTAAAGGAATATGATGAAACATGTTCGTGATAATCGTTGAACTGCCAAAATGATCTAAATTAGTATCACTAATGATTCATCTGATGATTCATCTTCATACCATATAACCAAAACGATTTATAGAATAATTTAATATTATTGAAACATATTAACACCATTTCATTAATCTTATATATAATCACTTACATTCATCATGAAAATTCATTACGAACTGACCATGGAAATCAATTTAAGTAGGCACCTGAAACAATGGATGTAAGAAAATAATTTTTATAAATAGGTTGAATGATTCTATATAATGATCATATAATTTTTTATAAACTATAATATGTATATTTAAAATATTAATTCACTCTTTTAACTAATATATAGTAGTTTTAAACATTTTTTATGAAAGATGAACCGAAGGTAAATAAATTCTTAACCCATTTTCCATTCCTCTAGTTATAATTCTATTTCCTTAGTTATATAGTACAAAGATAATTTGGGTAATTAATTTAATCCATATTATGTTTTATTGTGTATATTTATATTTTATACAAATATTCATTTCATTTTATTGATTATAAAATCAATTATATGATATTTGTAAGGGACTTTTCTCTAAAAATCTCTTTTATATTTCTATTTTACAAATTTGAAAGCGATGTTTTTATGTAATTATTCATGTTTGATGAATATTTTCTGTTTCTTGGGAATTCCTTATGATTTTTTATGGGCCTTATATATCTTATTTATTCATTGGTAATGTGTATATTGGAGTTCGGCCGTGTGGTTACTCTAAATGTAACTAGGATGGTTACACCATTAGGTAGCCATGAGGGTTACATTGAAAGGTAACCATGAGGGTTACAGGTAATAAGGTATTCGTGAGAGTTAAAATATAAGTATTTAATTCCCGAATAAACCTTTATAGTTTTATATATTTTCATGAATGTTTTATGGAAATCTCATGCTTCACAATGTAAGTATATAAGGTTTAGAAGTATGTCTTTTTAAAAAATGATTTCATATGATTTTATGTATTCATGGAAAAATGGTATATTTCCATCTTTAAATATTCCTTACTGATCATTTTATGCTCATAAATTTTTTTTTGATGGTTTTGAATGGTTATAATGTTTTGTAAGAGAAAATTAAGACCTTTCATATGATATCATGCTTTGTCAATTAAATCTTTTTGTTGTTTTTTGTTAAGAATTTTTTATGTTTTGGATGAAATTGATATTGTTTTATTGGTACCCACATTGTATGCTTGGAGAATGATTTGTATGAGTTATGTGCTAACATTATAAAATTCTAAATCAAAATTATATTTTTGAATTTAAATAATTTAAATATGGTTGAAATACCTAGATTATGTAATTTTTATGGTCATGTCATTATAGTTAGTATCAAAGCACAATTTATTTAACATTAAGACTCTGTATGATGTTAAAAAAAATAAATGATTTTAAGCTTAATATTATGTTTAAATGGTGTAGAATTTAAATTTTATTCTGTTTGTTCGTCTATGATATATATGTTCATAATTTTTTCCTATTAATGAAATAGGTAGCTGAAGTTGGAAGGAATCGAGAGGCTGATATCTTTCTGAATCCACAAAAATGAATGATGGGAATTGGAACCATACTGTTTGTGATGATGATTGATCATCTGAAATAGGGAATAAATTGTAGTGTAATTGATGTTAGAAAATAATCAAAGCTTCCACAATAGAACATTATTATAGGAGAACAACTTATGATGAAACAACCTCCTTATTTCTGTGGATCTTCTGTCCTAGTAGCAGTTGAAGGATGGTTTAAATCTCTTGTAATGTTATTTTATGTTATGGTATTCTCATATAATCAAAATATTAGTGTTTCCATTTATTTTTTTTAATTTGATGATGATTAGTGGTGGTAAATGGTCATGAATATTAGGGATAGATAGCATATTTAAGCCTTAGTGGGGATTAATTTAAATGACTTTTCCTTCGACAAATTTTTCCTAAGGTGGTTTGAAATAGTATAGTAATTCAATTCATTATATTTAAGAAAAAAGTGTAAAAGTAAATGGACATATATAAAGGAAAATTCATCAAACAAAAAATTTATGATCCAAATCTTATTCTGGAAATTGATAGAAAAATCAATAGTTTTTTTAGGATTGAAGTTGTCATATCAAAGGGCATTAGCCTCCTAAGAATTAAAATGTTATGAGAAACTTATACGATGTGATGTGAGGGTATAAATGGAGTTCAATTATGATCATATGTACTTTGATAACATATAGAATATGAGGTACAGATGGAAAGTGATGGATAAGAATCAATAAAATAAATCAGATGGTAAAAATGTCTGGATTTTAGTTTCTGAAAAGTGTTATAAAATGCACCATGGAGAATGACATACCAGAACTAGAAAGTTTTTTCAATGTAGTAAGATTTGACATATGGATCGAGATTGTAATAATAATTATCCTATGGTTAATCCAAATAATAACATTGTAATGTGTTTCAAATGTGGTGATATGGGGTATTATACAAATGTATGCCCAAAGAAAGATCCATGTGATGAAAAGTACCTAGACTATAAGAAGAAAGGTGTAATGATCATTTGAGACTATATTAGTAGATTTATGGTGATCCAATGAAGTTGTATGCGGTTCCTTTTTCTTTACTCATATTTTCCTAATGTTTTATTACATACGGGGTATACAAATAACTTTACATCTTATAAATTTTCATGTTACTTAGAAATATCTCTTCAAAAAATGAGACCAAAAAATATTTTTTAAATACTAGGAAGAAAAGTTAGAGAAAATGAAATTTTAAGAATCTTTCAATTATTATATGTGGGAATAAATTATGTAAAAACCTTGTTGTTTTACAGTTAGTAGAGTTTGATTTCATTATGTGTATGGATTGACCTTTTGTTTGTCATGATAATATTTATTATAGATCATAATAAGTAGTTTTTCATAAGGATTTTCAGTTTATATATAGGAACCAACCCATCTAATTGATAACATATCAGTAATATAAGAAACATTTGAAGTATAGAAACAAAACTTATCTTTCTTGTATGTTGAAAATAATATAAATGTTCATATTAATGATGTTCCAATGGTAAATGAATTCTTTGATATATTTCGTGATGATTTACTCGATGTTATACCTGATAGGGAAGTTGATTTCACAATTGAATTAGTTCCTAGTTCCAATCCAATATCAAAGAACCCTTATTGAATGGACAAATTGTTCATATTTAATTAAAACATTAATGATTTAGTTGCTCTATAAAAGATTCATTTGTCCAAGAACTTCACCATGGGGTGTACATATTTTGTTATTTTAAAATAAATATTCTTCAATGAGACATTGAAAAGATTATTTTGAACATAAAAACATTAATCTTAATAATAAGTATACTTTTACTCACAATGATGACTTTTTTATCAGCTCTATGGAGCTCAGTATTTTTACAATATTGAATTGAGATCTAGGTACCATCAGCTAAATGTGAAAGAGGATGACATTCAAAAAATATCATTATGAACAATATATGTTCATTTAAAATATTTTTTTATGTCGTATGGGTTAACTAACAGAGCTACTTTATTCATAGATCTTTTGAATAGAGTATTTCATGAGTTCTTGGATAATGTTTTGGTTGTGTTTGTTGATGACATTCTGGTATATTTTAGAAGAAAATAGGAGCACGAAAAACATCTAAGGGTTATTTTCCAACCATAAATGAAAATAAATTGTATTGAAAATTCAGAACGTGTGAATTTTGGTTGCAAAAAAATTTGTTCCTTGGTCACATTGTTTCTAGAGATGGCCTAACTATTAAACATTTTTAGAAAATTAATGAAGAATGCCCAATACCCACAAATATAACAGGATTTTATAGTTTTTTTTGGTTTCGAAGGATATAACTTGATGTTTGTGGAAAACATTACATAGTTATCAAGTACACTTACTATGATATCATGAAATGATGTAAAATTTAACTCGGGAAAATAATTTCATCATTTTTTATCAGGAATTGAAAAGAATATTATTGAATGCATCTGTTCAGGCCCTACCTTCTAGAAATGGATAGATTATCATCTACAACAATGCCTGGTTAAAGGAATTTGGTAGTTTTTTGATGAAAAATGATCTGGTAATTTCATATTCTCCGATACAACTAAACCATCATAAGTTCTATTATCACACACAAGATTTGGAATTAGTATCTTTGATTTTTTTTTATTGAAAAATTAGAAGAATCATTTATATTGATCCAAATGTGAAATATATATTGACCATAAAATTGGTATGAATATATTCACTCATAAGGATGTAAATATGTGGAAGATAATATGGCATGAATTGATAAAAGATTATGATTTTAAGATCAATTACCATCCTTGAAAAACCAAAAAGTTGGCCCACTCCTTGAATTAAAGTAATCATACATCATTAACAATGTTACGGATGTAACAAGACCGTTTCATTAATTATTTGAGGAATTTTGTCATGGATTGTTTTGGTAGAAGAAATTATTTTATCATATTTCAGGTTTCAGTGTATTCATCTTTTTCAGATAGAATTAAGAAAGTGAAGAAGGTAGACATGGAGCAACCGAAAAAGGTCGAATTGCTTAAAATGGGAAATTTTCTAGATTTTAACACTGATAAATATTGTGTTTTGATATTATGAAAATTATTTTCCTTCAATTTGATTGTCAGATGAAGAAATATTTGTTGTGAAAATCACATAGATCTCCATTTTCAGTTCATCCTGAAAGCACAAAGATGTAGATATTCCTTTAGTAGAATTACTAGTGGGATTGAATGAAAAGATATATTGTATATTTTACTTTGAAATGGTGGACATTTCAACATATTAAAGTTAATCTATTTTTATTAAAGGGGATGCTTCATCCTTTACCATTTCCAGAGTGTAAATAGGAAGATATATCCATGGCCTTCATTTTTGGGCTACTAAAGACTTCTTGAGGTAACAATGAAATCTGGGTTATTATAGATCAACTTATTAAATATGATCATTTATTTTGTTTTCAAGATAATATGTATTTGGATCATCTTTCAAAATAGTACATCTAATATATTGTTAGGTTATATGAATATCAACTTTCATTTTTATCTGAATGTGATCCCAGATTCACTTCTATCTTTTGGAAAGGCCATTAGAAGTCGTTGGGAACATAATTAAATTTCATTACAACTTTTCATCCTCAATCAGATGGACAGTCAGAATAGAAAATTAAAACATTGGAGGATATTCATCATGCTTGTTCACTATACTTCCAAGGATGTTGGGATCAACATTTTTCATTAATTGAGTTGTATTATAATAACGTTTTTCATTACAGTATACAAATAAAATCTTTTGAGGAATTATATGGGAATTAGTGTTGAACTCCATCATTTAGGTATGAAGTTAGAAAAATAAAATCGATGGGACCATAATTATTAGGGCAACTGGTTGTGATAGTGAAGATGATCTACAAACACATGAGGATAGCTAAGATCATATGGAAAATTTTTGCAGATAATATGTGGAAAGTCTTTTCTTTCAAATTAGGTGATCAATTTTTTCATTGAATCTCACCATGGAAAAGTGTTATGAATTTTTGTAAGAAAGGAACGATACAAACCTGATTCATTGGACCTTATAAAATCCTTGAGAAAGATGGAAAAGTTTCCTACCATGTATCTTTTCCTCTGAGTTTATCTTAGATTCACATTGTTTTTCAGGTTTTGATGTGGAGAAATTATGTGATAGATTCATCTCTTGTTTTGAGCCTAGAAGTAGTTCAACTGGAAGAGAACCATTATTTTGAGGAGAAAACTATTCATATTATTGATGGAATGGAGAATTTATTTCAGAATAGGTTAATCTATCTGTTAATGGTTTTATGGAGAAACAACATGGTTTAAAAACCACATGGGAATCTGAAAATGATATCAGGGAACGATACACTCACTTGTTTAATAAGTGAACAAAATTGTAATGCTGCAATTTCCATAAGGTGGGTATAATGTAACACCCAAAGGGTATATAAAGAAATAGATATTCATGAATCATTGAGTCTCTATATAATGAAACATTTATGAAATATATTTCCTTCTTCTATGATTTGAATTTTGAAAAAAGGACATCTACTATTGTAATCTATAAGTTATTTAGAGTTTGATAGAACCAACATGACTTTTTAGTGAATAGTTACATACCCATATGAATAGTAATATGACCCACATAAATAGTAACTCATATTATTATTTTATTTTTCTACGGCTACATGATAATGAGATCTTGATTAATTTTTTCAAGAAGTTATAAAATTAGTTATAGTTTCGAAATTGTTATTTTTAGAATAAATTATTATATTATAGTAAAATTAAATTAATCATATTTAGAAAATTATTTTTAAAAATCAACTTCATTTTGGAATTCTGTACTTCAAAAAATGGTTTGTGGTATTTTTTGTGATATATCTGAAATACATGAATTTTTTGAATAGTGAAATATTGTAATTTACGAAATATGATAAATAAATGAATTTCTACATCATTATTGAATTATTAAGGATATAAATGGCCATTGGTTATAACTAAATTTCACTCATTACTATTTAGGGTCACATGAATCAAGGTTATTCATAGTTTTGACTAGAAATATTAAACTAATTGTTAAAATAATGGAAAACCCCTCCTCTCCTCTACAATAAATACCACATCCACACCCTCTTGCTATCACTCCTCTCAATCTTTTAGAATTGACTAAATTCTACCCAATCCCTATACCAATGATCATCCCCACGTCCACAACCTTTCGATATCACCAAAATACTGAAACAAAGGGCAAAAGAAGCATCCCAATTAGAAGATATCATGATGTGAATATCCTCCTTCATTTTCTCATTGTTTATTTCAATTCTTTTCATTTATTATAAAATATTCTACTAACCTTGTCCAAGGTGAATAAAATCTCCACTATATTTTATATTCTTAATTTTACTATGATTATGTAAAATATCCTTAACTTACTTCATCTAATACCACTCTTATAAATACAATGTCTTTATTGTGTTTATTTAACAACATTGTGGACAATGTGTCTTTTATTTCATTTACATCCATCAAAACTGGTTATCAAAAAATATAATGGATAAAAATGTTTTAAAATTTAATGTTATGAATTATATTATGTTCATTAATTAACATTTATTCATAATATAAATGGTATATGATGAAGCAAGTTAATGTTAATCGAAGAGCAACCAAAATGATCTAAAAGAGTATCACTAATGATTTATCTAATGATTCATTGTCATTCAATATAACCAAAACTATTTATGGAATTATTTAATATTATAGAAATATAAAACACCATTTTTTCCACTTCTTGATTTTCAGTTCCATTCGATAATAAATGTCTTTACGAATGGACCATGGAATTCATGTGAAGAACTCACCCAAAATAATGGAAATAACATAAAAATATTTATAAACGAGTCAAATGACCCAATATAACGATCACATAAGGTTTTATATACATGGATATTCTTCTTAAAATATTTTTAACTCATTTTTAACAATTATATATTATTTTTAAATAATTTTTATGTAAGATGAACTCGAGGTAAGGTAATTCTTAACCAATTTTCCATTCATTAGGTTAACCTTCTATTTCATTAAATAAAAGGTACTAAGATAATTTGGGTAATTAGATTAATTCATATTATGATTTATTTTTAGTATTTATAGTTTATACAAATATGCATTTCATTCTATAAATTCTAACTTCAATTATATAATATTTTTAAAGGGATTTTCTTTAGAAATTCTATTTAAAATTCTATTTTACAAAATCAAAAGCAATGTTCTTATAGAAGTATTCATGATTTATGATTATGTTTTAGTTATTGGGAATTTTTTATGATCAATGTTGTGATATATATTTCTTAAAAATGCATTGGGTATGTTTATCTTTGAGGTCGGTTGTATGGTTACTCCATGTGTAGCTGTGATGGTTACACCATAAGGTTGTTGTGGGGGTTTCATTGTAAGGCAGATGTGAGGGTTTCAAATCAAAAGGTAGTCATGAGGGTTAAAATATAATTATGTAATTACCAACGATAACATTATTTTTATGTATATGTTCAATAATTTTTAATGAAAATCTCATGTTTTTAAAAGGTAGTATATAAGGGTGAAAATTATGTCTTTGGGAAAATGTTTTCCTATGATTTTAAGTATTCATGGACAAATGAAATATTTTATTCCTTTTTTATCCCGTGTTGAGATTTTTATGCCAATACCTTGTATTTTATTGTTTTTCACTGGTTATAAAGATCCGTGTGGGAAATAAGGAAGCCATGTTAAATGTTATGATGTTTTTTCAAAGAAATCATGTTGTTGTTTTGTGTTAAAAATTTTGTGTTTTGAAAGAAATGGATCTTATTTTAATAGTACCGACTATGTATTCTTGTGGTTTGATATGTATGAGTTATGTCCTAACATTCTAAAACTCGAATCTGAAAGGATCTTTGGTAGTGTAATAAAGTCAAACCCGGATTAAATAGCTAGATTATGTAATGTTTATAGTCGGGTCATTAGAATATTTACCGCCTTTTAATGAAACTATTATTTCAAATCGAAATTTTGACACTTTTATAAATTTTATTAATCAAAATAAAATTAACATTAAAATGAAAAATACCAAAAAAAATTTAGGGTGAAATTTTGGTATTTTTCTCATATATTTATTTTACAGGGGAAAGTGAAAATTCCCAATTTTAAAAAAACCATCATTTTCATTATATTAATATTCTATTTGAAAAGTAAACATACATATGAATTTATAAATAATGTTTAGGAATATAATAAGTGAAAATATAATATAATTTTATCATGTAAAACTAAATAAATATTTTCAAAATAATTAATTAAGTGTTTGTATTTTTATAAAACATAAATGTTTATTTACAATTTCATCATTATAATAAAGATTTTAAGAAAAAAAATTAACTTAAAATAAAACAATAAATTAATATTTTTTTCTTGTGATTATATTATAATTTTATGAGACCTTTATTAATTTTTCAAATTATTTTAAAATAACTTATAATAAAAAAAAAATATTTTTTTAGTAAATGATGATTTATATAAAAATTAAAAATCTTATATATAGTAAACTAATTTCATGAAATGATGTTTGTTTTTGATTTCTAAATTCCAAAAAAACATTTGGCTATTTTTTTTTATTTTTCTGAAATAGTTGAATTTTTTTGAATAGTGAAAGATAGTAATTTACAATATAGGTTTAATATATGAATTCTTTAGTTATAACATATATATGACAAATATAAGCCCTTAATATGAAACTATCCATCATAATTTTAATATATTCAGTGCTAATGATCAAACTAATCATATTATTGATCCAAAATAATAATAAAATGAATATAATGTTAAAAAAAACCCCTCTCATCCACTATTAATACCACCCCTAACCACCTCTTCTCCACAAACATAAAAAACATAGAATGTTTACTAATTTTTTCTAAATACACTTCATACATTTCTTTCCAATGTACAAGATCCTTTATTATAGAAAAAATTCTAAATTTAGTTTTCTTATGGAGGGTCTCAAGGAGAAGAATTCAAGTGGAAAACCCCTTAATCCTTATTTTTCAATTTCATTCTATTTAAATTATTTTCTTACGCTTTACTCACATAATATATCCAAACATGCATAAAAATCCATAATATTATACATACATTAATAAAATAATTTTAATTTAAAATCCATCATAAAACCCATTTTCACCTCAATTTTATTATAAAAATTACAACGTTATTTGTGAGCTGTTGATTCACCACCTTCATGGACAAGGATTCTGTTGATTCCTAATACCTCCTTCCATTATTGTCATAACACAATTTTTATTATAAAAAAAATATTATAATATTTGTCTTAAAAATTATATATGATTCTATAAAAAGTATAAATTTATGATAATAATTAATAAATGAAAACATGTTTGTGATGATCGAAAAAATGAAATAATAATCCAAATGGTTATAATTAACATCTTTTCTAATAAATCCTTCTTACATCTGAATAATTGATATGTGAGACCATTTAGAATTAATTATGTTCATTAATAACATGTAATTTCAATTCGAGTCAAATATTATTATTGTACATGATTTTCCATACATGTATAAATTTAAATTAATCTTAATAAAATGAAAGTGAATGCTCTGGAATGTTAAAATAGAATATTTAACAAAAAAAGCTATAAATAAATAAATAAAATTTCAATAAAAAAAATGTTGAAAATTATCTGAATTAATTTATTATTGAATCTAATTTCTTTATCTAGGATGTTTTGTATAAGTGCCAATTGCTTTCGGACATAAGATAAGTGTTTTCTAATCTCACTTTTATTTATATAAAATATGCCATATTAACCACTATTTTTTTCCTATGGTTTATATATACATCCCATTTATGTATCACATAATTAATATATTTATATTCATGGTTTTAAATTTCATATTTTATGCTAATCAATTTTTTGGGACTTCTAGTTCAATAGCTGGAAAAGTATTATGGGTTTCATCTCAGATGTCCATTTTTCATTCGGGTTACGCTTTCAGTCTCTATCCCAAAATTTAATTATTATTTATTTACTATATAACTCTTATAAATTCTATTTATATTATTCAATTTAATGTATCTAGATCATTTAATCCTTATTTTAGTGTAAAATAGCAGATTTTATAAGGTTCCTTTTCCAATTCTTCCAAATAAGCTAGATAGTCATAATGGAACTACCCGATTTCCTACCCAGTTTCCTATGTACTACATTATACATTTTAATCCCACATTATTATTCTAAAATAACTCATATAATACTGAATAATTATCTTTTTTCATTTATGGTTTCGTAAAATAATTATTCATTTTGTTATTTTAAATAGTCTTTACTATATTCCATTAAATTGAACAAATGTTTCTCATTTCTAAATAATCATAAATGATATTTTTAAATGGTTTCAATTGTGTTAAAAATCATATATTCCAAAAAGATATTTTTACCCTCCCTACATTTTCATTTTTGGAATATAAATCTTACAATGTAATTTTATTATAAATAAATATGTTTTTTCTAAAAGTACTATTGTTAGAAAAGTAAAAAACGATATTAATCTCATGATTTCCCCAATGATTTTATTATATTACATTAATCTATGATAATGATTTAAATATTTAAAATTTTATAGAGATATATTGATTTAGATATATATTTTTTGACATATGATGAATGCATTGGATACAGTAATTGATAGGTGGGGCCCTCTGTAGCCCCTCGAGGCATCGGTAGGTCTCATGGGACCACACATATTTGGACATAGACAAGGACATTACCAATTATTATAAGATATAGATTTTGATAAGGCATCAACCATTTATTCTTTGGAATCTTGGAAGATGATTTGATGGTACGTTTCAGATGTCTATCATTATGCGTTCCCTTATTATGATATCTATAATTGATATTTCTTGTGATTATTCGACTTGTATAATATTCATGGTTATGTCTAATCCTTATATGATTATTTATATGAAATTATTTATTCAAATTTTATTTTTTTTAATATAATGGTCAAAATTATGTTTTAATGGAATGTGTTTTATTTAATCATATTTCCATGTTTTTAATGTTTATGAGAGCCTATGTGGTAGTAGTATTTCTTACCCGGACTGAGTGTCTGAGATCACATCTTTCTTATATTTTTTCCCTGTATGTGATGATGTATATTATAAAATACATTTTGACATAATATTAATGTTTTAGGATACTTCCAATGGATTTTTAGGTTGTATTTCATTTCTAGTTGTAATGTAAAATTTATGTATATATCAGGTTCTCACAATCTACTAATCTATTTGGTCCTTCAGGATGTAACTTCCTTGTTTATTATACCAATGTGATAATGTATGGAATTAGCCTCAGGATAATAGTGTTAGGGTCATCATAAAAAATATTCTATTAAATTTATTAAGAAAACATATATAATATTTAAAGAAATTATTTTTTAAAGAATAATGCATTTTTAAATTAAATTAAATATATCATTTATCCATGAAATGTTGCAATCATTTAATTTAATATATGTTTTATGATTATTGTTATTATATTCATCTAATATGTTGTGGCTCCTTTTTGTTTTGTGTATCATGTGAAATAATCTATAAAACCTAGTATTAATTTTTATAAAAATAAATGCATTCAAAAAGTAATAGGAAATTGCATAGTTCCCCTTATAAAATGTTGTGAAATATTTTTTTTCAAATTCATACATATAAATATTTAATTATGCAACATGGGTGAGTTGAATTTATTTCATAATTATTAAATATATTATATAAATATTATAAATATCATGGATTAAAAAAATAAACCAATAAGTTATTAAAGATGTTTTCATTTAATAGTTCTTTAAATTTATAATATTGTTATGTATTGAATTATTGGATTTGATTTAAACAACACTAGTGGTCTACTTGATATAATGTTATATAGAGAAATGATTTAGCATTTATTAATCCATACTACTAGCATCCCAAACATCATTTTTTCTATATGTATTTGTAGTAGTTTCAGTACTACAAAATAGGAATTTATCTTCAATTAAAATGGAATTTATCACCACTGTAGATGCACTAAATACCAAAGTGAGATTTACATACCTCTATTTGGACCCTTTCATAATGGCCAAATTTGGCTAACGTAGTGGTCCTATCTATTTTGATCAGAATTCCAAATTTAGAGGATATATCAAACTGAATTATATGATTCTATATAATCTAGTTGTGGAAAATTATTTTGATATATAGTTTAGATGTAGTATTTTGTATAAGAAATGTGATGAACTGAAAATATCATTCTTGAAATAAAACTACACTTGGTTTAAGAGAAATTGATTTATCTCCTTAGCTCTACACTATAAATCCTCAGATGGGAAAATAATGTGAAATAATTTTTCCCCCTTGGAATAAATTCACAATCATAATAAAAATATAAGGAACTTATATTTCAAATGAGATCATTTTTTTCAATGTTTTCTTCCAATGGGTAGAATATGTCTAGAAATGATGGAGTGCTCACAAATCATGAATCTGTTAAGAATAGACTATACATTACCAATCTAATGAGTAGTGTAACATTTCATCATAATTATCTCCAAAGCAATATTTTTATGATGTAAAAAATATCATCTATTTCAATACCATTAATAATTCATAGATTATATCTTATATTAATATTTTTTCGGCATGGTGAAAAAAACATGATCATCCTGCCGTAGTGGCTTCAAATATTTCCGTATAATGAACTAGGCAAGGCCTTATAACCTCTTCCAAAAAATTAGAATTATTACTATTAATCTTAATATACATTGGTTAACATTATCTATTTTAATATACTACCTCCACTTTATAAAAAAACATCTTTCACATGTGCCTCTACTGCTAAAGTTCTATTTTCCATCACCGAGTTAGATTAAAGCACACAATCCACACCTACCACCACCTCTTCGGTATGATTTGTCATAACCTCTGCAAACTAACATACACCATTATCTTTTCACTTCAACATTACTACTATTATCCATCAAATCTATATATTGACACAATCATTTTGTATCGGTCACCACCATTGCCAAACAATTTTTTACCATCGCCATAAATCGATGCACGCCATCTTCTCCAGATGAAATTAACACATTACAAAGATCATTTATTATATTCAAGACAACCCTACTTCCATATTATGTCAATATTAATAAAAGTAATCCATAAAAATTTATATCTTTTCATTGATGAAATGTACAAAATAATTTTCTATAAATATAAACTCATTATAGTACCATTATAACTCATAATATTTCCATAAATATCCATAAAAACCATAGATATTGACGAAATAGTTGAGGGGGTAATTTATCATCTTAATATGATCCTTTAATTTAGAAATCTCAAAAATATCACTCCTTGGTTAATTTTATTGGAAATAAGAAATATAGTATTAGAACTAGACATTAAATTGTAAATATAATTTCTAACCTTACGTTTGTATTTTTCTCAATTAATATTAATGATGCTTTGAAATATTCTAACTAGGTCAATGAAATGCATGATGAACTTGAAAATTTTTATATAATTAAATTATGGAATCTAGTTGAGTTACCTAAAGATAAAAAATATATATGCACTTAATGAATTTCTTGAAATTAATTAATCAATCTAGTTGTAGAGTTAGAAATAAAGAATGATTGGTTTGTCAATGTAAAATTGAAAATTATGGAATTGATTTTATATGAATCTATTGAACTATATTCTAGATTAGAATCTATTTGAATTTTATTTGTATTAGAAAGCTATAAAAAATTTAATGATTTTCAAATGGATGTAATATTTCTTTTTTAAATGGTGTAAATTTAGAACAGGTTAATGTTAAAAAAACCACTAGTTTTAAAAATGATGAATTTCTAAAAAATGTTTTGAAACTATCTAATGATATTTATGGTCTTATAAAATCTCCTCGACCTTGGACTGAAAGAATAACTATATTTTTAGTTCAAATACATTTTTGTTATAGGTATTGTTGATAAAGCCTTATTCATGAAAAGAGATTCAAATGATATCCTAAATATACAAATTAATTTTTATGATAATTTTTTAGGTTTTAGAAATGATAAACTGAGTAATTAGATTTTAAAGTTAATGAAAAATGAGTCTGACATGATTTTAATGGTGAATTAAATTTTTTAATCCATTGAAAATTATTCAAAGGAAAAATGATATCCTCTTAAATCAATATAAGTATTCAATTGAAAATGTTAATAATTTTTAACATGATTGTAGTAAAACTATGGAAACCCCTATAATCAAAATTTCTCAATTAGAGTTGGATGAATCAGGAAAGTTCGACTATGATAAATTGCATAGATGCATGATAGAAAATATTCTATATCTTACTACATTAAGGGAAAATATTATGTTTGATGTATATATGTTTTATAGATATCTGTTTAACCCCAAATAAAGTCACCATTAATATATTAAAAGAGTAATTATGTTTATCAAAGGTTTTTTTAGTATTGGAATATTTTATTCTAATGATAATTGCAAAGATTTACTTTCAATATATGATTCTGAATCTTGAGATTGTTGAATTCACTAGAAAAATGCTTCGGGTATGTGTCATTCAATATGAAGAATTTTAATTTCATAGTGCTCTATGAAACAAATTTCAGTAACATTGTCAGTAGCTAAGGCTGAGTATTTTGTTTCTACCTTCATTAGTTCATAGATTATTTTATTAAATAAAAATCTGTTTCAATTCAATATTAATTAAAATAAAATTCACAATTACTATGATAACACAAGTTCTATCCTAATTTCTAAGAATAATCATCAACACTAAATAACTATTGAAAATGATGTTGCATTTAATTTTATTCAGGGTAAGGTAAATAATGTCAATATATGATTATAATTCATAAGCACTGAAAAAAAATTAGTTGACATTTTCTTAAAACCAATGGA
The DNA here is from genome assembly GCA_963277665.1 of Viscum album. Lineage (NCBI taxonomy): Eukaryota > Viridiplantae > Streptophyta > Magnoliopsida > Santalales > Viscaceae > Viscum > Viscum album. Next base: position 153,856,685 of record OY728158.1, on the reverse strand, counting down.
ATCTATTACATTTAATAAAATGATGTTTGAATTGTGTATAATAAAAGATTATCTTTTTCTTAGTATAATTTTAATTTTGAAAAATCTTGTCAATAATTTATATATTTCTTATATTATAGAAAGATATTTAATACACTCTAATTACTTTTTATTAAATAAAAATATTTTCTTAGAAACTATAACTTTCTATATAATTTATATCTCATTGGTATTTATACTCTTATTAAATGATAATTATATAATAATATTTAAAAATTGTATAGTTAAATAAAAATATATTATTTTTTATGTGGTATCTAAATTTAATATTTAACAATGTTTCATTCACTATTATTAATTAATCATATTAATGTAATTTTTTAAAACATTAAAATAGGAGAAGAAAAGTTTTTGAAGATTTAATAACATTATATTAAGTTGATTTAAAATTTAAAAAATATTATGTGCTATAATTTACAAAAAAAGGACTGACAGATTGAAATTTGAAAAAAATTATTTCTCTCTCTATATTTGTTTTAAAAAATTACACTATCATAAAATTTAAATAATGATAATTTCATTTAAAAAAGTCTTGTTTCTTTTTCACATGGTTTAACACTTTGATATAATCATTGGTTGTTATTTTCCTTAATCATTTTGTTATTTTTGTTATTTGTTATAAAAAATATAGATTTTTATGAAATCAATATAGCCAAACATCAACCACTAGTATGTGGTCCAGGATGTATACCCTAATGGGAGGCCCTTTTGAGGCTCATACGAATCCTGGTTCGAGCCTACATAGTGCAAGCTCTATGCGTGTGGGGCTGTTTGTAAGGCCTTAGGAGAGAGACCACTAATATTGGGAACCTATCAACTGGATGGTCCGTAGGCCAAGAGTGATTGTTGTTTTTTATGGAAGTCTAACAGTTAATCTTATATTATATACAAGTGATTCAACAACATGATCAACTCGATCTAGGAAGCATCATATATACTAATATTTTATCTAAAACATCATATCACTTCGGAATTATTCCTTCTATTTCATACATCCTCTTATCTCGCATGCTAATTATGATCTTCAGAACCTTATTTTGAAAATCCCTGATTCTTCTATACATTATCATTTTTAGGAAACCATATTAAATCAATCCTCAGCTAACCACTCTATCTCCTATTCATCCAAAACTGTTATAAGTTATTCAATTCATCTATCTAAGCTTCCCTAAGCATGTAGTTATTTCATGTTTTTCTTCTAGTCTATATTTTATCATAGCCAAACTAACATTATCTTGATTAAATTTTCATTGGATCCCCTTCCACTCTTTTGAGTTTAAAATTATAGTTATGAATGAATATTCATTTCTTTTAGATAATCATCCTTCACTATTCATGTTATCGTAAAATCAACCATAGAAAATTCCAATAGCAGTGAATAAAATCTTCATTGGAATGTTTATAATTGTTGGTAATTTTACCAACCGCTAAAAATATGTGATCGGTCCCTTAACCACCTCTTGGAGATCAATGGTGAGAAAATTTACTCACCACTGGACATTAACTGTTTCTAAATTTACTTTTCATTGAACATAAATGGTGGGTTATATTATAACCAACCATTTGTTTTTCGTTGCTACCTTATGTCGTGACAATTACAACCTTGACCTCCTAAAAGAGACATTTCAGGTTCTATCCAAATTAAATGTTCAGTTTTTATTTGTATGATGTATTTTAATCTGTTTTATTATTCTTAATAAAAAATAAACTTCTGTTTTCTGTTCTAGTTAGAAACACCATCTTCATTATTTTTTATTCCTTCAAGAGCATAGTAGTATGGATGTGTTTTTTGTTTAAATTAATTCAATTTTTTTTCTATTATTACATGCTACATGGATTAATAATACTAATGTTATTCATTTTTACTTTCTATTTTATTTTTTTTTCAATGCTTATTCTAAGCTTTCATTGGATCTTAATAGTTGGTAATTTACCCACTATTGGACATCCAATGGTTCGTAATTTTTTTATTATTCCCATGAATCCCAGTATTATTAAGATGCATAGAATTTCTTTTAGATTTTTTTATTCTTTTTATTTTTACAAAAGAATATAATAGTATATAATATTATATTTTTTCACCATTGGATATATCAAATGGTTGGTAATGACTCACCACTCTTTGTTTTCAACGACAGTCTATGACCCACTATTCGATATTATAAATTCAAAACAAAATTAATTTCTAAATTTCAGATAATGTATTTAAAATAAATTTCATTTTAAAATATTTTAATAATTTATATTTAAATATTCTTTCAATATTTTGTAATCATTGTGGTATCATTTTTCAGTGACATTGTTCTTGAAAACATTTTTTATGATGCTTTTTTTACAACATTTTAATGCTTATATAATATCAATGATTATATTATTAATCTATTTTTTTTTCAGTTGATATTTTTAAAAAAAATATTCACCATGATATATTAATTTCTTTTTTTCATGAATAATTATTATTCTAATTAGTTTTTTATAGCAAATTTTTTATGAAAATATTGTAATTATCATATTGTTTTAATTTTATATAGTATCTAGTGTTGTGACAACATTGGAAAATAAAACACACTTATAGATATCTATTTTATTGTTTCATGAGATTTATTTATAGATAAAATAGATTTTTCAGTTCAGATTATCCATTCAATAAGGATACATTGAAACATTTCTCTTTGACTTGAATTAATCAAGAATCTTCTTCAAATTACGTTGTTCAATTATGGTCACTAAGAATATTCATAACCTTCATATTCCACCACTACTGTTTTTAAATTATATGATCTATAAAAAAATTATGCATCATCATATAAAGCTATTATTTCAATTTTTCTATTATTTTTTAGTTTTAATACTTACATCTACCTGTTTTTACTCTGGAGTTTTGGTTTAAACATTACCCATTTGAAATATATCATTGGGTAATTCCTCTAATCTAAGAAAATGGTCAGATGGATCCTCCCTGAGAAAAAGAAGGTAGTTTGGGACTCCTTCAAAAGATAAAGGTTGTACCACCATGTGTCAAAATGCTATATTTTTATTGGTAAATAGTTTGGTTATAACTCCCATTAAAAAGTGAAAATTTTGATCTTTTAAAACTATTACAACTGTAATAAATTGTTATTTGTAATAATACGTAAAAAAGGTCTCTTCACCCCCTAATAGTCACTACTATAATAAAAATGGTCCTAAAATACATATAGGTAACATGGCACATAATTTTTATATCACTCTAACAATCACTCTAACAAATGGAAAAACAATATAGTTTACTTTAATACCCAATGCATTGGGAGATATAATGATACAATACAACCTTAGTTATAATGTAACCTCATATTCTTTATTTTTGATGTAACCATTATGATGAACCCAACCCAAATACCCTCTCAAAATAGTACACAACCAAAATTTCTACAAACACTAAAGGGTATTCTCAATCCTCCTTGGGTGGCATCTACCACCCCTGAAAACCACAAAAAAAGAGGAAATGATTTATCCCAACCTGAAGAATACAACATGGCATACATAAACATGTATAACAATAATGAGTATTATAAAATATGACTATATATATATATATCATAATAGAAACAAAACAATGAAAGTGATAAAACAAAAACTGTAAAAAAAATCTTGAAGAAAGAATTTCTAATCTGGATGACTAAAAAATGAGAGAAATAACACTAATAGATACTTTTTATAGCACGTGAAGACTCCCATAATCTCTCTACCAGTTACCCAAAACCCAACTGATAGAAAACCACACCATCATAATTACTTTTGTTGTCTTTCCCTATATCAAATATCCTAAAAAGGATTATGCAATGTTATAGGGGTGCATAGGGTTTAAGATAACTACCTTAATTGGATCTCACCTAGGAGTTACATAAGAAGACTATGTAAAATAAACCAATAACAGAAAACATAAATGAAAATAAAAATGATAATAGCTAAAAAAATTATATGAAAAACATGGTAAAATAATTTATCTTCCAATTTTTACAAATTTATAAATAAATAATCTAAATTAGTTTCAAATAATTTGATATACATATATCAAAAAGAGATATTAAATCAAAACAATGCATGTATCAAATAACTTTTGAAAATAAATTATCCTAGAAAAAAAATAGTACAAGCTAAAATAATGAAAATTGGATAAAGCACAGGCAACATAAATCCAAATATCATAGTAGGTTAGGATCACTAATAAACTCATACCTAATACAGAAAATCTCATTCACATCAAGCCTGTATATATATTCATCGAGTCTATAGAGAAGAGGAACACCATAGAATACTAAAACCCCAATAGGTCTAACAAGTCCCTATAAAAAAGGCTATGGGAGGATAGGATATCCCAATGAGTAAACCCCTTGATAGTGGAAAGGTCCTACTATTATCGCATCCACTAAAGTACCCAAGGCTTCACATATTCTCTATTTCCATATAATTTCATCAAAAAATTCATTATTTCATGCTTTGAAAACCATTTCATAATACCATTTCACAAATAATTGAAAACTTGTGTCCCTTAAACAAAAATAAGATATACCTATATTTTATAAAATAAATATGTTCCATACACACAAAAAACCCATAATATCATTATATTTATTAAAAAAACAATTTATCAAAAAATGAGTAATACAGTTCACCAACAATAGCTAGATATGAATCTTCCTACATTTAAACTCAAGTCTCACACATCCTCGATGGGATCCACTAAAAAGGATGAAGACAAAAATTTATAAAAGGCCCTATAATTTATCTTAATATTTTTTAATTGAATCAATTTTTTTTAAATAAATAATTGGGGTACAAGTGGAAACAACTAATACCTCATGAATTCACACCCACTGTACCAAATCCAAAAAAGGATTTTTTTCCCCCAGAATAAGATTATACAACATATATAGAAGAGAATCAAAGGAAAAATAACTAAAGACCAAAAACCAATGGAACCATGTAATGGTGATAACACATTCATTGGAAATGAAGACGAATAAAGGATCTCTTAATCATAGAGATGCAATATAACTTCCATCATGATCCAATTCCAAATAAATCAATTTTGAATGAAAAATATTTCCCAGTATTCTGAGATAATATCCCTTGGTCAAGGGAAAAGACTCCTATACAAAATTAAAAAAAATCTCCAGTTGAAGAAGTACCCTAAAATCCATGTCTACATCATTTAGACAGCATTTAATCCCTTTACATGTTGTGTAATCCTCTAGGTCAAGATATTCCGAAAAACATGTCGCATTTTTATTAGAAACAAACAGGAAAACATTACATTATGTGTATCTTATACATGAAAATTAGTCCCTTCGTGTTGTGTACCCAATTCATATCATCCACCCAGTAGAATTGAAGTGTTTTTTACTCCCATTATATGGTGTGTAATTATCTATAAGATAGAGAAAAATTATGGACTATTAAATTAAAAACCAAACCACCTTTATCATTCTCCAAACTCGATGAGATCTTTGAAAATCCATTATATGTTTAAAACCTAATACCATTAATTTGAACAAACATATATCACTGACCATCATGTCTTTTTTCATAGAAAATGTTTTTCAGCCATACTATTCCAAGGATTCAACCAATAGAAGAGGAAAACAATAATTAAGAATAGGAATACATGGAAACATGTAATATGATTTAAAAAAATCCCCCCATATGACTTTTCATCCCTATGAAGACATGTTAAAGTATAAGGTCTTTAAAATAGGAGAGGTCCCTTCTCCCTCATCAATGACTAACGCACCCAATTCTCATGAGAATATCATTTGTGTTTCCATAAGACTATGGCCAGAAGAATTGAATTCCCATTAAAAGCATTCACTTAATAGTAAATTATCAATACTAGCTATTTGACAATAGAAACATCTGAATCTAAATCAATATCTTACAAACTCAAAATTCGGGAGGGAACGGGATAGAATTTCAAAGGCTATGATATGTGGGAAACATCACGAATGCATGTCAAATAAATCGAAAATTCTAACTGAAAAACATCATTCCCCTGATTCTTAGTAACGTCAAATGTTCTATCATATCCCAAAGAAAAAATTCCCTATTTTCCAAGATGATGGTGACCCCACCAATTGAAATCTTTTAAGAAACCCTAGTGAATTATTTATTACATATAAGGGTGGAATCTTTATCTATAAAATAATTAATTTGACTCAGTAATGTAACTAGTTTCTGGTATATTTCATAAAAACTCAAAAACAACTTATGAACCAAACTCAGTCGTACCAATGATTCATCAACCACCTTTTCCCCAAAATAGTTTACCTTCATGGGTGACCATATAAAGCCTCAAAAGGATCCCTTATGATCAATGATGTATAAATATTTTTATAATAAAACCCAACCAATCCTTAATGTTTGTCCTATGTTCAACCAAAATCCAAGATACTAGGATATAATGTATTCTCTAGGATCTGAATAGAACCCTATAGTTGACCATCTATTAGTAGATTATACATCTATATCAACCTGGACTAAATCCCTATTTACTTATATAGTCCCCATTATAATCTTAATGTAATCCAAGGATCCTAATTAAAAATAATTGTAGAAAGAACCCCACATAACATCATAATTTATAAAACATATATATTATCAAGATATTCATCTTTAGTGTTGTCCTTGACCAAAATTAAATCATAAAACTTTGTTACCAAATTAAATACCAACCGTATATCATTTTCCCATTGTGGAGTTTATGGGAATCCAACTAAAATTCCATTGGATGCCATGTACCATTTACAAATGGTCACTTGATGAGGCTATAGAAAACCAAATAGTTTTGCAAGATTTTCCTTTATTTATTTGTAGGTGTATAAATGGGACACATATTCATAAATTTCTTTCTTTATAAAAACCCACTAGAATCATCATCTTATATCATAATAAATCTTTATAGCGCTCAGATGAATGTACCTTGGGAACTATGATAATAAAACCAAACTGTGCTCCTCATATATGAAATGATGAAAAAATGATCCAAAAAAATTATAATGTCATCTAAAGAGGGAGAGAAACTAGAAATGGTATCCCTTATATATTGGGTTTCTCAAATTTTTATGAACTTATAATCATACCACCAACTCTATATAATAGACTCCAGGGTAGGTGTTGATAACAAAACACTAGAAAGAACCAAATCAAAAACCTCGTCATATAATCCATATTCTATTATGAAAAAACCCTTATAAGGTTCTGTGCTTCCTCCAATTCTTGAATATATTGCGATCAAACATTCCTACTAGGTGGTTACGCATCAACATTCCTACTACCTAAGGTCTAGGCATCATTGACGTCAATTTTTTGAATGTATTCCTCCCACAACCTCTTTCTATGATTTAAGTATTTCCAGGAAAATATTTTAGTCTAAATAGTGAGATCTAAAAATATGGTGAACCCCTTCCCAAAAATGTAGTTCATCCCAAACATAAACTCATGTATACTTTAGTATCCTCAAAATCATGGGTGGGTTAATTCATGTCTTAGAGTGGTTGAATATGGGAGCCATAATCTACCACATGATTATCCATCATGAGAACGAAACCCAAACCAAAACATGAATCATCATAGAAAACCACATACCAATTGTTGGGCTCAACTATGTTCAAAATATGAGCCTATTTGACAAGTAATTTCATTTGGTTGAATGAATATCAACACTTTCCATCCCATGTGAATATCATACATTTCCTAGTAAAAGTAGTCAAAGGTGACACAATCCTTAATAAATCCTTAATGAAATTTCTATAAAATCTAGAAAAATAGAGGGACCTATATATATCAATGCATGTTATTGTATCTTCACATGAAAAACAACTTTCACTTTCTCATGATCAACCGATAATCCATGATCAGAAATCACATTCCCTATGAACATCACTTCTTGGATTAGAAATTTCATTTTTATTTATTTACATATAGAATGTGACCCATCATGATTTCCACATCCAGAACCAAATGTTTCTCATGCTCATCCTTGATTCTCAATTAAATTAAAATATCATATATGAAAACTTCCAATAATGACTTAAGATGTTGATGGAATATATTATATATCAGGTCCCTAAAATTGAAGTATAATTTTTCAGACATGATATAATGAAATGATATTTGTAATGTCCGTTCCTACTGCCAAAAAAATATTTGATACATCCCACTATTGAACTCTGAGATGATGAAAACCCAACTAATGATCAATCGTTGAAAGACACTTTTTTACCCTTTTATTAATAAAAAATAATCCACAAAAGGCAAAGAATGCTTATTCTTCTTCATTACCTAGTTTAGCTTTTGATAGTCCACAATTTGTTAGAGTAAACAATCTTTATACTTGACAAAGAGAACTAAGAATTCAAAAAATGGAGGACTGGGGTGAAAAAAACCATTTTCACCAGACTTTAATACTGAATCTTGATATATATAAAGTTCACTAGTTCCATAAAAAAGGATTGAATCAAAATTGAATATATACATAGAACCATGTCAATCCTAAACTCTTCTATCCTATCTAGAGGACACCTAGATAAATCTTCTAGAATGACTCTATAAAATCATGAAAAATATAGGGATGTTAAAAAAACATACGAAACGACTCTGGATCAACTACAATAGTATAAAAAACATATGAGCTCTTGGAGGGATGTTCTTGCATGACCGGATCTTGGATCCCAATCTCACTAGAACGACTTTGATCTCCCAAAAACTACATGTAGTGAGAAATATTGATGATAAAAATCATTCACAACATGATTAGAAACAATCAAATCTATCCCAATGACAATTTCAGTCAAATATAGATCATGAAAAAGAAAAATCCAGAGTGACTCTTCATCAGCTACCAACAGTGTACAAGGATACTGAACCTCCTACTTGTTCATCCATCAATGGGGTATCTCTAACTCCATAATAAATTAAATGAGCTCCATTATTAGGTTAGAATATAAAAAAAATGGACACTAAGAAAGGGGGAGAACCAGTATCAAATAATTAAATTGATATTGATGATACCAAAAAGATGTTCCCTCCCAATTTCACTGGACCAAAATCTACCTCCATTAGAATCTCAAATAATATTTAAAGGAGGTTCACTCTTATAGGATATGGATAGATCCATATAGTCTTTAATGAATCTTATTTCAATATAGTATCCTTTAGTGATAACGACCCGTAATGTTTCTGTGTTGTTGATATAGCTATATAGAAATGCTATTTATGACAATAATGTTCAAAAATGATACTCTTTTTATAGATTCAGACCATGAATTTTTTGTGGGTACAACATTTATATAATGATATAAAGTCATAGGAATGACTCTAGCATCAGAAAATCGTGTTGAAGAATCATGTTGCTAAGAACCCCCCACACTACTGCTGTAACGATCTTGCTACTTCCTCTTTTTCTATGGTGCACCACTTGAGCTCCCACTAGGAAAAAGATAAGGGGAATTATATCCAATATTTAATTCCATGTTAATTTATTCTACCATAGACCTAGAAGTTATGTCCCAATATGTTGAAAGAATATTTTTAAATACATTTAATCTAATTTATAGTTAGAAACCCTACAAGTACTTCTCAACTTTCAACTAGTAATTCATTACAAAATAGGGTAAAAAAATAACCCGTTTTACAAACCGATTAGTGTATTCAAACAATAAAATATCTCATATGTAAAAATAGAGTAACTCTATATGATTCTACATCATCAGTGACGTTATAAAAATCTATTGGATGAAGAATGTCAAGAAACTCTTCTAGTCCAAGACCATGTTCATATCCACGTGTACCATATAATCCCACCATCACTTGTTAGGACCATCAAATATGAATTCCACAAACCTCATATCATACTATCATGTTTATCTAATAATTATATGATTTTATAAATATTATATTAAATACCCTTCACCTCTAATGGTTAATTCATACCTTTAAGGGGTGGGGGATTCTCGAGCATGAACACTTGTGATCAGTCCCTATCTTCTGCAGCCCATGGTTGTACCTCGATGACTATGTTCAATGATTGAATTAAATTATTGCCAATATCTAGAACTTCCCACTCAATAGACTCAATAAAATTAGGATCTATTAGAGTATTCCAATGGGGATCATCAGTTTTACCATCATACATAACGTAGAGAACATTTCTCAGAAGAATTATACTACAGAACAAAAAATAATTAATGAGCAGAAAATAGAATAATTTCATTTCAAACAAGAAAACACATAATAAAAAATTGATATTAATTTCAATAACTCAAATAAATAGACAATAATCCTAACATACCAGGCAACGATTCTGTACCCTAGTGGTACCGGCTCCTGCTTGGTATCCAAAAGGCCCATTAGAGAATCTGGGCAGGGACTAATCTCTGAGTACTGTAGTGGCAGTGGATAGGGTACTGTAGCAGTACTGTAGCAGCTGTAGAACTATAATGGCAATGAAATTATAAAGCCAGAGGCACTGTAGTAGTGGTGGGACTGTAGCAGCCTGGGTACTGTAGCAGTACTATTCACCGAGGGTCCCTGTGTGCACAAAAATAGGGATTGCAGCCTAGGTTTAGGCCACATGGCCTTGGCCCTTCAGGATATGAAATGGGTCTCCCTTTAACAAATCTGAAGAGGTATTTTATTAAAATAATAAAATGAGGCTTCGACCCCAACCTTTAAAAAAATTCTAAAATCCCATGAAAACTTGTGTCGCATAAAAATAAGAGATGGGCATACACTAACCATAATCTACCTCTTAATTCCTGGGGAAACCTATATCTAATCTACAAAACATCCCATGAAAAGAACCGTTGATTATGGAAAACCAATGATATCAAAATAATATGAACCTGACTCAGATACCCTCTCAATCTAGTACCTTACCAAAATTCCCACATACCTTAAGGGTGTTCCCCATCCACAATAATGTCGTCCAACACCCAAGAAAACAACAAAAAATAGAGGCTACAATTAATCCCAAACTGAAGTAAAAACATGATATATATATATATATTCACATGTACATAATGAATTAGTGGAAGAAAAATTGAATATATATATATATATATATCATAAATGAAAGTGATAAATAGAAGTAATACTTCTAAAAAGGAATAAAAAATCATTAAGACACTAGTCCAACTGAAAAGGACTACAAAACTAAATAACTACACCAATTGGTCCATGTGATAGCATAGAAAACTCCCACCATATTACCACCAGGGACCCAAAACCCAGCTGACAGAAAACCTCACCACCTCATTGTGGTGACTGGCCTTACCTTGTATTGAAATACATAACAAGGTATATGCATCACTGAAGGTATGATAAGGGCGTGAAAATATAGTGTCTATAGGATCTCACCCATGTATTCCATTAAAAAATCTATATACAATAGTCCAAACATTCTCAACTTTAAAGAAAATAAAGGAAGATAATAGTTTTACAGTTCTTATATGAAAATAGGGAATCCAAATTTAATTTCATCTTTTCATAGTTCTGAATAAATCTGGTATATTAGTTTCAAATCATTTCATTTAAATATATAAAATTAGATAAATTGAACCAGAAAAGGAATGTATCACACATCATATCAAAATGCATAAAATTACAGCCAAAATAGTACACGAAAAAAACACTAAATCGGCCAATATCATAGTTTATATCACACCAAGGATCAATCTAGGTCAAGATAGATAAGACACTTGTACCTAACATTACAATAGTATATAAATCATGTTTCTAAACCTATGCATCATGTCTATAAGTATATGAACAATTCAAAAACTGATCTCCACCACATAATAGGTCTAACAAGTCCCTATTAAAATGGGTCATGGGAGAAGACTAAATCCATTTGATAAAACCCCCGATAGTGGATAAGTCATATTTTTATTCCATTGTCCCAAGTACACAAGGATTCTGATGTTATCTATTTTAAAAACAATTTCATCCATCTATTTAATCATATCATTCTTTGAAAAGAATTTTATTAAACCATTTCACAATGCTTGGAAGACCCATTTTTATTTATGAAGCCAAATGAAAACACATATTATATTGATACCCAATTCCAATCACACAAACAAAAATAGTCATTCCATACCATTTCATTTAACAAAATAATTTATCCAAATTAGTAGAAATGTAGTCCAATAACATAGGCTACAAAAAGAACACCCATCCTCAAAACATCGGTCCCATATGCCCATAACGGGATATAACAACAAGTAGAGACACCAATATTATAATGGAATCCCTAGAATAAATCTTGACATAGTATAATTGATTAAATTTAATAAAATAGTCAGCGCATAAGAGGAAACAACCCATGTATCATGAACTCACAACATTCATACCACAACCAATCAACAGATTGTCCCCTAGAACAAGATTAAAAAATAAACCTAAACTACAATAAAAGAAAACTAAACATGGATCGTCAAATTTAGTAGTGAAATGAAAAGTAGATACCATTATCAAAGGAAATGAACACATGTAAGGGATATCTTAGTTGTAGAGAGTAAATTAAATTTCCATAATTATCCCAAATTGAATGACTCAATTTGGAAGGAACAAAGGCTCCAAAAATCTCTTGAGAATATCCATAGGTAGATAGAAAGGAATGAATAGGATGATAGAAATAATATTCAGATAATGAATCACCATAGAATTCATATCTTTCACATTAAAATGTAATGTTATCCCTTTTCATGGTGTATAAAACCTTTACACATAGTTTAGAACATGGGGTATAGGTATACAGAAAGACTCATCACCTTTTTATTAAAAATATATTTTTTTATCATTATATGGTGTGTAAACTATACAAAAAATGTATTCCATTCATGATGTGTGCCCGAATCAGGGAATATCTCATACATAATTTATACATCATCTACTCCCATTACACATCATGTATTTCTAATGGATAATACAAAAACAATTGATTCCTACATGAATACCCAAACCACCTCGAGTGTTCTTCAACATCGTAAAGAACCAAAAAATTTCATTACATTTTAATAACCAAAATCAATCAATTAAAAAAACATGCATCCCTAAAATTAATTTAATTTTCTCATAAAATTTTCTATGTCCTCGAGAATCTAAAGACACATAGAATTAATGAGGAGAACATGTAATGTGAAGATAAATAAATGAAAGTGTGTAACAAGGTGTTATAACCACCTAAAATCAAAATAAATTCTTGAGATAAATAACATTATTAATGTATATAGATGTTTTATTTCATCGTAAAACCCCTAAAAACGTCCATTATTTTTTTCATAACATGATTTCACCTAGAAAAGAAACATGATCCATGATAATCTATTTAAAAAATGCATAATCCTTCCAAATAATTTATAGGTATGGGATAATTATAATGTTTCACCAATGAGAATAAGTAACATACTCTTTTATTTTCATTGATTAATGGAAATAACATTAATATATCATTAAAAACATTCTTGTGGAAAATACAATTTTTCACGTGGAGAATAAGTTATTGGAACCACAACTTTATAAAATAATTTGAAATCCATCTAATATAAAAATAACAATGGGAAAATTATAAAATAATATTCAAAGAATAAAATTTTCATGATGGGAGTAAAATTCAGTCTTTTCATAAAAGATAAAAATTAAGAAATTACAATCACATTTTTAACGAGTCAAAAGTGACCCATTCAGAAAACACTGAAAAATTTCATTTTTAAAATAATCTAAAATAATCCAAAAGAAATTTCAAAAACAGATTTATGATATCATTTTTTATTAGAAAAGAACATTTAGTTGTAAAGTTTTAATACATTTTTTCAAATATTTTTTTAAAATGTGGATATGTAAGTGAATGAGTCGTGATCTAATAGAATATTCAAATATAAGTATCACATACAAGTAAATTTTTTAATGTTAAATTAATCAATAAAGAATAAAATCGAATTTAAACATTTAAGCCACATTCATAGTCATAGTAAAATATTATAATATTTTTCTATAATATAAGTTCAAATGAATGATTTCCCCCCAAGGAACCTTAAATATTAACAATATTAAAAAGAAAACGGATGGAAACATTAAGCCTTTGAATGTCTAGAAACTCTTGAATTATAATCATTAATGAAGTATTACATAAAATGAAACATTAAATATCATAAAAATAAGTATATTAATGATATATCATGTCAATGTAGTTTTATATACAACTCATAAATGATGATTGGTGCATATCATAAACATACGTCCTTAAGAAAGAGAATTTGAGATGAATTTATCTTACAATAATAATATCATTGAATTGAAAATTAATAAATGGACAAATTATGAATAATAAATATAAATAAAAAATGAAAATACATTATGAATCAGTTAAAAAAAATATTCATACATAATCATGGAATAATAAAGTCAATAGTGGTGAGTTATTACCAATGGAATGGAAATTGATTTATGAAACACATTAACACATGGTATCATTCAAATCAAATACCATTAGATATAATTATTTAAATAAAAACATAAAAAATAATGTAGTATGATGGATTCCTAATATAAAATTCAAAATTGGTATTATATACAGAATATAAATTAAATTTTTTGTATTATATAAAAATATGCCTCAATGAATATAAATTAAGATGAAATCCCATTCCTTGAGTCTAGACATTCCATGTGTGTCCTTTAATCCTATTTATTAAACTAATATAAATTATTTAATTGTTTAATAAACATTTAAAATTATTTAATTTACCATTAAACCATTTTTTCATTTATTATATGTAATATTTAATTACTAAATTAGTTATGTCCGTGAAGGGTTTTTAGGACAATCTGTTCATAATTTCAATATGACATCAGTGTGTTAAGTGTGATCAATAGATTCATTATTCCATCATATTTCAAATAATAATAATAATAAAATAAATATAATTTATATTCATGAATTATACTTTTAAACACAATCATGATTTATGGTTATCAAACATGAAAATTTTACAATCATGTAGGCTTTTTTCCTTACATAGGCCTGGGTAAAGATTCCATTTTTCATAAATCATAATAGAATGAAGGTAAGTACTATTTTATAGTCATATAATTATAAATATATCACTAATTCCATATTATTCTATTAAATTAGTTTACATATATGATCCATGTGATGTGGTGATGATGAAAAAATCATAGCATATTGTGGATGTGGCAGTCCAAATGTATGCATGAACGACATTGTAAATTCTCAGTGCATGGAATGTTAGTAAAAATATATGATATATTATTTATCTAGAATGATAAATATATCTTGAATATAATAAAAAATAAATCCATAATTATAACTTATAGTTATAGGTACTAATGGAAAAAAAATTACATCGGTCCATGAGGTGGTAGTGCGGATTACATATGGACGATAAATTCCTTTCGAAATTGATGGTGGATTGAGATGGATAATGGTTATGAAACAAAAATCATAACATCCTAGTTTGTTTTATATTTTTATCTTATTATATATTCATTGTTTGAGAATATTTTAAATATGTGGAAAATATAATAAAATAAAAACGCTCGGTTAAGAGCTATACATCTTCTTCATATATCCTCCATTTCATTACATCATATTACAACTAATTTTGCTATTATTCTAAAAATAATTCCTCTAGAACATGGGAATTGATGAATGTGATTTATTTGTGTAGTTATGAGATTAATACAATAGATCTTTAGGTGTGAAAATTTTAAATTAATAGGTTCCATTTTGTAAGAGATGGGATAGACACATTTTTGTAATTTCATATAATGATAAATTAATATACATTAATTTATCGATTCAAAATATATAAATTAATAATATTATTATTCTAAATATCATTATACAACAAAAAATTTCTGTTTGGATCATATTTGTACTCTTATA
The DNA here is from genome assembly GCA_963277665.1 of Viscum album. Classification (NCBI taxonomy): domain Eukaryota; kingdom Viridiplantae; phylum Streptophyta; class Magnoliopsida; order Santalales; family Viscaceae; genus Viscum; species Viscum album. The sequence continues at coordinate 153,840,697 of OY728158.1, read as the reverse complement.
GTTTTATTTTTATCCTTCTTTAATCCCTTTCACTTACTACAAAAGTATAGTTGTTTACTCATTGAGGGTCATGAGAGTAACTATATCTAAAAAACGACCCATAAATAGACCAATTTTCATATTCTAATCCATATCATAATTTAGGTGATGAAAATAATAATTTTTTATGTCTCAAATTATTAAAGAAACGTTTTTCATAATATATCAATAATTTCAATTATGAACTATTCAATTAAATTAAATTTCATAACATAAATATAAATAAATAAATTAAAATAACATTTTCTTAATACATTAGTAACATTTTTTTCATATTTATAAAAAAATTTCCCCCATTAAATATTTAAATTATATTTTTTAAAATATATTTAATATCATTTATTTGATTTTCCTATTAATTGGATAAATTTTGTGTGGGTATTGTGTAATCATTTGAGAAAATTATTCCTTCATTAAAAATTAAATTTAAATTTCCAAGATGAATATAAATCCTTATTTTTAAATTAGATAAGCATAACCTAATATATCCATTAATCCTCAGGTTTAAAATATAATAGTTATCAAAAATAAGGGGGTAAAGTTTTTTACTCTCATTACCAAAAATATTATAATTGTCATAATCACATACAAATGGAAAAAAATTAATATAACTATATCTTAGAGGAGTAAATATGAAATAAAATCATCCAAAAAAATAAATTCAAGTTTTCAGGTCATGTTCTAATATTCATCATTTTATTTGTAAATTTAATTACACAATTAACTCTTTTCCATAGGAGAAAAAGTTTCTAAGGAAACTATATATATTAAAATAAATTAAAGGGAAATATTAAACAACTTTTTTCCTGATAATTTAAAATATGTATTCAATTTTTATATATTCAAAACATACTAGTGGAAAAATAAAAATTAAAACTAATCCATAAAATCAGGAAGAAATTAGCATTCAAGAAAAATGCCATTTCATGAATAATTTTTTTATACTAAATTCATGTATAAAATTCATTTCAAGAACCATAATTTTATTAATTTAAATACAAATAACGTAATTTTATTTCTATACTAATTTTTTTTTAATTTTTCTTCATAAATTATTTAAAAGAAGTCATTATTTTCTATAAAAATCATTATTTTCAATATTCAAATTAAAATAATACATTTAACAAAGTTGTAAAAAATCAACCTTAATATAATTTGATATTATAATTTCAAAAGTTATGTCATTTTAATAAAATAAAATTTCAAATTTTTCAAAGTTTCTATAAATTGATTTCATTTATATTCTCTTGAAAATCAATATAAATGATTTTTGAAGTAAATGTATTATTTGTATTGATAAAATGACTTTACTAATAATATAGTTATTATCTAATATTAATTGAATAATAAAATTTATTAATTAATACCTTATATATATTTTAGATATTATTTTATAAAATTCATACCCACCAATTTTAGGGCTAGTTTATTATGGTTATATAATAATATTTTAGGATTTTTTTGCTCGGTGTTTCGTGCCATATATGTTATTATACTTATTTTTCTTTTAAAATAATAGGATTTTACATTTTTTAACTATTAAAATGATTTTGATTCTAGAAATTTGAACATGCGCCCAGTAATAAATATTTGGGTTTCTAAAATAACATTTATAAAATCTAAAATTGTAAAAATGTATAACAGAACATCCTCTTTATAAGAGAAAAAATTATGTATGATGATTAACTATAATTAAACCTACTGTGGTTTCCATGTCGAAAAATAGGTTGTATGAGAATACATGGGCTTGGAATAGATATTTTGTTTCCAATGACTGATAGAGAGTGATATAGAACACGGTCAGGATAATGTTAGTGACAACCAAATCATTAATCAATGATTTGTGAAGAGACTATTGATTCATCCTAAATGAAGGTAATAGGTTAAAATTTATCTTTCAAGATATATATCATAGAGTTGAATAAATTTCCTTACCACATAATCTAAAATAATAAAAAATATTCTTGAAAATAATTATTTCTTTATTTAATCAATCATCCCTGCAATATCGTATTTTTTTCCAAATGATGAGTAATCAAGATGAATCCTTCATTCTTAAAGAATAATAGTAAAATTTTAAAAATCATTCATTCCTTTACCGGATATTCCTCTTATATTTATTCATTAATTAAAATGAAAATTTTTAGGAAAAGGTAATATAATTCTAAAATTAATAAGCGATTATATAATGAAATAAATCATCAATTTCAAAAATTTAAAATTAATACCCAAAGATCATAATAAATCATTCTATAAAACATTGTCCTTAATATTATTTCATATATATTTTTATATTAATTAAACTCAAAGAAAATAATTATTTGATCACATATTCTTCACAAATCAATTTTATATTTATCTCTAAATAACATTAGAAACTCATAATGCCTCATACTATAACGTATACATCATATTTATAAAATATCCAATTTATACTAATTTTTTCAATAAATAAGTAAACTTATATCCAAAATAATAGAATTAAATAAATTTTAAACATCAATGGTTATTTGAATGCTTCAATCAAACATTCCAAAATGTTATATATAATTTTTTAGAAATAACACGTCATGTTGAAAATAATTTCCACATATTTCTCAACCCAATAAAACATCAGCAAAATATCATTAGTAACATCTAAATTTCATCACATAAAACCCTTGAAGGGATATCTATGACATTTAACTTATACTAAAACTTGAACTTATAAACCCATGATTGTATCCATTACTCTAAATATGACCTCACATGAAAAAAATCTAATCTTCAATGTTGTCTAAACATTAATCTGATACAAACTATAACAACCCAAAGACACACACTCTTTGATCTAGTGATAAAAATATAATGCTTACATATATTCAATTCATGTATATAAATCTATAAAAAAATACCATTAAATACATACAAAACTATTATTATTGGATCATTTACAATACCATACACCTTTTTGGTTGATAGGTTTAGTTAATTATGAAAAACTCAAACATGATATCTTGTATATATAAAAAATATATTCATTAAGATCCAAATTATCACCAATTATGATCTTTACATCTAGTAATATTACATGGAATTAAATTCTTATATCATTTGTGAAGAACCAATGGAAAACAAAAAATAATAAGGTGGATCTCAAATTCTAAATAATGGTAAACATAATCATTGACAATTGAATTTCATTAGTGATAATACTATAATAATAAGTTTATGATGACATAATCAAAGTTCCAGAGTAAAAAATAAAGGAACTTTATACCTATAAATATATGGATCATCAAATAAAAATTATGTTAAAAATATTTAACGAAGGAAAGAGTTATTAGAATATATAATCATGATCTATTTGATATTAATAATGATAAAAGGAATTGATCAAAATTCATATATTTTCATATATAAGAAGTAAAAAATACTTTTATTTTAACATTCAATCCATATAATCCATTAAAGTGTTATAATATTTTCCTATAAACCCATATAAATCATAGATAAAACATTTAGGTAACTTGGAAAAGTATTTTCATATCACTATTTGAAAAGGAATAAATATAAAGTAAACATCTACACCCAATGCATTGGATATATTTCACATAACCACCCATCCTTGCATATAACATAATCGGTATCCTCGTTTTATAATTAAACCACCAATAATAATAATATATGACTAAATACCATTAGATAATAATTGTACACATTAATTTTATTTCATAAAACAAATTCTAGAAACCACCATTACTCCTTCAAAAACTAGATTAACACATGAAAAAAATGGATTCCTAGAAAATATCATTGAAAAAAACCTAATCTATGTATAGGAATACTGTGGTTGTTATCATTGAAAATTATACCTTGTATAGAATAATTAAGATAATGGATTGTTGTGGTTTATAAATGGAAACACCATTAAAATATTAGTAAAAACATTATTGAATAAAATTCCCCATTCACTTTGAGAAACCATTTTAAAATATAAAAATCTTGAAATAATGTAAAATTTCATTTATTTTAAAATAATACTCAAATATTATAAGTGAATCATAAAATAAAATAATTACCATAATAGTATAAAAATCTGTTATTGTAGTAATTTTTAAAAATAATCATTAATTTCAAGCATTTTTTAAGGAGTCTAAAGTGATCTATTTGAAAAAGGTTGAGAATTTTTCATTTTAAGGACTCCTTAAATAAGGTAAAATGCCATATGAAGTATATTTATGAAATATTTTATTTTTATAAAATAAAATTTTAAAAAACATTTAGAAACCTGGATATGGGAGAGAAATATTTTTAATCTAAAAAAAGATACATGATATTTATCACATAGATATAACATTCTTATTGATTATTTAATAAATAAGTGAGGATATTGAAATAAAAAATGAAAAACACATTAATAGCCCTATCATAACGAAATATAGAAGGCTTAAGAAAATAATACCATATTAGTTCCCCTATGAATCCTTGAATATTAATCGAACCAAAAATAAAAGAGATTGTAACACAAAGTCATTGATTCTTTGGTAAATATTCAATCACAATACATATGAATGAATAAGGACAAATTATAAACAAAATTTCATAAAAATAAGTATATTAATTATATAAAATTTAATAATGGTAGTGTATACAACTCATAAGTTATATGTGGAATATATTATACATTAGTCTTAAAGAAAAATAATTTGAAATGAGTTACCCTTACAAAGATCATATCATTTAACTAAGTAAATTAAATTGATTGATTATGTGTAAAATATATTAATCCAAAATAAAATTTATAATATATAATAAAATAATTTCTATATTTATTCACATAGAATAATGGAAAAAAATCAATGGAGAAGATTTATAATCCAATGAAAGGAATTTGAGTTAAGAAACCCTCTACAAATTGGAAACATTCATGTTAAATACCATTGGATATAAAAAATACAATTTAATCCTAAAAATAATAATTATGATGTATTCATTATAATAATGTAAATATTTAGGTATATAAATAATATAGATTAAAATATATTCATAACATCAAAATATTCCTCAAAACAATTCTGATGACATCTGTTACCTTGAGTCCAAACATTACATGTCTGCACTTTAAATACCTTATAATTAGATATTATAAATTATTTACTTATTTTATAAGTCATTATATAATTATTAATTTATCATTAAAAAATCATTTATTATAATGATGTATTTAATTACTTAATCATTGTATTCTGTGTTGGGTGTCTGGAGAACGTTCGATTCATAATTTCAAAATGAATTCATTTTGTTGAATGTGGTCAAAGGATTCATTGTTTTATAATATCTATAATGATAATAATGAAATAATTATAATTTAAATGAATAATTTATTGTTTTAAAATGAATAATGAATTATGGTTATGAAAAATTATCCACAGTACAATCATGGGGATAGTGGGTTGTACGTACGCATTAATAAATTTAAAATTTATTAATTATCATTATAGAAGGAATAAATGTATTATTTTAACAATAAGTAATTATAATAATATCTTAAATACCATATTACTTTTTTAAATAAACAAACATATATAATCCATGTGATGTGGTTATGAAGAACAAATCAGATTACTTTTTGGATGTGGCAGTCTAAATATAGAAATGAAAGGAATTATAAGTTTTAGTGTATGTAAAGTTAATAAAATATATTATTTGTTATTTATATATAATGATAAATATATAATGAATAAAATTAACTATAAATACATCATTATAACAATCCATTATAGGATTTAGTAGAAAATTAATGATATCGGTTCACAAGGTCGTAGTCTGTCATACACAAGAATGATAAATTTCGTTCCAAATTTATAGTGGTTAGTGGTTGATATAGATAATTAAAATATCATAATAATATCCTTTTATATTTTATATAATAATTTATTTATCTTATCATGTTTTTATAATATCTTAATGAGGTGGAATAAGATATAAAATGAAATCTATTTATTAAGAACTATACCTCTTCTTCAGTAAACATCCTTTTTTTACAACATAAGACATATCATGATTGATTTATTCAAAAAATAAGGAATCAATAACAATGTTAGGGATGTTAGGATGATATTTGTGTAGTTATATTCTCAATAATGGTTCACTAGGTGTGATGAAATAATAAGAAGACATTCCCTTTTAAAAGATAAGGTAGGGTAACTTTCGGAATTTCATAATCTATTAAATTAATATAAATTATGTTTGATGCCAAAAATGATTAAAATTTATTATATTAGAACACCATTAACTAAAGTGAAAATTTTTCTCATCCAATAATATTTTTTCATGTTTTCATCACGTTTTTATAATTATCATTTTGTTTTAACCATTCATTATCCCTTTAAAAACTTACAGCGACAACTGGGTATTTTAATATTTACGGGTAATGATAGTTACAATAAATGGAAAAGAGACCCCTAAAAAGACAATGATAGATATTTTAAACCATATCCTAATCCAATTTATAAATTTAATATTTATTTTATTTTTATATAATTCAATAAAATACAATTTCCATAAAATATTATTAATTTCAATTATAGAACTATTCAATTATTTTGACTTTGATAACATCAGCAAAAAAATATGAATAAAATATTTTAATAAATATATAATATTTTATATATTTCTTGGAATTTCATGAATATCATTTATTATTTTAATAAATGTTACATTTAATATTTTTAATATCATTTATTTTGTTATTCCATTAATTGAATAATTACTCTATCAGCGTTATTTATTTATTTTTGGAACTTATTCCTTCAATAAAAATTAAAACAAATAAGGATATAGATAAATAATTTAATTTTTAAATTAATATTAATAACATAATGTATCATATGATTATCCCCTGAGAAAAATAATATAGTTTTTAAATACAATAGTGTGAATGTTTTTACTTTTCATTACATAAAACATTATAAAGGCCCTAATCACATACAAATAAAAACAAAAAGTTTTTATAATAGAATATTGCATCATTATGTATGAAATGGACTCATAAAATAAAATTAATTTGATTTTTAGTGTCTTTTTCTTGCCTTTATCATTTGATTTTTTTAATTTAATTACCTATTTTACCCTTTACCAAAGTAAAAACATTTCAATGGTTATTTTCCATAATTACTAAAAATATAACGATTTTTTTTGCAATATATGTACATCTTTTTTTAAATATGGAATAATTACTTAAAAACGAAACACATAAACTCAATAATTTTATTTAAATATAAACCCAAAAAATTTGAAAAATATAGTTTAAAAAATTTATATTTTTTAAGTATAAAATGTTTTTAACTATATTCAAGTACGAAATTCATTTCAAAAAATATATTTGGTTTATTCAAATGAAATATAAAAAAATTAAAAATTAAATATAATTCAAAATTTTAATTTGACATTATAATTATTTTAAATTAATATACAATTTTTAATAAAAATAATTTTTTTTTACAATCAACTAAAAAATCAATCCTTCTTGAAAACTCTCAGATGATCCTCTTATAATAATTTTTATATGATGATTTCAAAATGATATAATAATATTAAATAAAATTTCAGATTAACACATAAATAACATATAATAGTTTCTCATGAAAATTAATAAGAACCATTTTTGATAAAAACATATTTTTGATGAATAAAATGAATATAGAAAATGAGTACTTCTTTACTAAAAATTAATAAAAAAATATTATTAATTAGATCCTTGGATATTTTTAACAAATTATTGTTTCCTACTCATTCCCTCCAATTTAAAAGCTAGATTATAAAAATAATATAATAATATTTTATTGTTCTTCTTAGATCATTATTTCATATCTCATACGTTATAAAACATATATATCCATTAAAATATATACATATTATATTTTTTCATAGAAAAAAAATTACATATCGTGTTTCTCAGTCATAACATCACTTCTTCAACTATAAGAGAATCTTCACAATGCACATGATTCCATTTTTATACATAAATCTCACAAAAAATTAAGGTTGGAGTAAAAACTCCAAATTCAAATTTCATGCTCAAAACCTTATTTTAATTTGAACACACCTCTTGAATTTTTCTTTAGATGTATATCATTAAATAAGATATGTAATTTGGATTAAATTATATTCACAAAATTTTCTTCATATTGCAACATAAAGAATACTAAATACCTCATGAAATTCAACCTAGAAACAAGATCCATCATTTAAGATTATTGATGAATTGAATTTCCATTATAGCATCATCAAAATGTTCGACATTGAAAAATCAATTTAAATATACTAAACAATATATTTGTGTCTTCTTTATATTAACTTACATATAAAGTAATTAATTGTTATGTATTACATTGAATGTATCTTATTTGATTGGATCCCATCAATCTGGTAACTTTTATACTTTCCTATCATGTATTCATTTCAAGATTACTCTATTCAGTGCTTTTCAAGATACTATAACTAATGAAACAATAGAACATTTTAAAAAGGATATACATCTATTAAGTATTCAATAGATTCATTTTTAATGCTTCGCCTCTTTATTTATTCTGATAGAATCAAAATTAAATCATCCATTGGATAAACATTTCCTTCTTATACTCTAAATTATCCTTCCAAAAAATTAAATGTTTTCTATCTCATAACCTTTTTTATAAATCTATATCCCAAAACCATTTGTTCATTCATTTTCATACCTTGATAGAATTATGACAGAATTATAAATTACATAGAATAATAATGAAATTTATTACTTTTAATAATTGTAAATAATAAACATATCTTTATTATCTATAAAACTAAATTTCATGTCCTTGTTAGCAGCTTTGGATAAAAAAATTTCCCCGACTTCCATCTAATCGACTCAACTCTATAGAAACAAATATCTTTATCGATAAAAATCCACCTAGAAACTTCATATGGAAGGTTCAAATTTGTCAACTGATTTATGTATTCAAAAAAATTAACAATACAATAAACCAACCTTCTTTCTATTAACCACATTTTCCAAAACCTATTTGTCTCAAAAACATATCCCCTAAGATATAGATGAAAATATACAAACATAATTCAATAAATCTCTAAAACCTTGGCTATATATCATTATCCATTTATTCTAATCCAATGAGGGTTAACTCAGTATAGGGAAAAAAATAATTGGACAACAATGTCATCTTATACATAAGTAGTGATTAAAAATAAATCCATACATCTTCTAAAACTAAAAAATCAATCATGATAATCCATGAAAACTTCAACCTATAAAGATCATTTTCCATTCTTCACATCAATAAAATATTAAAAAAGATCACACATTGAGACATAACAACTTCTACATTAAAAAAAGCACCGCCAAAATATATTATATCACTAAAATAGTTTATTCACATATCAATGGATTAATGTTACCATATTTACCCCGCTTTGAAAAAAATATCCAAATCCAATTAGAGAGTGGGGATACATATCAGACACCTTATCCTTAATAAGAGTGAGGTTAAATTCCCATAATCAATCTCATATTATGAAATGATTTCTTTGGGAATATCTTTATGAAGATATATGGTACCTACTATTATGTAGATACAAACTTCAACATTATTTCATTACTCTAAACATGTTATTTAATAAGGTTATATTAAATGTCAATGTACTTAAATCATGAATATAGCACTGGATTCATCATATGATTGATAGCACATTGATTATTACTGACCTAGAGAAAGAGACACTTCTTATCAACCAAAAAATCTTACAACTAAGTATTTATCCACATTGATTATATTGTATATTTAGTTGTACCTACACACTCAAATTTACAAATATTTATAGTCACTAAACGTTGATTTAATATATTCAAAAAAACACATCGTCTTCCAAGAAAGAAAACTCTACCAGACATTGATCTTCTATCATTAACACATATTTTGCATCTATATTTCCTAATAAATTTTACTTTACCTTACTATAATAATTTATCCCAAAACATTTTAGGTTCCTTAATATATTAGTGGATTGTTTACCAAAATAATAAAAGGGGTTTTTATATGATCTTAAATCATGAAAATAGGGTTATATCATAATCATGTGCTATTATAGAGATTTTTAAACATTGATTTCTTCCAACAAAATTCCAAAATTCCTTCGAATAAATATTCTGTCCAACTTTATTAATAAAAATATTTTTCCCACTAATACGGGTGTCAAAATATATTTTGAATCATTCATGAAAATATTTTCTGTAATTCTATATAATATTATATATGTGAATAGAAATGTGACCATTCCCTTCAAATTTTTAAATCTTCTTTAATACCTAATTTATATGCATATATAAAATTTAAAAAAAATTCATTAATAGGGAAAATATTTTATTTTATATAATATAATTCCTTGAAAATATTATATCATTAAAATAAACAATCACAATGATTGAAATCTCTTTATTTTCTTTTATGTAGAGGATATTGTTAAATCTTCCCTTTATAAAGTTATTCACATTTAAACATGAATCAATATTTCAATATCAAGATCTTATTCCATTATTCCTCCAATAGAAAACCTTCTTCAATTTAATATTTTACTTTTCATCGTTATAATGAAATAATATGTGTAGTGTATGAATTTAAAATTATTTTTCCAAAACTCTATTGATAAATTCGCACTTGAAATACATTTATAATATCTTATATATCCTTTTTATAGTAATATAAACAAATATTTTAATGTTTTAAATTATTCATAGTATAGATATGTTCTCATCAAAATCAATGCCTTTAACATGATAATAACCCTTGAAACCCATTATTTCCATGTTCCATATCACTTTAACAATTACATTTACCTTATTTGGTAAATCCCACATTATTCTAGACACATTCTTATATTTATATTAACGAAAAATCCACCATGTATAATTTTTCAAAATAAATTCTAAATTATCATTGATAGAATCAATCCACTCTTGATTCTGCAAGGATTCTTCAACATCTTTTAGTTTAACCAATGAAAAAAATAGGTGTGTGAAACATCCATTGATGATATTATTATTTAATACTATTTTCTTTTGATCTCTAATGATATTTCATACCTCCACACTCATCATCATCATTAAATGAGATGAATTATATTTTCTATTATGATATGAAATGGTTGAATCAAATTCAGTATCCTTTATAGTTTATATACCATAACATATATGAGAAACATTTCTATATTGTCCAACTAAAATATCTTCATCATCGCTTCCACTTATTTTTATTTCTTAAAATGAATGATTTATATGGTAATTTTCAAGAAATTAAATATTTATATATTCAAAAAACCTTCCAGTTTCTTTATTTTAATACTTTTATCGTATACCTTTATGACAGTATCAAAAGATAATACCACCAACACAACTTTGATTAAACATCCCAATATTCACACATTTATCCTTCGAAGTTCATAGGATTGAAAAATTCCTTATTTATTATAAACATAGGGTATTATTATAATATATCATTAATAGGGTCATATTAGAGATTCGAAAGTAGAAACAATTATTCCAAATGTGAACTAAAACTATCATAGAATTTCTACATCAGAATTCATAAGTATCATGTTCAATCATAAAAGATTGATCCATCTTAAAAAATAATATTTTTTATTTGAATACCCCATTCTATTTTGTTGTGTATAGTGAATTATGTTCCCAAAAAAATTCCATTATTTTTATGATAATATGCAATCTTCCCATTTGTATATTCAACACTATTATGTGCTCAAATCTTCTTCATAGAATATCCATGTTTTTTCATCATTTCTCATACAATTCATAAATTTATTGAGTTCCTTTTATTTTTTTGAAAAACATAATGAAATAAGTGTGAAATAATAAATACAAGAAATAAAATAATTATCTATATATTTTGATTTACATATCATGGTCCCATATATATTATGATAAATAAGATCCAAGGTATTATTTTTATAATTCTCACATTTTTAACAGAATTTAGAAAATTGTATTTCAATAATATCAAATGATGTCATGTCCTTTTTCTTATCCTATCAAGATATCACAAATAATTATTATATTTTCCATTTTATTCATATTACTCTAGAATATATTTCATAATATTTTATTCCATTACAAATTTTCTTTCCATGAGATCAGATACCATAAACATTGTGCATTTATATCTTAGGATATATTTTTATTATTTTATTACATTTATTACATTATTCTTATCTTCCGGACTATTAAAAACCACCATATATTCATAAAAAAATAATTTTTTCCCTTTATAACAAAGCTATGAACCACTTCAACAAATGTGTTTCGGTAAACTAATAAATAAGGTAATTTTTTATTTCCACATTTCTTTTCCATAAATATTTGATGAAATGCATTAAATTTGGATTAACTCAAAATTATCAAAATTCATCATCACTTATTTATATTATTTTAACTTTCATAATAGTTTTAAATAACTGGTTATATATAATGGACACCCAATATACACTACCCATGGTCATTTTCCATTTATGACTTGGATAGATGTTTCATAAACTATGACCTTTTATTTTTACTCTTACATCATCACATGATGATTTTGATATTTTTAATTCATTATTTATTGATTATTTACCAAAAACATACATTCATTTTCCATATTATTAGTCTAGTAACACCTTTTTCAATTATTTTCCACCAGTTGAAATCTATTTTTTGTTTTTCAAAATTTATTTTTCTAAATATATTTAGTGTGTAGGTTGAATATCCATAAAACACTAGTTATAATGAAATGTATATTTATTTTAGCAGTATTTATTAAAATAAAAAAAATATTTTGTGTATACCAAAAAAATATATAATACCAAAAATCTCATTAAAAATAATATTTTACATTTCAATATGCATGTTTTATAAAACTATGAATGTATTCCAATATCTATTAGATGCCCTACCTTATATTATTGTCATGAATAAATTTTTTTGTTTATTTCTAAATCCTTATAATTAAAATATAAATCGCTTTCATCTTTAATTGAGTAATTTTTTATAGAATTATTTAAATAAATATTCACTTTATGGGGATTCAAAAATCTAGTGATCGACTTGTTTTAGTAACATAACAAGTTATTTTGACATTCTTTTTGTTCTAAGGATTATTAACATGATTAAGATTGTAACATATATTATAGGATAATTGTTTTTGGTCCATCTTAAATTTGTATCTATTATATCAATCTAAAAATTAATTATTTAAATTATGAAGGAAATATATTCCTAATTTAGTTCCATCTTGTTTCCATTGTGTATAGTGAATTACCTACACATTTAGCTTCAATTATTTTTTTTACTTTTTTGAGAGCTTTCCCTTTATTAATCAATTTCATCACATGAGTACTCTATTTCAGAAAACTAATTTTTTCTTCAAGTTATAATTCATGATCTTTTTACTAGTAAATATTATTTATGTTAATTGTTGTTCCATTTATCCAGTTTAATTTTTTTTAAAGAAAATCTTTCAATATTATTTTGATAATAAACTCTATCTAAGTTTCATATTAATTTTAATTAGAGTTTCTTTTTTCATAACTTGTAAAAATATCGTCAATCACTTTTATTATAAGAAAATCAATTACACTAATTTAATTATGATTTGTATCTTCCATTTCAATTTCATCATCATTCTCACATTTGGACAAAAAGATTCACAATTTATTTTTATAAAACATAAAATCCTTTCCTTTAGAATAGGAAATTAAATTGTCTACCTTATTCTGCTGATTTCTTTATTCCTTTCCATCTTCTTCATCACTATATTCATCTACCTCTATAACACCCCAAGGATTTAAAAATAACATTAATATTGAATGCATGAAACTCTAAGTCACTAAAAAAAGGCACTTTGTAATAACCTAGCCAGTAAACATAATTTTTCCACTTCTATGATTTGAATTTCAAAAAATGGACATACACATTTACATTCAAAGTGATATTTTGAGTCTAATAGAATCAACATAAATGATAGTGAATAGGATCATAACCTTATGAATATTAATATTCCATTATCAATAGTAATATTTCCTCAATGAATAGTATCCTTACCCAAAAATGTATAAATAAAATTTAGGCACCTTATAAATAAAGTAGAATAATTTATAAATTATTAATTAAGTATTAATATTTTTTTGAGTGATAAATATTTAATTAAAATATTGAATTAATTATTTCATTAATTTTTATAAAATGTGTTTTTAAATAAATATTTTTTTCCTTATGATTTTTTAATAATTTAATAATATCATAGCTAATTTTTCTTGGTATTATAAAATAACTTTTGGTTTTCCAACTGTATTTTCCGAGTAAATAATAATTTCAAATAAAAGTTAAATTTCTCATATTTAAAAATTTATTTTGATAAAATGGAGTGTATTTTCTGATTATACATATTGGAAAATGGATATGGTTATTTTTTTATTTTTCTAAAATATTTGTATTTTAGTGAATAGTAAAATATAGTAAATTACTATATTTATACATTGTAGTTTAAATACTCTATTCCTTGAATCATAGATGATGTTAGAAAGAATTATTGTGACCTAACATGAACATATTTTAATTATAGGTGAGAATAATTAATATTATTTCTTTTCTGGAGAAAAATAATAAAATAATGAATAATATATTCAAAAATCACTCCCCTCCTCAACGATAAATACCGCCTCACTATATCTTCTCATTACTCTTCTATAAACTTTTTACTTTTCTATATTTTACTCAAATATCCTTAAAAGATCTTCCCCCACGTCCATCATCCCATTATCTCATAAAAAGAAAAAATCTTCTCCCCTAAAGAGGGTCTCAATTAAGATAACTTCAAGAGGTAAATTTATCTTTTCTTTTCTTTTATTCACGTTAATTTCTTTTCCTTTTATTTCCTCTAAAAATTTCAAAATAATGTTTTGATAAATATATAACAATTAATATAATATAACATTTTTTAGGATAATTTGATAATTCATAATAATCTCTCCTTTCCCCTATTTTATAATAAAAATGAAAACACTATCTCAAATGTGTTAATTTATAACTTTCAAAGATGACAGGTTTTAAATTTCTAATACCATCTTCATTTCTGGTCATAAAAAAAGTTTTATGGTTTAAACAGACAATAATATATGTATTATAACTTATTTAAGGTTATGTAATCTTCTTTTACACATTATATTAATTTATAAATCAAAATATGTTTGTTGTGATCAAAACCCACCAATTAACCAAAACCATTATCATCAATGTTTTATATAGTGAATCATTATCAATCATAATAAACAAAATAATTTTTTAAAGAATTAATATAATAAATTATATAAAATAAAATAAAACTTATATTCTATAAAACTATTCACATCTTCCATGTTTATCCTTACATGTATATAAGTAAATTGGTCATTAATACCTAGGAAGAAAATTCTCCCAAACAATAAAATTGAACCTATTTATCCCATAAAAAGGCCTTGAATGAATTTAATAGGGATACACTGAATAAATTACATAAATAAGAGGTTATGGATATTTTAATCAATGAATTTAATTTGGTTGTATAGGAAACTATGATCAAGTGAAGAACACCATCAGACTTAAGTTATGGTTTTTCTACCAAAACCTCTATTTTCATTCAGGTTACTCTTGTTCTCTACATACCACAATTAAGTTATTATTTATTCATATATAATCCCCATAAATTTTCTATCAATTTTCTATATATGTGTACCAAAAATAATCTTAATTTCATTTATGTGGATTTATATGATTTAAAATGATCATTCGAAAATTATTCCTCAAATACAAGAACGGTTCAAGGGAATTTCTCAATTTCATACTTATTTTAAAGAGAATTATAAAACCAATTATAGGAAAACATTACCTTTATAAAATTAATCATTATATTTTAAAAATAATATCTTACATCACTAATGGTTTTATAAAAATATTTTTCCCAATGAAATCTTCTTTTCAATGTAAACTAATATTTATCTCAATAATTACTCGATGATTTTATAAGAGTGTCTTCATCTATTTCAACACATATGTTGATTATTATGTATTATTTGAATTAAAATTTTATTATATCATCATCCATTTTTAATTTAAGGTTTTATTATTAGTTTTATTGTGGATGTCCTATCATAAAATGATTTACCAATTTACATTGAATGGTTATTGTTTATGTTTAATGTTTGGGGAATGTTATTTACATTTCATTTCATAGTTACAATATGAATGTATATATTTTTAATGTTTATACTTATACAAATGAGGAATTAATTTAAAAAACTATGTTATGTTTAGGGCCCTCTATATCCCCTTGATGTGTTAATATGTCTCGTGAGACAAACTACGTTATATACATGAGGCCTTAACAAAATGGTTATTTATAATCTTGGAATGAGGCCTTAATGGTATGGATATGATGTCTTAAATAATTCATTTCAACATTAGGTAATGAGTAATTGAGATTTCATGTGTTTATTTTACTTTTATAATAAACATGAATATGCTTTATTGTTGAATTAGTTATTCATCTATTATTCCTTCCATAATTTGTTCATTTTTATTTGTAAAGGAATGTGTTTTTAGTTATTTAACATTTTTAATGTTTATGTTTATGATATATTCCCTTTTATTTCATACCCTTGATGAGCATTTGACCTCACACCTTTCTTATGTTTCATATTCCTAGGACACAAAGTGGTATATTATGAATGACATGCATGGATAACATAGGAATTATGGATGTTTTAAAATGAAAATCTATATTGTATTTCAATTAATGTTGTAATGTTTTAATTATGTATGTATCTTTCTTTTCAACATCACTATACTATTCATTAAATTAGGATAACATCTTATTATAATCATTCCAATGAATTGAAATAAGTCACAGGATTTGGGAAACTGGGTTCATGGTCATTACAGTTGGTATTAGATGATTATTATTAGAATATTGGAAGCTATATTTAGAAAATGCATATTTGTAGAAAAACCCTACTTATAATTTAAGGATAAAAACACATAAACATACTAGAATTTTTGTATTTAATATAATATATAGACATTTATATAAAATATATCCATGTCTAGATACTATATGTGGTTATGGTTCTGGCGCAGATTTACCTTGGAGTAACAACTCCGATATGGACTTTCCTTCTAGACCTGGGGTATCCGAAAACATGAAAATGGGCCTTACTGTGTGCCTGTTTGGAAACACCTAGGGGATATGCTTAGGATAATTCACATTTTCTTTATTTTCCATCATGAATGATTTAAATGTAAATTTTTCATTAATGAAACCATGTTTATGATTATGAGATTAGCTATGTATAGAATTTCAATCAATGCAAATTATTTTTCTATATTACAATTATACATTATGATTCATAACCTAATCTAGTCTATAACATTATTTAGAAATGGTGCCTAGTGGATGTAATGGATACTACGTGAACATGCATATCTCATGTAGTGATTTCCCTCCGATTAAAGATAATGATTTTTTATCGGGTTCTATAATCGGTGCTGAGAAACATATAACTATACTACGATGACTGACTCTGGTTATAAACAACATCCTTTCCCGTATGGATCATCTGGATCCAAAACATATAGAATATATGTTATACTACTTTATTCAAAAACAACTACTATAATTTAAGGGGACTAAAAACCCATTTTTAGAAGATAAGTGTATAAGTTCCATAAAGAATATATTTCTCTCTTTGGGGCGTAATGAAAGAGAGAAGGTGGTCATAGAGGATTATCTTCTATCAGGAGATGCAAATCAGTGGTGGTCATTAATTAAAAACACAAATGAGTTGGAAGAAATATAAGAAATAAAATGGATGGATTTTAAGGAAATATTCTTATAGAAATACTTCCCTCATGAACAACAAGCAAATATGGAAAGGTAGTCTATGAATCTGAGTCAAAAAAGGATGAGAATATTTCAATGTATGAAGATAACATAACAAGGATAGAAAGACATTTCATGGAAGACATAAATAATCTAATGATAAATATTGATTTATTATTTGATAGTTTAAAACCCTTCTTCCAAAGGGATCTAGTCTTACAATGTTTTACATCATATGAATATGTAGTCTATTATGTTGTTAAGATGGAAAAGAAATTCTATAAGGCTTATGTTTTATGGGAAAGAAACACAAAAAGAGAGATATTAAAAACACTGGAAAAGGAAATATGGAAATGGGAATGAAGGGCATAGTTATCCTTTTACCCTATGATTATTGTGGGAAGAGACACACTGGTACTTGCTCGAAGGGTATCTGTGATTGTTATAACTCTAGAGAAAAGGACACATATGATATGATTGTAAGGGAAATATAGAAGCTACCAATGTCCAGTTATAAATTTACAATGATTAGGGAAATTATTTAAATTTTGTCCCTATGAATAAATGAAACATTCTCTAAAGTATTCCAAGGGTGAAAGGCCCAGCTTTTGTGATCACAACTACTGATATTGAAGTTCCTAATGATGGGGATCCATGTACTTTAATTGTTTCCTCAATATTAGCCAAGTCTTTATTTTATTTGGGATCATCATATTCTTTCAGATCTTACTAGTTTTCCATTAAAATTAGGTATTTAATATTTTATTTAATAAGGGAGTTGACTGTCATATTTTTAAGGGAAGTATCATTGAAATAAAGATCTCTTAGGTAGTCCTCATTATGACATATAGATTTTCTTTATCTGGTGATTATATTATCATACGCATGATGTAATTTGACAAAATCCTCAATATGTATTATATTTATAATCATGATGCAAAAATATATTGAAAGAATAAGGAGGTTATAATTTTTGACAATGAAGTAGAATCCCTTATCTTTAGAACAGAAATTTCACTTTTTGATTCTTTTCTAGATCCACCCCTAGTAACTCTATTGAATAAAAATATTGGGAAGGATGAGAACTCAATATCTATGAGAGATGAAAGGAATATTCAAATTAATGATGTACCATAGTTAAAGAATATCTTTATGTTTTAAATGGGATTTACATGTTCATCATACAGAGTATGAAGTAGAGTTCTATATTTTTTTAATTCATGGTTCAAGGCCTTTATAACATACTCCTTATAGAATGGACACTATATAATTAGTAGATATGAAGAAACAACTAAAATAATTTTGTGATAAAGTATTTATTTATCCATGTTTCTCTCCATGGGGAGCCCCTATTCTTTTTGTTAAGAAAAAATATGAATCAATGAGGATGTGCGTTGACTATAGGGTGAATAATTCTATAATAATAAACAACAAGAACCCCCTACCTCACATTGATGATTTATTTGATAACCTCATAGAGCCCAATATTTTTTGAAGATTTACCTTCGATATGGATATCATCAATTGCAAGTTAAGAAGGAAGATATTCCAATGATAAAATTTCGATCTGGGTAAGGGAATAATGAGTTTACAGTAATATCTTTTGGACTAAGTAATGCACCCTCTGTTTTCATGGATCTAATGAATAGAATTTTGAAGGAATTTCTTGATTACATTTTGGTATAATATATTTAATATATCATAGTATATTAAAAAATCTAAAATGATAATGGAAATCTGTTTTTCAATATTCTGAAGACTTTTAAAATAAATGAATTATATGTGATGTTTAGAAAGTATGAATTTTGGCTTCAATTAGTTTTCATTCCTGGACACATTTTGTCTAAGGATATCATATCTTTTGATCCTATAATGAAAAAGGTTTTTCATGAATGGGATTCTCCAAAAACAATAACAGAAGTACGTATTTTTTTGGTATAACTAGTTATTATCGGTTTTTCTTTCAGAACATAGCATGTTTATCCATACCAATAACCAATATAACATGAAAATGGGTTAATGTTTTATGGATAAAACAATTTGAGGAATGTTTCGATGAATTAATTGTGAGATTAGTGAATTCCCTGATCCTGAATCTACCATCATGGAACAGCGTATTTTTATATATATTGATGCATCCAATAAAAGACAAGATTGTGTCCTTCTGCAGAATGATAGAGTTTTTGCCTATGAATCAAGGTATTTTAAACTCCATAAAGAGAAAAATATTACTCATGATCTTGAGTTAATAGTTCTAATATTTACTCATAAAATATAGAAAATCTGTCTCTATGGGGAAAGGTGTAAGTTAGATTCGGATCATAAGAGTTTAAATTATAACCTATACATGAAATAAATCAACATAAGAAAAAATAGTTGGATTGAAGTACTAAAGGATTATGATTTTTCAATACACTACCACCTGATGAAGGAAAATATAGTGGTATATGGATTAAGTTAGAAGTATCATGGATCCCCAATGAAATAAGGATTTATAGGTATCCAATGTTTATAAATCTAGGAATGCTAGATATGGGAATTATCAATAAAGGTGAAACATCATTAATTTTCCGAATGGTTTCACATCCATATTTATTAAAAAAGATTAAAATGTCTCAGCCTGATGAAGAGAAACATCAAAAAAAAAATGTTGTAAAATATGGGAAGTTGGCTAACATTGTGTGTGAAGTTAGAATTCTAAAATTTTGGAAGAGGCTATGTGTTCCCTCTATATCCAAAGCTAAAAATGGAGATATTGGATGATGGCCATATCTTTAATTTCTCTGGACACCCCAGAAGTACTAATATAAATAGATATTTTTAGGAACATTTTTTGTGGGACAACATGAAGTGGGAAATTTCTGATTATGTATCAAGATGTTTAGCATGTCAACAGGTGAAGGCTAAAATACAACATCCTAGAGGAGTTATACGACCTATACTTATTCCTACATTGAAATGGGAATACATAACCATGGATTTTGTAACTATATTAACAAAAAACTACAAGAAACAATATTGGAATATGGGTAATTGTAGATTTACATATCAAATATGCACATTTCCTTCCTATAAGGGAGGATTTTCCACTATTGGACCTTAAACTGCTTTATATCAATGATTTTGTAAGACATAATGGACCACCTCTTTCAAAAGTTTTTGATTTTGATCCTTGAAGTACATCCAATTTATAGAAAATTCCTTAGTAATCATTGGACACTGAAATTCATTTGAGTACTTCTCATTACTCTCAAACAGATGGGAAATCAGAAAGAATAATCAAAACACTAGGAGATAGTTATAGATCATGCTCACTAGATTTTCATGTTATGTGGGTTCAGTATTTACCTTTGGTGGAGTTTTCATAAAATAATAGTTTCCATTCTAGCATTTAAATGACACCATATGGAGCATTGTACATAAAGAGATGTCATACACCAAAATTTTGGGATGAAGTCAGTGAAAGGAAGCATGTGGGCCCAAATATTGTGGAGGATAAAAAAGTTAAAAACTATTCAAATACATATCAAAGCAGTTCAAAGAAAGAATAATGATTTAGGTTGATAATTTAAGAAAGGATTTTGAATTTCAAGTTGAAGATCATGTTTTCTTGATGGTATCTCCATGGATTGGTGTTATATGATTTGGGATGAAAGGAAAACTAGTCCTTATGTAAATTAGATATTTTTAAATCCTAGATATAATTAGAGTCATTTCATATTTTTATACTTTGTCACCTAGAAAATATAAATTACACAATGTGTTTCTTGTCTCATTATTGGGTAAGTACATACCAGACCCAACACATGTCCACAATTCTAAAGGTTTTTAATTTGAACCTGACCAAGCTACTGTGGAAAGCCAATATGGATCCTGGACACTAAGGAGTAGGTGTTGAGGAATTGGATGACTCGACTGCTAATGATTCTTTGGAAAAATCCCTGAATCTAACAGGAAACATGGGAGTTTGAGGATCTTATGATAGAGACCTACCAAAATCTTTTTATGAGGTAACATTCTATGAATTTGGAGGATGACATTTTTGTGAGGGGATAATGTAACACCCTAATGATTTGGAAATAAATTTATTATTGAATTCATGAAACACTGAGTATCTAAAAAAACTTCATAATATCCAAGATTATAAACATAATTTTTCCACCTCTATGATTTTTATTTTAAAAACCTCAAAAGCATGGTGTTGTTCAGGGAGATTTTTGGAGTCTAATAGAATAAACTTGATTTTTGGTGAATAGCATCATACCCTTATGAATAGTAATACACCCATGTGAATATTAATATGGCACATATGAGTAGTAACCTCCACAATGAATGTATAAATTAAATTTATGGACCTTATAGATGAAGTATAATATTTTATAAATTAATAATTAAGTATTCAATTTTTTGCGAGTGATAAATATTTAATGGAATTTTAAAACTAATAATTTAATTCACTTTCATAAAATGGGTTACAAAATAAATACTATGTTTTCCTAAGATTTTAGAATAATTTAATAAGGGTCTAGTTAATTTTTGGGTATTATAAAATCAGTTCTTGTTTTAAACCCTCATTTTTTGACTAAATAATGATTTTAATTAAAATTTAAATTTATCATATTGAAAAACATATTTTGATAAAATAGATTCCATTTTTGGATTCTGCATAATAAAAAATTAATATGGTGATTTTTGTGAATTTTTCTAAAATATTAATATTTTTAGTGAATTGTAAAATATTGTATTTTACAGTGTTTATATATAGTAGTTTAAATACACATTTTTGTGCATCATGGCTGATGTAAGAAACCATTAGTGTGAACTCACATAAACATATTACTATTGTTGGTCCCAATAATCAATATTATGTCTTGCCTAGAGAAAAATAATAAAATAATTAATAAGATATTCAAAAATAACTTCTCTTCTCCCTTATAATACCCCCCTCACTCCCTCTTCTCATAACTCTTGTAAAGCCTTGTGACTAGTCTAAATTGTGTTGAAATATCCTGCCAAGCACGTACCCCATGTCCTAAATCTGATGTTCTAATAAAAAGCCCAAAACCTCTCTCTTAAAGAGGCTCTCCGTGAAGATAACTTCAAGAGGTAATTTCATCATTTCATTTTTTAATTTCGAGTTCTTTCATTTATTTGTCATTTCTCACCCCCATTCATACAAATGTTATTATAACTACATTATATTATATGTAATGGATTTTTTTATGATAATGTAAAAATTCAGCATCATCTCCCATTTCCACTTATTTTATACTGTAAATGCAAACACCATCTGAGAAGTGTTAATTTATCATATTCAACGATGATGGGTCTTCAATTTCAATTATCGTATTTAATTTTGGTCCTAAATCTATTTTTATTTCTTATGGAGACTATAGAATGTTAATAATAACTTATTTAGGGTTCTTGAATGTTTTTTATGCTTGATAATAATTTATAAATTTAAATAAGTTTGTTGTGATCAAAAAACCGAAAATTAACCAAAACAATTATCATTCAAGTTTTAAATAATGATTCATCTTGACTCCCAATAAACAAATAAATTTTTTAACAATATAATAATCTGAATTATAAAAAATATAATAAAAAATCTATTCATTACAACCAATTTCATCTTACATGTTTATCCTTACATGTATACAAATAAACCGATCATGAATACCAATGATGAAAATACTCCCAAACAATAAAAGTAATCCTCATAAACCCACCAAGAAGGCCATTAATGAACATAATAATTCTATAATAAATCAATAACATAATTATTAGGTTATGTAAATCTTAATTAGTAAATTTAATTTTGTTATACAAGAAACTATGATCAAGTGAATAACACTATCAAACTAATGGTATAGGTTTTCTTCCTGAACATCCATTTTCATTCATGTTACTCTTATTATTTAGAAACCCCAATTAAAATATTATGTATTCATATTTAATCCCCATAAATTATGTGTGAATTTTATATATATGTGTACTAACCAGAACAATACATTATTTTATGGGGAGTAATATGTTTTAAAAAGACCATTCAAAAATTATTCCAGAAATACAAGAATGATTCAAGATAATTTCTCAAATTATTACCTATTTTCAAGAAAACTCTTTCTTCTGTTTATAGAAGAAATTGTCTTCCTAAAATAAATAATTTTATTATGAAAATACTATCTTATTTAACTTCAAGTATTTTATAAAAAAAATTCCAAAATAACACTTCTTCTCAAAGTAAATAATTATGTATCTGATAAATTACTCGATAATTTTATAAGAGTATCTTCATCTATTTAAAAAGACTTTTTGATTGTTATGTATTATTGGAATTAATATATTTTTTAATTTAATCTACCATATTTCATTGAATGTTTTATTATTACATTGATATTTTGTGTGCTATCTAAAAACCATACACAAATTTACTTGGAATGGTTAGTGTTGTTGCGTAATGTTTGGGGAGTGTTTTTTTAAAGGTATTGTTTTGGTCAATGACCAAAACAATAATTTTATTTATAAAAAAATAGTTACACAAGTCTGAAATAAGTAATTTTGTTTACATCTCTAACAAAAATCTAGAGTAACTCTAGAAAAAGTTCATCCCTCAAAATAATATCATAATCAACACCCATATTAGCAAGCACAGCAGGGATCCTATTTTCTTCACGATACGTTTGTGTGACGATGAAGTTTATATCGGAAATAGAGTTCAGGTAGTCCATCAAGCACGCAGAGAGCATCCAAGAAAGATAAATGGTACCATTCCAGATGGCTTGGACAATCATAGTGGAGTTACTTTCAATCTAGATATTATTTCAATTTTGTAGCTTGGTGAACGAGATAGCATTAATAATGCTCATAATCCTAGCTTCAAAAGAGGAAGCAACACCGCATGATCTATACAAGCAGCTGATTGTTTGGTCAAGGTGATTTCTAAAGATGGCTCCACAACCCACTGGTCTAGGGGTTCCTTTATAGTCACCATGTACATTTATTATAATCCAGAATGGGAATGGGGGCTACTAAAAAACTTCAAAATTTGATCTAGGGAGAGGGTAATTCCCATCAACCCCAATATACCGAAGAATCCCAAGGTCATGCACTGAGTTATTGAAACTATCATTTTGAATCATAGAAAACTTCTGAATCATGATGAGAATTTTCATTATACTTTCATTAAGCTTCAATCTGTCATTACAAAAAGTAAGATAATTTCTACCATAACAGATAACATGAAGAAGCTCTGCTATAGTTGTGAAAAAAAGATGCTTGATCTGTTGGGAGTCAGGTATTCCTATACACCGATGTCGTTGCACGGTAATAGAACTAAAATACACCCATCTTCACTAAAAAATTTCGAAAATATAATGTCATAGGGTCGTTACTGTGTCACAAGAAGGAAAAATGTCATTATTATCTTCTTGATTTTTGTTATACATACGAAAATTTGAACAGAGATTAACCCCAAATTCTTGTAAGTAGGTATCCGTGGGAATTATTCTAAGGTAGATATGCCAAACTAGAGTGAATCGAGATGGTTTAACCAGTATTTATTGATTTTTTTAACTAAGATAAATAGATTTTATCGTTTTTTAACAGATTGTTACAGTAATTTTTAGAGTCAATTACCCTATTGTGAGCAGTTTTCCAAATGAAAATGTCATTTGTATTAGTGAAGCAAAATCTATCAAAATGTGTTTGATATCCTTATGTAAACCCAATTTTTGAAAATGCGTGACATTCTTAATGGTGTCATTTGAGTGGAAAGGAGGTTGGTTATTGGGCATTAAAGAGATCTGGGGAGCACCAATTCAATTATCCAACCAAAACATTTAATTTAAATAATTTCTAGCCAACCATATGGAATTTGTCATAATAGAAGTGAAGTTGTTTTTAATGGTGTGGTAAATATAGGATGTCAGAAACTGATAGTTTTTATTTCTATGTTTTCTAAGGAAATGATCCCTAAGAAAATATTTGGAAGGTGAGATTTTATGAATTAGGTTCGACATGAGCATATCTTGAATAGAATCATTAAAATTAGAAATGTTTTAAATACCAATTCCTTTTTATCAATCAGTTTGCAGGAAGTGGCCCCGGGACAGTAACCAATTTTCTCTCTAGAGTACACCCAGTCCAAACAAATTTCATAATATATTCATTAATGTACTTTTGGACACTCTTAGTCCATTCTTAAATCATCATATAGTAACCCAATTTGGAGATAATAGTGTAATTAACAAGAAAAATTCTCCCAGCCATCAAGAGGTTCCTACCTTAACATGAAGAAAGTTGTCTAAGCGTTTAATCAGTGATAGGGGAGAAGTAAGTCACTTTGGGTCAACCCCAAAATATGGGGAACACCTAGATATGTGAAGGGTAATAAGACCTCCTAAACACATATGATATTGGTGATTTTGAGTTTATTACAAGCGGGAAAGTCTTTACGAAATTAAATGAAATAATTGTGCTAGTTGATGTGTTAGCCAGACACTTCTTGGTAGTGAAGCAGGATGGATTTAATATTATTAACATTTCTTTTTTTCCACTGAATACAAACAATAATTTCATCTTCATAAAGAATGTGAGAGGGGGCATTCATGTTTCTATAGGGAGATATAGGTTTGATGTTACCTTTGGAAATAGATTGCATAAGAAGTCTACATAAATAGTCTTCAGCAACGGAGAAAAGAATAACTGAGAGAGGGTCACCTTGTCTAACACCCTTGGAACAATTAGAATAATGTTTAAGGGAGCCAATAATAAGGATGTAAATGTGGGCCAAATTAAAAAGGGTTTTGATTTCGTTTATAAATTTATCATTGAATCCAAATTACATAAGGACATTATATATGAAATTCCAATCGATGGTAACAAAAGCCTTTGAAATGTCATTTTTAATGGCAACATTCCCTCCACAATTTTTTTAGATTAAGAGATTTATGGATTCATAGGAAATACAAATACTTTCTCGAATAGATATTCCTTTTATAAAGCCTAATTGATTCCATGAGACAATTTTATTGCTAATAGAATAAATTCTATTGGCAATTAATTTGGTGATAATCTTGAAGATAGAGTTTATGAGAGAAATGGGCCTGAAGAGGTGTAATTGATCCGCATTATCATTTTTAGGGATAAGGAACTATAATTGAGAATTTAAACCATGAGGAAGAATGCCGCTACAAAATAATGTTTTCACCATGTGAAAGACATCATCCTGAATTACATCCCAGTTCTTTGATAGAACCCATTATTAAAACCATCTGTCCAAGGAGCACCGTCTGAGTTTAGACTAAATATTGTGTCTTCAATTTCATGGTCAAAAGTAATAATAATAAATAAAGATTTATCATGATCAGTAACCATAGTGGGAATGAAATCCGGAAAAAGATCATTATCAATCACAGTTACTTTGAAGTTATTGTGAAAGTAATATATCACATGGTTGGCAACACATTCCTCAGTGTCATGATTCTGACCCCCCCCCCCCCCCCCTCTCTAAGATAAGATAGAGGCCTATAAGCTTTTAAAAATAATTTTTTGGTATTTTAAAATTTATTATTCCTGTCCCCATCATTCATCCATTTGGTTTTATTGATTTTTATTGAGGTTGTCCTTAATGTTGAGTAGAGTGGTAGAATTAGAGGAAATGTTGCTTTCATGCTGGGAGTCCTAAGCAATGTCAGAGGAGGTGCTATCCTTTTGAATTTGAGTATGTTCTCTTTCCAGAAGGGTGATATTATTTTCTATATAATTTTATGTAGATATTCACTAGTTTATGAAGACTCTCTAAAGACATTTCAATTTCACAGGGTAGGAAAACGAATCGTTATGACTATGAATATAAGACCAAGACTTTTCGATGATATTCGTATGGTCTGGGTCGAAGGACCAGGTGGTGTTATATCTAAAAGGGTTCCTATGTTTTTCAGTGTTGTGGGAAAAGATAACTAAAATGGTTTGGTGATCCGAACCAATCTTCGTAAGAGTGATACTATAAATTTTTCCCCATTTATCCAGGGCATGGTCATTAAGGAAAGCCATGTCAATTTTTCAAGACACCATCCTATTATAATGTTTTCTATACTAGGTTTATCTAGCACCCATAATAATAACCTCAGAAATGTTATTAAGTTCAATTCATGCTTTAAATTCCCTAATAGAGATGGAGTCATGCAGAGGGCCTAGTTTCTCACTAAGAGATAAAATAACATTAAACTCCCCAACTATAAACCAATGATTATGGATAGTGTCACTGATTTGGGTGAGCTCATTACAAAAGGATCTCCTATCATGGTATCTATAGCAAGAGTAAAAAAAATAGTGTAAATATGAGCATGCTCAAAAATATAATCACAAGTAATATCTTTATTCGAGCTATTATAAACATTAACATTCTACATAGAAGTGTGAGAAAATAACCATAATAATTCAGTAGTTACACCATTTCTGCAAGCCCCTAGGAAAGTGTAACCACAGTGGAATGAATTTTTGAATCTATAGCCATAATTGACTTTTGGATCAGCAATAGAAAAAAATTTAGGGCAGTGAGTATTAATAAACAATTTTAAAACATTAAAGGTGTCAGGGATGGCAATCCTCTAACAATTCTAGTATAACATATCAACTTGTTCCTTTTTAGGAGGGGTTTTCAAATTTCTTTTTGAATCCTAAGGTCATTTACCTTGTTGAGATTCCAAATGAATCCTCCCTTGGAGTACATAAATGTGTAACCTGTAATGATTGATGTAATATAGGGAGGTTAGAAGCATCTATACTGCCCAAAAAAATTATATCTTTTTCCCCTTCAGTGAAAGTGTCTGAGACAATTTTCTTGTTTGAAGGAGAAACTGCTCACTGCCCTTTGGAATCCTACAATGCAGCAGGTTACATGTTTAGGGCAGTTGGAAATCTTGGAAAGGGAGTATAAATCATCCTCCCAGGCTATTCTGGGAGGATCACCCTACATTTTTGCATCCTATCCTTGTTGCTCGGGGAGGATAGTAGAGAAGCGATATAATCATGTTCAACCTGCCTATTACTGTTCTCTTTTTCAAAGGGAGGTTGTGCATTTATGGTATTGTTTTCTGAGGAAGAGGTTTGGTTATCAGATGGAGGATTATGATCTTTATTAGAGTATTTTTTGAAGTTATAACTCTTATTACACTGATCAGATGGATTCGTGTTTGATCTATTCAGAAGTTGGTTCAAAGGAAAAGAATCCTCTGAGTAGGACCTGCTAGATCTTAGTCTGATAGTGGGTGTGAAATAAAACCTACGACATCCCCTTCAATATCATTTCTAATATCCTACTAAATTGTTTACATTTCCTATTCTTCAGCTAGTTCAGCCCATGTTTTTCCTTTTTCAGATTCTAAATGTCTAAAGGGATTGGTCTTAACAACCCATTTTCCTCCATTTTCTGTGATATTTCAGGTTTATCAAAAATAGTTTCCTTCTCCCTCCTATTATTTTTAACATCTTTCCAACCATTATAGATTGGTTGGGGAGGTTTCTTATGAACTTTCCTATAATTGTGAACTGTGTGACCTACTATTTTTCAAAACTCACAAAATTGGGTTAGCCTTTCATACTCCTAGTTCACAACCATTTTGTATTCATTATCATTAAAGTTAATCGATTCAGGGGGTTTGGATTCCAAGTTAACTTCAATCAGCACCCTATAATATAGACCTAGGTCCCCATTCAGTGTTCTTTGATCGACATTCAAGGGTGTTCCAATACAAACCGAGAGATCATTTAGAATCTTCGAGTTTAAAAACATTTTAGGTTGAAAAACCAATCCCATACCTGAGAAGAGTTTTTCCTATGAATATTTGGATTAAAATTTATGTCCCACTCTGTGAGGTGAAGAATTCATGGCTTCAGGATAAAGTTTAAAATGCTCCAGACACTATCAAGGTTAGACTACGAAGGGAAAAGGATATGGAAATAGCCTTTACCAAGCTATAGCCATTTCCAGTTTGAGAAACCCCAATAGGAATCAATTATAGGTTTTAAATCAGAGAGAGACTAAGGTTTATCAACTTTACGTTACGCAACATGTCCCATGATAGAGAACATACATAGTAGAGATCTCTGTTGTATCACGAAAGGATATGATTCAACACAAAAACTTCCATCATCCATTTTTTTAATCCTTGTTGACTCCGTCAATGTCAGATTTGTAAGCTCAATACCAATCAAGGTTTCGAGAAAAGAGATACCCTTTACCCTAATGTTTTTTTCTTGGGTTGGTTTATCTCTATTCATATTTTCTATTTACTTTGAGTGAAGTTCATAGATGAGATCCGAGAATTCCATCTTGAAGATATTGTGAGGGAGGAGCACTAATCCTCTTCCATTTTCAGTAGATTAGGGTTTACGAAGGGATCATTTTGTCCAAGTGTTGAGAACTTTTCCATTCCAACTGATTTTATCACTTGGATAATAGAGAGAGTTAATTACATTTCATATGTTAGATTCAATCGGAATATTTATCATGTTTATATTTATCCCCATTCATATGTGGAATTAATAAGACATATTAATTGGTGGGTGGGGATAATATATCC
The DNA here is from genome assembly GCA_963277665.1 of Viscum album. Taxonomy (NCBI): domain Eukaryota; kingdom Viridiplantae; phylum Streptophyta; class Magnoliopsida; order Santalales; family Viscaceae; genus Viscum; species Viscum album. The sequence continues at coordinate 153,810,138 of OY728158.1, read as the reverse complement.
CCTCAATGCATCAGTAGGTCTCATGAGACAAACTACATTCTTGGAAAAGGGCCTTGAAAAAGTGGTTATTTATTGTCTTGGCACGAGACCTTGATGGTACGGTTATTATGTCTGGAATTATGCATTCCCTCATTATCAAACTTGTAATTTAAAGTAAATATTGTTATTCTACCAGTATAGTACCCATTATTATTCTATATTATGGCATTATTTATTCATCTCTAATTCTAGATATAATGTGTTCATGTTTATGTTTATGGGAGTGTGCATTTAATTATTCATCATGCCTAATGTTTTTTTATGTATCTTCTATAATATTTCCTACCCATACTGAGAATTTTATCTCACCCCTTTCTTATGTTTAATTTCCCTAGGACATGAAGATGAATATTGTTAATGACATGTATGGATAACCTTGGAGTGATGGATATTGTCTAAATAATATCTATATTGTATTTCCTTTTAAGTTTTAATGTAACTTATGTATGTATATTGTTTTCAAAATCTACTAAACTATTCATTACATCATAATAAGACATTCTTATATTCATTCCAATATAATGAAATAAGGCACCAACTTTGTGAAACTGGAGTTGGGGTCTTTACATCCCCTATCCGTGGAATGTTTTTATGAAATTTCCAATGCCTTTGTAGTTAGAGTTCTTCAATAGTAACATTTAATTATTCTTATATATGAATATATTCACATTTAATATGAACAAAATATTTAATTCATAAAAAATTATTACTTACTAAATATAAATATTAAATTTTAATGACATATAAATTAGAAACATTATTAGACTTACCTGGATTAGTAGCTTTAAAATAGTATTTCTTGATCAACATTTTCCTTATTCTTGATGTGTTTTTATCATATAATTTTATATATGATAATAATAATATGTAAATAATCCATAGAAATAGTTACATGAACTATTTTTTTAAAACATGATATCAATCCATAAATTTTATGATAATAATATTTGGAATAATTTAAATAATAGTCAAGTCATCCAATTTATCAATGAAACATATTACAATCCATACAATGTCATTAACCCATTAAAATAACTCAATATAAGAATCATACACTCACAGTTTAATATCTTCATACCTAATACTATAGATATAAAACATTTTATTCTTCTCTTATTTATTTACTTCATAAATAGTTTTCAATATATCCATGATAACTTTAGTTGATCCAATTCCATTAAATGCAAGAAATTTATTTTCTAATATAGTTAAAATTATAGTATATATAAATAACCTATCAGTATCTATATTCTTGTTATATGTAACTATTAAGGTTGTACCATTAGAAATAGGAATTTAAAAATTATAAAGTAGATTTTGGAATATCATCTTCAATGGATAAAACATCAGATATCATTATGTGTTTCAATTTTTGATTACAATTCCCATAAAATAAACGAATTCCATTACTATTAAAAGTGTTTTAAACAACTACTAAATTCTTATAATTAATTAAATTTCCATTATTTAGTTAATAAACCATTCCTCTAATACAAATTTAATAGATTGTCTTGGATCAATGTTACCATTAAGAGGGTGGATTTTGTGGTCTATCTTTTTATTTTTATTTTCACATTCAAAACAAACTCGGTATATGGTTATAGATAATGGACTCCAGTAAAAAACATTTAACACTCATATGAATATAATAATTTAGGAGATTCCCTACTGAATAATAGTATATTATTCATAACATGGTTTCGAAATAATCCAAGACTATATAATTAACTAGAAAACAATCTTTTTGGTCATATCATGAAGGGTATATCCATCAATTTCATAGAACAATAGTACATTGACTATGAATGTAATTCTTATACGAATTATATAATAGAAATATTTGTACAAAATAAATTATACCTTAACAAATATTATTTAACATGTCGTCATTATGCTTTTGGAACTCGTCATACATTCATATCTACATGTTAGATTATATTAATATATTTATTATAAAACGTCTTATAAGATCCTCTATCTAGAACTTCATTGATATATCTTATTCATCTAGAATATATCCATCCAGTATCTTTCCATCTAATAATGTTTCTTATGGAAGCTAACTTCTTCATCGGGTAATATATTCATTCAAAAAAGTACTTATTTTTCTAGAAACTTTTAAAATAAAACCTTGTGTCTTGAGATACAAAAACAAATATCTCACAAGATTTTAGTCAAAAACTAATTTATAGAACCATAAGAGTAGATTTTAATAATACATATTCCTTATTATATTTATATTATTCTCTAAAAAATGGAGGAGGGAAAATCCAAATTCAAATTTTCCAATTGAAAAATTATAATAATTTTTACCTCACAGTCACCTCTGTCATGAGTTTACCACATTCAAAGCCTCTAAGAAAATTAAAGACACAACTATTCAAAATAATTTACTCATATATTAGTATCAATGATGTTAAATACCTTTTAAAATCTTGGATAGTATCATAAAATTTATTTAATTATTATTTTGGGATATAATTTCTATCCAGACATCATAATGATTTAGGACATTATAAATATATTCTAAGGATCCTAAATGATTTTTTTGGTTCCTCTTTATAATAACTCCAACATCAAGTAATGATCCATATATTATTACTTTATATGGATATTATTTTATTCTATCACCTCAATCAGCTAACATTTATATTTCTCCGTCATGTATTCTTTACAAAATTTTATGACTTATTTTTTTATTCTATTTGGAATTTTAAATGCTAGATGATCTTTTATCTTCTATTTATCTTATTCTTATTCATTTCACATGGTTTATTATTCTTACTATCTATTTGGAACATGGTGGTTCAAATCTTATATGACACACTTTTATATATCTTGTGATTTTTTGTATGTATGGATTACAAATATCATCATGTGACATATTCTAACCTTTTTCATTAAGGTAGATGTGTTTTAGTTTGTTCATGTTAGATTATTCTGTGGGACTGGATTTCATTATCATTCATTGACTGCATGGGGTTTTCTAAACTATTTAATTAATTAAATATGATTAAATTTATATCATTTTAAATGATTATATAATTATTTTCCTACATTGGTGGTTTTAAAATTTTCACCATAATTGGATGATTCAATTGAAATTTTCCATTGTATAGTAAAAAATATTATAAATCTCTTCAGGTGGTAGATAAAATGAATCAATGGAATTTCATGTAAATATGTCTTCTAAAGGTATTTTTAAGTTTCAAATGTCATTAAATGTTTTCTAAAGTGTAATATATCATATTAAATACTATTTATATTGAATTAAATGTATCCTTTTAATTAGGGATTTATTTTTACCATATTTCTATGCACTTTTTTATTTTGTTATGTTTATTCTCTTGGTTTGACTTTATATTAGGATATTGTTTTTCAAATCATTTTTGGGTTTCATATTTTTCCTATAAAATATATTTCCCATGGTATCTGTATTAATTTTTGTTTAAAATTTGTGATTTAAAATTATTGGCATTCATTTTAATTATTTACCTATATTAAACATTAGTTTAAATATGTAAGGTAATTTTAGAAAAAAAATAAAAGGATTTAATGTATTAAGTAATAAAAAGGGTTTGAAACACACAATATCATTTCATAAAAATAGTATAATTATTACACTTCTTTATATTGTCATTTTTTTATAATGGTATATGTAAAATGTTGTTTTCTTATGGATTATGTTTGTTGTTATAAAAAGGTGTAATTTCGATTTGGTAATTTAGAGGTTTGATGATGAGTCTTTTATGTCATTGAAGTTTTATGTAATTTATTTCATGATTGACACTAATCACAAACATTTCACTAATAATGGGAACATCATGTATATGGACAACAAAGAATGGGATTAGCTCCCCCAGGGAATGTTATTCCATACCATGATATGGATTTTGACATGCATACTCAATGAAAATATGATTTCATATTCCACTATAACATAATTTATTTACCTGTAAAAACCTATAAAAGTCTTGATATCTCAAATTATGGTAAAAATGGTTACTTTTGTCACTAAGAATGTACCATGATCTTTGGGTTCCATGGACATAGTTTCCTAGGGCTATTCCTATGATTTTTATTACCATTATTTCACATAGTGTTTGTTATTTTAATTTTTATTCCAACATTTATTTTCCTTGATATAATGGGATATTATTTGCGTTTATCTTCCATTTATTTTAGTACATATTCTCATGTGATATGGTTTTCTATCAATTTTAATATATGGGTTCTTCTATGAATTTTATACTTTATTTCATTTGAATTATCCTTTTCTAATAATGATTACTATTAAGTCATGAAATATTGCTGGGAGTATATTAGAAAATAAATGATATAATACAAATTATATATTTCTCTATGATTCAATGAATATTTTATGTTATAATTAATGAGATTTCATTATAAGTGATTTTCCAAGAATATGTGGGTTTTCATAAATTAAGTGGCTTGGTTTCAAAAGAAAAATGGATTGAATTTATTCATTTAGTTGGTATTATTTAAATTCAAAAATGGTATTATTTTTATGAATTGAATTTCAAAATAGGATTAATGGAATTTAATAGGAAAGTTATAACGTAAAGTCTTATTGGAAACATCCTACTAGGGTTTTTATCCAACACTACTTAAACCAATTAGTTTCTAAAGAATGATTGGATCATAAAAGATTGGGTTTAGGTTCTCTAGGAGATACACACCATATAAATTTTCAATTAAGGTCACTCTTGAAGTGGGATTTTTATTATGGATTTGGATCATGTCCTTGGGTCATGTGATGATTCAATTTAAGTGGTTTGTTTCTCTTTTATTTATTTTATACCATGTGGTATCATATAATTTATACTTCATTTTTTCTAATAATTTCATTCCATATATTTTTATTTTTTACATAGTGTTTATGAGTTTCATATTTTTATGGTTATTTTTTTGACTCTTATTTTATTAACTTATTAATTTATATATATATAATTATAGTTCATGGACAATTCATTCTAGTTTTTTATAATAATTCCTCTATAAATTTGTTGATTTTATTTATAAAAATTAATTATCAAGAGTGATTCCTTTATTCCTAGGCACTAGATTCTAGTTCATGGGTATTAGGATGGCCCATTGGACATTCCACTTACAATCTCATGTGTTTGAAAATGGTGGCTCGTGTAATTACCCAAACCCCAGAAGTCCATAACAGGTTCTTGAAACCATTACAGTGACCGAAGATCTATGTAATTGCATCCTAAATGGACGATATGATTAGATGTCATGGTAAAATAGATAATTATGTAATTCCCATATTTCACTTGAATACAAAAATTAAATAAATATTTTTTAAAATAACATTATTCTATTTAACATCTCCTTTCATATCACTCAGAATTAACATTATGGAATTCATGGGGAAATGAAACAAAATAAGGTTAATATCAAATTCTTAGTAATGGTAAAATATAGTTGATGAAATAATTAATCAATGAGAATAATTGACCATTCAAGGTAAATAACTAAACAAATATTCCATTTAATTAAATAAAAAAGGAATAATTAATATGGAAGGGTAAATAATTTAACACAGAATTCATTTAAGAAACTGGATATGAAATCATCAATATGGAATGGCATATAACAGAAAACTGATTCCATTTAATCAAATAAAATATGATCAAATTGCAAATACATGATTTTTTTTGTGAAATCATCCCTGATATTAATAATTGAATACTAAAAAAACAAGTTCATAATTTTCAGATTTTATGATTCGTAGGCACATGATACCTCTACCATCAAGATCTATCCTCAAGATAGTTTAAATCATAGAAGGTGAAAACCCATTAGCTATGTTTAGACAACTTATTCATCCCATAATCTAGGGGTTTTCTTAAACCTATCCCTAGCCAATGTCTTGCATGTCCAAATCTTTGCTAATATAATAAATTATTAATATAATTCAAAAACTACATGGCTTATAAAATATCCATAATGAGTATAGGATACAAATTGCTCAGTATTTTTTGATTTAGTAAAATATCCTTCTAATTAACCACCATATGTAAAAATGTAATATGGTATAGGAAATAATCATATCCATGAAAAATGATATAGATATTTTATAGAAATTTAATGTTCAATTATCATAGGAAATTTAATGACTCCAAGTGAAGTTAATGGATAAGAAAATGAATCAAGGAAGTGAATTTCAACCCTATACATTGTGGAAATAACCATAATCCATCCATTTGAGTAATAAGTATCATATTAATACAATTTATACCCATTGTATAAAGAATAATCTTTATTTTTATTAATGAATCAAAAAAATGACTATAAAACATTCTTGAGGAAAATATCCCTATCATTTTAAAGAACATTTTGAAAATAATTTTCTTTTAAAATCACTTTTTGAAACATTTAATTTCAAAATAGAATCATAATACTGAAACATATGCTTTAAATAAATGTTATTTGTGTATGTGGGTATTTTTGTACATGTCGTAAGGAACATTCCTTTTTCATAGTAAATAGGTAGAAAAACACCTTAATCAAAAAATGATAATTAAATTAATTTTAAAATATTCTGTTAAAAATAAAAATGGGTATTTTTTTGGATAATTAATTTTTTGAAGGTTGATCAAAAAAATTGAAAGAAATTTAGAAAAAATTGATTATGAAAAAAAATCAACCAAAGAAAGAAAAAATGTATATTATTATTAGAAAATTATAAATAATAATAAGTAAAAATAGTGTAAAATTTTTTATTATCACTTAGAAAAGATCATTAACAACTAGATCATACAAAAATTATTATTTTTTTAAACAGTGATAACATAATTTCATTTAATGTAATTTCAAGAATAAATAACGTCGATTAGAAAGTCATTTGGAAATGAACGTTTAAATGATCCTAATGTTGAAGTAAGAATTAATAATTTAATTCATTTTATATATAAACTAAAACTAGAAATAAATTAATCATCAATACATCAGTATGTATTCAAAATTATTATACAAGTAATTATATAATATTAACGAAAACACGGAAGTAATATATCCTAATGGAAATTAATTGAGCTATGAAATTTTATTACAACTTCGAAAAGATAAATTTAAATCCAAATTAATTATATAATTAAAATTGAATCTTAAAATACCATTGAGAATAAATTATTCATGATATTAAATCAAAAAGGGGTTGTATATATGGCATAAAAAAGAAACTAGGTGCATGACATTAAAATATTCCTCAATTAAATGAAATTGAGACGAAATCCATTAACTTATGATTAATTTTTCTTGAAGACCATTTAACATCCTATATAATATTTTTAATGATTTTATTAACTTATTCAAAACCTATATTAAAATTTATGATATCTTATATTTCTTTTTTTATATAATATTTTTACCCATTTGTTTATAATCATTCATTGTTTTTATAGTTTTAAGTGTTAATTGCATTGTTTTTTCAGTTTTGTTTTAACTATTTTTTTGTTCCTATTTATTCAATCACGATTTACTAATATAAATATTGTAAAATATAATTTAAATATCTTATATATTAATTATATATTTAATTATATAAATTTCTCCTATTTGGGGATAGAAAATGAAATACAATGTTCATCAAGAATGTAGGTCGTACGTATGCATATATGATGTTTCTATTATTTTTCCATATTTAAGGAAACAAAAGTAAATGATATATATATAGATATAAAATCATTAATATTTTATTTATATTTCATAAATATAATATATTTTTCTTTAAACCCATCCTTAATACATTTTATGTAAAGCCTGAATGAATTGCTTTACATCGTGAGGCCGTAGTCCATCCTACACACGAAAGACATCATTGTATTCCCAAAAAACGGAAAGCAAAAAGGTATGTGTTTTAAAATAACTGGAGAATAATATATAAATCATATATATCATATATATCATATATAAATAATATTTATATCATTATTCCTAACCTTTAAAGGTTCTAATGTAGAAATGAATCATACCAGTTCGGGAGGCGATAGTCCACCGTATACATGAATAGTGATTTCATAAACCATTGGATTGAAGAGTGTGGTTTTATTTTTCATATACTTAAAATTAAAAATATAATTTCATTTCTTTTATTAAGGTTGTTATATAATCATGACATGAAAATAATTTATGGATTTAGAGATGGAAATAAATTTAAAACACTTTTAGAAGACCATTAAATATTCTTCGGGCAACCCCTTAGGTTTTCTCTAATTTCTTAATAAGATGGATTAATATCAAATATAATTTCTATATAATTAGATTAGGGATGTTTTAATGTGATTTGGTTAGGTATTGGCTAAACTAATGTGTTTTTACAGTCAGGATGAAGGGGAAGAGTTGATGTCCTTTTATAAGTGGGGAGAGTAGAAAACTAGTAAATTTTTGAAATATGTGATTTCACAAATATTTTTTTCATGTAACATGGCACAAATAATTTACAAAACACTATAATATAAGTGATATAGATGAAATGATTCCATCTAATGGGTTTTAGACATGTTTCAAGGTCATTTGGTGTTTTCGTTTAATCTTTAGTTCCTTAGTAAATGTGTTCTTCTCTTAATAACAGTAATTTTTATTAACTTATTTTACATGATACCTTTACAATCATGATCTATCCTAAATATAACTAATAAAACACTACTTGAAAACCAATTATCTAATTCTACCCAATGTATTCATCCTATTATACTACTTATGCATCAGGGAGATTACATTTACTAGACCCCATCCCATGTCTTGCATGTCCAAATCATTTATCATATATCTAATAATCAATTTAATTATTAAAAAACATGTATTATAAAATATTTATATTGAGTAAAGGATATAAATTTATCAATTTTTCTTGAGTTAATAAAATATTTTTCATGGTATACAACATATTTAGAAAATGGTATACCATTTATGAAGTAATATTATTAGTGACAATGGATATGGATATTTAGGGAAAATTTAATGTTCAAATATCACATGATAGTGAATAACTCTAGGGGAAGTTAATGAATTTGAAACTAATTTAAGGAAGTAAATTTCAATACTAACCTAGGTAATTTTTCTCATAATCCTTCTCTATGAATAATACGTATGGTATCCATATAACATATACCCATTGGGGAATGAATATGGGTTTTTTTCTTAATAAAATAAATAAACTATCTTTTAAAACATTATTATGGAAAATATCCTTTTAATTTTGTTTTTTTTAATTAGTTCTATTTGAAAATTACTTTTTTGGAGAAAATAATTAAAATTAACCTTATAAAAATGTAATGGAATCTTCCAAGAAATAAATGTCATGTGGATTGGTAATTCAATACATGTAATAAAGAACATTCTTTTTGAATTTTAAAAAATATAAAAATGTTCCTCGTTAGGAAAAAAGTAATATTAAATTAAAAACATTTTTTAAAAACAAAAAAGGATAATTTTTTAGTAATTAATTTATAGATGTCAAATTGAAACATTATTAAAAAAAATTAATAAAATTTTATGTTACAAAAATAGTTTTCAAAGTAATGGGAGAAATGATGTCGGATTTTCTAAAAGCATTTTATCAATAATATTAACTAATAATGGCTGAAGAAAAGGTACAATCAATTGAAAAATATCATGAATAAATGTTGGAAAATAAAATTAAATGGTTTATTAATCAATGATCATTTAATTTAATGTTTAAAAAATATTTATTAGGATGAGATTTGGAAATAAAACCTTAAAATTTTCATAATGATGAAGTGAAAATTAATCAATTAATAAATTTTTGGTATCAACTATAAATACACATAAATATTTTTGGATACATCAATATATTGTTGTTATTATTTATAAATATAATTATATAATATTAATGACAACAACGGATTAATATAACCCAATGAAAAAGAATTGATTTATGTAATTTATTTAAAACTTGGTAACAATAAGTTAAAATAGATTTAAACAAAAAAATAAGACTAAAAATAACATGAATAATAAATTATTTATGATATTAAGTGTAAATTTGTTATTATATACACAATATAAAATAAACTATGCCATGACATTATATATGCCTCAATTGAATGATATTATGACATAATCCCTTACATTATGCATCAGTTTGGTGGAAAACACAATAACCTCCTATATAATAATATTAACATGTTATTAACTTATTAAATAAACATATTAACATTTATTATATCATTTATGATACTTTTATACCATATTATTACTCTTTCATTGATAATCATTCATTGTTTTCCTCATTTTGTTTATTAATTGACATATTTTTCGATTATCTTTTGTCTTGTTATTTTTTATTCATCTTTGTCAGATCATGATTTCATCATCTAAATAATGGATAAAATAATTTAAATATGATATATTTTCTGTATATATTTAATTTTAATAATCCATAAAAATTTGATAGGAAATGAAATATCGTATCAAAGAGAAGGTCGGTCGTACGCACATGTGAACGATGGTTCCATTTTCGAATTGTATTAAATGAATTAAAAGTGAATGGTATATATATATATTTATATATTATCATTATGGAATTATTTTTACTTCATATATATCACTTATTTTTATTAAACAACTCTTTAATACATTCCATGTAAAGCATGAATGAATCGCATCACATCATGAGGCCATAGTTTATCGTACACATGAATGATGTTGTCATATTACAAAAAATGGATAGAATGAATTTATGTGTTATTAAATAATTATAGAATATTATATAAATCATATATATAATAAATATAATTTTTAAATACTAATTAAATCAGTATTCCCAACCATGAATGGTGGTAATGGAAGCATGAACGATATTGGTTCTCTAGGCGGTAGTCTATTATACACATGAACAAGGATTTTGTAACACATTTTTTGTATGTGTGTGAATTATTATGTGATAGAAAACATAAAAACGTATCTATAAAATTAATATATTTCGTTTTTATATAATCATCATATAAAAATAATTAATGAAGGATGATAACTAAAAAAAATAAAAAACTCTTTTAAAGATCATTACTTCTTTTTTAGGTATCCAACTTTTGTTTGTACTAATTCATTCAAAATATGAATTTACTCATTATATTAATCATTGGGGACTACTCTAGGTAATTTTGGGAGTTCTTTTGTCACGTATTGGTAAGAATAAATGTTTTTGAGAGTTGTGAATAAGGGTAAGGGGGTATGCCTTTTATAAGAAAGGTGAGTGTCAAACATGTAAACATTTAGAAGATGGAATTCCACTAATCTGTTCTACATGTAATATGGATCCAATAATTCACCAAAATTTATACAATAAAATATATGGTCTATATAATTCCCTAAAATTTTTATTGGAAGAATTTATACATTATTTTTCCCTTATGGTTAAAGATTAATCCCTTTGTAAACTCATTTTTCTCAAAAATACAATAATTAATTTTAACTTAATTCACTAATCATTATAGTAAATAAATAATTTTACATTTTCTAGACAATATAAAATATGATTATTCAAAATATGGAATCAATTTTTACAAATAAAAATCCTCAAACTAGTATAATTTAAATTATTCTTTAACCCACAGATATAACAATAAACGAGGATTCTTAAAGTGAAACTCTTCAAATGTTGCAAATGTTTTTAAATAAAAAATCACTATAAAATTTATTAAAATGAACTCAATTGGATTAATATTTGTATAATTTATCTAACATATCATTAAAAGTAATTAAAATTAAAATTTATATTTAATTTTTTTTATATTTAAAGGCAGTTATTAATTATAATTCTGTACTATTTACTATTCATCAAAAAACAAAACATCTCAGAAAAATATAAAAAATTCACCCTAATATTATTTTTTCATTCATATTTCGAAAATTATTTATATTTTTTCAATAAAAATTTATAAAATTTAAAAAATTTCTCTTAAAAACGTTTTTCCCATTGAAAATAAGGAAAAACTATATTTTGTAAAATATAGATTTTTGTTGGTGAAATTATATTTTTTCTTATCATACTCCTACAAAATTTGATTAAAGAATTTAAAGACATTTTATTGAATATATATATATAATATTGAAATTTCAATAATGTAATCCAATATTATTAATTTATTTTATTTAGGAAGATAAATATCATTGTTCCATAATAATAGTTTTTTATAAATAATCTTTTTTTTATACTCAATAAGTATTTCTAAATTAACCAAAAATTAATTATAAACCATTTAATTCAAAAATATATATTCATAATTAATTTAATCCTATTCCAAACATTTAATTTAATGTCTATGAGGTATTTTTCATTTTAATAATAATAATAATAGGGTTCGGTAAATCTTGGTCTTCAATGTATTGCAATCTATTGAAAATTGTCATTGCTACGTGCAACACAAGTTAACTAGGTATTTAATGAATGGAAAGATATATCATAAATTTAATTAATTTAAAATTGTGTATATATTTTTAATTTTCAAGATGTAAAATTTCCATATATTTTATTGTTTATGTCCAAGACATTATTAAATAAAACTTTATTCTTTCATAATTTTGGGCTGTTACAAACTAGGTCTATTCATGAAATTCATATTGTAATTTATAAAACCCATGTGAAAAATGTAATATTTATCATATATTATTCATTACGTTAATTCAAATTGTTATGTCATAGAGGACTAAATATTTTTATTATTTATCATTTCGAGATATTTTTTTATTTATATGGTTTGAATGATAAGGATATTAGTTTGGAAAAAATATATTATTAATACAATGGGACACCACATACTTATAAAATAAGTCGTCATTATTGTCTTTATATATGGATACTCACAATTATTTTATAGTATGGAAGTGTACTCAGAAATATATATGCAAGAAACTCTTATCTTAAAAATATATTTTTCTTGATGAGTTATAATGGAAATGAAATAAAACTAAATTCTATATTTGAGAAGGATTTTTTCACATTACAATGATAATGATGATGAAATTGATTATGTTGAATAAGATATTTTTTCTCATGTTATAGTAGTATTATTGGATTTAATGATTAAAAATAATAAAAACATAAAACATTGAGGAGGAGTTAGATGCTAAAGAATAAAACAAAGAAATCAGTTGACTTCAATGGGATGATAAAGCTGTTAATAAAGAATTATGTGGACTTATAGATTCAAAAATATATCAAAAAATTGGTGGAAATAATTAAAATGTTAAAATTAAATAAGAAAAAAAATTTCTAATTAATTTAGAGCTGAACACAATATAAATTTTCATGTTTTAGAGAATATTGCTGTAAAATAAAATACTAGAAAAGATTTTGTTGATACTATGGGAGATAATGAATCAAATATTGATTCTAATACTAATAAATATATTTTTATTGAATATGATAAAATTTAGGCTAGGTAAATATGTATATAAGTTATTAGTTACATTTTGGTTGGAATTTTTAAGATCATATAATGCTGGTTTTGAAATACTACTTAATTAGTGGGGAATAAAATATAAATTTTTATGATTCTGATATTACTTTCGATATGGATAAAGTTTTTAAAAATCATAACACTATAATGACTACTGATAATGCAGTTAGGATTTATCCTAGATCATTAGATAAATAGGATCACAAGTTTTATGAATCAATTTAGAATTTTGTGGTGAATATACTTCAATATACAGTTACATAACACAAATTAAACATAAGTAAATCAATATAAATTAGTTTAAAAAACCAAAACAAAAGATAACTTATTAAATACTTTATAAATATTAGTTTGGAAACCTAATAGAACAACTAAAAATTATGATTTTTGAAATATTTAAATTTCCAATTATCTTTTGAAAATAAAATATAAAAAATCAAATTAGAAATAATCAATTTTATTAAAACACATTTAAAAATATGGATTTAATGATATTTATATGGAATTAGCATGATAATAAGAGTAAAAACTATTTTAGATTGATTGATTTTAAAATTATATGATGGATAATATATCTATATTAGTAAATAATTATTAAAAATCTTTACCTTATTTTGAAATATGAGTGACTAATGGTGTTATTTATACTATAAAAAAATTAATAAAATATTTTAATGCTTTATTCAAAATCATTGGTAAATAATTGGACCTTGAACAATGACTACTTGTTCTCATCCATATTTTGAACTTATTTTTAAACATAATGTCTTAAAGAGTTCATGGAATGATGAAAATCAATGAAAGATATAGGTATCGAAATTATGATGGTGCTAGAATATATATAAATACTTTCAAATATGCATATACTAATAAAAAACATTTTTCACTATATTAAGAAAATATGAAAGAATGTTTATAGAAACTATTTATAATATGTTTGAATTATGTTCAATGATATTGTATGAATACTAAAATGATTTTATTAGTAATATTCAATTGAAATATGAGAAATATTAAATATTTATTAACACCACATGTGATTTTATGTAAAATCTTGATTTTTTCAATCTAATATTATCAAGATGATAGATTATTTAGGGATGTAAAATATATGTGTTAAAGGTTAAAATACAATAAACCTATTTCAATTTTCATAATTTATTAATCGAATAAATTTCCATCCCCCACCCACATTTAGAACCACTCTTAGTCATATTAAATATATGAGTGTGACCACCAATGTCCACCTCCAATAATCCATATGATAGTGACAATCACTAATTGTACAATCTGACATAAAATGCAGGCATTTTATCCATAATTAGAAGAATATAAAACAAACCCACCAATACACTCTGTATAATATAAAATAAACACAACAGAAAATTCATCTAAATTCTACACATAACCTATTTATTTAAAATAAAATAATAAAATTCTAACCCTATGGAAGTGGAATAAGAAATATTCTAGTCCAACATGAGTGTGTATGGTTTTTCTTGATCCCCAAATCTTTCATTGAGAGTTATAAAATATATTCAAGTATATATTATAATAAAAATTTACAAAGTCATATCCTCCCCCACACGACTCAGGAAAATGTGTAAGAAATATTTGCATACCTTAGTGACCAAAAATAAAAAACAATGTCAACATTAGTTTGGTAAGATAACACATTACCTCACCAAGGGTAAATAAAAAAAATCACATACATGTTTAAAAACATAATATCAAAATAATATACCTCAATAAATAACCCATATTCCACTTCCCTACTGATATGGTCGCTCTCCCACACCAATGTAATATGTACCCAATTTTCATCCACTATATATCCTTGTATTTCCATAACCACATACCACATCATAGACATAACCACATATCCATGATAATAATCCACATAAACACATCACAACCACAAATTATATAGTCACCACAATAGGGTAACTATTTTATGAAAGACATCAACCCCATTTCCACCTCCTTATATAAATTTCCCACATGACATAACCACATCACAGTAATACTAAAAATTCCCCAATACATATATATTATGACCATTATTAATTTTAACCAATTTATTTTACTATTTCCTTCAACTGTACCATCAAAAAAATATTTTAGGAAAGACAGTAGAGGATAAATAAGTCATCCATTTTTCTCATATATGACCTTGAGGTTTGGTAAAACACCCTTAACACAAATAGATGATGGGGTTTGTATGTTTATACAATCTAGGTTTTTGAGAAAAATAATTATATAGAAAATATAAAATGTACAGTATCCATTTGAAACCCCAACCTATGGACTGATAACAAAGATATATTATTCATTTCCATAATAGTGAGTCCATCATTACTTCGACCTATTAACAACCACTAAAATCACTATTCCATATTCTAATCGGATCTATCTGAAAATAAATGCGATGAAATATTAATAAAATCAAATATTATCATATCATCATCTATAAATTACAAATTTATTTTTACCATCCACATTACATTTATATAGTTATATTTAATATCCATAATGTGATGAACCGACTTCCCCATACCATAATCCCAATCATCCAATCCCATGGGTCTCTTATAATATCTCAATTTTCTTCCTAATACACCACTTGTTATTACCCATATAGGCCGCCACTTATTAGAATAATAATTTCCTTCAAATTTTAAAACATCTTAATTTAGTGTTCCTTTTCCACACATACATATTCATTTGGAAACATATTAGGAGGTCACCCATCCGAACACTACATTTGGACAAGAATGCCTGACTATCTATATTTTATCAGGCAGGATACTGATAATTAAGTTATGCATGTTAAAAATAGTTTTATGATTTAGACTTTTATGTCTCGAATTTATTGTAGTGTTACTTCATCCACCCATTTAAACCATAACAACATTCTTTTGGACCCCACACCTCAATCCCATATATTGACATTGAACTTCTATCTAGGTATTGGACCTAATATAATCTTTTATGATTAAATGTCCCTAATCTATGATCCTATTCATCTAACCCCATAGGTCCCTTTTATAACCATGGTTTCCCTCCTATCACACCCAAAATTATTACCCATTGGGGTCACTTTTCAGATGATGAATTTCCCCATAGGCCAACATATGTTCTTTCAATGTTATTTTTCATCACTCATAGACTACAATGGAAAATTCCCCAAAGGTCACCCTTCCAAACAATACTCTAAGCCTATAATTATTTACTATGTATTTCTAAATAGGTAGTCTCTTCATAAAATGTTCTTTTTTGGCATAGGTTGTAACATTTTTATTTTAAGTCTCACATTAATATGCATGTTACATCATTTTAATTAAAAATTTAACATTACTAATTCATTACATTATTCATGTGATTATCATTTTATATATTGTAAATCAATCACATTAACAGTAAAAAATTATTTCTAAATATAAAAGATACAAATAAATTATTATCAACATGTACCAATGACAGCAAAATATATATTTCATATTATTGACCTCTTTACCCTTAAATTTTATTAATCATATTCACTATCATATTTTTGGTAGATCCATACTACCCACTCAATTAAAACATAAGATTAATTGATCTTCATTCACATATTATAAGAGATGATAATTCTCAAATACCCTACCTCAATAATGATTCAACTATTGTAGTGAAAGAATGATTTGAATACAATGATCGCAATTCTAATAACCCACGAGGTAAAACCACAAAACCTATTCACATGAAACCACAATCAACCAAATGATGAAAAATTACCAAAATTAATGAAACCCTTATACGAAATCCACCCACATAAGATAGAACTAAGAGGAATTGAAATAATTTTTATGTGAAAACTTTAAATGTGGAACACCTTCCTCCCAACACCATCCTCTAAGTCTTCCATGTTAATTCGTTCATGGCTACCACCATTTTCCCACCCCTACTTGAGAGGTGTAGGGGTTTCTCAGGCATAGATCAAAATCATTATTTACTTCTTTTTACACATAGGTTTAATCTTAATCTAATTTCTATCATCAAGAATGCCCCAAGGTTACCTCCTTCAGCCAGAACTTCATAGGGCTACAAATATCCATTAGGGAGTTCACAGTGGCATCAGACCTTCACATGCACTCACTAGTGGCTATTTTTGGTCGAAACAGACCATCATTTGATACATTAAACAAATTAATATATGATTTTGGGGGTTTAAAACATCATTCTGTTATTGGTCTTCTATACCCCATTAAAATTCTCATTATTTTTTGGGACTGAATATGGTCATATCTATTTCAACTCTAAAAGAATACAATCCTTCAATGGTGTTGGGTACTTCTTTTTCAGATGTTCCACCAATTTCATTTTCTGATGTGATCCTATGAAAACACCAATATGTGTATGTTTTCTAGTTCTTTCACTACCTTTTCAAATCCATTAATTCTATTTATGTTTTGAAATGTGGTAAAAAGATTTTTTTTATTTTGATAGCATATCTTCATCTCATTTTCACCCAATTTCCCTAAGTATATGTGTTCAAATTTATGTATCTAAACCACCTGTATATTTTGTTTGTATTGGTATATAAAAAGAATAAAAAGTCAAACAATTAGTATGTTTTAATATTTTTATGGATTTATTCTCCTCTTTTTATAGTCTAAGTATCATCCAATAAGTCTACAAGAACAGTTTATTCAGCCATGGATTTGATCTTCCTGCCCCTATTTGTGATGATGATTATGTGGGTAATGATCCTTTTAGGTTTCATACAGCTGTAATTTCCTTACTATCGAGGTGAAAACTAGGATATTTTAATGCTGATAGATAAAAAAAATTATTTTAATCTTCAGAAGGTGTGAAGGGAGATTCGTGGGATAATTTATTTTGCTAGATTCTTGGAACATTCTTATAGTCACACTCAGCCAGCCACAAGCCTAGAGCTTTAGAGACAAAGGCATGTAATAAATTTATCATAAAATTGGGAAGATTAAAATTCCACCTATATAATAGGTTTTCATGTTTTGATAATAGAGTGAGATTGATAGAGGACACATAAAGTTGTATAAGGTTTAGCCAAATGAAGGTCGAGAAGATGGGACAATCTGTTGTGGAGTAATCTTCAGAAAAAGCGTTAATTATAGTTAAAGACCCTATGTTAAATTCATATTATAATGAGTATGAGGAACAAATAATTTTCATTAAATTAGTTGGATGAAATGGAGAAAAAATTTCATTGATTTTGGAGACTTTCTAGTTAATGTAAGGTGGAAGAAAAAGTCCATAATGATTGTTTTTACCTTCTATAACCTAGGAATAGTCAATCAATAGGAAAAGAAAATAAAGTTAGGAAACGTGACTAGTCCTCCTTTAAAGAAAAATAAAATGAAACTATTACAAATGAGTTTACCATAAACCATGAGGCACCTCCCTCCAAATAGTATTCTTTTGAAAACAATATATTTATCGGTAACACTATTCCAAAGGAGGCCCTATTGGAATAAATCATAGATTGGGATCTGGAAGGAAAAATCCAATGGTATGAGAATATTTTTGTAATAATGTAAGAGGATAGGCCAGTGGAGCATTGGAAAACCCAATAGTTACCATTTTAAATGGTAAAATAATCCTTAAGCATCATAGATAGAATTAGTTAGATGGGAATTTATTTATCAAATAATTATTGCACAATCAAACACATATATTACTAGAACTATGGGATTTATCACCAATGAACAACAAGATTGTATAAATTAATATATCCACATTATAAATTGTGTAATCAATGAAATGAAATTTTTTGGATGATCTATTTTTGAGGTAGGACCTAATAACCTTTTTATATGAGGTGATGATCCATAGGGATACTAGGTAAAATAATATCCTAACCGTATAGAGCCTGCATTAGATACTGGACACTAATTCCCTAAAATTTTGTTAGTGTGGAAAAATGATCCCCATCACTATTTAATAACTATTCTTGTATGGTTTACCACATTTCCTAAACGCTTTTCATCCTAAAAATAAATAAAAATTTAATTTTGATGGTTAATGAAGACAAAAAAACACCACAGAATAGAAGGAGTCGATCTCTTAAATATGGTGGATAAAGTCAATCAAATTATTTATAGATTTCTATAAATATTAAACTATTTTTATCTAGTGATCAGATAAATAAAATATAATAGGAAAAAATAAAGATACATATTTGATTTATAATAATTCTTAAAAAAATGAATATCATGGTGGAAATGATTACAACCACCACATGTTCAGTAAAAGGATGTTATTTTTTTCTTTTTATATAAAATTCCTTATAAATATAATTAATTATTAATCTTTATCATTTTGAAACAAATTAAATCTATAATAATTAAAAGGTACAAATGATCCATATATAAATAGAATATAGATTTTGGTAGAATGAAATGTTTTTAGAGTGGCATGTAAAATATAAATGGTCAGGGGATGTATGTAATAACGGAAGAATATAAATTTATTATCATAAAATGAGGATAAAGTGATGTAACTCTGATAAAGTTAATTAGTCATGATATTTAAGGGGAAAAGTCCATCAATCTAACACTGAAGAATCTTTATGTTGATTGTGTCAGTTTACAAAGTGGGTTTCCATGATAAGTTGTAGAGTTCTGTAGATAATTTTTATAAACTATGTTGAATGTGATCCAATATAATGGAATTGATGATCTGGAGGTGGTAAAAAATGATCACATATAAGGTGGCATCATTTCCAAGTGTTTTCCATATTTTTTGGTCCAATATCATGAGAATTGAGAAAGATATTTTTGAAAAATAAAGTTATTTTCAATATTCAAGGTGGTTTGTAAAGTTATGCACAAGTCATGTATTGGGATCACCGCATAAAAATATAGAAAATGAATTAATATCATGAAATATTTTAATTTGTGTGAAAGGTGAGTTTGACCGCCCAAATAATTAAGAAGAAGTGATCAGTGTGAATGAGGATTATATACTCCATGAAATGTAAAAAATGATTTTACACACATGGGATAGTTCTTACATGAACAAACAAAGCTGCCTTATGATCCTATGCATGTTCATCTAGGTCTACAGATAGATAGCTACCCCCTCATTTTAGGAGCAGAACTCTTAGAGAAATCAGAAGCTCAGAATAGTGAAATAATTATGTGCAATGGAATTTGTGTGTAATAAAATTGATGTGTGGAAGAAATAAGTTTCCATAAAATGTTATTTCTATAATAGTGAGTAGAAGATTGTGATTTACACATAAATTAATTAATGATTCTCACAAGTCTTTAATGTTGTGTTCAAGTCACCCAAAATTTGCACAAAAATTTGATGCTTCCAACTAATATTATGGTAAACTGGTATTCATCAACAGGATGAATGAGGAAATAAAATATAAACTATGTGTGGTATATAAACATTGATTAATGTTATCAAAGAGGATTATTATAAATTAGTAGTGAGAACACTTTAATTGTGAGTGTAGTGAGCTTTTGAATTGTCATTGGTTGTAAACAATGAGGGGAAGTGCGTCTACTCCAAACAATTTAGAGGCATATATACTTGATATAGAAGTTATATCGCCTGAGAATTGAATTGAAAGTGATACATTGTGAATTTGTTATATCTGGACATTTATTAGGCTCCTTCGATGTAGCCTAGTGAGGGTAAACCTTGTAAAATTGATGTTTATCATGCATTCATTCATTTATGTACACACGTTGCTACTCAAAAGAGAGAAATGAGTGTTTTGGTTATTGATAAAACAATTTCAGAATGGGTAGTTATTATAATATGTATTGCCATGATCCCCCCTACCCTCGGTGTATTTAATCTTTTTGGGATAAATTGATTAACAGATGAAAAGATTAATATCAATGATTTTCTCTTACGTGTTTCAATAGAGATGGTAAATCACAAAGGGATTCTGATCTTCAATGGGAATGTTTCTTAATTATGGAATAATTAGATGAAGCAATACTTATGATCTTTAGGAATTAGATGTGTTTAAAACATCAATGAAAGGAATTTCAACTACTGTTGTTAGTGGTGATTTACCATAAATCGAATGAAGGGAATTAGATGCTAACACCAAATTAATCAATTATTTAGGGGGATCCCAATACAATTATATATATATATATATATATTCATTTAAAACATCACATTATATGTGGAAAAATCTGTTAAATATCTATAATGTAGATTCAAAGAATTGAGAGGAAAATAAGAATGTTCTATAGAAGAATGAGGATATAAGAATGGTCTTTAATGAGACACTTGATGCTGTTTTTTACTAGGTAAATGTTCTTGTGGAATACACATGTGGTCTTGGGGATGTTATTGAGGATGTAAATATTTTTAAGTTCATATTGAGAATATATCCACCCTGATTTAAACCAAAAATTTTTTATTGGGGGACAAATATCTGAAGGAAATGTCATTGGATTGATTTAATAGTATTATGCTCACATATGAGATGAGAAATGAGAATATTATGTCCCTGGAAAAAGGTAATTCTATAGAGGTGGAGTTCATGGAAAGGAAGAAACTCACTGATGATAATTTTCAGAAAAAAGAGGAGCCAGATGAGGTGATGTCATTATTTTATATAAATCCACTGAAATTAAAATGAATGTTCAATGGAAAAAACCACATTAACATGATTTTGATGTGGAATGGTTGGTCATTTTGAATATTGGTTCCCTATGAAATTCCAAGAAGATAGTAATGATGATCTGTAAATTCCTTTGATGAAGACTTCAACATATGTGAAGAGTAAGAAATATGTAAAGAAAAATTTATTCTAAATGAATAGTTTTCATTCACAAGAATGTGATAGTTCCGATGAATACAAGGTTGAATATATATACAACTATAATGACCATAGAGAAAATTCTATGGTGGTAGCTGACAGTATTTCCTTATAAGGGTCATAAATTGACATTCATGAAGATGAAGTTGAAGGAATAGTTGAAATGCATCCTAAATTATAAGGCTTTCTTGAATAGATATATGTTTAGGGGGATAAAATTAATAAATCCAAAAAAATTTGTTCATGCTAAAAAACAGAATATATAGAAACATGAAAAAGGGAATTCTAATTTGATGGAAGAAATAGAAAAAATTAAGTCCCCAATACTAAAGATCTCAAAAAAGGATGTTTATTACAATCTCAAAAAGGAAGAATAAAAAATTTAAACTGACATTTTGAATATAATTATAGGGGATTAAATAAAATGTATCAAATTACAAGAATAGGAAGTTGTCGATATGCATCGAAAAGTTAATTATCAATAAAAACAATTGACTCTAGATATATAATATGGAAATTGTATCATTATTTTAACAACCCCCCTCTTTATTACACACTTAAGAATGATTTATTTAATAAAATATTCACTTGATACACATATAATATCAAGATTTCTATTGAATTTGGGGAATATGAACATTACATAATTACTTAAAACATAAAACACAACATCTTTATTGAAAACTTCCTTTATATGACTACTACATTCCCTCGTACATAGCATTGAATGGTATATCCTGAGGACATGTATATTAAAAGGGTGAGTTATAAATCCTAGTAATGAAGTTAACAAGGAATAACATGAATTATATAATACATGTTTGGAAAAAATAATATCAATGGATCAAAAGATAAAAAGGAACATAATGGCATGATATAACATGATTATCATAACATGAAAATTTGAATTCAACACTTAACATGGTATTAGAATTATCCAAGGATCACTTCACAATCAACATTATTAAACCCTCATTTCACATGAATTATCACGATAAAAACCTCATGTCACCTGAAATATCATGATTCTAATCCTTACCCAATGACTTGGAGTGTTATTAGGGCGCACCCTTTTTAAACATTTCATTTCATGCATATGTGTGTCACAAGATAATACATCATAGATTTAGTAAACATCAAAATTTATTTCCTGATAAAATAATTTGGAATTAATACTTTAATATATTCGATAAAAAAGTAAATTTTCCTAATGGTGAATATCCTTGATAGGGAAATTGGTATGGTATTCACTATACAATGATTTTGTCCTGGAATATTATAGTGAAATTTCGGCAGCAAAACGGTGTCACATAAGACTTCGTAAAAAATTTTGATGAGAGATAATGGGGTGTCCCATCATATTTATGTTAAACGAAAATTAAGGGGATAATATAGAAACATTTTCTAACATAATTAATTGAATTTAGATTCATAATACAAAAAAATTGGATGAATATAAATGAGGATAGATAAATTCTTTATGGAATTTCAGCATGTTGGTGGGTGTACATGGAAGGCATTAATAAAAGACAAAGGGGTCTTCCATAATTAAAACATAAATTGGAAAGTATGGGGGAAGTGAAAAATCTTACCCCAACACTTATAATATAATATAAAAGGACATAAAAATATTAAGAAACTTGGATAATATGTGAATAGAAGAAATTCCTTACTTGGAAGTGTGATCCCGAAGTCTTAGGTGGTAATTGAGAGAGGCTTCTTGGGAACTTAGAGCGCCTTGGGAAGAATTTAGATAGGGAGGGAAGAGTTTGGACTAATTCAAAATGAATTGAGTTAATAGGAAGTGGGATCTTGGGTGGGTTTATTTAATAAAAGGATTGGAATTATTTATTATTTTGGTCGGGGACACCACAAATTAAACTAATCAAAACCACCAACCAGTCCATGGTTTGTTCCTATGGTTTTATCAAAAGGGGAGTGTAAAATATTATTTTATATGGCCAATGGCCAAAACTCTTAAAATATTTGTTTTTCTTATGTAGTGATGAGTCACGCTTTCAAGAAAATATACTAAAAATTTTAAAATGTTTAATATGTTTTGAACGGTCCACTAATGCATTGTAAAATAAATCAAGAAATACTAAAATCACATTATTTTAATGTTAAAACATATATTTTCCTAACATAATGGATATAGAATTTTATTAAATCACTAATGTGTTATTATGGTGTCATAAATCACATTATATGTTTAAATAGTATGTAATTTTAACCTAGAAATTCAAATATGTCTGAAAATTAGAAAAACTCACCGTTAGATTTTTTTGACATCTTGATTCCAAAAAATAAAATTCATTTTATCTAAATAATTTTCTAAATATGTGAATTTTCACTTTTAAAATAAAAAATGGTAGTTATTGAAAATTCATGGGTTTTAACAGAAATAGATTGCAAGCCTTAATAAAAAAACACTATTCATAATAATTATATGGACATTTATATTTAATAAATGGAATTTTATTAATAATATATTATACAAATATTATCTTAATAAAAAATCCATCAATTCATCATAATATATTTTTTCTAAATAACTAAAAAATGATATTTTTTCGTTAAATCTATTTACAAAGTAAGAATAATAAAATGAATATATATTCTTTATATAAAAATAATATATATAATCATAGTATTGGGGTCTCATTACATAAACCCTCACAACACCTACATATGACTGAAGGGTATGGTGTTCGACAGTGAAGGAAACTTGCGGTAGCTCAAATAACATCTTTCCAGTGGTAATCTCTATCAACATCCACTTCTCTTATAGGTGGTTCTGTTTAAGATACAAATGTTGAAGCATGGATTGGGCGTGGTAAGGAGAAAATACCAATGATGACACCTCCTTTCTGAGCTCCAACAAATGGCCTTTGTATGGAGAAATTCTATTAGATGAGGAATACACTTCCATTATCCGAGTAAATTGGATTTTCTAAATACCTATATTTATAATAATCTAGTGATCACTGTTCAATGGATATATTAATAACAGTCACAATTCGTAATGGTATTTTAAAATATAAAAACATAAAACCAAGGAAGTTAATATTTTATATAACTATCTTACATAATAAGACATTTAATTAGATCAAGAAAAATTTTCATTAATAAAAGTATGGGTCATTACAATCTTCCCCCCTTGAGAAATTTCTCCCTCAAAATTTACTTTTCCCACACTAAAAGAGATATGGGTAACTCTTCTTCATCACTTCCTCTGATTCCCACATTTCATTTTCAATTTTTTTTATCCACATCACTTTCATGAGGGACATTGTCTTATTTTGTAGAACTTTTTCCCTACTATCTATGATCTTCATCATCTTCTCTTCATAAGAGAGGGCATTCTCCAATGGTACCACTGCTAGATTGAGTACATGTGATGGGTCTGGTATGTAATTTTTCAAGAGTGATACATGGAATACATCATGTACTTGAGATAGGTTCTGTGGGAGTGCTAGTAGATAGGCCACTGCTCCAATGCGATCAAGGATCTCAAAAGGGTCGATGTACCTTCAACTAAGAATTCCTTTCTTCCCAAATCCCATAACCTTATTCCATGGTGCTATGCAGTGGAATTCCATTTCCCTAACATGAATCTCTAGGTCTGGTCAAAGATTATCATCATAGATCTTTTTTTGACACTGAAAAGATTTAATGTGATGTTGGATAGTCTAAACCTTCTCTACCATTTCTTCAACCATTTTGGGACCTATGAGTTTTCTCTCTACGACTTCATCCCAACCTTCTAGTGTTCTACACCTCTTCCCATATAGGGCATCATAAGGATCCATTTTGATACTTGATTTGAATCGGTTTTGGTATGAGAACTCAATAATAAGAAGATTTTGATTCTATCCTCCTTTTATGTCCATTAAGCATGATCTCAACATGTCCTCAAGTGTTTTGATATTCTGCTCAGATTGTCTAGTAGTTTGAGGATGGTATGTTGTGATGAAGTTCAGTTCAGTATCTCGATAATGTTGAAGACACTTCTAAAACATGGAAGTGAATCTTGGATCTTGATCATAGACAATAGATAGTGGTAATCTATGTAGTCTTACCACGTCTCTGGTTTATATCTGTGCATGTTGATCCAGTGAGAAATCCTCTTGAATTACAATGAAGTGTGATGTCTTTGAAAGGCAATCCACAACAACCCAGATAGTAGTTTTTCCCATGAATGTCTTCATAATACTAGTGACAAATTCCATGGTGATGATCTGCCATTTCCATGATGGTAAGGGTAATGGTTGCATCATCCCCTTAGACTTCTACCTCTCATCCTTCACATGCTGACATACTAGACACGTTGATGTATACACAATGATCACTTTATTGATGTTATCCCACCAAAAATGCTTTCAGAGATCTTGATGCATCTTTGGGTTTCGTGGGTAAATATAGAATTTTGAACTTTGTGCATCATCCAAAATCTCCTTCTTTAGATCCGTACTTGATGGAACACATATTATTTTCCAAAATATCACAATTCCTTTTTCATTAACATTGAACTCTAGGGAATTCACTTTTCTAATATTTTCCACATTCTTTAGAATTCCCACATCATCCTTTGAGAATATTTTAACCTTTCCAAAAGAGACATTTGGGTAATCATGAGTGAAAGGATTGATTATATTCCCTTAATTAGTATTCCATTGTCAATCTTCATCAAATCTACAATGATTAGATCCTTTTCAATTATCATCAATGATAGAATCAATGGGTCCTTTCTACGTAGATAATCCACCACCTTCTTCACTTTCCAAAGGTTGTAATGGATTGAGAAGTCATAGTAATTGATCCGCTCTTACTATCTCCATTGGTGGATGTTCGACTCTTTCTGTGTGAATATATACTAGAGGCTTTTGTGGTCCGTAAATATTTCACACATATCCTCAATGAGGTAATGTCAAAAAGTTTTTAAAGAGAGGATCACAACATCTAACTCCAGACCGTGTGTTGGATAGTACTTCTGATGAAAATTTAATTTCTTTGAAGCATATACAATTAATTTTTCATTCTACATCAACATAGAACTCATTCCCTTCTTCGAATAATCACTAAATAGCACAAAAAGTTCCCCATTTTTGTGTAATGTGAGCACAAGAGAATTGATAAGCCTCTTTTTCAACTCCTTGAATCTCTCTTCACATTCATCACTCCAGGAAAACATTAATCCCTTCTGATTTATCATTGTAATAGGGTTTTATAATTGTGAAAATTTACTCACAAATCAATGATAATATCCAGATAACCCCAAGATGCTACAGATTCCTATTGTCGATGTTGTCCTTGGTCATCCCTCTGTTGTAGTTGTCTTCAAGGGATCCACAGATATCCCATTTCTTGTGATTATATGACTTAATACTAAGACCTCCTTTAAAAAGAACTCACACTTTATGTATGTTTCATAGAGCTTATCCTTTCTCAAGGTCTCTAGTACATTTTGTAGATTCTCCTTATGATCCTACATGGTTTTAATGTATATTAGAATATCATCTATAAAGACAACCACAAATTTTTCAAGGTAATCTCTAAAGACTATATTCATCAATTCGAAGAATATTACTAGAGAATTAGTTACTCCACAAGGAATTACTGTGAAATCATAGTTCTTGTATCTTATACAATAAAGAATTCTTGAGGATATCTTCCTTCTTCACCCATTCTTGATAATATATTGACCGCAAATCTACATTGGAGATATATTTTTCTCCATGAAACTGATCGAACAAGTCATCAATTCATGGAAAATGATACATGTTCACTATCATTATTTGGTTATGCTCATGATAATTGATGCAAAGGGGCATTGATTCATCCTTCTTCTTAATGAAGAGGACTGCTTCACCCCATGGTGAAACACATGGGCGTATAAACCCTTTATTTAAATTCTTCTATAGGTATTTCTTTAGATCCTCATGATCCACAATATCCATTCTCTATATAGTATTTAATATTGGCAATTCCCTAGGTTTATGTAAAATTGATAATTTGAAATCTCTTCTAGGGGGAAGACCAGGAAATTCCTTGGGAAACACTTCGGTGATTCCCCTCACAATATGCATGTCTTCAAGGATGGTTTCTTCCAGTGACTCAATCATCTGATTCAAATACGCATGATCATAGGGCAGTAATATCTTCTCTTGAGATGTTGGTTCTAATGAAGATTCATCTTCCTCCATGCACTTGTACAGAATTGGGGGTCAATTCTCTATATGGAGAGTGATTTCCCTCTCATGGAAATTTATATTGAATCTATATAAGGATTTCCAATCCAAGATTATAATTTTATCATATTCCACCAGAGGGAGTATTATGAGTTTCTTTGAGATGTTTAATCCATCGATTATGATATAGTAAGAGTTATATTAATGGGATGCAATTATTTAACAATTTTTTGTACTCATCAAAATCTTTACTTCCATGATTTGCGATGGTATTGGGATTTTTATACTAAACATATGGGATATAAAAGAATGTGTAGAACTAGAATCAAAAATATTGTTCACTATTCTTGAATGAATAAATAGCTTACTGGTCACCACTTCATTGTTGGGGTTCACTTCGGCAGTAGTGATGGAAAACGAACTCCATTTCTTCCTTGAAGGTTGTTGGTTTCCTCCATAAACCCTTGGCTAAGGGAAAAAAATTCAAAGTGCCCAGGATCATTGTAGTTGAAGAAATTAACAACACATTGAGGTCCGAATGGAGCATTCTTCTCCTATGTTGCATCAGTGGGTTTTTCTTGTCGGTAGTTAACGGCTAGGTTTTAATTTCTTTCACACCTAAAGAATTTTTTCATCCCCTTCAGGAAATTTCTGGGGTTCTTCTTTATGCACCTTTGGCGGGTGAGGTGCTAGATTTTCATAGCACCATTGGATTTATACATCAGACTTCTAGAATTGATGTCCACCTTACACATCTTATCCCCTAATAGCTTTGAGATTCACCTATCTCCATTTCATCCTTGAGGGCACATCGTACAATTTTTTCATATCTATCAAAGTCATGGATCACCAAATCATTCTGTCGACTATGATTCAAACCACCAATGAAGTGGACAAACATAAATTAATGGTTAACGAAAAAATCAAAGGCATATCGGGAAATCCTTGTGAATTTTTCCTTGTATGCGCTAATGAATTCATCGTCTTTTTGATTGATGGAAAGGAAGTCCCATTCGATATTAAGTTGAGGGGTATGAAGAAAATGTTTATTGAAAAACATTTTCTAGAAATCCTTCCATTATGATGCCTCAATCTCCTTGTCAGGATTCATATTATTTATCAATGTCCACCATTTTTTGGCTTCACCCAACATATGATAAGCATCCAGAAGAACCTTATCTTATTTGGAATATTGATGGATGGAGATGATCTTTTCAGTGGATAGGATTCATTGTTCAGTAATTAAAAGATCAAAAATCCATTTAAAGTAGGAGGTCATTGTCTCATTAAGCACCAGATAGTGACTTGTTCTTTATTTGGGGTGAATATTCTTTTTAACCCATGTTTATATTCAAATAATGAGTAATCTGAGAGAGAATCATGACAAAGATTTTGATTCCCTCTCCGATTGGATTCAACATCTCATTAGTACAGCCATCACAATGATCTTCACATCGGTTGTTAGCCCGATTCCTCATATTACTAGCCATTGGCTGGAATAAAACGAAGGATAGGTGAATGACATAAAGGGTAATCCAAGGGAAAAACAGAGGACATAGAAATTAATTTTATTTCCTTAAATTATGAATCTATTGGCTTCAATCTATGTTATCCGTTATGTTCTTCCCAATATTTATTGTTAGGGTCATTTTTTTAATTCCTTTAATAATGATTCATAATAATCTTATCAATTTTCCAAATCATATCCAATGGGAGTTTATAACCAGGAGTGCAACAAGGCATGTTGTTGTGTACCATGATACCACGGGTTAAGCCTGAAACTCCTTATCAGAGTTTTCACTCATAGGTACAAATGTGCTATAGTTGTCTCTACCTTATCATATCTAGAGAGGGATTTATTTTCTTGATAAACCATTTAATCAATAATCACTAAAAAATATGGATGTTATTTTATACTAAGTATTATTACTAAGTCATTCATTAGGGTTTTCAAATCCTAATCTCAAAAAATAACTAATCATATCCACTAATACCAACTATAACAACCCTGCTGCATATTTCACACTTAAACAAGAATTATTACATAAAATATTCAGTTCATACACATAGAATATCGATAGTTCTAGTGTCTTTGGGGATTATTAACATTAAATAACAACTTAAAACAAGAAATACAATATCTTTTTTGAAAATTTCCTTTACTCGTCCACTACATTCCCTCATACATAGCATTGCATGGGATAATCTGAGGACATGCATAAGAAAAGGGTGAGCTATAAAGCCTAGTACGGGAGTAAACATTTCATAAAAAGAAGAATAATATACATGTTATGTAATAGTAATATTAATTGGGAAGAAGAGAAACATGAATATAACGACATGACACAACATGGTTATAATAACATGGAAATGTGGAAACATCACTTAACTTTGTATTATCTTTAGCCAAGGCTCATTACACATAGAGCATTAGTAAACCCTCATTTCACAAGAACTAGAATGATTAATAACTCATTTCACTTTACATTTCATGATACATATATTTACCCATTGCATTAGAGTGTTATAAAAGCACGCCTTTCTAAAACATTTCATTTTATGCATATGTGTGGCAGAAGATTATATAACATAGATTCAATAAACATCATAATTTATTCCAAAATAATGAAATGTGGAATAAATACATAAAACTATTCAGTAAATAATTAAATTTTCTTAAATTTGGATACCCATGATCTTGAAATGTGTATGGTATTCACTATACAATGATTTTGGATTCGAAAAATATGGTGCAATTTCGGCAGCATAATGATGTGACATAAAAATTCGTAAAAATGTTTGATGAGAGATTAATTAGTTTATCATCATATTTACATAAAATTAAAAGTAATGGGGTCATATAGATACATTTCCTAACATAATTAATGGAATTTATATTCATAATACAAAATATTTTCATGAATGTAAATGATGAAAGAGAATTTTGTTACGGAATTTCAGGAGGGTAACGAGTGTACATGGAATGCATTAATGAGAGATAAAGGGGTCTCCCACTATTAAAAAATAAAGAGGGAAGTATGAGGTAGGGGATAAATAATACCCAAACATTTATAATTAAAAATAAAATGGCATAAAAATATTAAGAATCTTGGATAAAATGAGAATGGAAGGGATCCCTTACATGGAAGTGTGATCCCAAAGGTTTGGGAGGGGCTTGAGAGATGTTTCATTATAGCATGGGAATCCTTGTTAGGATTATAGAGATATGAGTCTAGAGTTTGTATCTACTCCAAAGGATTTTATTGAAGAGGAAGTGGGATATTAGGTAGGTTTATATACGAAATGGATGTGAATTCATTATTTTCTAGGTTTGAGACACCACACCATAACCTATTCAAAACCACAAACTAGACAATGGATTTTCCCCCTGTATTTTTCAAATGGGGGTGTAAAATAATATTTTATAATTATAATGGCCTAACTTATTGATATATTATGTTTTTTTTGGAGGTAAGTCACACTCTCAAGGTAATCAATTTAAAAAGTTAAAATGTTTTATAAGTCTTGAGGCATCCACTAATGCTTTGTACAATAAATAAAACAAAACTAAAATTACAATATATTAATGGTAAAACATATATTTTCCAAAAATAATTTTTACAGTATTTTATTAAATCATTATTGGTTTATTATGATGTCATAAAACACATTATATATTTAAACGATATTTAATTTTTTCCCAAAAAATTGACTGTCTCAAAAATATTTGAAACATTCACCATTATATAATTTAAACATCCTGAACCCAAAAATAATATTCATTTTATCTAAATAATTTTCTAAATATTTTAATTTTTACATTTAAAATAAAAACTGTCATTTATCAAAAATCAATGGGGTTTGACAGAAATATCATTCAATCCTTAATAAAAATCGTAGTGGTATTCATAATAATTATATGGTAATTTATATTTAATAAAAATTAATTTAGTTGTATTATTTTATTATAATATTTTTAAAATAAAAAATTCAACAATTTATCAAAATATATTTCTTAATTAACTAAAAAACACTATTTTTTCTTTAAAAACTATTTACAAATTAACAATAATAAAATGAATATATATTATCTATAGAAAAATAATTTACGTAATCAGAGTACTAGATTATTATTACATTACCCCTTATAACATGCTCATATGATCGAAGGGTAAGGTGTTCAATGGTGACAGACTCTTGGGGTGGCTCAGATAACATTTCTAGGGTGGTAATCCCTATCAACTTCAACTTCTCCCATAGGCGATTCTGTTTAAGATTCTCATGTTGAAGCATGGCTTTGGCTAGGTCAAGAGAAATTCCGAATGATTCCACCCCATTTTCGAGCTCTGACAAATGGGCATCGTATATAGTAATTCAACTTGATGAGGCCATCGCTTCCTTTTTTGAGTAAATTGGATTTGTTAAATCCCTATATTTAAACTAATCATGTGACCACTGTTCAACAACTATATTAGAAATGATCAGAATTCATAACAGTATTTTAAAATACACAAACACAAAACCAAGGATTTTTATATGTTATATAACAATGTTACATAATAATACATTTAATTAGATCAAGGATAATTTTCATTAATAAAATTTTTGTTCGTTACAATTCGGGTTATTAAAAAGATGGAAGTGGATCATACTATTCTAGTAGAATAGAGGCATCAATCAATTCCAAATGACAAGGCCGTTATGAGGCTTAATTAAAAATTTAAATTATTCGGGGTTGAAGAAAAACCACAAGAACTTTCTCTTAATTTGAATATAGATTTGGTTACAAAGAAGAATCATCATATTCAGAGAGCCCAAGGGATAACCAGTGGTGTAGAAGTGACACGTATGAATGCACCCCAAATTAGGTGTATTTCACTAGAATTAGGGGACTCTCAAAAAAATATGTGTTCCATATTCAAGAGATACCTAAGGTAAAATAACAACAATGGAAGTCAAATAGATATCAATACTCAATAATATTATTCGAGAGTCATTGTTTTTAGTTGGGAAAATTTGGACAGAAGGTTTGATACTATTCATCAAACATGGAAAGGAATGTAGCTATGAAGAATTGAATTTGTCATAAACAATGACTCAATGAATAATATTGTGAGCTAAAAACATGAAAATTGATTTTCAGATCTCAAAAATCAAAATTTTCGATCATAATATAAGGAAGATGAACATTAAAAATCAATAATGATTGTAAAGACCAAAACATGGATCAAAAATAAAAGAGATTAGAAGGTTGTCGTTACAAAAACATCTCTTAAAGGGTCAGATTGTTCTGGTGTATGGATAGTTGACAGTAGAAACACATCCCATATGACAGGAAATACATATCTTGTAACAACTATAAAATATGACAAAGAAGGTGTTTTAAAATATGGAAATAATGATGTCGTAGTGATAGTTGGAAGAGAAAAATAAATGTTTGGGGAAATGAAATGACATGTGTTGATAACTTAGTTATAAAAGGTCTCAGTTACAACCCTCATAGATTAAGTCAACTATGTAACTAAAGAATAATATAAACTTTACTAAGAATATGTCTATTATCAAAGTAAGATACTGTAGAGTTGTTTAATGAAGAAATGTTAAAATGGGGAATCACTACCTAGTATGTGGAGAAAAAGATATGTGTTTTTTATCTATAGAAGAATAAAACAGGTTATGGAATAAACGACTTTTCCATCTATTGCAACAATCCCGGGAGGATCTGTTAAAATGTAATGTAGCCTGAGACCTCCCTAATCTATCATATGATTGTAATCTTATGTTTTATTCTTGTAATTAATGGAATATCATGATAAATACATACAAAGATAATAATTAAAAAAATGTCAATTAGAGTTCTTGAATTGGTGGATACATTTGTATGTGGACCTATCTCACCAATATCTATTGACAAAAAGAGGAAATAAATTCATTTCATTTAAGATTTTAGCACGATGGCATGGGTAATTTTATTTTCTTGCATGTGTGATATATTAAGTTTCATAAAACAATATCATAGGGAATCTGAATGGATACATAGATAGAATATTCTAAAATATCATTATGATATGGGTACAGAATTTAAAATTAATATGTTGGAAAATTATCTCGAAAAACAAAATATAATGAATCATGTTTCATTTGTGATAACTCCACATAAAAATGGTGGTGTTTGGAGGATAATTCAGATCATAAAAAACCTGGAAAGAACAATACATATCAAAATGGACCAAGTAGAGAAATTATGGAAGGAACAAGTATTGAAATTGTTCTATATATAAATCAGAGAACTAAGTTGTCTAAAAGAAGAAAAATATCATATGAGAAGTTTTATGGAATTAATACCAACATTGAAATACTTTAAAATAATTTGAATAAAATTTTATATTCTCAATAAATATAGACATGGGAAATTTTTATCACTTGGAGATATAGGTATGTTTTCAGATATTTAAGATAAAATAATGATTAATATTTCAATGTGTCTTTCGGAAACATTATTGAAAGCCTTGATGTCACTTTAGTTGAAAATGTAAAGAATATTAAATAACAAATTTACTAGTTTCATGATGAAAGTGATGAGGATGAAAGCATCTCATGGGGAGTTGATGTAGAAAATGATGATCCAAAATATGATATTGTTGATAATCTAGAATAAGTAATATATATATATATATTAAAAATGAATATTTGAGATAAAATTGATAGTTGAAATAACATTGTTGATCGAGGAGTTCTCGTTAAATCATGAATAATGAAGTCATTATAGTAGGCATAATTCAAATAAATGGTACCTCCAGGGTGTTTTGAAGAATTTGTCATAAATGAGAACTAGGGTCAGACAATGAATGAAGATCATGACCAAATAGAGAAGAATCATACATGATAGATTGTTTTGAGGACAACATATAAGAATTTCATTAGGAATAATCATGTCTTTCATAACAAAATGAATGAATATGGTGGAGGGATTCAAAAAAATCATGGATAATGTATAAAGGGTACTCCCAAATAGATTGTATCAATTTTGAGGAGACATTTGAAGATATTTTAAGGCTATAGTTAATAATATTATTTTGGTCCACAGTAGTGAAAATAATGTTAGGTCTATAAGACATCTCAATTCTTTATGAATTTATTTTGAAAATCATCAACACCTTTTTTATAAATATATTTTCATTACACTTTCATATATTTTATTACACTTACATAAATTTCCATACAACCAAGATTTCCTTAGAGTTTTGAAATATTCATTTATTAAGGTTTTTATAAATCTATTTTATTATAAAAAAAAGTTCTTAAGGTTCTGAAATTTGGTTCACTGATATACCATACTAGAATTCCTTAAGATATCGTTTCCCATTCTCTTTTTTCACTATGATACTAATTTTTCATCTAGAATGAAATCCAGTATCATATATTCCTTATACATTGATTTCCAGTTTTCCATTTTTCTAATGTTTTTTAATTCTGACTTCTTGGTTATTGGTACTGAAATTTCATTGAGACAGTTTTGTCATACCTATACCGGAAATCCCTATACCGAATTTCTTACACCAAGATTTTTCAGAAATTTTTATTTTCATACATCTTTAAATGCTGATGTTTTCAAAGTCATAATTTATATACCAGAAATTTCCATTCTGAATTTCTAATGAATATTTTCTTAACAAAATATTTGTTAGATATAGTGATACCATTTCTTATGATACTAATACCGCAGAATAAGAAACCTGTACCGAGAATTTCCTTACGCACTACCTTCAAGAATCTGATACTCTTTATATTCTGGCATGCCATAAATTATGATACTGGTACCAGAATTTGTAAAACTAAGTTTTTATAAAATATATCTGTATACATTACTCGTACCAATTTTATGAAAATTCATTTCAAAATACATAATTCTAGAATTTATTATTCAATGCGTTATTTCCTTAGAATTCCGATCCTTTTAATTTATTTCATATCGTTTCAATTTTATCAGATTCCATGTTCCTTATAATTAATGTGTAAGATCATTATATTCATGGGTAGTTATATAAAAGGATATCATTATTTCTTTTATAAACAAACCGTTGTATGTTTTCCACATGTCCAGGTTCCTATGAGATTTAAGGAAATATGACGGTTGGAGGAGAACCAACCAGTAGATTTTGAAAAGCTATAAATAGTACCTCAGATGATGAGATCTATACAAATATGTGTGTGTTAAAATTTTTGTTTTTTTGGAGTTCGTATCTTTAAAACATAATTTCTCTAGAGTTAGAGGCTCTTATAAACTCTCAGGCCTCATGTATAAAGATTGAACATCTTGTTCAAACTTTGCTTCATGCAGAATTGCTTCGTGTAGAGGTGCAATTTTCTAAAAAATCGAGGGATTCCGGGGATAGCAAGATAGATTCCTATCTTAGGATAGGGGTCTTACCTAGGTTTTCTATAATAAATAATTTCTTGTAAGAATAAAACAAGGGACCATAATCAAAATTTGTTGGATACCCACCTCTTTGGGTTAAATGAATATTGTAATTTTCCACTGCTTTTTAAAAGTAACAAAGTTTTCTTTTTTTATAAACATTCTATCTTGTATCATAGTTTGTAATAGATTCTATATGCATTGTGGTAGAATCTTTTTGTAAGAGAATCTTCTTAAGCATTAGACATATGAACACTATATTTATCTAATAAGGTGATTTTCTTATTAGAGGTGTTGTGAATTTTTTTTATACAAAATTTCCTTAATAAATTTTTAAAATATACAATTCACCCTCCCCCCAATTATATATTGTGAATATTCAGTGCTATTACGATCCTAATATTGGTATAGAGTAGTATTTCATACTCCATTTTAACCTATCAATTGGTATCAGAGGAGGTTACCTCTTACTTTGAATGAATTTTTCAATTTGTTTCAAAGTTTTAGTTCAATTTGAATTAATCTCAAGAATAGATTTAGAAGAGAAATCATTATCTTCTTCTTCATATTTTTGAAAACATATTATCAGACACACAAGTCTATATGTGGATTTATTTTTCTTATACTTTACTATTTTTTCGAATGTTTTTTAAATAAATTTATATTTCATTCAAGAACTACTACTATCCTTTTTGTTTAAGAAAGGTATATTTTTCACTTATGACAGGATCCATGCATGTTGGTTCCTTGGAAAATTTAAATCCTACCATACCACCAATTTTTGAGGGAAAAGATTATGAGTACTGGAGAGATAGGAAGAATACTTTATTTATTAATATAGTAATTGATAACTACCTGATGTTGACAGGAGATTATAAG
Organism: Viscum album; assembly: GCA_963277665.1. Taxonomy (NCBI): domain Eukaryota; kingdom Viridiplantae; phylum Streptophyta; class Magnoliopsida; order Santalales; family Viscaceae; genus Viscum; species Viscum album. Next base: position 153,772,338 of record OY728158.1, on the reverse strand, counting down.
ATTCTTGATTAGGAATTGAGAACTTTTACTAATCTGGAGAGAGAAGAATGTCAAGTTCATTTCAGAGTCAGAAATTCATTGTTCTGTTCCAATACATGGAACATCTATAGTAAAATATCCTCATGTGAAGCTGAAAATAGTATATGTAATAAATTGGATGTCTCACATTTTGTAACTTCTAAGGATATAGAGATAAGAATATCTAGGTTGAGAGCTGAATATCAGGGCTTTAGCTTTCTGTATATTGAACCCATAAGCAATGTTCAGTAAATGATCATGACTATTATGAATAGCTTATACTATAAGGGTGAAAAGGTTCATGATTATGAAGTACCTGTTGAAGAGATCATAGACATCATTCCTAATGAATGAGAGTCCAAGAGGATAGCAATTGATGAGAACGGGAAAGCCGCCCAGATTTCCTTAGATGAGATTTTTGGAACTATTCTTCAGCATGAGACTAGAATGAAGAGATATGCGGATAATATTATGTAAAATAATGGAAATGGAAGTGTTTCATTAACAACAACATCTAACCATACGAAATACAAAACTCAGTAAATAGTTACTAGATCAAAGTCAAAAAAAGTTACTATTCTGTCAGAATCTAGTGATACAGAAAAATCTTAGAATCAGTTAGCTAATCTTGCTAGGATAATGAACAAGATAGTAGCTTAGTAGAACTATAAAAATATGTTTATGAATAGATACTAAAAAGAAGAGAAAGAAGGGAATGTTATTTCTAGGAATTCAGAAGAACAGTTCATATCAGACCAGATTGTCCCCTTTTGAAAAAAGAAGGATAAGAGGGAATGTAATTCCAAGAGAAACAAGCAGAGGTATTACCGTTCTAAGAATAATAAAAGTCTTAAATCAAATTACACTTGGACTGAAAGTTGTATAGACTCTTCTAAAAGTGAATCTTCTAAATATGATCATCAGCATAGAATAATATTGGATTCATTGCAACTACTTCTTTCCCAAATACTTGTTTTATGGCCAAGGTACGCTCTATTAATTCTTTAACAAATTTACCTCTTGATAAGAATTATTACCCTATAGATTTTACTTTGGATTAAGATACTTCATCTTCAAATAATGAAGAAATATCTTCGTATGAAGATGTATCTAGATTTTACAAGTTGTTAGAAGAAAAAAAATTATAAAATTTCTAAAAACCTAGACAAGGCCAATACATGATAATAATATCTTAAAAAAGAGATTTCATATCACACTATATATCTTGAAGATAAAGATGAGCTCCTTGAAAAACATTCTAAGGACCTTAAGTATGTAAATGTTTAAAAATAAAAACTTTTTAAAGATCTTAAGAATGCTATTTCAAAAATAAATGTTTTTGAGGAAGAATCTAACTCTAAGGAAATAATTTCTCAGGAAAGGAATTTAGTTATAAGACTAAAATATGAAATATTTTCCCTTAGGAAGCTTCTTGAAAATTTTAATTCTGTTAAATAAAACTTTGACAATATCTATTCTCAAATCATACCTCAAAAGAAATAATTCTGTAGCAGGTTATACTCACAGAAAACCTATTTTTCAAAAATAACTATTTTATTCCATCCAAATCCCCCTTCTGTACAAAATGTCAATTTGGGGGATAGCGAAGGAAAACATATTCCTTAATAATAATTCAATATCATGGTTTCAATAAGGCTTATTTTTTTTGACAAATGTTGGTTCATAAAATTTTATTATATAACACTAGATCCAAACCCATTTGGATTTCGAATATCTAACATTTTTTGTAGGAAAATGATAAATGGGCCAACAATATCTAGTATATGCATAGAAGATGTTCTCATTATATGATTGGTATCATCAGTTATTTCCCTAAGATTGTATAAATGAAAGGTGGAAATGTAACCTTTGGGTATAATTCTCAAGGAGAGATTGTCGATATAGGTAATATCATTCTTCTTGGAAAAGTTTTAATTTCCAATGTTTTATTTGTTAATGATCTTAATCACTATCTTATATGCATATGCTAGTTATTTGATGAAGGCTACCTTGTGATTTTTTGAAATGATAAGTTTTTAGATCACAATTCCAAGGATGAATATATTCTTACTACCCATTGGCATGACAATGTCTACACATTGAACATAGAAGACTTAAGAAGTTAAGATCTTCCTTTCTTAAGTGAAATTGAAGATCAATCCTCGATTTGGAATAGAAGGTTAGGACACTACAACCTTAAGAACCTTACTAATCCTTCAAAGAAAGGATTAGTTAAGGATCTACCGGTTCTATGTTTTGATTCTTACAAAGTTTGTAAACTTGTCAGTTTGAAAAATAGCACTAATATAGTATTAAATCTATTACTGAAGTTTCAATATCTAATGCCCAACAGTTAGTGCATATGGATTTATTTTTTCCTACAAAAACTGGAAGTATTGCAGGCAAATATTATGTATTTGTTCTTGTTGATGACTATACTAGATGTACTTGGGTTTATTTTCTAGTAAGAAAATATGAAGCCTTTTCTTATTTTAGAACTTTTCAATCTCTAGTAAAAAATGAGGAAAACCCACCATTGATAACTATTCATTGTGATCATGGTGGTGAGTTTTTACATTCGGATTTTGAATCTTTTTGTAGTAAGAAAGGTATTACTCACAATTTCTCAGCTCCTAGAACTCCTCAACAAAATGGTGTTGTTGAAAGAAGGAACTGAATCCTTCAAGATATAACTAGAACCATATTGTATGAATATTCTATAGAAAAACACTTTTGTGATGAAGTTGTTTGTAATGAATGTTATACAATAAATTGAGTTTTGATTAGACATTATCTTAATAAAACTCCTTATGATCTATGGACTGGTCAAAAAATAAAAGTTCCTTACTTCAAGTTTTTTGGTTGTAATGTTTTCATCCTTAATACTATGGATAACTAACACAAATTTTCACTAAAACCTGATGAAGGAATTTTATTAGGCTATTTCACTAATTCTAAGGATTATACAGTTTTCAATAAAAACACTTGTATTATGGAGGGAACATTACATGTTAAATTTCATGAAATTGGTCCTTTTGTTTTCAAACAACCTGATTTAAATCTTCAAGATATATTTTCTAAAAATGATCAACAACCTATAGATGAAGATTCTTCTAAAAATTGTTCATGAAAATATTCCTGAAATATTTAGTCTTGATGATTATCCACCTTATATTGATGATCAAGATTTACAAAACCAAAATCAGGTGTTACAGAGAAATCATCCAACATATAATATCATTAGAAATGTGAACCATCCTATAAGGACTAGACGTTCATTATGGAATAAAATTGAACATGTTTCTTTTCTTTCTCAGTTTGAGCCAATGACTCATGAAGAATCCTTAGGTGATTAAGTTTGGATAAAGGTTATGCAAGATTAACTCAATGAGTTTATAAGGAATCAAGTCTGGACATTGGTTTAGGGACCTAAGGATACATCTGTTATTGGTGTAAAATGGGACTTCAGAAATAAATTTGATAAAAATGGGATTATAGTTAGAAATAAAGCAATATTAGTTGCTAAAGGTTATAACCAACAATAAGGCATAGAATATGAAGAATTCTATGCACCGGTAGCAGGACTTGAATCCATCCGAATTCTTCTAGAATTTGTAGCATTCTATAAATTTAAACTTTATCAAATGGATTTATGTGTGCATTCCTTAGTGGATATGTACAGGAAGAAGTCTATATATATCGACCTCTTAGTTTCGACAAAGAAAAACATCTTAATCGTGTATATAAACTTACAAAAGCTTTATATGGAATTAAACAAGACCACAGAGCTTAGTATGATAGACTTAGAGCATTTTTGCATCAAAACAACTATTCTATGGGAATCGCTGATCCAACACTTTTTATAAATAAATATACGAAATACATTTTAATTGTACAAATATATGTTGAAGTCATTATATTCGGATCAACTCAATAATCCTTAATAGATTCAATTTAAGATCATATGATTATGATTTTGAGATTGGTATGACGGGTGAGTTAACATTTTTTCTTGGTTCTCAAATTTCTCAAAAAGTAGAAGGAAGTTATATATCTTAACATAAGTACATCAAATATATTCTTAAATTGTTTCGGTATGATAACACTAAGATTATAAGAACTCTTATAAGAACATATAATACTCTTGATATTGATGAATTGGAGAAACCTATGGATCAATCATCGTACGGATGTATGATATGATGTTTTCTTTATATAACAACAAGTCAACCTGACATAATGTTTTCTGTTCTCTTATGTGAAACATATCAAGAAAATCCTAAGTAATCCCATCTTATGTCTATGAAAATAAATTTCTGATACTTAAAAGGAACCTCGAATTTAGGACTATATTATTCTTCTGGATATATTTTTGAACTAAAATTCCTTTAGGAAGCGATTTATGCTTGTTGTAAAATGGATTAAAAGAGTACATCCAGAAATTTTCTTTTCCTAGGAGATTCTTTACATTCTTGGTCTTGTACAAAATAACATTCTGTGGCACTTTCCACTACTGAATTACAATATGTAGCAGCTCGAAGTTGTTGGGCTCCAGTGTTATGGATGCAATACACACTTGGAGATTATGGTATGAGTTTTACCAAAACTCAAATCCTATGTGATAACACTAGTGTCGGATCCCTATGTAAAAACCCAGCACATCACTCCCATGAAAAGCACATAGATATTAGGAATAACTTTCTTAGGGATCACACACTCAAAGGAGATATTATTCTTTAATTTATCGGAATTCAAGAACAACTTGCTGACATATTTACCAAACCATTACCATCTGATAGATTTGAATACATTAAACAGAAGAATGGAATCATACCTGTAAGTCAATCATTCATATCTACTTCTTGGTTAACCTTCTCCTAACATTAAATTAATCCTACATTTATGGGGAGTGCATATGTTTGAAAATTGTAAAAAAATTTATAATTTTTTTTTCAGATTTAGTGAGTTTAAAAAAATTTGTGGTATCTATTTTGAGAATCTCGAAATCAGAATTCACAAAATCCATAATTCTAGAGTTGAAATTTTCCGAGTTGAATTTCCTATGTCTAGTTTTTAACGCCATGAATGTTTTTTTTGATACTGATAATTTCTTCAGAGACTCCTTAAAGGTACATTTACATACCACCTAGTTATTTTCTTATAATTCTATATGTTTGTATTTGTTTATTTTAAGAAATTTTCCTTCAGATTCAATTTTTCATTGAATCCGAATTTTATTTTACTAAAAACTCAACATTTAGTTATTGATATGTGTTTTCAACCATCTTCAACTGTTATATCATTTTGGATAAATCACATCCCATTTATTTCCTTACTGAATTGGACAGTTCATTATTTTTCCATGTAAGGTCTACCCCAATTCATGAGGACCCCACTTGTTTCTTAAGCCTTGATTTCGAAGTTCTGCTACTTTAGAGTTTTTCATTCCAAATTTCTTCATAGATTTCTTACTGATCTGAATGTTAGGCAGTTACAACGAGATGACTGTCAAAGGGAGTATATACAAGATGATATTTTGTGAGAGACTTGTATGTTCAAACTTTTTCAATCGGTATAACTCCCTCATTTCTCGAATTATCAAATATAATCATTAGGAGAGTATTTGTATAGGAAGGTACAAGTTTCAAGATCCATTGCATCTAGATCTAGTCATACAATTTTATGACTCTGTCAATTTCATTGAGAAAGATAGAAATGAGTTTTTCAAATTTAATGCTTATGAAAAATGTTACATCGTTTCATTCCAGAAAGCAGTTGATATCCTAAAAATTCCTTATGAAGGAGAGACCATCATAGGTTCTTACCAAATTCCAGATAAGTAAAGATATTTCAAGAAGAATCATGCTTTAGAATTTCTCAGCATCAAGGGAGTTAAGACTTTGAAGCTTTCACACTTATTCGTGGACCGTAGGTTGGCGTAATTATGGACATAGGGGTTCTTTATCCCAAGTAAAGTGGATGAAGATTCCTAAAAGACGTGTGACATTATCTTGTTATATTTTCTCATCATCCTCATGAAGTTTAATTTTTTTACTTATGTTTTTCTTACGATTAATGTTGTGAAAGCCAGTACCATCATATCCTAAATCCTGATGTACCCTGCCACTATTTTAAGGATAGATTTTATTATTTTTGCTAAAATGGAAACTGCATGAAATTCCATTTTAAATCCTTCCAAGATTTTTATTCTAAGTTAAGATAAACTACTGAGAATGAAAATTTCTTACAATCCGGACTCTAAGATGATTGAAGAAATTGTGACCCTAGAAGTTCAAAAGCTGGTGTTGAAAAAATCTATTCCCGAATCGACCAAAGAGGCACCGAAAAAGTAAGTACCAAAATCTTCTAAAATTTATCACAAGAAAAAATAGATTGATCAGGTTTATCATGACTATCTTATCCCAATAGATTAGGAACAATATCCACTAGTGATAAGGAAACCGAAGGCTTACACTGATGATATCGTAACCTACTGGAGGAAGATAGCTAAATCGATGAAGGAAGGGGATCCAACCTTTGGGTGGAATGTAGTAGAAGAAAAGGCTTTGAAGATTCAAATAGCTAATGTGTTAGATAAATAAGCTAAGGAGAAGAATCAAAAATGAAATATAACTGAGACAGATATTATACAATCCCTGCGGAAGGGAGTAGAAAAATCCTTTGAGAAGATAGCATTACTAGATGTCACTCTGGAACCTAAGAAGGCGAAGAATCCAGTAGTGATACCAAAATCTATTTCAGAACAGAAAGTAGAAGTACATGAAATGGATGAGATAAACCAAGAAGAATATATTGATGTGATTAGACAAGTTGGTGATTATGTTGAAACCCCAAGATTTTATGACGAGGAAGAAGAAGAAGATGTTGAGACCAAAGTTGAAGTAGTAGAAGTGGTAGAAGAAGAGATTGATGTAAGAGGAGATGAAGATGAAATCCATGAAACCACAAATAGTAATACCAGATGTGAAGAAGAGGAAGAAGAAGAAGATATTAAAGGAGGATCTAGAGATAATGAGTCTATAGAAAATTAAGAAGTCTTGTAGGGTTCCAAACCCTCTGCAGTGCTGAAAGTTGATAATGGGAAGGCCATTATGGCTGCCCCTTCTGATGCTGACTCTCCTCATAATCTTGAGAATCTGGAATCCTTTTCTCTGAAGGTAAATAAAGAAGAATCTGACTCTAAGTCCTCATCATCTATGGGTGATGACTTTGCAAAATGTTCATTAAGGAAACTTTTAAGTACCATTCCAGTACTTCCTAACATATATTCTCGGAGCCAAATGATGCAGGAAACCTTAAAACAGAAAACAGATTCAACATCTATACTGATGGACCTGGTGGGGAAAGTTGAATCTGATCATAAAAATATTCTCATTGATTACAAAGATCAAGATGTTTCCTGTCTGAAAGTGATGAGCTGAACCCTAATCTTATCAGATAAAGCACTACAGTTCTCAGAATTCATGGATTCTACAAAGGGAGATTTTAATAAAGTAGGAAATGAGATGACCAAAGTCCAAACTTCTCTCTCATAAAAATTTTCAAGTGAGTTAGCAGTAAGGAAAAATGAAAGGCAAAAATCTTCTTGATCAAATGAATACCATAGCTAATGTATTTAATTATCAGAAAGGGAAATCTATTGGTCTTGTGAAGAAATCTGATTCACAATATGATGTGATCAATGTTCTTGAAGATGAGAATCAGTCCCAACAATTCTGGATCCATGCCTTGGAGAAGAATGTAGCTGACCAACATTCCCTGATAAAGAAGATTCAATAAGATCACAAGGAGGTGAAAAAGATTATGTCCTTGGTTAAAAATCTTATTTTAGAGAATAATAAGGAGGGTTGATACATTTCTTTTTCCATGCTGAATTTTTGTTGTATTTTATTTCATATAAAATTTAATTCTTTGAAAATCATTTATATAGTTTGTCTTGTGTATATTTCATTCAATCCTTACAGGTCCCTCTCCATTATTTTTTGAAAATAAAAATTGGTGGAGAATTCTATCAAAGGTATAAGTTAAAGGAAGAAAAATTTATAAAGGAAACATTTCCTTAGGGTACACTCTAAGGAAAAAAAATTCCCTAACATTCATCTATAAGGAAGAGTTCTACATCTAATTGGAAGTTTCTCTAAATATATGAATGTATATTTGATGGGGAGATTTCACTATATTAAGAACTTTAGCATATGTGAAGAATATTTTACCATAAGTCATACACTTAAGGGGGAGCTAAGTATTTCTAAATATAAGCATTTATTTCATTCCTTTGTCAAATTTTTTGAAGTAATTTGTGCTTTCCTAAAAGTGGGAGATTTTTAGGTGTTTAAGACCTCTCCATTCCTTAAACATTTATTTTTAAAAAACAATAAAACCTTCTTCTTAAATATATTTTCCTAACACTTTCATACATTTTGATACACATACATAAATTTCCTTATACCCAAAATGTCATTACACTTTAGAAATATTTTTTTATTATGGTTTTTAGAAATATGGTTTTTATATACGGAATAGTTCTTAAGGTTCTGAAAATTGGTTCATGTTTATACCATACTAGAATTCCTTAAGACATCGTTTCCCGTTCTTGGTTTTCACTACAATACCGATTTTTCATCTATAATGAAATCCAGTCTCATATTTTCCTTATACTTAAATATCTAGTTTTTTGGGATTCAAATGATCATTAATCCCGAATTTTTAGTTATCGGAACTAAAATTTCATTGAGACAGTCTTGTCATACCGATACCAGAAATCCCAATACCGAATTTCTTATACCGGGATTTTTCGGAAATTTTTATTTTCATACATCTTTAAATGATGATGTTTTCAAAGACGATATTTCTATAGAGGAAATTTCCATTCCTCATTTCTAGAAATATTTTCATAATGCCGTTTTTGTTAGAGATAGTGATACTTTTTCTTGTGATACTAATACTGAAAAATAAGAATTTGGTACTGAGAATTTTATTACACACTAAGTTCTAGAATTTGATTGCAGTTATAATATATCATGCCATAAATTATGATACCTGTAACGGAATTTGTAAAACAGGGCTTTCATAAAATATTTCCTTATACTTTACTCGAACCGATTTTATGAAAATCCAATTCATAATTTATAATTTCAGAATTAATTATTCAATGCTTTATTTACATAGAATTCTGAACCTTGTAATTTCTTTCATATCATTTCAATTTTATCGAATTTCAAGTTCCTTACACTTAAGGTGTAAGAATTTTATATTCATGATTACTTATATAAAATGATGTCATTTATTCTGTTATAAACTAACCGTTGTATGTTTGCCACGTGTCGAGGTCCCTCTGAGATTTAAGGAAAAATGACCGTTGGAGGAGAACCACTGATATATTTTGAAATGATATAAATAGGACCTCAGAAGATGAACTCTATACATATTTGTGTGTGTTAAAATGTATTATTTTTGGTGTTCATCTCTCTAAAAGTAAATTAATGTAGAGTGAGAGGATCTTATAAACTATCAGGCTTCGTGAAATTTTTTTGAACAGTTATTTAAAACATTTCTTCATGCAATATTGCTTTGTACAGAGGTGTGATTTCCTTACAAATTGAGGGCTTGTGGGGATAGCAAGACAAATACTGATCTTTGGATTGAGGGCTTACTTGGGTTTGGATAAGACAGACTTTTATGTAAGTATAAAACAAGGGACCTTTATCCAAGGTTATTGGATACCCTCCCCTATGGGTTAAAAGAAGATTGTAATTTTCCATAGCTTTGTAAAAGTTAGGATGTTTTATTTTTTTATAAACATTCTTACTTGTATCTCTGTTTGTAAGCAATTATATATGTCTTGTGGTAGAATATCTTTGTATGGAAAGTTTACTAATTTTTATACTTAAGAACTCTATATTTCTCTAAGAAGGTTAATTTTTGTATTAGAGGTGTTGTGAATATTGTTTATAAAAAATTTCCTTAAGAAAATATTAAAATATACAATCCCCCCTCTTGTATATTGTGCATATTCAATGCTATTGCGATCCTAATATTAGTATAGAGTACTATTTCACAATCCTACCAACCTATCAAATAAAAATTAACATTTCCTAGATGGACGTCAAGTCATTTATTATAGATAGTGTTCTTGAGTAAGAAGTCTATATCGAGTAGCAAGATGGTTTTATTATTCATGAAGATGAAAATAAAGTTTTCTTGGGAAAAAGTCATTATATTGGCTGAATAAAGCACCAAGATATTGGTATTTAAGATTATACTAGTTTTTGAAAAATCATGGTTTTCATTGTGGTGATGTTGATTACAATCTGTATGTCAAAAATGGTAGTGATTAGATGTTAGTGGTGTTTTTTTATGTTGAAAACATGATTTTTGGTTGGTAGGATGAAGTATAGTAAATTAATTATTATTAATTCATTAAAAGTGAGTTTGAAATGATAATGATTGGTGAACTTATGTTCATACTTGGTTTACATGTAACACATATAAGTAATGTAACATTTATTTTAAAATACAATTACTTCAATGGGGTCATGATAAGATTTGGAATAGATAATTCCAAGTAGATGATGACTCTGGTAGCTTCCATCATGAAAATATCACAGGATAATGAAGGAAAAGCGGTTAATGTCCTAGAATATAAGAAGACAACTGGATACTTGTTATACATAATAGAAACACAACCAGATATTATTTTCCCACATGCCATGCAGTACATCACCATTGAAATCTAAAGGGAAATCACTTTCATTCATTGAAAAGAAGGCATCGTCATATCATGGGCATGGTGGATTTTTGTTTATTATATAATTAAAAATCTCGAAATGAGTTACTGGGCTATATAGATGCAGACTAGGCCAGTTCAATATATGATATAAAACCAATGTCATGTTGTTCATTCTATCTTGGTGGATTTTTTATTTCATAACTATTCAAGAAACAAGATTTCTTTTAGTTATGCACAAGATAATATGAATATATTGTGGCTTCCTAAGAATACACACAATTATTATGGATGAAGCAGTAGTCTAATGATATGAGAGTATAATTAATGTCACCCATTGAAATCCTTTTAAATAATTTATGTTCTATTAATCATATAAAAAATCCATTCCATCAATCTATGAAAGAGAACATTGAAATAAAATATCATTATATCAAGGAGAAGGTGGAGCATTTTCTTTAGAAGATAGAGTATGTTCCTACAGATTTACAGGTTTTATATTTATGGAAAACATCTTTAACCAAAGAATCATTTTAATGGCATCGATAGACACTAGAAGTTCAGTTGAACTCCAACACTTAAAAATGTGTGGAAGTGGGACCCCCTACCCTTAGTATGGTGTGTTCTTAATCTACAATTTTGTTTTATATAACCTATTTCAATCCAAAATGATATGAGCCCAGGTTCATGGAAAAATGGATCGAAAGTGTAGTTAAAGGGGGATTAACTTTATTAACAATGATAGGGGAGATGTCTCTAGGGGATAAGTTAATTTTCTAGCCTTTGAAAAACCATACAGTTCTTCGGTGACATGATGGGAATTTTTTGTTATGAAGAAATAGTTAGAGCTTTTCATGGAAATCTTTAAGCATTCTTTAACACAATAATTGATGTATTAGATAAAGGGTATTTTCAAATATGATGATTCTAATGTTGATTGATAAAATGATATAAATCACAATAGATGGTGCTCTTATTGAATTTAGTTAACTATTTTGTTAATGGAGGTATTCATTGTTGATCATTTTGTGATACTCTTTTTACACAGGTCGTGTATGGATCACATGGGTTTATAGTGTCTTTTAAGTAAGTATTTTACTGTAATATTAATTTTAATTAGAAAATGGTGGTAGAATATGAAATAATATTTTACATATAATCAAAATGTGATGAGTTTTTAACAAACCCATATGTGTAGATAAATGGGAAAAATACCTCAAGGTAACATCAAAAAAAATTTGGTTGATTGTGACTGTTAAATAATTAGTTTTTTGTTATAATTTTTTGTTTTTTAGGGATATTATTGACAAAGTATGTTTAAAATGATCTATGATATAGGAATGGATACTCAATAGGTGGTACAAAAAGATCGTAAACATGATTCCATTATATCATAGTGCTTTCCAGTTTTTTGTGTCCAAAATCTGGATAATGGGGGAACTTCATTTTCTAAAAGGAAGTTGAAAAAAATATTGAATGTGGTTTTTAATGATTCATGAATTTAATTTTTTGGGATCACTACATCAAAATATGGGTAAGAAAAAAAGGTCACCAAATATTTGAATTTTTGTGAATGATGAGTTTGTACTCCTGCAAAATATAGATGAACTGATTAGAGTGAATGATTTTTATGCAAAATCTACGACATCGAAATTTATTTTACATGCTTGGGAGAGATTATACAAACACTGATGAAGTTCTTTCAATATGTTAGTCATAGGTTCGGTACGGTCTATTAATAGATGGCTACCCCCTCATTTCAATAACTCTACCCTTTGAAATATCCAAGGCTATGAATCATGTAAGAATTTAATGAAAATGGAATTGTGTATAAGAATTCAATTTTTTATAAGAAGGTTTTCCAATCAAGAGGTTATTTATAATAGTGAGTTGATGTTGTGCATTTCCACAAAAAATCATAAATGATGATTACAAGGTTGTAAAGTTTCATACAAGACACCTAAAGGTTTTGTGAAAGATTGATGGCTCCCAGTATTATTATGTAAAAGTTGTATTCATAAATAAGATGAAAATTTAACTAAAAGATGCACTACATTTGGTATAAAATATTGATTCATGTTATCAAAGTTGATTCTTATGAAGGATTATTGATCACACTTTAGTTGAGAGATAATTTGGCATTCAAATTGTGATTAGTTTTAAATAATATGGGATAATGAGTCAGCTCCAAACACTGTGAATGCAATGATACTAGGAATATAATTGGTCTATACCAAACAATTAATTTAGTGTGATCCTTACCAGATTTGTTACATTGCTACATTTTTTATGTATGGTCATTTGACATAGACCAGTGAATGTGAACCAAGTAATTTTTTGAGTCTCATGATTGCATTCGTTTCTAATCGTAAATTTCTATGAGAAAGAGAGAGAAGGGTGTTTTGTCTAATGAAGAAATTAGATCTGATAGTGTATTTTAAATATTTCTTATCACGATTCCCCCCCCCCATGATATTTAACCTAGTTGGGAAAACAATTTGTATTAGAAGAAGAGGTTAATATATGTTTTTCTCTCTTATGGATTTCAATGAAGGTTGTCAATAACAAAGGGACTCTGATCTATGATGGGAATAATTTTTAGTTTTGAAAGAATCAGATTCAACTCTACATCTAATCTATATAAATTCATGTATTTTCAATAGAAATGTAAGGAATTTAAGCCAGTATTTGTTGTGGTGCTTATCAAATGATGAAAAAGGAAATTGGATGATGACACCAAAACAATCAATGCTTTAGGTGGATCCATGTCTAATGAAATTTATACAAATGTTATTTCATGTAAAATATCACATTATATGTGGTAAAAATAATTAAATATCTATGATGGTAATTCAATGGAAAGATATTCAAATCTACAGGTCCTATTGAACAAGTATAAGGATATGAGAATGCACTTTAATAAGTGTAGAAGATTTTTGTGATTAGATGAATGTTTTTTGTGGAATAAATAAATGGTCTTGTAAAATATATTGAATATTTAATGATTTTTAATTGAATATTTAGAATACTTCCACCTCAGTTAAATCCAAACGTTTTTGTATTGGATGATAAAGTTCCTAACAAACTGACATTGGAATGATTTCACAGTACTCTTGTCACATAATGGATAAAAATGGGGTCATACAGTCTGTGGAAAAATGGAATTCCAAATAGGTTTCATTAAATTCCATTAAAAATTTCTTGATTGATGATTTTTAGGAAGAAGAGTATATGGAGGAGGTGATGATATTCCATTAATCAAATATAAAAATAATAAAAGGATAGTTCAAAGGAAAAATTCCACTAACTTGCTTTCATTGTGGAATGGTTTTTCATCCTGTTGCAATATGAAACAATAAATTCCAATAAGATAATGAGGAAAAATTTGAAATTACCATGAAGAAGACATTGGCCTATATTATATGTATGAAAATGGTTAAAATAAAACTCTTAGAAAAGAATAATCTTATTTCATAGAAATCTGATTGTTCAGTTGAATTTATGGATGAAGAGAAAGAGAAATATAAATATCGTAGATGAAATGTTATGGTTGAAGTTGTTAGTACTTACCATAAAATGAAGAATGTGGAATTGATGAAGAAGATGTTGAAGGAAGATTTTACATGGAAGATGAATCACAATCCACTCTTGAAGAGATATAATGTTGGAGAGATAAAATGAAGAAATCAAAATATGGGGTTCATTATTCCAAACTCTATAAACAACAGTAGGAAGAAGAGATGTCTATGCTACTAGAATTAATGAAAAAAATATGTATTTAGTTTTAAAGATCTCAATAATGTCTATTGAGAAAAATCTCAAATTTAAAGAACATAAAAGTGAAATTGATAGTTTAACTAACAATATAAGGGATGAAATCAAACATATAAAATAACATCCAGAGGATGTTTTTGATATGAGATGAAAAGTTAACGGTCTCGAAAAAATATTTTCTCTCAGTATGAAATCAGGAGAGATACTCATTCAGGCGATAGAAAAGTATGATGTAAAGAATAATGGTACAAGAATATGGATGTAACAATGAAATTAAAATTTTAAGAATAGTATGGTGCTAAATCAAAAACAAAAAACATTCATGGTTGATGTCATACCACAAGCACATGATTGGATTTTGAACATTGATTTGGGTATATAGTCAAATTTGAATATTCATAGAACCCAAGGGATAACCATTTGTGTTGAATTAAAACACATTAATTCACCCTATATAATGTTTTATTTATATGGAATGAAAGAATATACTCTAAATGTGTGTTCAATAGTCACAAAATTTGTTATTAATGTGGACACATGGTGAGATTTTATACATCAACAAATTGGACATAAATAGAGACTCAATGAATCATCAGCTAAGATGAAAATAAAAAAATCAATTTGTAGCATTCCATGAGAAATTTGGTTCATCATACTCTAGGTAAGATAAACATTATCAATCTATATCCAAAGTGATGTCAGAAACATTGATCAATAAAGAATATTTTTTAGAAGGGTGTGGTTGCATAAATTACCCTTAAAGAATCACATATTTCTAGTGTATGGATCTTGGATAGTGGATGAACATCCCATATTAATGGAAATCATGATCTTTATTAAATTATAATATTTGAAAATTAAGTTGTTGTCATATTTGTAAATTATAAAGGCCTAATGATAATTGTCTAGAGAAAGGCCATGTTTTGGGGTAAAGAAATAAGTTGTGGTGATGTATTATTCATTGAAGGACTTGGTCACAACTTTCATACGATCAGAAAACTTCTTGACTTGTGGAATACAGTAACCTTTTATAAAAATATGTGCATAATCAACGGAATAGATGGTATAATTGTTCAAGTAGGAAAAAATGATGAAGCATAATCTATACCTTGTAAGTAGAGAATAAGATATGTGTTTTTACCTAGATAGGAAGAAAATAGGTTGTGTAATTAAAAACATGGTCATTTATTCCAACCATCGCTAGAATATCTAGTATAATTTCATTTATATTGAGACCTCCCTATGCTATCACATTATTTTAGTCATACATTAGATGCTTCTTAGCAAGATAGTGTCAATGTAAAAAAGGAGATAAATTCAACTAGAGTGCATGAATTAGTGCCTATAGATGTCTGAATACCTATCTCACCAAGATCCAT
Organism: Viscum album; assembly: GCA_963277665.1. Lineage (NCBI taxonomy): Eukaryota > Viridiplantae > Streptophyta > Magnoliopsida > Santalales > Viscaceae > Viscum > Viscum album. The sequence goes on along the minus strand of OY728158.1, from coordinate 153,756,420 downwards.
TTAATGGATAATGTGAAATGTTATTTTAATTGATGATTTTAGTATGATTGTATGGGTATTTTTCATTTACAACATGTCTGATGTGTTCAGTTGCATAAAATGATATTTTAGAAAATCAAAAGGATTCTTGGATAGAAGATTCCAAAATTTGATATTGATAATGTTACATAATTCACAAATAGTCTAGCATAATATTATCTCTGAAAACACAAGATAAGTAATCATGGTTTATTTGTACGAAATCCTCAATATAATAGAGTGGATTATAGGAGAAATATGATCATAAATAACATGTACATTACATTGTTTTTTGAAAAGGACCTACTAGTGAAATTCAAGAAGGAAGCAGTATTAACATCAATCTACATATCAAATAGGGCTCTGTTATGTCTGAAATAAGAAAAGAATGCATTTTATATGTGGTATGCAAATAAACCATTATTGAAATACTTTCTAATATTAGGAATTAAAATTTATATTCTCAATAAGTCAAAATACATTAAATTTGAATCCTATAAGTATGAGCATATATTTCATGGATATTCCAGAAATAGAAAGGTTTATAAATGTTACATAATATGGATTGGGAAAGTTATTGAAATAAATGATTTCATTATAGTAATGAATGAACAAAATATTAATCAAAAAATGATCATTTTAATGATGAAAGTGATGAGAAGGTAAGAACTTGAGGGGAGTCGAACTGGAAAATGATGATTCAGAAGAAGACACGAATGATGAGCAGGAATAATTCAAAAATATATCTGCATGAAAATAAGTGATCTGATCTAAAATTCATAGTTAAAATAGCATTATTGTCTAGACATATCACGTTCAAACACAAAGAATAAAGTCATTATTACAGGAATCGTTCTTATCATAGGTAGAGAAAAAGTGTATTGAAGAATCATGTTGAAATTAGACTACATTCTTGAAATGAATGATGATCTTGAATTTTTTTGATGAATTAGATATGAGATATTATTTTCTTAGCCATAGAAAAGAATACCCTCATGTCTAAATGGGTCTTTCAGAATAATATGAATGAATTTTTTGTGGTTACTTGAAACAATGTACAACTAGTGTGCACAGGGAACTCCCAGAAAGTGGGTGTCGATATTGATGGGAAATTATCACTTTTTGAAAAGATAGAGACAATAATATTATTCTAATCCATATTAGTGTAATGAAAATATAATTTTTTCTATATAGATTTCAAGTTAGAATTTCATAATGGGGTTCTAAATGAAGAAGTCTAAAATGAGAAGCTAGATAATTCTAAAATTTATGAAGATGAGGACATAGTTTTTCTACTGAGGAAGGAATTATATGAGCAGAAGTAACCAACAAGATCATGTTATTCAAGACAATATGAGTTTTTGAAGAATCTTGGTATTCAGTATGATGGAGATGATTACAGTATGTATGTCAAAAATAGGAGTAATAAAATCATGATGAGGTTGGATAATGTCAATGACATAATATTCACTAGTTAGGATAAAAAATAATGCATGATTGATTTTGAATTCATGAATATTGTTTGTTTAATGAAAATGATTGGTGAACTGACATTCTTCATTAGTTTAAAGGCGACACAAGGAAATAAGGGAACATTTTTTTCAAAATCCAAATATTCTAAAGAGTCTTTAAGAATATTAGGAATTGATTATTCTACGGATATGATGACTCTCGTAGCTCCATGGATGAATCTATCATGGGATGATGAATACAAAGCTTTTAATTTCACCTAATATAAGAAGATCATTATAAGCCTATTGTAGTTAATATCAACATAGGGAGATATTATTTTTTTCTATGCCATGAAGCATGGTTTAAAAGAAATACAAAATAAAAGACACTTAAATGAAATTAAATGAATACTCAGTGTATCAAGGGAATGATGGATTTGAGTTTCTTTAAAATATAAAATTTCAGCATTAGTGATTTCGTAATAAAGATACAAACTAAGACCGTTTAGTATATGAAAACAAAATCAATAATAGGTGGTGCATTATAACATGCTGGATTTTTTATTTATTTTATAATAAATAAATATTATTATATTTTATTGGTCATAGAAAAATATTAATAATTTATAGATACATAAGACTACAAAAAGAATTAGATAAATCATTTTCATCATCATATGGGATTTGAAGTGAAGTCTCCGATCAAAATACATTTGGTTAATTTAAGTTCTATAAATATTAGTAAAATCAGAGTCCACCACTAGAATAAAAATAAAATTGAAATCAAATATCAAATTATCAATGATAATGAGAAGAATTGTATTAGAAATATTTAGTATGTGCCTACAGAACTATAGGTTTCGGACATTCTGACAAATTCCTTGACCAAAGAATCATTTGAATGGAATTGACTAGCTCTATGAGTTTATTAAACTCCCCATACATGAAAAATTATTTAAGTGGTACCACCTATCTCCAAGGTATGGTGTGTTTTTTAATAATTTAGTAATATGTGTTCCTTAACATAATTCATAATAACAAGGAGTGTCTTTTATGTTCTTTAAAAAAAGGTGTGAAATTATGTCTAAAAGGGGAAAATTCTTAATCATGATAGGAGAGAAACAGATAGGCAGGTATTGAAGTAATAAGTCTTTGAAAACCCATGAAATTATTTTATGACATGATGATCATTAGGTGTTATGAAGAAATAGTTAGATATTTTCTTGTAAATATTTAAGCATTCTAAAATACGAGAATCAAAATAGTGAAGCAGGTGGAGTTTCAAATCTGATGATGCTAAAGATGGTCAATCAAAGGAGATATATCATGAGAGATGGAGATCATGATGAAATTAGTTTACCAATTTGTGAATTATGTGATTAATTGATAAAATTTTCGAGTTAATCTTGTTTCTCACATTGATCATGGCCATATCGACTTAGAGTGTGGTTTGACTATGACTTTCATCACTATCTGAATTAAAAAAAGTGAATGGTGGTTTCAGATAGCAAAATCTTAAACTAGGTATCAAAATGTGAAGAGTTTTAAAAAACTCAAAGGGGAAGATTATTTGGAGAATCCATCAAGGTAACATTGATTCATTTTTTGGTGTATTGTATTATTTAACAAATCTAGTTTTAACCATCCAAAAATATGATTGTGTACACCCATGAAATGAAGATGAGGTGATCAGTGTGAAAGATGTTTACACACCTATTGTGACATGCAAAATGGTTTAATGTTCTTGTGAGATATCTTACTCACATATATGAAGACACATCATGATCATACACATTGGGTCGGTTGGGTGTATAAATTGAAAGATACCACCCTCATTTTAGGATTCAACTATAACACCCTAAAATTTTTTGAGATAGATTCTTTTAAATTTCATTGAGGTCTTATGTAGTATGCTACAGCATGATTATCTAGCGTTATACACAACACCATATTAGCTTGAAATATATGAAACACTATTATTGGGTTTTTTTACACATAATTTCATGTTATTTTAGTATAATTCATTTCACTTGAGAATAATTATAATTGATAACTAAATTTTATAACTTGGTCATTATAATGGAGGGTATGAATAGTATTAACATCCTTCTAAAAATACTCTTTAAATAAAAATAAGTGAGTCTATAAAATAGTAAAATAACTCTTTATTGAGTTTATTAGTGAAATATATATGTGATATATTCAATTTATTGTTTAAAACTCATCTTATATGTTTTCTTGACAAGATAGATGATCAAATTCAATTTTAATGATAATATGAGTATTTTTCTAAAAATATTGATTTACCACCTTTTGATGAAGAACCCATTTTAAATCTATTATTTACAATTTTATAAGTTCTTTTTCACAAAATAATGTTCTTCATTGAAATAAGTACATAAAAAATTTACTTTGGATTAATTTTGGGCATTTTTTAAATAATATTCATTTTTAATGATTAGTGAAAAATATTACATTTTAATTTAACACTGCTTTTTCATTTAATATATTTATAAATAAAGGTTATCCATTTAATTGGTTTTAAATTATAATTATATTATGTTTTTATAATTTAATGCAATTTTTGTCATTGGATGTAATTTAACATTGAATTTTGACCTATACGCACATCAATCTTTTGATGATTTTTACATTAATAAACTATTTTCCCCACTTTGTCAATGGGAATTAATTTTAAATTAATTAATACAACTTTGGTTTTTTGAAATTTTGAAAAACTTATTACATGTTTTGAATCATTGGGTACAAATTATGTTAATATTTTACTTTTATAGATATTATGAATAGTATCTATAGTTATTATCATTTACTATAGTTAAAAGTAAATCTGGTAAATAAGGGTAAAAATAATTTGATAAAGATAATAAATTTATCTAAAAACCAACCAAAATAATATTATATGAATGAATGTGGATAAATATCACCTAATTTTTTGAATTTATTATTTTAATTGACTTCTATCCTTGGAATTGATGTAATTATAATTAAAATAAAAGAAACTGACAACATGTCACTCTCTTGTCTATTATAAGTATAATATCTTTAATGTACTGATACAATTGATAAAAATTAGAAACTTAATAGACTACATGAATATAATTAATGTATCTAAAACATCTGAATTTATTTATAATATTTAGATATTAAATAATTACCTGAAATTTTGGCACAATTGTGATACAATAAATTTTTTATTAATAGAAATATCAAATAAATAGTATTATAAATAGTAATGTAAATATTATTTGAAATTATTTATGACATCTGTGATTTTTCTTGGTGAACATATCATGTTATAATAAAATTAAAATATTTTTTTAGATGTTATATATCTATTTTTATTTTATTTAATTCCAATGAAATGAATAGTTTTAAAATTTACACTATTGATATTTTATTAAAAGAATTTTTTCTTAAATTAGTTAGAAATCATAAAATTAAAATTAAAAATTGGAATATAAAAGGTTTATCATTTAATTAATTTTTCAATTATTTAAAATTTTCCCCAATTAAGTAAAGATAATAGCCTCTTAATAATTAAAATGTTATTACCACAATTGAAATTAAAAGAGAGTAATTAAGTGTAAACTAACGAAATAAAGATTAAAATAAAATAAATACATCTCTAAAAATTATTAGATGAAATTATTTTAAACTATATATATCTTTTACATGAAATATAGTACTTTAGATATTTTATAATTTGAATAATGAACTATAATAAAATAATATTTCATGACATTCTTAAAGTTCCCTTCTCCATTTATAAATGGTTACTGCAACTACCCATTTACTCTAACCTGTAATGTCCCATGTATAATCCAAATTCTGAAAAAATATGCTCCCAACATACCTACCTTCATTTTAGAAGTGACAATTTGGGCATAAATCCATCCTTCGGAGACCTTTTGTGAAAATCAAATGGAGAAAAATAAAAAAGAGGTAATTTCTTTATCACCACATTCCTAATTATTTTCTTCTTCTACTTCCTCTTCTTATGTTTTTCCAAACTAATGTAACAAATAATATATCTCATACATTTCGATATGTTATTATAATAATGTGACAATGTTATACCACTGGTTATCCATCCTTAGAATAACTATATCACTATGTGTTTGTACGTACGAAAAACCTTCTCCATGTCGTGGTATAATTTTTATTGAACTACACTAAAAATAGATGGGTATAATGTTGAATATAATAGATTTAAATAATGAATATAACATTATAATTATTCTTTATAATTTATATACCATTTAACCATTGGGTAATTATATCATCGCTCGAGCATACATACGACCTACCGTCTCCATTATGCAATGTGATTCATTCTAAATGATATTAATTAAACAATGATTATATACATGAATAGAATAAATAAATATGATATATATTATACTATAATCATTCTTTAAAAAAATATAACTATAACATAAGATGTGGAAAATGAATGTATATGATAAAACATGCATAAGAACATAAATTAGTTAATATCTGAATTACGAGTGACAATGAAATGTTACTAAAAATAGATGATATTCTAATCACATATGATAATATAAAAATGATTATGATTCTATAATAAGTAAATAAAATTATTCAAATCCTTATACAGGAGGTTAAGATATATATATAAATGATTTTGGACCTAAGTTAACAGATAATTTTACAATCTCAAATTTATCTAATATTTTTTATACGTAAGTGTTTACTAGCGGTATATTTATTATCCATGTCTATATTTTAAGAAAAAAAATTCATAAAATTTTTACAATTATTTTATATTTGTTTAAAGTAATTTTACCCTTTATTTTTTAACTACATAGTTAAGAATAAATCTTTCATTCGTTTACCATATGATTAAATTTATAACTTCTTCAAAAAAGTATCAGGGGAATGTTTTTTAACATATAGATAATGAACAGATTTTTAAATATTCATAAAGCCATATTTCCATGAAGCATACTCTAAATTATTTAAGTTTTATTATCAACTAAATTATTTTGTTTTAATATTTCTTGGCATTTTGAGAAAAGGAAAGATTTTTTAAAAAGAAATGACATTGTCCACAATAATAACGTTCATGTATTTTATGAAAATTAATTTCCATATATGATTAAAATATTTCAATAGGGTTATGTTTATATCCCTATTATTTCTATGATTTGATTTTGTTAATTATGGAATGATATTTTATATAGATTATGTTATGATGGAATGATGTTTAAGATCCCAATTTTTTTATTAGGAGACATTATTATGAATGATTTATATTTTTTGGAACATGTAAGATTGATTTCATTATGGGATGGGTGAGACCTATATCTCCCACTAATTCATTGGTAAAATATTTATATATCATGATATATACATGTCTGGAATGGAATGTAAATATAGTTCAATAATATAGGGTTGTAATTCCATGGATTCCTTTTTTGGTAATGGGTTTTGTCAACTATGATGGTCTTGGATAGAGCCTTAGAAAATATAAAAATGATTTTCTATTCTTATGTGTTTTCCATAAGTTCATGTTTTATTCAAATTATATGTTATCATGGTTAATGATCCTTTATGATTTATTCCTTAAGAACTGCTAATATTTATTTCATGACTCACGATATTGATATTGAATAGTTATGTTAATGTTTTTTACATGCATATGTTCATATATTATTTTCTTACCCTTACTGAGCATCTTAGGAAACCGGTTCATATGTTTCCATTCCACTGGTTATATAGAAATAATTTTTGTACGAGTATTAAATGGGAAGATCTTTATGGGAGATACTGAGAAACTTTCACAAGTTATAAGAATGTTTTCCATGATTCTAAAGCCACTAAAATATTAGGGTCCTCATGTGTGAATTTGAAAAAATTAATGATTATTCATTTAAATATATGTAATATTCATATACATAATGATTTCATTGTTATAGTTGGCATAAGAGGAGAGGTTTAGTCAGACTTTAGAAAATAGGATGTGAAAACATTAGTGAGATCCCTAGAGATATTTCTAAGGGACTTCAAATAGATATCTATAATTATAAGTTACAACACAAGAGTCATGGGAATGATCATGAACAACATATTAATAATCATAATATGTTTGATATTTAAAATACACCACCATTATTTTTTACATAGTATTATTTTTTCCTCTCTTACCATTCTTTTTGGGTTTTAGACAATGGTGGGAACCAAATGGAAACATGTTAATGATCAATGAAATGGGAAATGCATCGATTTTCCTTCTGAACAAAAAAATGATGTTGGATATGGAAGGAAAAGTCTTATCAATTTACATACACATATTATGAATTATTCTAGACTTCCAAATGAGTAGGGAAGGGGAAATATTTTATTGAGTCCTTCATGAAGAGATTTCCACCTTCTTTGAGTGGATCTTCTGAACCACTTTTTCTGAACAATGGATCTGAACCATTGGAATGATATTTTCAATCATTCATTGTTGGAAAAAATAACAAGTCATTTTGGTTTTTTATCATTTAGTAGTTGAATCAGGCCAGTGGTTGACTCTAATAAAGAATTTGACGTAACAAGATGAAATTGAATCCACATAAAGGGAAAATTTCAAGAACTTATATCTCAATAAGTGCATTCCATGATTTATTTCAATGAAAATAGAAAAGGAGTTCCTCGAGCTTAATCAAAAGGATTGTGAATCTATTGGTGCATATGAGGTAATTTTTTCAATACATTAAAGGTATACTTATAGATTTATCATCCAACATGAAAGTAATGTTTAGCAATTCTTTAGTGTATTAAAACGAAGTCATTGAAGGGAGTTAGTTATACGATACTTTAGTTTCTATGAAGATATTTTGTGTTGTTCTATCAAGGTAGAAACGTAATTTGTTGTTACATATTAATCTCATGGTTTTTATATGAAATTAAATATGATGTCCGAAGGAAAATATCAAAACAATTGTGAAAAGAAGAAGAGTGTTTTCTTATGCTCAAAGTGTGGTAAGAAGCATGGTAGAAAATATATTTTATGGTATTATGGTATAATGAAATATCTATTTATTTTTACAATGTGGTTTTCCATATGTATTTTATAGTATATGATGAGAGATATGGGTAACTGTGAAAAGAGATTGAGGAAATAATGAGATGTTTTTGGAAAACACGTGATTTAGGGAAGTATGAACCTTAAAATGAATATGATTATGAGATGATTTTATTTGGATAAAGGTGTGTTGGATAGTAGTAATTTAATTGGAAGATATTAGTTACATAGGAACTAGTTAACGAATTATTAACATGTGGGTTATGCTGTCTTAGATGAAGATTACTACTTTTTGGAATTAAGAATATGAAAACATGCATTTTTTCTCTTAGGATATCTAATTGCCATTGTTGTAACTGTGAATCAATAGAATATATGATTATTTTATTCAATTTTTTGGAATATAACATCCAATTACTAAATTATGAGATATAGGAGATAAATTGTAAAATTATTGAGTTCACTTCTTTCAAAAGTTTTATATTTTTAGTTTTTTGAAAGAGTGTTAGCATTCCAATTTTGGAAAGTAGAAGTTATAATCTGGTTAAATTTTGTTAGATTAATGTATTATCTCACTATATGTGGACTTATGAATATTTGATATTCTGTGTCAACATTTTTTTTGAGACTTATGGAATGAGCTATCATTCTATTTATGGATCGCATTATCTGCTAACACTTCAGGAATGACAAATTCAAAATTATTTCAGTGAACAAAGATAATGTAGAAATTGTTCAAGGTAAGAGAATGGATGATATTGTACTAAAATAAATAAATTATTTCTTCTCATTTTATTCAAATTTAGGTAAAGGAACTTGAAAACAAAAAATTTCATCTTAGTGCATTCTTATCTGATAAAAGAGACGGTCCCTTAAATCATCATATATTTCTCAGTTTTTAGTTATTAACTTTCTCCAAACCTTGTCCTCTATCACTATCAATCAGAACATTATGGTTAGATGATTCTTCCATATCAATGCTTTTACTTTCCACCAATTTTCTATTATGTGGAAACCCAGTGATGAGTTACTTTTGTTAATGGTTATCTTTCTAAAATTCCCTTATAAAAGGAAGTTTTAGTATTCCTTTTTAAAATATGGATTTTTATAAAAGAAAAATTCAAGATGAATGAATTTTATAACCTTGATAGATTCAGAAGGAAAATTCATTATAAGAGTGGTAGAATATAATATTCCAAGATTTTATGAGATATATTCTTTTTAATTTCATTGATGCCTTTTCTTGTATGCTACACCAAGATTAGCTTTCACTATACGTAACATCGTATTAGCTTATAGTATATGAAACTCTATTCTTATATTGTGTTATAAAAAATTTAAACATCATTCAATAGAATTTATTTCACTCAATCTTGAGTATAATTGATAAAAAAATATTACAACCTAGTCATTATAATAGTGAGTTTGAAGAGTATTAACTTCCATCTAAAAACTATATAAATGAAAATAACTGAGTCCATAAAATAATAAAATCACACTTTGTGGATTTTATTAGTGAAATATATGTTTAATATATTCAATTTAATTTTTAAAATTATTCTTATATGTTTTCTAGACATGATATATGAAAAAAATTCAATTTTAAAGATTAAATGAGTGTTTTTAAAAAAAAATGCAGTTTACTTCGTCTTAATGGAGAATCCATTTTAAATCTAGTTTTTATACACTTTTATTAGTTATATTTGAAAAAATAAATTTTTTTTGGTGAAATATGGAAAAAAAATTATTTTGGTTTATTTTTTGGTAATTTTATAATAATATTGATTTTTTAATGAAAAGTGAAAAATACTGCATTTTAATTTAGAACTGCATTTTCTTCTAATTTATTTATACAGAAAGGGTATACTATTAATTTGTTTTAAATTATAATTTGATTATTTTTTAATCATTTAATCCAATTTTGGTCATGGAAGTAATTTGACATTGAAATTAGATAAAACACACATCAATATTTTGATGGTTTTTACTTTAAAAAATAAATGTATTCCTCGCTTTAACAATGGTAATTAATTTAAAATTATTTATAGAAACATCTATGCTTTGAATTTTCAAAAAATGTTTCAAATTTTGAATCAGTGATCCTAAATTATTTTTATAAAATAATTTTATTTTTTGGATATTATGAATTGAATCTTTGGTTATTTTAATTGACCAGAGTAAATGGTAAATCGGGTAAAATAGGGTAACAAAAATATGATAAGGAAAATAAAATTACTCTAACTCTTAAGAAAATCCAATTTGATGAATTAAAGTCTACAAATATCACATAAAGATCAGAATTTATTCATTTAATGGACATTTTTCAATAAAATTGATTTAATTAATAATAAAACAAAACAATGTTACAACATGACACTCTCTTGTCTCTAATAAGTAAAACAATTTTAACATACTTATACACTTGATAAAACAACAAACCTAAATAGCCTCTAGAAATCTATTAAAATTATCTACCTCATGTGTATTTATTTAGGATTTTTAGATATTAAAATATTACCATAAATATTGAAAAAAATAGTGATAATGTAATTATTTTATTAAGATAAATATCAAATAAATGATATTAGAAATATTAAAATAAATATTATTTAAAATAATTTATATAATCCAAGATTTTTATATGTTTATATGAAATTATATAACAATATTAAATTCATTTTTTCAAAGTGATATATTTTTTTGAAATTATTAAAATTCAATGAAATGAATAGAGTAAAAACATACACTGTTGTCATTTTATTAAAATAATATTTTATTAAAGTATTTAAAATTTTAAAAAATCATTTATAATTATAAAGTGGATTTGATAAGGTCTAGAAGTGAAATAATTTTTTAATTATGGGAAATTTACCCCATATAGTTAACCATAATAGCCTCTTAATCATTAAAATGTTTTTACCCAAATTAAAATTAAAAGAGTGTAATTATAGGTAAACTAAAAATATAAGGCATAAAATAAAATGAATACTTATCTAAAAATTATTGGGTGAGATTATTTCAAACTATCATAATTTTAAAGACCCAATATTTTCCATGTCATTTTTTTATATCTAGAAATATTACGAGTCTTTGAAAATTAGCAGCGCGTGATTCCAAGGCCTGGTGTGCCCAGAAAGAATTTCTGAACTTTTTTTTGGGTACATTCATTAAACGTGGGAGCAACATTTTGTATCATTTGAAAAAATGATTAGAATTTAAATCTGATGAAACCATTGAACTCACATCGCATATATTCACATAAAAAGACCTTCACCTCGACTGTAGTAGGTCGGGGTGGAAGTTGGTTTTCATGTTTTTCATGGAGAGTTAAAAAAAACAATTAGCTTTTATTTTTATTTAACTGAAACCTCCCATTTGAAACATGGTGGTGGGGACCAACTGAACTCCTCTTTTAATGTGATTTTAACCCTTATAATTCTCCAAGTTATTGTGCCAACATTAATTGAATTAATTAACTTAACTCAACTGAAGTTGTCTCATCACTTTTCCTGGTGTGGGATCAATGAAAAAGTGAAGAATTGGGAGAACCATGGATAGAGTGTCCTACAATGAAGAATGAACCTCCGATGATGATGATGCACGAGCACAGATCGAGAGAATGTCGCGGGAGTGATGAACGTTAGCATCTTAATTGTCTTCATCTTCTTCCTCACGCCATCTACAGAGATCATGGTAGGGGGTTTATTTTTGAGATAAAATAATTTTTTTATTCATATCCTTGATTATCAATGAAGATGTCCAAATGAACACGACCATCAGTCCGCCTAAATACCTTGATATATAATATTTGTTCTCCACACATTCCTTGTGCGTTCTTAAACGCCAAATAATTAAGCACACTGAAAACGCAATGTTTAGTTTAGCGCGACATATGGATGTGTAGTTCATGACACGGGGATCACAAATATGTGGTCATCATTTTTTTAGGCTTAAAACGAAGTTTTTGTGACCAACGAAAGTGGATGGTGGTTGGAAACCAGCTAGAAACGGTTCGAGCAGGTGGTAAAGGAGGATGGTGTTAGGCATGCTGGTCGACCGCGTGGAACTCGGACGGCGCACGTCTCCGCCGCTGGTATTATAGTAGGTCGCAACCTTTCTACCATAGCAGAGAAGGGGAGGGTGTCTAGCATGTCGGACGACCTCATGGAGGCTGGGCGGCGCATGACGGTGTTGGCCGTTGAGGAAGAGGTTGTGGCTACTTAGCCGTGGCGGTGCACCCGGGGGGCGGCCGGCACCCGGACTATTGTGGGTGGATAGCAGTGTCATCGCTCCTCTCAGAGGTGATCCATTTGGTGCCCCATTCAACTATGTCACTCTAATTAGGACCGCTCCGGTGTGTCCCATGTGCTAGCAGGCTCCTTCCAAACGGTCAATGGACCGTTCCGAATACCGGGGTGTGCCCTCCCCCCTTCTTGGGCAGCGGCTAGGGTGAGCCCCACCACGGTAGACCATAGAATCTGAGTGGGCCAATCCCGAGGTCATACCAAGTGGTCCGAGCCCCTTGGGCCATGCCATATAGGCCACCCCTAGCGGGCCACACTGAGCAGGCCGCACCACACGGGCCGCGTCGAGTCGGCCGCACCCAGCGCAGGTCGGGCCCCGCCCATTGGTCAGGGCTTCCCCCTTTGCGAGCCAGGTCAGTCCGCGACCAAGTTGAATTCGGCTACCGCTGTCATGCCCATCTGGGCCAGACCCAAACCGGGTTGGGTCAGCCCAGGTAGGGTCGGCCCAGACCCAGCCTATTGGGACCTTTATACGCCTTTTTCGCCATATCTTGAGAACTGGGCATCCATTTGATGAACTATCTACGGCTTTGGGATCCATAGATCGTGATTGTACTTTTGGTATGCTACACATGTATTTTGGATAAATTTGAATTATGGTTGGGTTGGATCAAACCTGAATCAAACTGGGCCCTCAGAACTAAATGGTTAATAACTTACAGACCGGGCGACCGATTAACGCTTTGTCTGTTGCGTTGGGTTCCATATGATGTGGAGGACCTTAGGATACTTTTTCGTGGGACTTAGTATTAGTTGAGATATCGACTGATGCCTTGAGGAGAAAAATCTCCCAAAATAAAGAATTCTTATTGTGGGAACCCTGTGACTGGCAGTAATTGAGGAGTCTTTATCTTTTGGGAGGGTCATCTTCGGCTCCTTTGTGGGTCAGCGCTCACCTATATTGTGTGGGTCAGTGCATACAGATCCTCTGTGGGTCATCTCCAGATCCTGTGTGGGTTATCTCTAGATCCTATGAGGGTCATCTCTAAATCATGTGGGGTCATCTTTGATCCTTTGTTGGTCATCTTCAGATCATGTGTGGGTCATCTTCGAACCTTTGTGGGTCGACAGCAAATCTTCTCGATGATGTAAGATGATATAGTAATACAGCTAATCATCCATACTTCCATACATATGTTATACTTAGTGTGAGATGAGTCTTTACCACTGTGGTATTCATCTGTGTGGTGACACCTTTGTGGAATTTTTAGGTGTGGAATTACCTCTGTGATACTTACATTTGTGGTGTTTCCTTATTGATATTATTTCCTTCATGGAATAGTTGTGCTTTAGGCTAATGAGTTTGGCCTTGTGTTTCATCATAAGTGAGATGGGTATACTTGATAACTTAGGTATACATATGGGAATAAAAATAAGTAGGGTTTACTGTTGTTTTCATGCTTTTTGGATTATCCTTTTTGGATTTTGAGGGACCTTCTGGGGTCTTGGGGTCCCTACTGAGTATTGTTATACTCACATATGCATAAGCTACGCCCACACCTTGTTGTGTTTTATGCCGATTCTAGACAATGTTGGCTGAGGATGAGGGTACCAAGACTGGAGGTTTCTCAGAGGTGGACCATAAATGATGCATAATAGAGAGATGAACGTTCAAGAGTTGTACCTGACCATCAGGTAGGATCCTTGGCGGGTGATCACTGGAGTTGTTCGTCAGTTTTATTTGTACTTTCTAGTTAGTATTTTATTCTATCCTATATACATAATATACTCACTCTATTTACTATATAGTTTACCTTGTTCTTGTATCTTGCGGTGTTCTTGGTTTTGTTAGTTTACATGTTATAAAGGCAATGCCTTCCATGTTTTAGGGATAAGCCTTTCCTGTGCAATTAACGAGCCCCTGTCCTATGGAAGGTGAGCTTTGGGTAGTCACAACATGGCCTCAGGGGATGGGTCTTGACCCTAATATTATCCTAAAACTATTTTTTATCTATTATAATTCGAAATTAAATATATAATAATATAATATTTCAAGACCTTCATCAATGTGGCGTCCTCCGTCTTATAAAATTCAACTACATCTACCCACTTACATACTACTCTAAATCCCCTTTTCTCTTCCAAAATCTACTCCAATAATCTCCTATCATCCCTCAATTCCTCCTAGAAGTCACACATTAGGTAGAAATCCATCTTATGGAGACCTTTTGTGCATATCAAAAAGAACATACTCGAAAAAGAGGAAATTGGTTAATCATCTCTTTCCAAATTCATTTCTTCTTGTACTTCTTATTATCATTTATTTCCATAATAAAGTAATAAATAAAATATATTATACATTATCAGATTAAATTATAATTGTGGTAAAACCTTATACCCCATTTTATCCATCCTATGAAAAACAATATCACCATGTTTGTGTACGTACAACTTACTGTCTCCATGTCATTGTGAGATTTTCTATTCAATAATAATTAATTTGGATATGTATAATGATGAGTATAATGGATTTAAATAATGAATATTAGCTAATAATTATTTTATGAAATTAATATATCATCCATTTACATACCATTTAACCATTAAGTGATTGATATTGTCGCTCATTTTTACATACGATCAACCATCTCCACATGGCGATGTGATTCATTTTACATTAAAATCATTAATACCTAATTATATACATCAATGGAATGACTAAATATGAAATATATTATAATAATATCATTATATAAATTATTTAACTATAACCTATGAAGTGGACCCTGATCTTATCTAATAAAACATTCATACGAATATAATGTAGTTAATATCCGAATAACGAGTGACAATGAAATGGTACTAAAAAAGATGATAATATAAGCTCACATGATATCATAAAAAGGAATATTATTATAGAATAATCCAATAACATTATTTATGTCATTATATAATTTGTTTGTAAATATACTAAAGATTTCATACCTATGGTAAGTGATAATTTCACAATCTCATTTTTATCTCATATTGTTCATATGTAAGTATTTACTAGAGGTATATTTAACATTCATGACAATGTTTTCTAAAATTTTTTCATAAAATATTAACTACTATTCTATGTGTTTTTAAATTCATTTTTATCATTTTTTTATTTTATTTCATGGTTTGGAAGGAATATTTCGTTTGTTTACCATTTGAGGTACTTTTTGTCTTTTACAACCAAGTATAAGGAAAATATATTTTTTAACTTATATGCCATGAACGAATTTTTACATCTTCATAATTCCATATTTTCATGAAGTTTATTCAACAAGATTTCATGATTGTTTTCAGATAAATTATTTTTTTCTATGTTTTTGTTTCATTTTGAGAAAATAATACATTTTTTAAGAATAAAAGATATTATCATTATTAATTAAGTTCATGTATTTTATCAAAATTATATTCCATCTAAGATGACACACTTTAAAAAGAGTTATGGTTGTATCCCCATTGTTACTATGATTTTCTTGTTTTAATGATGGAATGATATTTTATAAAGATTATGTTATGATTGAATGATTTTTAAGAAGCCCACTTTATTCCTTAGGTTATGTTATGAAGAATGATTTGTATTTTTGTGCACATTTAAGAATGATTTCATTTTGAGATGGGTGGGACCTATATCTCCCTCCAATTAATTGAATAATGATTTATATCTCATGAGATAGACGTTATTGTAATGTAATGTAAATCCATTTTAGTAAAATAAGTCTACAACAACAAATAATCCTGGTTCAGTAATGGTCTTCATCCACTATGATGGGCTTTCCTATGATCCTTGGATAATATGGAAATGATTTTCTGTTATTATGTATTTTCAGTTAGTTCTTTTTTTATTCCAATAATTAGTTATCAGGGTTAATGTTACTTTTTCGTTTAAGTATTTCGAACTACTAAAATTTCTTTCATCACACAGGATTGTGATATTTAGATGTTATATTCCATTTTTTAATTCATATATTCATATATTGTTTCCTTACCCTTACTGAGAATCTAAACACACCCTTTCATATATTTCCATTCCTTGGGTTATCAATAAATCATTTATGTTTGAGTAAGAATGGGGAAGATCATTTTGGGAGATATTGATGATCTTTAAAAAGTTAGAAGAATGAATTTCTTGTTTCCAAAGGAACTCGACTATTATAGTCCTCAATCATGAAATTATAAAATGTAATGAATATTCCTCAAAAATATATAATATTCATATAGGTCACGCTTGGGTAATTATATCAATTCATATAGAAATATGTGTATCTGAATATCATAATAATTTTATGCAAACAAAGTTACATTTAAGAAGTAAGTTACACATAATAAAGGAGTTTCGCTCAATAGCATGTTCTGAAAGAGGGAGCGGAAGTTTTTGTTTTCTGTGACCAAGAATAAATTTTCTATAAGGAATTTATGTTTCACATAGCACACCCAAATGTTGTGTGAAATAATGATGTTTTTCAATAATACTACGGTAAAGTGGTATTCATTAACTGGATGAAATTTGAACTAAATGATACCCTAAATTATGTGTAAAACAAAATGATTCAAATGATCAAATATGATTCTTCTAAAGAATAAGAGAGCACACATCAATTGATATAGTAGTGAACTTTTAAATTGTAACTGGTTATAATCAATGAGGGATAGTGAGTCCACTCATAGTATTATTTAGATTGTGAACCAAGTCATAGAAGTGATCTAGCCTGAGCACTAAATTATTTGTGGGTCTTAGTGGATTTGGAACATCTTCACATTGTTTTTGTATGATCCGTGGATGTGGTCCAATGAGGTTGATCCATGTAAAATTGATGTGTTTTTTTATACATTCATTTCCATTCATACAATTATAATGGATTGGAATGGATGAAATTATTCTCTATAATGAGTCATGACCTGAAGGGGAAGTTTTTTTAATCTTTAATACTCTCATTCACACCTCCCCCGCCCCCCTCTGGGTATTTAACCAAGTTGGGATAATAATATATATGGTTTGGTATCCATTCCATCTATTTTTATTTTTTATAATGTTTCCTTAGCACCCTAAATTTTTTTAAGTTTCTTGTAAAATCATTGAGAAGTTTCTTCTTGTAATTTTATTTCTTTTGATGAAATATGATAAACACATTCTTTGGATAATTACTTTTGTGTTTTACTATATAATAAATGATTGTATATGGATAATATTTTTTTTATTTTTATAATTAATATTGAAATGGTTCTAGCTATGAAACTATTTCTTCTAGAACATTATTCTTATCCCCCTTTCATATTGGGTTAGAAACAAAGATGTTCCTAGGATATGATACTTGATATTAGTTACTTAATAAAAAAATGGATATAAAGATTATATACTAGATCGTCATTGTTTTTTTATGTTCTATTTTTTTCATATTAACATTATTTAGTTAAGTTAATTCACATCAGGATGAATTGTGTGTAAACCTTTTGAATTTTAATTAATTTTACATCATGAAAGTAATTTAGTTACTGCTTAATTTGTTATACGATTTATTGATTTCCAACTATATATTTTTTAAGGGGTAATCATGTTAAAAAAAATTCAAAATTTTTATTTCATCACCTTCTTGGAGGATCCATATTGAGAAAACATATGGTATTACGGAATGTCTCTATATTTTATTGATAATGAAAAATTCCAGAGAAAAGATTGCATATGACTGCTAATTAACTTTTTGGAACATTAGAGGACCACAGTAAAACTGAATACTTATATTTTGTGTTTATTTTTATTATTTGAAATAAAAATTTGATATTTTTTCATAATCCCTGAAATTGATTTTTATAAGATCATACTTGATCAATATAAGATTCATAATAAACACATTCAAAATTTTACTTATATTGAGAATATTGAATATAAAATTAATGAAAAATTTATAAACACTATGATCTATTTTATGAAATTCAATATCTGTAGTCAGATATCCTCATGTGAATTTATTAATTGTATTTTGATGATGTTATAGTCTACTCATTTCCGGATACCTAATTCTAAGAAAGATATATATAGAATGATTGGGGTCACCATCAAGAATTTCATTTATTACATAGAAAACATATTGAATATATTCATAAATTATTTAAAACTATTACGAATAACATATGTTCTCATAGAGTATCTTATAGCATTAATAAAGAGATATTTGAAATGATAGTAGAAATTCATCTTAAAAAATTAGAATACTAGGGAATTGATTAAGAATATGTTAAATAAATTATAGTTATATGATGAAAATAAATTTTTATAAATGTGGTGTGAAATTAAAATAAAATTAATATTGATGATGCAAAATAAAAAAAATGGGTTGCTTTTTCAACAACTAAAATGACTACTACATCTAAAAAACACTTAAAACTACATCCATGTATAACCATTATTAAAATTAAATTTATCATGATCATAATGAAAATAAGTTTTCATAAATGTAAAAAAATGATAATTTTTTATAACATACCATACTAGAAATAAAATATAGAAATATAAAGAAATTTATGATAAATCTATAAAGGGAATAGATACTAAAAACTATAACAATGTGATTTTTTATGAATATAAGAAACTATGTCATATATTATATAATTTTAACTGACAAAAATGCATGTATAATGATCCAATAAAATTTTAAATATAAAAATACAAAAATTAAAAATCCAACTAACACTTAGAGTGTTAATAAAGTCTATTTTTCAAAATGAAATTTAAAAAGTTGAAATAGTACAATGATTTCATGTTTAGTGTCCCTAATTAAAATTAATGAAACATACTCCATGTAAAAGGTTCGTAAATATCCGTCAAATGTGTCTTTATATTCTTAATATTCTTCAAATTTATAAGAATAATATTATCCATCAATTAAGGAAAAAATTCAATATATGTCTGACTTCAAGAATAAATTTAATTCTTTTAAGAAATATTCTCATTATATATAATTTCTGGATAAGTAACATGATGATATTTATAATCAAAACCTTAAATTGAAATCAATATTTGGTTTTTATTTTATAATGAATATTGAATTGTTGTTTAAAAACTGAAATATAAAATTAAATTTGTCGAGAACATGTTATATAATTTGACTATGGTAAGGGAAAAACAGGTACACTTATAGATATAATGAGTCGCCCTATGCTATCCTAAAAAACATTTTATTCTACATATAATAAGTAAAATAATAATTTAAACTATTTTATTCTGAAAAATATATTTTTTTTAATACATACAAAAGGAAAATTCATTGAAAAATATTTTCTACTTGATAATAAATCAATCACTCAAAACATTCAAGGCTTATAAATCTAAGGAACATAAAATTATTCTGCCTAGAAGAGGTGGAAATATTTTTTTTTCATAAATTCATTACTGATAATATTATATTTATGGAGATAATTTTTAGTACCAAATATTTAATTTTGTACATTTCCAAATATGGTATCAGGGTCCGATGTAAAAACTATTTAGTAAACATAAAGTGGAAATTATCAATATATGACGGGAAATAATCATATCATTAAATTTTTTTAAATAATTAAATGTGTAAATGTGGTTCTTGGGGATATTAAATAAGATTGGATAATGTGTATAGTTGATATATCCTTCCACTATGATAGATTACATTCTAATGAGATTTATGTTTTTGAGCATTATAAAATTCTCATATGTATAATTAAATTGTGTGATGAAAATTAATCCATGAAATTGTTGAATTAAAAATTTAACATTATATATTTAAGAGATAAAATATTATCAATAAATCAATATAATAATTTATTTTATTTATATCAATAATAATTGACCTATTAAAACATTCCGTAACATAGTGCAATTAATGATAATTCTTAGAATTGGAGTCCATGGTTAGGCTGCTTCGATGTTTTTATTAGTTGTAAACATTCTTGGAAAAAACATGTAATGGAACTTATAGATAAATATTTTAATTCATATAATTTTTTTACCTTTATTAGTATTGGAAGAAAAATAATACTATTTTTAAATGTATTTGTGAAATCATGGTGTTCAAACCACAATAATTGTTTTTTATGGATATTTTTATCGCACAAAAAAATTATTTTTTAAATAGAAAATTTATTTTGTGTGCCTTGGTTAATGAATACACTATATTATGTTTTGTTTTTTTTCATTAAATTTATTTAAAATACTCATACAATATACAAAAATAATATCACTTCTTTCAAATAAGAAAAAAAAACCCATCATCTCAATATCGAGTGATCACAATGAATAGTTGTGGAATTTTACTATTAAAATTTTGAATAATGATAAAATAATTAAAAAAATATTTCATCATTTAGAAATAAAAAAAATGGATAATTTTAAATGAGAAATAAATCTCTTCAAGAATTTTCTTATTTTTTATTGTCTAAATAAGAATTTTTTAAAACTAATTAGGCCGGATCCATTAATTATTTTAGTTACACTATAAATTATATTTTTATTATTATAGAATAATGAAAAACATAAAAAATATGGTATTTAAAAATAATAGTTTTTTCTTTGTGTATGGATGTATAGTGTTTATTCTGGTTAAAAAAATAATATAAATTTTTATCAAATATCTTAACAAGGAATATTTTATGGTAACTCCATAAAAACAAGTCTTATTGGTTTTTTATCAAATGGCCACATAATTTTAAAGATATAGTGAAAGTAAAGATTAATGAAACATAACCATTTTCAAGGTTATTTTATAAATCATGGAATTATTTTGGTGAGAAAAATTTTCCCTCTAAACCCCCTTTTCAATATCCCTTACATTCTCATACTATTATATTATATCATCTTGGTGTTTGCAGTATTGAGAGAATTCTAGAGGGAGGATCTATTGGATATAAAATTCCATCTAAATGGGTGTGATGTATCATAGATAAGGGATGTGTGCCATTGAGAGATGGATAGAATATAAGGATGTGTTTTATTCTAAAGTGCCACACCTTTTATACTGGAATTTCAATCTGAATCTTTTTTCACATCATGAGATGTAGTCCAGGATAGTTACATGCCACCCTGCTTAAAGTGGTGTACGCTCCCAGTGTGGTATGTTTAGTTTTTGGGTGAACCCTTACTAATAGTATTTTGGTGTATTATAGAACATTATATTTTAATTTAAAAAACTTATATTTTTATCATTTGTGATGTTAGTAGAGTCAGTTGTAGTATAGAGGTATTTTATGTTCTATATTTTTAGTTTTTTGGAAAAATGTTAAATTTATTTGTTTGGATTGACTATATATATAACAAGTTATTCGTTTCTAGTCATAGACTTAAGGGATAAATTTAAAAAATTGTATACCTTTTGTGGGTTTCTTCATTTACCATTAATGGCCTTCATTTCATGACCATATCATCTATAAAGTAGAGCGGGGGTGGATAATTTTAAGGGTTCTTCTTTTTTGGATGTCATTTCATAGTGCTATATTGGTATCACCATGTATATTCTTTATTATATCAAATTATTCTTTGTTATGGGGATTTAAATAAATTATATAGGTATATCATGACCAGATTTTAAGAGGTCCTCAGATTTATGCATATTGTGTTGTAACCAATACATATCACACACTGATTATTTTAATTTTCTGAACATATATTTTTTTATAATCCCAACTAAATTTTTCTAAATTTCAATTTTCCCCAACCCTTAAGATATTTATGGTTCATATTAGAAGACATATGAGTTCCCTTTTATTTTTATCTGACATGAAATTTAAGAGATCAATCATTTAGTGATTAAAAGTAAATCTCTCTTCCTTACTTGTTGGTAATATCCCTACCTTTTCATCTTAGAGATTATTTTAAACAATTAGTTTTATATTTTTTTTATTATTTAGTTAGGTATTTTATGGTAATTAGTGTGATTTATGTTCATTGGGTTGTTCATCACAAGATGTTTTCCATGTGATCATCTCTACCACCTTGTTTTTGCGTAGTGATTATTGAATCCATAATTGTTGTAATAAAGTAAAGACTTATCCTTATATATTTTTTGTAATTGTTAAGTATCATTTTTTTATCATTGGTTGTATTTTATGGATTAAATAAATGAATATAATGAATCATACAAACTCAAATGGATGAAAATATGTTAATCTCTTTTATTTTATGTGTATGTATAATACTGATTATTATTTAAAGCTATATATATTTCTACTTGTAGTATTGATTTCCATTATTGAATACTTGTTCATTTTTTAGGTAATATTTTTGAAATCACCTATCATAAAAGGATAATTATCTAATAATATTAAACAAATGGTTTCTTTAAAATATAAATTTAAATTAATAATGTTTAGGATCCCCATAAATAACTTTTATGAAAATATTGATTCGAATAGAATTCTTATTATGTTATTTTACTTATATTTCTATTATTGGTTTTTGTTGATTTGGTTTCCCTTTATGTGGTTGTAATGGTCTTGGATAAGTAATTTTATGGATGATTTTTTCCAATTGTATTGGATGAAGTGGTTTTTATTGTGGTAGTGTTAGATGGGTTGATTGTATTATATAAAAATAGTGAAATTTTTGGTAATGAGGGAAGGGAATTTTTATGGTTGTTGGGTGGGATTTTCGAATGTCTTGTTAGGTTATTTTGGTAGTGGTTGGCTGGGTGATTTGAATATTGTGTCATAGATAACTAGTATTATGTAATGAGGTTTATAACGATGAATATGGTAATGGTATTATGAAGGTATGTAAAAGGTGTATTCTATAAAAAATTGTTGAATATTTATTTTAATAGATAATGACTAGATAAATGTGTTGATCAATAATGGATATTTTTATATTAAATATGTAAATAAATATAATAATGGATGTAACGTGGTCGATAAAATAATAGATCTTTTTTTGGCTATTATATTTTTAAAATTATGAATGTTTTATATTGTATATGTGGTAGAGATTCTATGAAAATAGTCAAATTGATGTGGTGGTTGTGCTGAATGCAATACAGTTTTTTTATGAACCCTTTGATTGGGATTATGTGTGGACATGTATATGTGAAATATTTTTTCTCTAATTTCATACACTTCCTAGCCAAGTCAGACAACTATACTGATGCACAAATTTTTTAGGTTCGGAAATATTTCCCCAATAACTATGTTGGAAAGTGGACAGATAGTGGACTACTCCCTCTTCACCGCTATACCTTCTTCACATCATATGGGTGAAAAGGTTGGACCATGTACAGAAAACACTTACTATGGGATGAGTCATTTATTTTGACTATTTTTTGAAATCAATAAACTCTATTTCTCATTCAAAAAAGGTTACATCATGTAAATAATAATTAAATAAATATGGTTCAGAACACGTTTGTTAATTAGGTTCTAATTTGTAAAGATTCATATGTCGATAGTTTATACCAGTTTTTTTCACACACATATATCTTTTAATTAATTATGTAGGATAAAAAAGTCAAGGGTATGACCTTTTACATAGAACAAAATACCATCACCAATAAATAATTCGAAGAAAACATGTTGATAATAAAACATAATATCTTCAAAAATAGAATTCGAAATAGAAATATAGATTTTTAGTGAACATGATCATATAATATCTTCTTCTTATTATCACTATAACCTTATATGGATGTTCTCGACATTTATAACGACTTCACACAATGATACACCAAATTATCCCACATATTCTTACATCTTTTTTCCTTTCTCTTATATTCACTAAATTTTGTCATAATAATATACACAATTCCTGGTACTGAAAATCATTATGTCTCTGATTAAACACGTGGAACCATAACTTCTATAGAATTTTAGAAAAATCAAGTTCTTTTATTCACATTTATCTTGAATTTAGAGAATTATAATTATATATAGACTCACCAAAAACCAATTGCATTTATAGTGCCACATGATGTGATAAAAACTATTCTATGACTTCATCCTTTTAAATATCACTATGATGTGGATTTATCTTCATGATATAATAGGATTATAAAACAACTTATATTCTATTGAGTAAATTTTTTAATTTTATAGCTTCAGGAAATAGGATTCCATTTCACAACATGTAATAGATCATCTTATATAAATAAAATTATAATAGAATGAAACATAGTTATTAAATTAATTATTAATTTTATAACACTTAAGAAAATCACAACATTTATTGAGTTAAATAATTTCGTGAAAATGTTAATTCTATGAAAACTATGAATATTAATTCCTCATCATTATTATAATTTTTTCTAAACATTTGACTTCCATAGATTCTTTAGATGTAATGTATCATATGAAATTATTCAATGATTCATATATATATTTTAAGGACTCAAACATAGGTCATGTTTACTCTCAAATAGATTTGGATGACCCATTCATATCTCTCAATGACTAATATGTAGTCTCTAATGACTCGTAAATACACACTCCTTTTCTAGGAAATGAATCATACAATGTACATATTAACACATATGTTTATATGGTCCCTTTTTCAATTTTATATCACATAGCTAGAAATGACTTATATGTCATTATTGGATGAATTTTAATCATATTATATAGAAATATTTCATCTTTATAGATGAAACACTATATTAAACTTAATTCCTAAAAAACCACCATCAAAATAACTTTAATCCTTCTCAATCAGTTCATATAATCTTCAGCATATATCCTAATTTTTTTAACAACTGCATTAATAAGCATAATGTTAAATTCCATCTTATATTTTCCTTAACTCACCTCAAGACATAAAAATCATTAATAAAAAAGGGATAAAAAGTTGTTCTAATGTGAAGGAAATAAGATAAATATTTTCATTAAACTAAGGATCATTCTCACTACTCCATCACAACCATCATAGAATTTATCTTGAACTAACCTAAAGAATACACCATAATGAAACCAAATATGATCCTGGCATGATCCAAAGTGTTTTCCTAGTCCTCGCGATATGATTACAATAACCACAATATCAATATTATTAAATGGATAATTATGTATTCACATAAATTAAAATATAATAAAATTAAGAAGATAAAAATTTTCTGTATGAAAAAAACACTATAAGGAAAAGAGTCCAAAATACCCTGATACATGTATTAGGATAGTAACACATCACAACCCATGTGGTGGACCACATTCTCCATCATATGATACCAATTCCTGAAGGTACTAAAAGTGAGTTATACTCTCTATATCGATTTTCCACTACCTAGATTAAGAAAATCTATAAATGTACAGAGGAATAGTTGGGATGGGAGCTAACCAACCCAATTGGATTTCACAAATCATTTAAAATTTATTCTATAATTGATAAACAATTTATGCTTAATGTATATAAAAATTTCATTGAAACGTTTCCTTAGTTCATATCAAAATATTCCTGAATAAAAATTATCAATTACTATTGAATAACATATAAAATTTCATTTCCCACAATTGAATCATAAAAATGATTTATTGTAAAATTTGAAAGAATTAAACATTTTTCAAAAGAAATAATGAAAATTAATTTCAATAAAAACTGAAAGAAGTAAAAATTTATATCATAATGCATTAGTAGTCATATTCAATCATTTCACCATAGTCGAGAGACCCATTGGTAGGATTTCCAATGATTCACATACCTTATTTTTAAGTACGTTTTCTATTGTTCACAGGTTATATCCCAATGATTTGAAAAGATAAGATCTTTATGGAAAAATCTCTTGGTCCTTAAGAAGTATTATTTTGTTGTAATCACTTAAACCAATTCTAGGTATAAAAATACATGACTACTGGTTGTTCTTCCAACTCAACTTTTAATCCTTTAATATTATTTTAGGTAAAAAATCAATTTTAAAGTGGTTATCATTGGTTAAAAACTCATTTCCAATAACATTTCATCAGGCCCCAGTTTCATATCTCAAAAAATATCTTTCATCTCAAAAAACATCCTCAGTAGTTTTTTATCAAAAAATCCTATCATTTTATCAAAAACTTAAATATCATTTTTTTTTAAAAGTTAATTCCATTATTTTCCAAAAGAACATCAATTGGTTTTTATCAAAAGTAATTCCATTATTTCCCAAAAACCAACATCAAATGGTTTTTATTCAAAATTCATCCTTTTTTTTCAAAAACCAACATCAAGTGGATTTTTTCAAAATCCATAAAATCGTTATATTTCAAACCACATATATCAAATGCTACTGATTTTCAAATAAAACCTTCAATATACATGATTTAAATTATAGAAAAACTATCTTCAAAACAAAAAAAATAATTTACATAAAGTACATTTCATCACATACCATGCCATTTCAAGGTTAATTTATCATAATCCCAACTAAATCTCTAGAAACCAATTTCGAAACTCTAGTAAAATATAAGTATTAATGATTTCAAATAATAGAAATAGATTACCAGACCACCTACCATGGTAACAAAGCTATAAGAACCTCATGATGGGATATCAAGGAGGAAAACTGTATTGCTTTGAAAAAATGGAAGTATCCATGGAAAAAATGTGTTGTAGGGTAGAATCAAAAACCATATTGTAGAGTGCAACACCAAGGAGATGTTCAAAATTAGAGAAGATCATTACATTTCATGGTATATATGAACTGTGACACGAATTCGAAACTGTAGTAATCTTTTAGAACATTGTAGGGAAAGCAGATTAAAGGGAAACACTTTATATTTTTTTGGTTAAAATATCATTTTCAAACACTTCATAACTCCATCTCTAATTCCCCCATTTTAGCATCTAAAATAGATCCTTGGAAAAAAAAATTGAAATGGACAATTAAATGGTAAATCTGATGTAATGCTTAGACCCCTATAATACGAAGCCTATGAATTACTTTATTACATTGGTATGATTATAAGGAATCAAATCCAGAATGACCAATCATCTTAGTAGTCTTAAAAAAACTATATATGTACAAATATCCCATATAATATTGGGGAAAAAATACAAAACATAATACATAACAAAATCAAATAATATTCATATGTGGAAACTCAATAAATGATCCCTTCTTAATCACCATTGGAAGGAAATATAATGAAATGGGTGAGCTCAAATGATCAGTAATGGTTAAATATATGAAAATCATGAATCTTTAATAAGTAAACTTTTAATAATTTTACATTATCAGTGTGGAAAGTTGAATAAATGAAAAACAAAGATCATAAATAAACTCATAATGATAATGAATCCATATATTTTTTTAATAATTAAAACCTCATGGAAGGAAATAACTATATAATTAATAAGGAGAATTATTATTATTTAGACATCATTTATTTGGCACATGAAGCATTATATCATCATGATGGTTTATGTATATGGGTAGATACCCATTAATTTTTTTTGGAAAAAAAACTAAATGTATTTGTCACCAACTAATTTGTCTCATGAGAGATGAAGATGCATCGAAGGGATATAGTGGGCCACACCCATCATGGAATGTCCAAATAATTCTTATAAAAATATTTAATTCCATATCAATATGTATTATCATTTTCTGTGTTGAGTACAGGATACATATTCATCAATAATTCAATAGTTGAAAAAACAATCTAAATAAACACGCCATATTAAAGGTTATATGGATAAGAAAATAAACATATCCTTTATAAAGGAATATTTATATTTAATATTAGTGTAATTTAAAATGAAAAATGGCCTCAAAGGGTTAGTAGATAGACCACATAAAAATTAGTATGAGCACAACACAAAGTATGTCTTAGTGAAATGTAAATTGATATTAAGTCCACAATCTAATCGCATGACCACAAATAAATAACCGACAAATTAATAATTTAGTACCATAAATATAATAATAATAATGATTTTATATATCAAATGGTAGCATAAAAACCCCACAAACAATAATTAAGTGGTGAAAAGTGGAAATCTCATGGAAATAAAAGTGATATGACAAACCGCATACGACAATTCGGCATCCTAGGCGTCCCTTATAAATTCATAATATATTATTATGAGAGAAAAATGTTTCTATCATCATTATTACATAATATGGATAGTAATGTGGATATATAATGATATATACCAACACAATCTAAAGGAAATTAATGGAGAATAAGAAAACAATTGTGCTTAAAAAATAGAAGGGTGGTGGACTCCAATACCATATAGAGTATCTCCTAAAACATGAAGGATAGGACGTTGGGGGATTCAAGAAGCCATCAGAGGACTCATAAGAATGGAAAAAAACCATATATTTGATGATTATTAATATTTAATGAAATAAAATGAAGGAATACATGGGTATTTTTAGTAAAAGAGAGGGTTTTTTATTCATCTCAAAGGACGGGTCATTAGTGGTTTTTGAAAAACCATGGGCTTTCCCATGATATTTTCCCATGTAATTCACCACATGGGAAATCTAATATCATATTTTATGGTACGAAAGACTACCATAATTTTATATTAATTACTACATCATTATGATGTCATTAATCATACATAAAACTCAAAATTGTATTTTTACTATTCAAGAAAAACTACAGTATTTTATAAAATTGACATAAATTCAATGAAAAATAATTTAAATGTTTATAATTAAAATTTAAAATGAAATTTTGGAATTTTTTTATAAATATTATTAATTTAATCGTTAATAAAATTATAATGTATTCAAAAAATAACAATTTTTAAACAATAATAAATTTTATATCACCTGGAAAAATTAATCAATATTTTATTATCTTATAACCTTTGTACAATAAAATAATAATATGATTTACTATTCATAAGGTTCATATTTCTATTTATAAGGGTATGTTACTATTCACCAAAATTTATGTTTGTCATATCAGAATATAAATATATTACTGAACGCAACTATGTATGTCAGTTTTCTGAAATTCAAATCACAGAGGTAGAAAATTTATATTTACTGGCTAGTTTAAATTTATGTCTAATAAATAAGTGTTGTTTCACAAATAATCAGTGATTCATGTGTTAAAATATATCTAATGAATTGAAATGATTTTCGAAGAAACATACCATAAAATATTAGTGTGTTACATTCTTCCCTTCTTTGGAAATTTCATCCTCGAAATTTTTTCATGTATAGAGCCCTCTAAAATGATGTTGGTAGATCCCCTTCATGACATCCTCTGGTTCCCACATTGATTCATCAATTTTATGGTTTCTCCAAAAAACCATTACCAGTCGAGTAATCTGATTTCTCAAAACTTTCTCTCTTGTGTCAAAAATCTTTATAGGCTCTTCATAGTTAGACATATCATGTTATAGTTATATTTCCTCATAGGTCAGTACATGTATTTGGTATAGAATGTACTTGTTTAACAATGACAGATGTAACACATCATGAAATTTGGATAGACTTAGAATCATCTATAAACAGTAAGATATAGCCCTATTTCTATCCATATTTTCAAATGGTCCAATGTTTTTGGGGATAAATTTTCCTTTCTTACTAAACCTTATGACACACTTCCATGGAGATACTTTTAAAAATACATGATATCTCACTTGAAATTCAAAATACATTCTCTGATTATTAGCATAGATCATCTTCCTACTTTTGGGATTCTTTAATATTGACAAGAATTGCCTTTACCTTTGTCATTTTCACTTCAATAATTTTTGGGAATATATATTTCCTCTCACCATCTTCATCCCAACAAATTGGTCTTCAACATTTGATGCTATATAATGCTTCATATTTCATTGTATTAATGCTATTATAGAAACTATTATTATAGTATAAATCCACCAATGGTAAGTATTTATCCAACATACATTGAAAATCAATAGAGTGTGATCTCAACATGTATTCTAGTGTTTGAATATTCCTTTTATATTGTTTTTTAGTTTGGGGATGACAAGAGGTACTCATATGAAGCTCAGTATCCAAATACTTCTAGAGACTTTTCTATAATTTTAATGTAAATCATGGATCTAATTCTGAAAAAATAGATAGGGACGTAATTATGTATTATAACTTTATTAATATAAACTTTTTCTAGGCGCTCAAGTGGTAAATTCTCTTTAATATCAAGGAAATGTGCCAATTTTATAAGATGGTCAACAATTAAACATATTTCATCATTCCTTCTAACAATCCTTGGTAGTACTATGAAAAAATCCATCATAATTTCCTCACAAATTCACATAGGAATATGTAGATATTGAATGAACCTTCTAGGATTTTGTCTCTCCACATTCAATTTTGGGAAAACAAGACACCTTAACACATATTCCACAATTTATCACTTCATGTTATCCCACCAAAAATGATGCTTTAGATATCTATACATCTTCCTGCTACTAGGGTTTATAGATAAATTTGAGCTATGAGAATCATCTAATAAATATCTTTTTAGCATAGTTACTGATAGAATGTAGAACCTCTTTCCAAATTTCAGGACTCCATCCTCATACACGATGTCTAGAAATATTCCATCCTTAACAAATTTAATTTTCTTTTATAGATTCTCATCATAGTACAGTGATATTTTTGTATTCTCTGGTAAATTATAATTACAAATAATTTGAAATAAGAACAATGTTTACCCTTCCTTAGTAATTACTATACCCATCTTTACCAAACCCATGAATATTGGATCTCTCTCAATCCTCATTTTGGTCAGAAGCCCATCATCTTACCTACATAAAGCATCAGTCACCATATTTCTTTTCTTAGGTGGTAGTGTATTGAAAAATCATAATATTTGAGTAACTCAGTCCATGTTGTTGGCCTCATATTGATTTATTTCTTGTGTAAACATGTATTTAAAACTCTTATAATCCATATATACCTCACACCTTTCACCATGGAGATTTTTTCCCAAAATTTTTAGAGTAAATATTATAGATGTTATCTCAATATCATGAGTTGGATAATTTTTCTCATTAGTCTTCTTGTAAGTTGATGCATAAGAAAAACATTATCATTTTTCTTAAGGACACATCACGGTCCATTCTTTGATGCATCACTATATTTCACAAACCCATCATTTACATATAAAAGAGACAAAATTGGATTGTTTAATTATCATATTCTCAATTATTTATAGAATTCTATACATTCATTTGACTATAAAAAACTAACCCCCTTACATTTGATCTAGGATAGTAGGTGAGGAAATCGGGATAATTCTGGATGAAACACCAATAGTATCGTGCTAATACAATAAAACTACATACATAAATTATGTTCGTTGGTTTAGTCCATTCTTGTATTACCTTTATTATTGTAGGATAAATTAAGAGTCCATCATTATAGGCAATATGAACATGAAAATAAACTGATTGAATCCAAAAATAAATCGTTCTAAACAACCTATATAATTCATTTCATCTAAGTGTTTTCACAATTATGCACTAGTGATTCTCATGGTCATTGTATCTATTAGAGTATAATATAATTTCATTGATAAATAACACAACCAATACATCAATATATTACATTAAAACTATGTTAATTAGATATATGGAAATAGAGGGTTCATTGTTAAGCCCAAAAGGCCTCACTGTAAACTTGTAAGGTGCATTCCTTGTTGCAAATTTTGTTTTTGTAATATCTTCATTCTTGAAATGTAGCTGATGTTATATAGATTGAACGTTCTTTAAAAAATATTGGGCTCCATAATTTGATCAAATATATCATAAATTCGAGTAATAGAGAACCTGTTTTTTATTTTAAAAACAGTTATCACCATATAGTCAATGCACAGCCCCATATATCCATATTTCTTCATAACATAGAGAACTGAGGCTCCCGAAAGAGAAAATTTGGGGTGGATATATACTTTATCACTCAATTAATCAAGTTGTTTCTTTATTTATACTAATTCTACAGTGTCCATTATATAAGGAAACTTTGGTATAGGTCTTGAACTAGAAATTAAATCAATAGAGAACTCAACTTCCAGCTCAAAAAGATGTTCATGTAAATCCTCCATAAAAACAACAACATTTTCTAGAACAATAGAAAAATTCCAAATTTTATGATTTCTTTCATCACTAATATATATTGAGTTCTCATATTCTCTATGAATTTATTTTAGTAGAGCTACTAGGAGTGGATCGAGATAAGAATCTGATAGGGAGGTTTCTACTCTAAATATAAGAGATTTTAATTCATCCTCAATAATTTAAAATTCTTTATTCTTATAATCGATTTTTTCACCCTGATATAAAATCCAATCCATATGAAGGTTGTATAAAATTATATCATTGGTTTGATGATAAAATCAGTAGATAAGGCACATTAATATTTCATAGTGGGAACAACCTGACACATCAATGTTGCAATGATACTTCCCTTAGGATTTTTGAATGACAACTCATTTATTAAATCAAATTGTAAATATCAAATTTTAATTGAAAACTATGAAGATTTAAAGGACTGTTATGATATAAAATAAAATAATTAATTAGTTATGTTTGAGGAAATTATTAATGTACCTTCCACCACATCATTAGGAAATACAATCTCAACGGTTGTGATCTCATAAACATTCCCTTGCTCCAATAGCCTTTTTAGGCACATTTCCTTGTTGATTAGGACACTAATTTCGATATTGTCCCATATATGTAAAATTGTAGCATTGACCATTATTGGATTTTATATTCCCCTTTCATTCATTAGATTGATAACCCTTTTCTCCAAACTTATAGAAAAATACAATGTCGTTCAAAAATTAGCCATACTGATTCTTTCCAAAGTTCTCACATAATGGGATTTTATTTTTTCCCGTATTCTTATTTAGTGCTTTACCTTTTCCATAGTAATCAGAATACCAATTTTTTTCTTGGTTTCCCTTTATCAATTTTGATCTAGAAAATTCTATCTCTCTTATGATTTAACTAAATAAAATTTCATCATATGATTAAAATGTTTGGGAAGCTAGTGCCCTTAAAGGACAAAGCTCAATACCTTCAATGAAGTGATAAATCATGAATTTCGAGTCACATACATTATATATGTCATACCTTGATAGTCTTCTGAAGGTATCATCATACTCTGCAACACTCTCTTCTTCCCTTGGCATTAAGATATGGATTTCATTTGTATTTTAGTTCATTCTTCATGAGGGAAATTTCTGTCAAATACTATTTAATTAAAAGGTCACCATTTCATATAATCTATTTTTCCCACACTGGAATTCGAGATCAATAACCACCATTGATCATCATCACCATTGAGGAAATATACTACTAGTACTACCTTATAATTTTCATTGCATAGTAATGACAAAAATATCTTTTTAAGGGACTTTATTTACTGCTTATCTATCACTAGATTTGATGTCCCACTGAAATATGGGGAAATATTTCAAAATGAATTATCTAACACAGGTGTATCATTGTTATTCGTCCCATCCTGAGTATGTTTTCTCAATATGGTCTTGATCTGATGGACATCAACACTAACTGTGTTGAAATTATTATTGGGAAATCCCTAAATTGCCCACATTTATTTATTCCCTTTCTTCCATTAGGATTCATCACTAAAAAATTGAAGAAACAAAATTTCATCATATTTCATAATTTCTAAATAATATACATTTAACATAATTGGAAAATTTACACACATCTAATTTCATAATAATAAACATGGTTTTTAATTACATTTAAAGTCTTTATAATTGTTTATAATAAAAATCATAATTATCTTAAGCATATCCCTATGATTGTCAGACCAGGTGCACAATAAATCCCATTTTTTTGTAACAGGATACCCCAGGTCAACCTAAAACTCTTTATTAGAGTTTTTATTCCTAGTTACATATATGCCAGAATCATGTCCAATTGTAGTATCTAGACAGCGATGTATTTTCTAGGAAGACCCACACCGTATCTACCTTACCAAATTGTATGATACTACTCTATGCTTATACTCAATGTCTATCTTAGGGTTACGTTCCCTAAGATATGTTTCCTAAATCCATCTCCTAAGGATTATTATAAACATTATCTGATACAAACTATAATGCCCAGATCACTATATCTTGAAGCTCAGGAATTAATTTATTACATTTTCATAACTTCAAAAAATAAAATCCCGAATGACCGATCAGATTAGTAGTCTGGGAAAAGCTATGTACATACATAGATCCCATTTTACATTGTACAAAGGAAAAAAATATTACCCAACCAAATCTAATAAACTGCATCCATGAAAAATCAATAAATGATCATATCTTCATCACATGTGGACAGAAAACAAATGAAAGGAGTGAGCCCAAATTCTCAGTTTGGGTTGCGTATAATGGAAGCAAGAATAAATAGTACTTTTTATAAAGTTTGGGGATGAAGCCTCATTTAATTATTAATTGGATGTCATGTATTTGGAACATGAACCACTATATCATTGAGATGGTTCATCTTTTTGGGTTGAAACCTATTTGATTTTATGGATACCAACTCGAAGGGTTTTTTGCAAACTGATATGTCACATTAGACATGTCAGTGCATCAAAGGTCAATAGCAGCCCCCACCCATCACTGCATGTCCAAATAATTCTTATAAAATGATTTATTTTGACAATAATATTCCTTATCAATTTTTTTATTGTGTATAGGATACAGATTCTTTAATAGTTCAATAGTCAAAACAACACCCAAAGTAAACACCCTTTGAAAATGGAATAGAGCTAAGAAAATAAAAATATCAATTATAAAATAATATTTATATTTAATAGGAATGTAGTTTCAAATGAAAAATGATCTCAAAGGGGAAGAAAAAACACCACATAAGAATGGCTAGGTGCACAAAACCATGTAAGTCTTAATAAAATATAAATTTAGATGAAGTCCTTGGAATATTGTGATTAATTGAATCACATGAAAAAAAATATTCATCAAATGAATCATTTAATACCATGAATATAAATATAATAATGATATAATATATAAAATTGTAGAATAAATACATCCCTTTCATGAAATAACTGGCAAAAAATAGAAATATCACGGAATCTAAATTGAGATGAGAAACCAAATACAAAAATTTCACAGCCTAATGGCATCACATTAGAATTAAGAAAATATTTTAATGAGATAAAAAGGGTTATATCATAATTTTTACATTATATGGATAGTAAGGGGGAATTTTAATGACATATACCAATATAATTCAATTGATATTAGAACATATTTACATAAAAAGAGTGCTTGAAATAGTGTAGGGTGGTAGATTCCCTTACCATGTGGAGTAACTACTAAAACGTGAATGATTGGACCTTTTGGGATTTAGGACCCCTTGGGAGGACTCCTAGGGATGTATATGAACTAGAGCTTTAAAGATGATTAATTTGGAATGAACAAAAATAAAATAATGAGTGGGTATTTATAGTAAAATAGAAATAGTTATTTATTAATTTTGAAGGACAGATCATTAGTGGTATTAGAAAAACCGAGAGATTTCCAATGGTATTCACCCATGTTATTGGACACTTGGGAAAACTCAAATCAAATTTTAATCTTCACAAGTAAACTAGGATTTTAAATTAATTATTGCATCATTATAATTTCATTAATCACATAGAAAACTCAAAAATGTTTTTTTACTATTCATGATAATGTATTTTATAAAATTATCTTAAGTTTAGTTTACCCATATATTGACATTCTGAATTCAAAAATGAACTCCATTTTTTTAAAATAATTTTATAACATTATTAATTTAATTGTACAATAATATCAGAATATATTCGAAAAAAATGAATATATATTTTATTTTATATCACCGTGAAAGAATTAGTCCAAATTTCATTATCTTATAACCTTAAGACAATAATAATAATATAATTTACTATTAATAAGGTTCATATTATTATTCATAATACTATTCATATGGGTTTGTTTCTATTCAATAAAAAATAATGTTGTCTTATTAGACTCTAAATATCATGTTGAACAAAATTGTCTATGTCATTTTTTTAAATTTCAAATCACAGTGATGGAAAAATTATGTTTACTGGCTAGTTTATAACTATATCCTATAACCACGTGTTCTTTCACAAAGACTCAGTGCTTCATGCATAATAAGTAATCTAATGAATATAATTTTTTAAGATGAAACATACCATAATATATTGTGGTGCTATATCCCCCAAGGAACTAAATGGGAAAAACATCTACAAATGATGTGGAACTTGACATGGAAACATTTTCTTTGGAACCAAGAAACAATCCTTCCCAAAAATCACACCATAAAAGAGACAATAGTGAAGAATCCATATTTATACTCACTAAAACATAGACATTACCTCTGTAGTGTAAGTTGAATCCTTTTATAACACTATGATATAGCTAGTTACTCCATGATGCAAATACCTCATTAGTTTCATGGTTTTCATTACTGCACAGTGGTACAAAGAAAATATTAAAAAACATATTTTTATTCTTCCTCATTATTTTAAAACCTACTAATCCATTATATGAAAATGTATCAACTCAAAATTAATGAAGATATGAAAAGGAAATTTCTTGGATTTCCCTTGGACTAGGCCTATTGAAAATCAATGAACAAGTCATTCTCAATCACCATTTCATACGAACCGGATATTTGAGGGAATATAAAGCATTCGATATCAACATGAGTTGGATCTAGAAAACATTTTTTTAGTTGGTAGATGGTGACTCTACCCCATTAGAATAATGGAATGATAGGGATGATGGTTTTTAAGAGATTCATCCTTCGTAACGTAGGTTAGATGTCGATGTAGTGAAAACTTATTCTACATCTGAAACATGGTCCAATAAGTCCAAGGATGTGGAACATCGGGAATATTACATTCGGACCTCCTTAAATAAATTATGGAATGCCATTATAGATTTATATGGGTTTTTCTAGCATATGATAAGGATTTTGATATAAAAGGAATAATCATATTTCCCTATTCCTCATATTACAAGGTCATATAGCAATGTTAACCTCCCCCAGAAGAGATTAATTATAGTTATTGACATCCTAAAAATAATGTCTATTATTCACGAGGATCCATCTAATGATGAGATAATTGACTCATGGGCTGATTAACCTACTTCCATTGATTCTTGAGATTCTAGATAAGAAGGGTGGTGAGTCATAAAACACCAAGAATCTCCATATTCATTCTAATGAGTAAATTTTATATGACTATTTCTTAATTAATGTCGCAAGGGAGGATGCACAAAAGATTCTTGAAAGAGCACTATGATTCGACATGAATGAAGAATATACCTCTAAGATTGATTAATAGATAACAATTTTGATATGTGGTGTCAATGAGGGATACATGCCTGGAGGAGCGTGTGCAGACTTGGGACAAGATGACATTTTACATTGAGTATATCATTATGGAAAATCCATATATGTATATAACCTCAATCGAAGAGAGATTATTCAAGATATGGAATTCTAACTACATTAAATTGTTTTTGAATGGTCAGTTAATCTTTATATAGGGTTTTGTTTCTTATATTCTTTTTTTGGGTTTCCCACTTCCTCATTAAATGTGATTTTTGAAATAAAGATATCTTATTTAGAAAAAATGATTTAGGAACATTAATTAAAGGTTTTAGATGTTATCAAATGATTTGTATAAAATTGATTATTTTGATCACCATTTCACATACAAATCAATAGAACTGATCATAAAACATGTGTTAAAAATAAACAATCTGTCATGATTTAGTGGTTTTAAGAATAAATACCCTTGGATTTATTGTCAAAACAAATCATTCCTCTCCCCCTTGTTAGCTATAATTCGAAATTGAATTATTTTTTGGGATTCAAAAAATATTTTCAATAAATATAGTAATGAAATAATTAAATATCAGTATACGATAGCAATATCTATTTTTTAAATAATAGTGTCAAAATCAAACACCAATTGTGTCATAAAAGTAAGTCTCCTCAAAACCATTAATTCAATAAGATCATTTAAAGAGGGAAATTTGAAATAGGTATGAAATTTTTTCACACGAGTAGTTAATAAAAGGGTTAAAAATTTAAAATACATATAGAATATTTTTCTCCCAATGCATAAAAATTTTCTTTAAAAAATAAAAAGGTAGAGTAATAATATAAGGTTTTTCATACCTCATGTTTGAGTTTTGGACTCCACTCTCATTTACAGCCTTCATCCGTCAAATAACTCTATTTTTAGAGTATTTGTTAAGATATTAGATGTTTTTTCCATGGATGCAATAAATTCTATCATTAATGAACCATAATACACATTATTATTTATAAAACAACATTTAATTTCATTATTCTTTGACCTAGACTGATGAACTCAATATTTATATAAGTTAACTGAAGTTTAATTATCAAATTTCATTATTATTGGGTATCTATTTTCAACAAACATGTCCTCAAGTTGTCTATTAATCCCAATCATCTAATTATCAACTTATAATGAGACCACAAGTTCTTACTCATTTATACTCAATGTTACTAAATATTGTTTCCTTGATTTCTATCAATGATTGTGTAAATAGTAAAATAATTATTCTATCTATAGTGGACATTTTTTATTCATATCTTCGACCCAATCATCCTTTAGAAAAACATTTTAAATTCATCATCGCTTCCTTATTATAGATTATAAAAAATATAAAGTATTTGAGATATATATGATAATTATATTAAATACTTTTATATAATATTTCTTCATATTACACTAATATTTGGAAAAGGATTTACAGAAAACACTATGTATGATTTAAAAGTAGATGAGTATAAATACTTCCAATTAATTATCTCAATTAATTTTCATTTATTATTTTTTCTTCATCATCCATAATCAAAATTTGTTCCACATATATAGGTGTAGATACTGAACCTAATTTCACCATTCCACTCCTCTTCATCACCACTCAATTATTAATTTTTTTAGAGATAGAAACATTAATAGTATATTGGGTTATTTATTAGCACATAAAATTTTTATT
This sequence comes from Viscum album, assembly GCA_963277665.1. Taxonomy (NCBI): domain Eukaryota; kingdom Viridiplantae; phylum Streptophyta; class Magnoliopsida; order Santalales; family Viscaceae; genus Viscum; species Viscum album. The sequence goes on along the minus strand of OY728158.1, from coordinate 153,716,680 downwards.
TCACCAACAAGCAAAATCTAAAATTTAATCACCATTTTATTATAAAAATTTTCATAAAACATCAATTTTCTACCAAAACAATATTATATCATCAATATGAACAACCATAATCATTGATGTAATGTTTATATTCATTATGCATATAATTTTTATAATATTTACCTTATTAAAATCCATGATTTATATATAATATTCAACTTTTATATACCAAAATCTAGAAGATGTATTCATCCTATAGAGAGATTTATAAAATTTACAAACCATGATTAAATCATCATCCAAGTGAAATACCTTATATTATTCTATATAAAGGTCCTCATTGTGTTACCATTAAGATATATTGAAATAATATAAATTTGAGAAAAATATTATGAATATTAATTACATGAAGGAATCTCAAGGTTTTAAGCCTTAAAAATTTGTAAAATATCTCATTAATTTTGTTCCCCTATACATGTGAATATCTCTTAAAAATCATATATCATTAAACATTACCACATTTCAATGCTCGTTGAAATTTTTCCAAAACCAAAATTTTGTTACAATTATATTTTAATCCACTAATGTTGGAACAAATTTCGATGTCTCATTATTTTCCATTTGATCAATATATTTATTCATTACTCATTTCATATTAAAAAATTTTATGATTCAATATATCAACCTATTTATCGCTAAGGATAATGATAAAAGTTATGTCATTAATAATCCTTTTCTTTTTTTTAATAAACTTGTTTATGTTTTCTATTATTGGAAATAAGATTATCCCTCTCAGTAAAAACTTACATTATTTCATTAGAATTATTATTAAGATGTGTATTCTAATTTTTATAAAAAATTATAATTTCTTTCACAAATATCATAATCTATATCCACTTGTTAGATTCATTGGCAAACTAACCTTATTCAATAGAATATTCCCTATCATTATTTGAATCATAATCTAATGAATTATTTTCATCCATTACATGAGCCATGAGGACCTTAAAATAATGTTAAAAATGTTCTCACATAACATTAATACAGTCACAATGATCAGAAACCTCATCTTCAATGGATAAGAACTTCATTATGAAAATCATTGGAATAATTTATTTCTTCCTTTTAAACTATGATTGACATATATAGTATAATATTATTCTTTTTTATTGATAATTATTAGTCTCAACATCATTATAATTACTTTTTAACTTCATGTGACATTTGAAGTGAAGTGATCAACATTCCCATAGTTGAAGTATTTAAAAGGAATAATCCATATATACTTACCTCCTCTTCCTATAGTAAATTGTCAGGAAATTATAATAGGTGTCACTATATAATCATCTATATTGTATTCCCCAAATGAAAAAATTTTATTATCTTCAATCATCACTTATTTTAGAGATTTTATGCTAAATAGTTTATATTTCATTACTTTTATTTTATGAGTAGCACCTCCTCTCATATCATAGTTAATGTGAGTCCATTTTATTTAATTAATATTAAATGTATTAAGATAACTCTCTTATAATTCTGATATATTAGTAAACCAATTTCAATAAGGATTCTCCTATGATTATTAACCATAAGAGAATCATCAATTATCTCTACCTAAAACCTCCTATATAACATAAAATAAAATTAATTATAATGAAAAAAACCCTTAATATGTTATTATTAATATATTCATATATATGAAAACTATAGTTTATAAATTTATATTTTTGGTTATTTTACCTAAATATTCCATTAAAATATGGAATGGTGTTTTTCTTGAATTTTAATGATAGAGTTTCACACTATGAATTTCGTTAATTAATTCCCAAATAATGTTGATAGTAGTGGATTCCAATATTCTTCATCAATCTTATCATTTATCATTACATTAGGTGGCCATTGATTTATCCTGTTTGGTATATTTGAAAATTTAAGAGTGGAATCATGAAAATCACATCCCTTGGTTAAATGTATGGTATCATCCTCTCCTTACATAAGTGAAAACATTTTCAATCAATGGATAGAACTCCATTCATATTGAATGGTTTTTTGTGTTCCATAACATAAAAAAAAAGAGTTAATCATGGGATTAATTTTCATTAAAACTATATAAAAATGATATAATAGGTATAAAAATGAATGGTGTGTGTGTTTAATAAGTTATTTTAATTCTCTTAAAACCAATGAGACCTGCTTTTTATTCAACAGTGATCCTATCAAAAAAATTATTCCTATATAAAAATGGATTATAGAAATTTTTTATCAATTTTTACCTCCATAAATAATAATAAAAATTTTATTTCATTGAATTAACATATTGAAAATATTTTATTTTCATTTATTTTCTAAGTCAATGTTATGAACATAAACATTAAAAAATATTTTGAAAAACTAGTATTGCTTATAAACTCACTTATTAAAAAAAATATAGAACATCCAATATATATCAATAAAATAAATCATGAGTTGTTCTATACTCGACAATATATGATATTTTTCTTCTTATCACCAAATCCTTAGCTATATTTTCTAAATGAAAACCATTTCATTTCAAAATGATACAATGAAATATTCCCCATATTCTCACTTCTCTTTCATTTCTAATATATTCCTTATACTATGTGAGAATTATATCTACAACTCATTGAATCTTAAATATCCTAAATTATTTATTTATAGACTCATAATCATAAAATCCAAATAATATTAATAAATTTAGGTCCCTATATTCTAATTGTTCTTCCCTCTAAATAATTATAATTTTATGAATACATGTAATGAACTTGATGTGATTTTGGTGCCTTGTGTTGTGATGCAAACTACTCCATGACATTATTAATCAAAAAATCACTATAATATGGAACTATATTATTGGTATAAAATTATAAAACGGAAATTTATCAATATTTATCTTGATTTTACCCTTTGACAACTTCATGAAATAGGTTTTCATTTCATTGTATGTAGTGAACTCATCCTTCATAACTCCAAATAAAAAATTTCAAAAATATTATTTATAGAAATAATTATATTGCTTAGTGGATTTAATAATGGTGATTCAATTCCTAAACTAAATATTTTTCTCAGAATATTAATTATAAATGTAATAATAAATTAATAACACATTATTCTCATAATTTTTCTAAGTATGTGACTCATATTTGTGCAGAAATTGCAATGACTCGAAAAAAGTATTCAATGACTTATACACATCTCCTAATGACTCATATGTGTGACTAATTTTCTTGTAAATACTTTCTATTACCTTTATTCACCTCTCAATGAATTCTATATTGTCTTAATACACTCATACCTAATCATTCCTTTATAAAATAAGGACTCAATAGATGTCATGATTAACTCACACATAGTTCCAAACCCTTTTCAAAATTTCTATCCTATTAAAAAATTACTCATACACTTGTTTTCGATGAATATCCACATATCCATGGATATAGCCATATTTTTATCTTAAATATGAAAATTATCTATTAAACATGTTTTATAATAGATCTTTGTCAATCCGTCTTAAATAATTCTCAATCAATGAATGTTAACTTCAAAATGTATCCAAATTTCATTAATATATACCTTAAAATAAGGAAATACAATTACATATCATCCTTTCATGAAATCAACTCAATATATCCAATGTGTTTAGAAACGGGTGGTGGGTTGGGGGTTTGACAAAGAAAGTAGTAAAAGAATGATTTTAATGAAACTTATGATCATTATAAACAATAATCACAATCCCATCATAGAAAATTTTATGTGAAATATATTTTCACCATAACCAATTATAACACATATTAGTAGCAGAGATCAATAAACAATTATTGAGAAAAAATATCATCCTTAAGAAGGTACGCCATTTGGATCTGATAGGTAAAACAAGTTTAAGCATTTGGTCTATGAGGGAAAAACATATATAATGTGATATAATGTATAACTTAGTTATGTGGCTGATATGATAACACATTTTTGCAGTCATTCATGAAAGATGTAGAGAATGATGTTTATTTATTTCATGTTCATGATACACTACTATGATGAGGATGTGATGTGAGGCTATCATGTGTGGTTATAGTATGATACTTTCTATTTAATATGTAATGGTGATGAATTTGTTATAATATGATATGTGGTATATGGTTTTGATATTATATATGAGGTGTGACGGAACAATTATAGTTGGTATGGAAGAAAAATACCTTTTTCAATTGGATTTGAGATCAAAAAAATAGTGGGAAGTGTTTGGGGTTCCTTAATGATATATTATTTTAATATTATGTTATAATAAAAGGATTTTTTATTGGGGGAGTGAGACATTGTGAGGTTTGGTTTTAGATGACCTAGATTTGGTGCATGTTATATTTTTATTTATTCACAGATGCAACAGTATTCTTCATTCAAATTTTCAAAAGTGGTCTTGGGGGAGATTCTACAGACTCTCAATGTATGATCACTCCTTTATATATAAATCTATTTTTGAGGTTCCTAAAGCGTATTTGATGATCGATCAATACTTTACGAATTCATGTATTATAGTTTTTATTAGAGTTCCTTCTTTATTTCCTTTTAGTATTTTCAATTTTTTGGAAACATATTTCTATATTACATTTACAAGAACAATGAGATGATATATTAATTTTGTGATATAAAGTTTATTACTGATTTATTTTTATGTTTATGGGATTATTAGGGTACGTTACTACTTATTTTTTGATATAGTATTGTTTATAGTCACAAACTCAAAGCCAATTGGCGGTGGGCTTCAAGGGCCACATTCATCTTCATTCCATGCCTGAAGAGGATTCAAAGTGGGGTTGGGTTATGAAAATGTATAATTTTAGCTATTAATGAGAGTTAGGATAGATATTGTAAGTATTAAATTGTGATCATTACATGGGTTTTATAGAAACACAAGGTTTGTTAAACATATTGTGTGATGTATCAACAAATATCAGCTAGGAAACTGGAGACTAGGGCCCCTTGTGGTCCAATGCATGGACCTTAAGGTTATTAAAAATCATATGTGATATAGTGATAATTGAGTGTTAGTTACCTTGAATATTTTCATTTGTCATTATTTTTTACACATATATTTGAATTGGTGTGATTTGGGGAAACATAAAATAAATATAAAAGAATGATCTATAATTAATTTTGTGTTTCCACGATTAGGTATTTGTTTCATGCTAGTAACCTATGTTATGATTTTATAGATATTTATTGTATTTATCATCCTAATTGCTTATAATATCATGATATTTTATGGGTGTAGTTGTTTGTATGTTGTCAGTTAAGTCCTTTTAGTTTCTATTATATATGTTTGAACATTGGTTATAAATGTATTTTAATTTCATATTCAAATATTGTTTAAAGAAATTTAAATTTCATGTTAATTAGAACCTCTGAAAAGAATTTAATTTCATCTAAATTATATGTCTAATGGAAACATTAACAATATTAAGAACTGATTCTTGTATTTTCAATTTTTTATTATTTAAAACAGTGGATTCATGAAATATTATGATATATTAGTAACCTAGGGTAATTTTATAATTAATAATATGATCTAATTTGGACTCATTATTTATATATTAGGTTAGTAACTAATATATATTTCTTTATTTTGAACTTATATAGGATGATTTTATTTGTGGAGGAGAATGATCTAATTGTATGAGTCGAATGAAACATATGATGAAAGGACGTAATCATTCCTATATTGAGATATGTGATATGTTTGGGAATTATGTTTAATATAGTATATTTAAAATCATGTATAGAGTATCAAAAATTTATTGGGTCTTTATTTATTTTAATATAAATAATGTCAATGTTTTAGTGCAGTAATAGATGAATTCTTAAACTATTTTTATGAATGATAATTTAAACAAGATAATATATAGAATATTTTAGTTTATTTGATTAGTATAGAAAAATTTCTAAAAACTATATTTGAGCTTGCAGATTTTTAGAACATTTTTCCATTATATGTAATGATTTTTATAGTGTTAATTTCAGTTTTTTCATAACTTTCGTAAATAATGATGTTTTTGGTTGTAAATATATTTTCTGAAAATAGCTGAAGAGTTATTATATAAATAGATACTTTTGATTCTAAAATTATAAGTAAAAATGTTTTTGGGAGTTTTATGGAATTATTTTGAGATAAAACATCTGATGAGTTTAAAAATAAGTAAATTTATGGTTTCAAGGAAAATTTTGCATGTTGGAAACTTATGATTTGGTAAAAAAACTTTTTGATTGTGATTTAAAGTTATAAAATTTATGAAAAGAAAATTATTGATTACATAAAGATTATTTTCTAGGTTTTTTTATTAACATGTATTTTTTTACTCATCAAATGGTATAAATTACTAGTGGGTTGAAGAAATGGGTTGTTTGATTGCTCAGTGTGTTAATGGGTGCTATTTTGGAAGTGGTGTGGTATTGATGATGTTGGATTAAATTATAGAGTTGATTTAAAAGGGAAATGGGGATGTTTTCATAGAGTATGAGTTGGCTTCGTGGTTTGGGTTGGGGAAGTAGATGTCATTTATATGGTTTGGTTGTGTTTTAATTGATATTGGTTTATTATTTAGTTGTATATATAAAACATATTAATATCAATGTGTGGATCAAAGACATGTCATCATTGAATAATCAAGGATTTTTATCAGAATTTTGAAGGAGATATGGGATAATTTTCATTAAATATTTTATCAGTTATAGGGTCCAATTCCTTATTGGTGCACAAGGACTCAGGGTTGATGAGTTATTATAAGAGGTTTAAAGTAATTTTAAATTTATCAAAACTAAAAATCAAATATAAATTTTCATATGAGTGGGTTTTATTTTAGGGTCAAATCTACTATAGTTGATGATGAATCATGGTGGGATTAAAAAGTATTAGTGAGAAAATTTTGTTATATTTATTAAAGAGTATATTATAACCTAGGAGTCAGGGGATAAACATATGAGTAAGATCCTAGAGTTTTAGTATGGGGAGACCAAAGAGTTCACTCTCAGAATTTTCTTCTGTTCATTGATACTCCTATGTTCAGACTAACTAAATGATAAATACATGTGAACATTGTATTTTATGTCTTCTCTGAGAGAGAATATTCATAGAAGGGTGATTTTTTTTATTGAAATATTGGTTGGAGTATAGGGATCCTGATGAGGTTCTCAGTATGGGTTTGATCTAGGATACTATGATGGTAGAAGATAGATCCCCATGTACTATTTCTTATGGTCGGTTAATGAAAAGGGTGAGGAGATCATCTATAGCAAGAGATTGTCTTTGAGCTCTATGTTTTAGTAGCATGTTTTCTACTATTTATGGTGAGTATATTTAGTTCCACATTAATATTAAATGGAATAAAAATTTTTTGAACTCTATGATTCATAGTGTAACATCGTGTTTCCCACTTTCAGGTAATTCTATTCTCTATACATATTTTCAATTTTAATTATGTGTGTCTTGGGGTTCTTAAGGATAGAAAATATTATATTTTAAATGACCAAATTTTAAGGGGTATTTGTTTTTATAATTAATGGATTTTAGGTTTAAACATGTATTGGTTTTACAAAATTATATCCATGTTTTGAGAATGATTGAGTTTTATTAGGTTTCTATAAAAATTATGGACTTTCTACAGCCTACAAGATAGATATATGTCATGTAATGGGAGTAAAATATGTTTAATTCAAACAACGAATATGCCAAAACAATAGTACATATCATGAATGGAGTAAATGTCATATAAAGGTTACACACAATGTAAAGTTAAAATGTCAGGTTTTAAATAAAAAGAAGAAGGTTTTTTTAATATATCTAATTTATAAGGATTGCATAACGTGTAAAAAGATTACATGACATGTAAATTTCACAGATTGGTCTTTTAGGGTGTTTCATCATCATAATCTTATTTCATTATTCAGTATACATCCTTGTGGTTGACCTAGGGCTCTCTTATGGTGATTTTAGGAGCTGTTGTTCTATCTAAATAACTTCTTTCAGAGATTTATCAAACTTGTGGTTGCGTTTAATCACTCATTGTAAGATATTCATTCTATTTCATATTTATATTTGATCGTGGTAGCTTTTTGTTTTTTCTTTTATCCATTGACTTGTCATCATGATTCTATTTTTCATTTAAATATGATTTTTGGGATCACATTCCATGGGTCGTTTCCTTTTTTGGTTGTATTGTTGAAGGTGTACATTCATCAGGTATGTGTTTTTTACTCTTATATGTCAACCCTTTTCTAAATTTAATCTATTTCGAGATGCATAGATTGGTTATAGGGCCTCTTTTTTCATTAGTAGTTTCATATTGATATCATATTCCATTTTGGGCGCATGTGAATCGAGTTTTGAGGTAGTTGGTTATGTCTCTAGCATGTGTGGGTGAACTGCAATGATACTATATTAATAAATTGTTTTATAAATGATATTTAATGACTGACTTATTGATATGTGTGAGTATAAAAATGGGGTTTTCTAAATTGTGGTTTTACTGTAATTTTGGTAAATGGAAAAAGGATATCAATGTGTTTTGAAAAGGTTTGGTGAAATGGTATTCAAATAATACTTTTATTAAAATGGAGTCATGAATTTATTTTTAAAATAGATCACATGGAAATACCTAGGCACTTAAGAGGAAGGTATAGTAATTTTTCAGGTCTACTATTAGGGGGTTTTCTCATTGGTCTTTGCTCAGCTTTATATGCTTTCATTTCTAGGGACCAGTTAGAACTGTTGGGGGTTCACATTTCTAGGTGTTACTATGCTCTCTAGAAAAAATTCATATCAATAGTTTCATGATTCATACCTGATTTTTTGTGTTATTAATGAGTGTACTTTTTATCCTGGCATAGTGTGATCCATGGAATGAGGTTACATGTGTATTAGCATGTACTATTTTGATTTTACTACCATGGATTTGATATGGGTTGTGGTGATTGATTTTATTTTATATGATATATCAGTTTATTACATATGGATATGAAATATTTTTAAACTAATTTACCTATTCTATTTGAAAATTAAAAAAAGGAAATTAATTTTTTTCCATGCTTTTGAGACAAAAACTCTAAAACTATTATCATGCTTTATTTTATTTAAATTTGAGATGGATTTGATTATTTTATAGAGAATTTTTATGGAACACCTGTGTGATATTCAATTGAGCTTGCTAGATCAGACCCTACACACCCATTAGGATTTATAATTACCTTGTTATGTTATTTAATGTTGGAATAGTCAAGGCACTATTGTGAGGTTCGGGGGTTTTCTATCAGTTGGGTTTGGGGTAGCTGGTGGAGAGATGGTGGAGGCTTTTACATGATATCACATGGATATTTTGGGTAAGGTTTTTTGTATTATAGTAATTTTTTATGGGTATTTTTATTGAAGATTATGATGGATACATTATTAGTTGTATTTCATGAGTTTTTCCTTATTCCTTACAAAATATATTTATATATTCTACTATTTCTCTCTATTATGTTTATATATGCCATATTATTACATTATGCTAGGAAAAATCATTCCCTCTAGTTGTTTTCTGATTCCCGGGTGCTAGTCGCCCGCCCATGGGGATTGAGAATTACCATCTGGTAAGTGGGGGGGTCATGTTGGTTTCTTGTATTGAGAGTGAATCTAGGACAGTTCATTGGAAATATGTATTACAAGATTGGTTTTTTCGGGTTTTTCAATGTCTTGGGATGTTTGAAAAATTGGATGTAGGATTTTTGTACATGAGAGGTGTGTTTCCACTTGTAATTAGAAACCCCTTATCATTATTAGACTCAAGTTACATGAGATGTTGGGATTTAATGTATCCTACTTTCAGTTTTGATGTGGATTTCTGTTTTTTATGATGGTTATCTTCTTTGAACTAAGATTATTTTGTGTCTAATCATTTATTATATTTCAAGGTGCAATAGAATGACTTCTAGATGTGTTCCATGAGTTCCACATTAGGGAGTAGTTGATAATCCCCAAGGTAATCCTCTCAAATATGAGAAAATTATTGGGGATATCATGAAAGATGTTTTTTTATTGAATAGAATGTTCCGCATTTTTTTAATGTAGTTATAAAGGTACATCTAGGAGGTGTAGGAGAAATATGTTGATCATGGGAGTTCTTTCCTAAAAATACCACATCCATTAAAGTAATGAATTAACCTCAAGAGTTGGAGGACTATCTTGATAAGATCGATCATATCATTCACATCCTCTATACACATGAGAGTATTAAGGTGATGTGAGTAATATTTAGACATGAGGGTCGTATCAGTCATTATCATGATTTTATGTTAAAGGTAAATCAGCATGTGGGATGGTACTAGAAGGGTTTCCATACTCTCTTCTACCAGTGGTTTGGTCTATAGTCACTGATTATGGTGAAGTCTCTCAAGTTCCTATCTTTTTAGAAAGGTGATCATTTGATGTCGGTAAATTCCATTTAGTTTGCTAATCTTGTTTAGTCTTCATGATAGGATGTAAAGAATCACAAGCTAAAATCACATAAGTACCTAGAAGGTTTATGACCAGATGTCATATTAAAGGTGTTTATCATGATAATTTTGAACTATGTGGAAACTATAGATAGTTCTATGATGAATAAGATGAAAATGGAAGTCAAAGGTGGATATTCCTCCTATTTTCTTCATCCTAGTGGAATATTTAGTGGAAAACAAAGAATAAGACAAAGTGGAATGATCGACATAGGAATGGTGGAGGTGGTTCTTGGTATCAGGACTCACTGGAACCTCCATTTGTATCTAGCAGTGTGAATATGACTAGATATCTTTGTGGTAAGGTCTAACACACCTGAATTTCATGCAATTCACCTTCAATTTTTTTAATAGTTGGGTACATTATGGTCATCTGTAGAGTTTCTGTCTTCCTATGTCTATACCTTGATATGGTCATTGTTTGACAACTACAAAGGCTACTACATGGGTATTCAGATGCTTTAATGACATTAAGGATCTATCCACATGCCTCTTGACTAATGCACAATCTTGTAGTATATGAGTATCTAGAAAAAGGTTTTTTTAGGTCTAGAAAGTATTTGAGATACCATCTTTATTTTATCCATAGTTTCAATTACTTTATTTGATAATGTTACATCCCACTCATTTATATCTCGCTAATTTTTTTTATGATTAACCTTCCAATGAAGATCATTTCCTTTTAAATAAATTTAGATACACCTCTTGGTAAGGAGAAAGAGTAGGGATTCCAGTGTCATTCTATTGTGCTATTGATAAGCTCATGAAGAGTTAGTCTATGATATTTATGTTCTTGATTTGCATTTGTTTGACATCATCATCGGGATGTATTGTCATGATGGTCATAATACCGAGGTATATTGTTATAATTGACATATATAATTTCATATGGCTAATAAGAAATTATAGGTGTTTTAGAGAGAGTGGTATCTGAGGTCTAGTCATGCTGGACCGTACTTCCCAATGCTCAAGAGTTGGTTGTCTACTGTTTTTGTTATTCTTGAAAATTTTCTTCTGTTGTTTATCAACCCATTATTTCATTTGATTTTCCTAATGTATTATAATAATATTGATCTAAGATTTCATTGGATATGTTTTTAGAGTTTTTTATTGACATGGAGTCTGGTATGGATCTGATTTTGATACCTTTAAATAATTTGGATGAAATCACAGCTGAAAGATATTTACATTTAGATGTATGATCTGGTTGAGATGAGTTATTTTTTCCTTGGTTTTTTTCATGGGAAACCATTGTTCTCTTTTCTATGAAGGTGGATTGGTCACTTGGATTATTTATAAATTGGGGAAATTTGGTCTGAATAACTTTTACAAATATGTTACATTTTCCTCATGTGGAAGGTTTTTTTTATAATTTAAAATGTGAAATGTGGTTTTCCAAGATTAAACATCAGCTGGATTTTCATCAACTTAGAGTTCATGAGATTGATATACTGAAGATGAATTTTAAGAGAATTTATGTTCATTATGAATATCTGTTGATGCCAATTGGTCTGACTAACACTACTGTATTTTTTATTTCTCTAATGAATCAAATAATTCATAAGTATCTTGAAAAAATTTTGGTTCCGTTAAGGGTTGATATCTTAGTTTTTTCATGATTTAATCCTAAGAACTAGTATTATCTTAGTTTGTTCTAGAAATATTGAGGAGTCATTTTTATATGAAAATATTTCTAAATTCACTTTCTGGAATCATTAAGTGATATTCTTTAGGCATAATATTTTTTAGCATGATTTGTTAGTTGATATTGAGATGTTAAAGGATATTTTTTATGTGAATATCAATGGAATGTATTTTAAATTTATATCAACCTTTGTATTGATGGATTCTACCAATAGTTCATTAGATATTTCTCAATGTTTTCATGAGCGTTGACTAATATAAACATATAACAGGTGAAATTAAAATGGGATGAAATGTGTCGGCATTCATTTAAAGAGTTGAAACAACTATTGAAATCAGATCTGATTTTTGTCTTACCATATCCCAATAAAGAGTACGTGGGGATTTTTTATTCTTCTGGGACTATATTATGTTGTGTTCTCTTATAGTATGATAACTCGATAGTTTAGATCTTTTTACCTTCGAAAACCTAAGAAAAATTACCCCACCCATGATTAATAGCATTATGTAGTTATGAATGTGCTTTAGTGTTGGAAGAATTATATTTTTGTGGAATACTTCACATTATTTTATAAACATAAAAATATGAGCTATATAATTTCTTAGATATATGTAAACCATATATAGGGGTGGTGGTTTTAATACCTTCATACATTTGAATTATATATCTCCTACAATTAGAGGAAATTGGTGTTTTTCTATATTCTCTTAGTGAGAAAGTGTCATCAAAAGATATTTGGGAATCTAAGGAAGAATATAAAATTATGGGAATTTTTCACCATTAAATATAGATTCTCAGTAGAATGTTCTGAGTATGGTTCAGATCACTGTTTAGTTATAATCATCCATCATTTATTTTATTCTATAAAATTAGTGGTATGGTGTTGATTCCAGAGGAATTATAGAAACCCGATATGGGGGGATGTTTCTTGTGGTTCTCTCTCATTAGACAACATTATTAGTTCAAGTGATCATCTTTTTTGTCCTAGAATTAGTGAGGATCTCAACTCGGGATGAATTTCATAGATATTTATTAGATATTCACCAAGACACAATTAATATGTATCATGGCATTGGACGGTTCTTTTTTTGTCCAGGTATGAAATGTGACTTTATTGATTTTGTGTCCCACTTTAACACCTACCAATAGATAATGCAAGAAAATATGAAACCATATTGTTTAATCGAACCTATTCTAAAGCTATATTGGAAATGGGATGCAGGATCCTTGGAATTTTTATTTAGATTACACAGACACCACAAGGGAGTAATATTATCTTTTCATTGATCTGTTGAAAATGTGATATCATTTCATTTATTCAAAGATACCCAAATGGTTGAATATCTGGGTAAGCTGTATAAACAGGAGATTGTGAGGATACATAGGGTTCCTTCTATCATTATTTAAGGCAAGGATCCTTGGTTTACAGTAATGTTATAGAGGATTTTCATTGTGGTTATGGGAACTTTTGTTAGTCTGATTATAGCTCATCATTCAAAGATAGACGATTAGATGGGGCATTATATTTATATTTCTTGATGATATTCTTCATGCACAAGTCATAGATTTTTTGTCATATTGGGATAACCATGTGGGACTATATCATATTTCTTATTAAAATATTATCTATTCATCGATTATAGTGGATCCATTTGAGGCTCTATACAGTCACTCATATGTGTCACGCCTTTATTTGGTAGAGGTGGGCGATGCTTATTTAGTGACATCATGTTTGGTTCAGGAGACTCCTATGAAGAATCTAGATATATGTTATTTTCTTATTATAGTGAAAAGTCTGAAAAAATCTTATATATATCAATGAATTTATCAATGGGAGTTTTCCCTAGGAGGATAGGGTTTCTTGAATTTTTTTTATATATGGTTCACCATTAACTAGAAAAACAAGGAATGTTAGATCCATGATGTGTTTGGTTGTTGAAGGTCATTGAGCATCATGGGATGATTGCTTATCAGTTTTCATTAAGAGGTATTGTTTATAAGAATACATAATGTTTTCAACATATCAATTCTTAAGAAATACCATCATGATACCATTCATGTTTGGAGATGGAATGAAAATGTGAGAGAGGATGGTGTTTCTATTGTGGAGTAGCCATTTGAGATAGTTGACTCTCAAGTGAAAGAATTACATTGGAAGTAGATTCCATAGATATAGTGTCTTGTCGACATGAATTATATTACCATGAGACTTTGGATCAGGATTAGTTGTTGATGGAATAATGGCCTCACCGACTTATTTGACAAAATTCATTGACATGACTTCTTGGAGATGGAAAGTATTATAGTGGTGAGTTTTTAACATCCTATTACACAATTTAGGTAATTGTATTCACTATGATTTTCCCACCAATTTGTGGTGCATCATGGGACTCGTGATGATAGAGAATATATTATTTTCATTTTGACATAAATTATAGTTATGTATATTAGTTATAATTAACTGATTCTATCTAGAAATGTTTAATTGGTTTAAAATATTCTCCCAATGTTTAGAGGACACGCAATTTGGTATGATTTTATTTAAAAGAATCTATTTTTTCTAGAGTACAAATGGAGAAATAAAAGTCATTTAAATATTATAATTCATGTAAGGAAAATGGTATTACCTAGATACAGAGCTTTAAGAAAATGCACATCTTGTAGAGGTTAGACACTGTGTAACATTAAAATAACAGGTTTCTTAAAAGGTGGTGAGTTTTCAAAGTATCTGTTTCGAGAGGATTAAATGATGTTTTAAGGGATTAAGTACCATGTAAATGTCACACAGTAGAATTGTAGGGCACAATATAGGAAGAAAACTATTTCATTCCACTGAATCATTCTTTTCACTCGACCTAGTTCTCTCTTATCATGATTTTTGGAGCCTCTTCTTGTTCTAAATTGCATTTTTTTAGAGATTTACCACCTTTAGGTTTTGTTTTCTTCTATCTGGGTAAAAGAAATAAATTTATTCTTTATTACTATTTATTATAGTAGCTTCTATCTATTTTAATTTCTAATTCGTATACTTATGGAGATGATTCCCTTATTCTTTTCTAGATGCTCTATATTATCTTGTTCAAGGGGCCACTTCCTTTTTTGGTTGTGATGTGGCGGGTTTCCACTCTTGAGGTATGTCTTATTTTCTCATCTCCTCTAACAATTTGATTAACTTGAATGAATTTTAATATGTCTATATTGGTTCTAGGACCTACGTTTTTGTTCTAGGTTCTTTCATATTAGTGGATTACATTGCAGGTGTGCACAAAAAATGTTTTGGGGTAGGAATTTATATCTCTTATCGGTTTTGGTGAACTAAATAGATCATATTTTGATAAATATTTTTATTCATTAAATGTTCTTAAAGAAATATAAATTTTTTTGACTTTGGAAATCAGTTTTAAAAAAAGAGAGTTTCCCACATGTTTTGGTAAAAGGGAAATGGTTTTAAAATAATTTTGAAATGTTTTTAGGAAATGGTTTTCAAAGCATAGATTAATGAAAATTTATTTATGAATCATTCTGTAAAATATATATCATGGTAATCCTTTGGTACATAAGTGTAAGGTATATTAATATGACTCTTCATTTATCATTAGGGTTTTCATGGGGATTTCATCTGTTCTCTATGCCTATTGTTATAGGGAATTGTTAGAAGAATTTGGGGGTTCACTCTCTACGGTATTCCTCTACACTCTAAACTCATCAAAAAATTTTACTGTCTTGATGCATATGAAATTTGTTTTTAGGAATGACATTCCTAGTTTTCTATACCTATTGTGATCTAATGATTGATATTCTATTCACATTGGATTTTATTTATTTTGTTTTTACTACCATGGATTTGATATGATGTATTTGTTTTGAAATATGGAAAGGAAATAATTTGAAATAGACTTGCCTTAGTTATTTGTAAATGTGGAAAAATGTTAAATTTTATTTTTACCGTAAATTTTATATAAAAACTAAAATACTATTATCATGAGTTTTTTTAATTTAAGTTGATCATGATTGGATTATTATATAGAGACTTGTTATGGAACACCTGGACGAGATACTATTGATCCTATTTTCTCACACCATGCACACCCCTAGAGAAATGTGTAGGAATTTTTATGTATTTCAATGTAAGAATAGGAAAGGAATCATAGTGATGTAGAATCTTTTTTAACTAGGATGTGGGTAGTTGACAGTGAGATGGTGGGAGTATTACCATGCTGTCAATGGGATCGGTTTGAGTAGCTGTTTAATTTTATAGTCTATTGAAGTTACACTTGTCTCTTAGAGAATGTTTTGGCTACCTTTTCATTTGTATTTCTTCCATTTTTCCTTACCTATTGTGGAATATATTTATAAATTTTGTTATTTATCTCTATTTTGTGTACATATTACAAGTTGTGGAATTATTTTGGGTGAAATCATTCCCATTGGTTGATGATTTATGCTTGAGTGCTAGTTACCAACCTGTGGGGGTAAAGAATTCCCTTTGGGATTGTGACAGACTGGGTTTAGTGTCATTATTAAGAGGGTTTATATTTCAGTTCATTAGTGACGGTGTTCGTTGATTTGAGTAAATTGTTGTTTTTTATAAGGTGGTAAAAATTGTTTGGGTAGGCTATTATGATGAATTGTGTTAGATAGATGATTTAAAATTGGTAATTACCTCAGTTAGTGACCTTAACACATTCATAAATATTGATTTTAAATCATATTTTGAATTCCAATATAATATGTTTTTGAGTTTTATCACTCAATTTCACTAAAACTAGTTTCTAAAAAATTAATATTGTATGTTTTTTAAAGTGGAGCTTATTCAGAATTGTTTGAGTTAAAAATAAAAGAAAAAATCATTCCAATTTAATTTAAAAAAATTGATGGTTTTATAAATATATGAATGTTCTATGTAGTTAATAATATATTTTAATTTATGAAAATTATTTTTGGGAAATTATTTTAAAAACATTTTATAATGTTATGAATGGATTGATTATTAGAGAAAAGTTAGTGTTTTGGAGTAGATTTAATTTATGTTGTATTATTATATTCCCTCTTATGATAATCCCATTTAATCAGAAAATTTATAATTTGACTAGTATCTCTCATAGTTTTTAGATCTTAAATATTTCCCCATTAGGATTCAGATAGTGTTGCAGAAGAATCCATGATTCAAGGGTTGTCATTACATGGTATATGTTTTCACATTATTGTAGCAAACCCTATGAATTATAAGCTTGTTCACTGCTTGATCTTGTCCATCTTGGGTTAAGGGAGTTCTTATTTGTATAGTGTTGATCTTTTTGGTAGGGTATCTCTATTGGTGTATATGTTTTATGAATATATTTCTCCCTATATAAAATTGAGATTGAAATTATTGATTAAATGATTTATTATAGTTATTATCATTCATTGAGTCATTTTCTTGAATTGATATGGGTGTTTCCTCAATTTGATAGGTATCTCTCGAAGATTTTTTTGATTTGGTAGTTGATGTATTTTACAGGTATGGGTTTTGATTATTGAGGATGAGAATTGTTTTTGAGGTTTATAATGTAATGTCTGATACCTTATAAAAACATTAACTATAATTTTTTGGTTGTTTTAGGTGCTTCTAGAAGGATGGGGGAAAGGATTTGTTGGTGTAAATGAAAGCCTAGTTTGAGGGGGTCTCCCAGTGTGTCTATGGTATTCACATCATGGATTACCATCTGGAAGAGAATAAATTTTTTTTATATGGGGTTTTCGTAAATATAGATTTTAAATGTTACATGGTTGTTGTATTGAGGAGTGAGGTTTAAGTCATTATAATTGAGTTCCACACTATTTTGACCAGTACGTCTAGTCACAACATGGTGTTCTTGGTTATGGAATAACATATTTTTAGGAGGATTTTGTTAACTCAAAAACCTTATTTATATATTTTAAAATATTACATATAAATATTTCAAGTGATTTGGGGACTTAGTCATAGTGTTGTGGTCTCTTACATTTTTAATTTGGATTTTCTTTTAATGTGTTAAAACACTACATATATATTTACTCATACATATTTCATGGGATGTATTTCAAATCAGGACATGAGGGGATTTATATTTAATGTGAAATTCCTTGGGAAGTTTGATTTTTAATAAATGACAATCTCAATATGGAGTTTGGGATGTTGAATTTCGGGGCTATTCAATTTTAAGTTTTCATTCTTTGTATTTCCTTAGTTTCAATGTATTCATTCCTAAATAATATAAAATTAATGGAGATGATCTTGATTTAAATTAAGTATATAGGGGAGATCGAATAGTTATTTTTAGAGGATTTTTGCATTTATACCCATCATGATATAATAATTTCTTATTATATAGTGATTATATATATTTTTCAAACCCATTAAAAATTAAAAATCCCATCAAAATTCCACATATTTATTTTCTTTTAGCTGATTTGTAGGTAACTATTAGTGAATCATTGGATATCATTGAGTTACCCTTGATCATAAATGGCCCCCAACATTAACAGATCTGTATTTCAGAGATCTATGGTGAATATCATTTCATTAGGGTTTGGCTATTTCCTAAAAATTTCATCATCAGAGGTCGTTAAAATGATGGATTCGGATTTTTTGACATTAGGGTTAGGGATTTGATTGAAATTATTATGATATAGGTTTATTAAGGTGTTTCTATAGTGATATTTTCCTTGTTATAATCACAATAAACTTGTTTTTCTGTAGATATTGTAAAAAAATTATCTATTTTAGGTGATTTGAGAATTATCTTTTATTGTTTTACTTAATAAAAAAGGTATCACGATTTTTATCACATTGAGAAGATTTTATGTATTATATTATATAAAATAATTAAGTAGACTATATTGAATTAAAGGGAATGTGTGAATCACAAGTCTGTGAGGTCTTGAAGGGGTATATAAATGGCCATGATGGGGGTGAATTTTAATTTATGTAAAAATTATTTTGTGTTTAAACTTAAATATAATAAAGTCATCAGTTTTATTATTAAAAAATTCAACCCCATTGATAAAAGAAAAAACTGAGAAAATAAAATGCAACAAAGTAAAATATGAGCACAAGAACTTTATATTGGTACATATATATATATTTTTACACCATTCTTCACACACCTACTCATTCTATAGAAACCACTCTTCTTTGTCACTTTTGGACGTGAGTAAAAATCCTTATATATACCTTTTTTAATCATGGGGCTTAACCCAATTCTATTATATTCTATGATTTCAAACAAGAACCCATCATTTTACAGGAGAAGACCAAAAATATAATTTGATAGGCACGACAGAAACTCCTTTTCTTTATGAAGAATAGAAAGAATGTGGTATTTTATTGGTAAAAAAGATACCCAGTTTTTTTAGCTGTATACCCAAAATATAATTTCATAGTCTAAGCCCTAACCTCTTCTAAGGTGTAGGTCAAGAAGAACTCAGTATTCTATATGGACAGCCTAAACTCAGATATACCAATTGTAAGTGTAATATAACCCCAATAAATGCTCACTAAGTGGGAATATGTAAGACAAAAAAATTATAAAACAAATATATAGTAAAATAGATTAATCTAATGAATGATTGTTGATTAAGATTTTGGTGATTGCCCTTCATGATTTTTAAACAATGAATAATTGGAAACATGAAATTTACTTTAACAAAAAGTTTAATAATGATGATTCAGTATTTATTTGACACTAATGAAACTTATATGTCTTATATTATAGTAACATATGTATCCCTTCATTGCACAATTTTTATATACAAATAAAACTAGATATTTTCATCACATTAAATACCCTGAATCTTATTCATAAATTATAGTAGTAAAATATTCATGTGGAATCAGTTTTTGATATACTGTAAAAATGAAAACAATGTGGTATAAAAATCTTGTAAGGATGATAATACATAGTTGTAAATACTTACATAAAAATGGATAGAAAACTCAACGGAATATACCCATAATTCATGATAATCTAACTATCCCTATTCAAAAACAATTTTAATTCAAATGTTCCATTTTCATTACATTTATATTATTCTTATAAGTGTAATATCCACGTGTTTTATCTCTCTTGATATTCAATATAACAAAATACATGATATACAGATAATTATGTTTAGATCAATTAATAAAATAGTTATTAATAAATATTAATAAAAGAAAATACTGATAATTATGTTTAGATATATTAATATTTATTATTAACTATTGTATTTAACCATTTATGACTTACTACAAATATGCAAGTTTTGGAGAACTTATATTACCCTTATATGAGATAATGGTTACCCATAAATGGATAATAAAAATGATCTATACCCTTAATCAATTACATTGGTAACCTTAAATAGTTATTAAAAATACCCATGTACCCTTACAGAAGTACACTGGTACCCTTACGCATGTATTAGAAATACCATTGAACCCTTATATAATTAGAAATGTATCATTATATAAGAAAATAATTAAGTATTTAACCATTATTATAGGTTAATTTACCTTTCAAATAGCTTTATTTCCCTTAAATAATCTCATTTTCCTTTACGTGAGCTTGAAAATTCAAATATTACATTTTCATAACTATATAATTACCTTTAGGAAACTGAAAAAGTAACATTTTCTAAATACATAAGTACATTTATATATCTATAATTTTATGTAGTTATACTTCAATGAAATCGTTATAATTTTCATGTTAATAATACACAAATACGTGAATATACTGGTTAAATTTACAAAAAATTTGAATTCAACACTTTCCCTTACGTATCCCATGGAAACATAGTAATACCTTTAAAAAACATAATAAAACTAAATATACCCTTATGTACCACTAATAAAATTAGTTTTACCTTTATGAAACATTATAAAGACATGTATAAATGATATTTGAATGTCCTAAATACATATTTATCGTCGGAACTCATTAAGAAACTTATAAAACATGTTTAAAACAATAAAAACATGAAATCTAATGATATTATAAACAAAAAAATATAAGAATTAAAGGATACATTCCATTTATTAATTATTAAAATAGAGAATATACCATTTAAGGTGACACATTTAATTTGATAAGTCAAAATTTTAATTTAAGGATACATTCCATTTATTAATTATTAAAATAGATTTTTCACCTTAACATAATGTACTATTACACTAAAAATAAAATATTAAACTTAAAATATATAAATGACACATTTAAATAAACTAAATTCAAAAGTAATAAATATATTATTTTTTAAGAATCCAGTGTTTCTCCTAACTTAATATTATTTTCCTTCTTTTTAGAAAACCCAAACTAGTCCATCTGTATTTCAAAATTTCTGTAATGAAATTTCTGAATATTTTTAATTTTTAGTCGATTTATTATTTTCATAACATAAAATAAAAATCTTTGTATAATATGTTTATAATGAAAATATTTAAGTTTAATTCATAATTAAAAACAAGGGTAACTTCCCCTAAATTGGAAATCTCCTTCCAAATTAAAATATCAAAGTAATATAAAAAGAATTTAAAATGTTGTAATGATGAATCCCAAAAACACACTTTAATATCACACCAAACCATGGAACATTTCTTAAGATATTCCAATAATTTTTTATTTAATAAAATTATTATTTCATATTGGTAAATTATAATTTACATGTAAAATAATATATCTATTAGCCATTTGAAAATTAAAATTCCTGTATATTTTACAATAACAGTTTCTTTTATAAAAAAATGGAATAAAAGAATCACATCTAAGTATTTTATATTTATCATTACATTTCTTGAAATATGTAGTGTTTTTAAAATTAAAAATATAGAAATGATTTTTAAATGGAAATTTTCAAAAAAAACTTCTAACATTATCTAATTTATTATTTATCCCTTCATATCATTTATAAACAAAATCCATGTCATCAAAAATGTTTTAATATGTGGAAGAATCTATATTTGTAATATTTTCATTTAATATATCATAATATAGTATAATATTAAAAATTTATTTAACAAAATTCATTCATTTAAGATATAATTTTAATTTTTCGAAAACTCTTATATATATATTTTCTGACGCATTTATAGAATTAATTTCATCTATTTGATCTTCATATGAATCATAAAATTCCTTAATATATTCATTACTTGGGTCATTTTTTCACAAATTTATCGAGAATGGGAAAAATATTTAAATATTTATTTGTAGTTATATTTGTAAAAAATATTCTTCTAGATTTTCAAGATTATAAAACAAGATCACTTGAGCACAAATGTAAAATTCGAAATGTTACCTTAGGTTATTTTTTAATAAATGAACACTCATAGTTTCTTTTTGCCTTTCAACCTTATTGTATGGTCTTTCCAATCAACTCTATGTAGTTAAAGATTTATTTTAATTATATTTTACATTACTCGGTTTTATGATCCTTCAGTAATATGGTTCAATATGTCTTTTATTCAATGAATAATAAAAATGATATTTGAATAATCTAAATTCCAATGTGAATGTCCTTGAGTAACATCTCCTTCTAAATAATGGGATTTTTTCATTTTCTCTATTGGACTCCCCACTTTTATGTGCCCATAATTTATATAATTAAAATGAATACATTTCATTTGATCTCATAAATCAAATTTTTTTTGTTTAAATCTATTTCCATGTTTCATTTGTAGTGATGGAATGAAAGTTTTTCCAAAAATGCTCCGATCAAAATAAAAATAAGTAATGTTCATGATCTAATAATTATGATTCTATTTATCAACACATTCCCTTTTCAAATTAATTTTATCACATCTAGGTACAACATAAGATTTAATTCCAATATCCCAAAATATAATATAAATATTCATTAGTTAATATTATATCCAGACATTTCAATGAGTATACTTACTCTAATTGAAATTTCTATGTAATTTCATATTCAGTCCATTTTTATTCCTTACAAAACCCATCACTAATGAATAATTTTCATATAGTCATTTTAAATACAATGATAAAAAAATTCTAGAATTATTATAAAAAATCAATCCTAAATAATAATGTTCACTGATATAAATTCATTTTTATAAAACAATGTAACAAACTAACTTATCATACATGTGTTAGGCTTTGATATCAACTGTTATGCATTGATGTGTTTATGGAAATTTACATGAGGTATTGAATTCCAATTCCATAAAAATTTACTCATAGTTTAAATTATAAGTGTAGAAAGTGACTGATGCAAACATTAAAAAATTTAACCATGCTAATATATGAAAACAGAGTGAAAATAAAATGTATCAAAATAAAATATGAACATAATATTTTTTTTTGTTTCTAATATCTAAATTATCCTACTATAATCTTTACACCCCATCTCAGTTTATGGAACCCACTATTATATATCTCTTTTTAAGGAGAGTGGAAAATATTTACAATTGAATTATTCACACCTTGAGGATTATCTCCATTCCCATTTAATTTACAATTCATGTCAAAAACATATATCAATTTATAGAAGGATAAGAAAACTAGACTTTCACAGGCTCAATCTTATCCTATTTCCTTTTCATGTTTAAATAGAACCCATTCATTTGCAGGTGAATACGTAACCCAATATTTAATATCTGAAACCCAAACCTAGAATTTCATAGTCTAATTCCAAAGCAATTATATTTAATAGATCAAGATGAACTCATTATTCTAAGGTGTTTGGATAAAACCATATGTTATAATTTTGTATTAGGTATTCCATATGCCGTTCAAGATGTTGAAACAGTAATGATTAGGGAACCAAAAATTTACTTCACCAATAGTTGAATGATACAGCTCCATAACGCAATATCATACTATATAAAACATAAAAGTTTGAGTAAATTCATCTTTATCTCACATCACTAGATTCCTCAGTGTTTTAATATCCAAACTAACATTCTCTATATTCTTCCTTATGAAGACAAAGATTCACAATCATACGTTCCACTAATAAAATCATCATGTGTAATAATTTTTTATATAGAGTAAAAATGAAAACCATGTGGTAAAAATAATTCCATTTGGAAAATAAAAAATAGTAGTAAACACATCCAAAAATGAAGCTAACAAAGTCCTTTAAATATGACTATAATTTATATAAGACTAAAACATAATATTCAGAAACCAATATAAGTTTAAACATTTATTTATCTATTTATTCATATTTATATTGTTATTTCCTATATAATTGTTTCACATGTTTTTTTATAAAATATAGATAATAAATATCCATTTTGTTCTCTCTCCCATTATTCAGTAAAACAACGTACATTCTATATAGATAACCAAATTTAAGAAAATTAATAAAATATTTAATAATCAATATTGATATTCTTGAAAATATCCTTCTCAATATTTGAGATAAAAATATCATATTTCAACTTTTTTAATTTTTAATGTCAAATTTTCTAAAATATCAATGTGAATATTAATACATGTATAACCCATGTCAATCAAATTTATTTCATCGTAAAAAATTTTAAAAAAAAATCTCAAGGATTATAGATAATTAATATGAAATTTTAGAATAAATAAAACATTAAGAGTATTAAAAATAAAATTGACAAGAATTAAAATATAAATATTCATAAATATATAGTATATTTATAGTTTTATGAAAAAACTATAGTAACTTTAATAACAATGTAAAAAATTTAATTACGTAGGTGAGTGTACCATAATTTTCTTCATGTATTATTTTTCACATATCCAATTCTTACAACAAAATATAATATCACCACACCATAATTTTCACATATCCTATATATTCATGTAGCTAAAACTATTCTCATAGTTGATTTTATCACTAAATAGAATTTTTGATCCTTACATGATAAATACCCATTATATAAGTGTAATGCACATTTTTTCTTACATGATTCTATACCCTTAAATATGTATTAGATTAATTTACTTACCATTAAATGATACTAAGGATACCCATATGTGGCCAATATAAATTTTATGGTACACTTACACAAGGACACTGGTACCCTTATACAAGTATTATAATTATCTTAGTATGCTTATTTAATTACATTGTTAACCTTACACAATTATTATAAATACAGTAGTTCCCTTACCAAAGTTTGGATATATTCTTATACAAGAAAATCCATAAGTATTTTTCCATTACATGAGTTTAATTTACCTTTGCACAAGATTCAATTACCTTTATAAATACTTATATACCATTATGTAATATTTTAAATTCATGTTTTACCTTTAAATTACTATATAAGACCCTTTATGAATCTATTTATGTTCATTTCAATCACTATTTTAATAGCCTAGAATCATCACTTACAGATTCGATGCTAAAGAAATAAACATTATAATTGTGACAAAAAAATTTCCATCAAAACCTAAAACATCAAAAGGAAATAATGGATCACTTACAGAGCCAATGTTTTTTAAAATTTATATTTTTATAATATTAGGAAAAAAAATTATATATTATCGAAAAATAATCAACTATCACATAAAACATTATTTATCTCCTTAAATTTATTGACATCAAGCACCATTCTTAGATATATCATAAAAAAAACCATTCTTCACAAACTGGGGAATATAATCATAAAAAACAATGATCTCAGATTCTTAGTATGGGTAAAAAAACTGGAGACACATAAGCATACTTATGAGAATAAGGGTATGATAACATGAGCATAACATTATAAGATCATACCCAACATATCAAAGATCATATACACGATTAATAGAATAAATATTGGTAGTTCATAAGACATAAATCATGATGGAATCAAGATAACAATCCATGAAATAAAGACATAGGAATAATAAATGGAATTTTTGGTGGATACATAAAAATTTAATATCATTACTTATATGTTATGTCACATAGTGCAAACTTATCATGGAACTTCATGGGGTTTCAATTATGGGGAATGACACCCCACTATCCTTAGTTGTATTCCATTACTTATAAGGTATTGGGTTTCCCCTTCTTCCCATTTTGGATCAAACCCATCAACTAGTTTCCTTTCATCATCTCACTAGATAAACATCTTTACCCAATTCATTGGATATAGATATAGGTCCCACCTATCAAATAATGAAAACCATACATTTTTCTGCCCAAAAAACAATAATCATTTATCATAAACATAACCCATCCCGATAAATAATAATTAAAAATATCTTTGAATCGTAACCCCCGTAAATCATATGTAACGTCAAATAACATTATCTTAGATAGATAAAGGTTTTAAAACATCATTTGAAATAATTATTCAGGAAAATATTAATTACATTATTGAAATCATGATATTTTTAAAACATAATAATTAATGAAAACTTATTCATGAAAAAAAAACCATAAATCTGTATAAAAGGATACTTTAAACCCATTTTAATAATAAAAAAATCGTAGAAATCATTTTCCATGAAAATTCATAATATATTATTTAGAAACATTTTTTGAAAATATTTTTAGAAAATATGGTTTTTGAATAAAGAATATTTTTTGTTTAAGAGATAATAAAATTACATGTAGTTTAAAATATAATGAAAACAGTTATATTTATGATAAATCATATTAACAAGAAGTATATACACCTCTTTAAAAAATATTGGTGCATAACATAGTCAACATCTTAAAGAAGGAAAATTGAGACGAAATTTTCATAATGATTTAATAAATTTGAATTGTAATCCCGAAGAAAGAGAGATCATCAAATGAATTTGTAAATACCCATAAATATAATTATAAGTATCATATGTTAAATTCAAGTTCTTTATATAAACCACAAAAAAATATATTACTTGTGAATATTGCATAAGTCTCGTTTATATAAAAGTGAGATTAAAAATCTTATTTCCTTTTTTCTTGATTCTCTTCGTACTCTATCAAACCTCTCGTATAATAAATATAAGTATATGATAAATATATTATAGATCCTTATTCAAATATATCATACCATATTGGAATTTTTTATGACCTGATAGTACCCTGTAATTTACAATTTCATTTTGATGTTACATTTCAGGTAATAAAAGATTTTTTCACTTGTGATTTGATTTGTTATATTTTTCCCTCTTACATATATCATAATTTCATCATCTCCATAGTGATAATAGTGATATAAATATCATATATATTAATTATTTATTTATTTATAATAATGTATAATATATATAAATATGAAATGTAATACACCATTCATGGAGATGGTAGGTCATAAATAAGAATGAACGATGTTTCCATTTTCATATCA
This sequence comes from Viscum album, assembly GCA_963277665.1. Lineage (NCBI taxonomy): Eukaryota > Viridiplantae > Streptophyta > Magnoliopsida > Santalales > Viscaceae > Viscum > Viscum album. The sequence goes on along the minus strand of OY728158.1, from coordinate 153,689,255 downwards.
TATTGAAAGAAATAAATTAAATTAAATATATATATATATATATTAAGATTACAGTTGCATTATTATTTCATATATATAATATATTTTTTTTAAACCCATCGTTAATACATTCCATGTAATGTGTGAATGAGTCAAATTATATTGAGAAGACGATGGTCCACACATCCACAAACAATTATTTCATACTTGAAGTATTGTAGAAAGAGTTGTACCACTAAGAGGCAGAGTTGAATTAGTGGTACTATAGTTTACAATTTTTTTTTTGAAATAATATTCTGGGGAATTGTAATATTATGATCCCTATAACACAAAATATTTTTCAGGGCTCTCCCCTAAAAGGGTGACTATGTCCGTATTGTAGTCAGGCTAATATGAGCCACAGATTCTCCAATAATTATAAATCACAAATTACAAGTGTGTTGGTCAGGTGTCACCCTAAAACCTTGAAGGATAACTATCTACCAATTCCAAATAAAATGTATCCCAAAAAATATTAAATAGTATCTCACTAGTTTATAATCAAAACACAACCACACTGACAAAGATTCCAAGATTCTCCTGCTACAAAAAATAAATCATTATCTTCAAGCCTTAGTAATAAGATGATACTACTATTTCTCACTAAATACAGAGTCCCTATAAATTAAAATAAACATACTAAAACATACCACTATCTATAAAAACTGATTACAAATAGTATTTCTTTTGGATATACTCTTTGATATCTCAAAATCATGTAGTACACAAATGTTTATAAAAACAAAGTGAAGTTGATTCCTTATAAATTTAAATCCACTAAAGTAACTATATTTTTTAAATTATTTAAAAAATTAGATATTTCCCAAATTTTTTAATACTTATCTACTCACTTTTGATTATCTATTTTAACGTTGCATAGAGTAATTTTCAGACCCTGTACCACTTAATTCATGCATGTTTCACATAACAAAGAAAACATTGTAACTGCCTTCAATACATTATATCCATCTTCAAAATATTAAGAAAAATACTGTCCTCATCAATATTTATAGACAAAAAAAATTTATGGGATTTCCCGAGTGCTTGTATATGGTGATATACAAAAATTCCTTTTGTTTCCTACTCCTTTACGCACAACAGTTGAGTGCCCACTATATTCATTCTTTTTACACACAATCTAAAATGGGAATTTGATGTATATTTCTATATGACATTCTTCACAAGAGTTAGAGTATGTTTATATTTTCTTGTGGATCCTCAAGAATTTTCTCACAAGCACTCTAATATATATGATTTGGAGAATAATGAAATCATTATTTCTTCGTAGAACCTTTTATTTTTGAATATCTATGACTGTGAAAAAAATATCATGTAACACCCTGACCCTAGTTACCCATAGTCAATGAATTATTTCATAACATTGGCATGATCATAAGAGATAAAGTCTCTAAATATCAAATAGTTTAGTACCCTTGGTTGTACTAGTTACATTCATATGTTTTACATTATATCAAGTAAAAAAGAATCAACAACATTTTGTACCCTTTAAACACACTCATATCTCTTAGACTATCCTTGCAGTTCAATCATAATATAGTTCTTCACATCCTAGGAAAAAGAAAACATAATAATGGGTTGAGCTCAGATGCTAAGTAAGGATAACAATATAGAAAAAACATTCATAAATAATCATAAACATTTAAGTCCAGTTATAAGACTAAAACACAAGCCTTTTAAATGTAAACATTAGTATAATATTAAAAATATAATTCAAATAATTCCATTTAATTTATCACACTGATATTCTACTAGTCGAATAAACACATGTAAAATCAATAGGTAATTTTATAATGATGGAATTAATAATGTCGGGCATCATGAACACATAGTCAAGGCCTCATTCTATGATTAGAAATAATATTTTGTCATGGACTTGTGTCAAGAAAATAGTTTGTCTCATGAGACCTACCGATGCATCTAGGTGTTATACTAAGCTCTGATCATCACATACTTAGTGGAATTCATTCCTTATATTAAAATTTTGAGACATAATATAAAAATTTGTATTAAAACTAGCATACGAAATGTCAATATTTTAACCAAAATCCAAGAATGGTATAAAAATAGCACATCCATAGTCAAACAAAACTCATTCAATACAATATAGAAAATTTTATTATAATAAATAAAAATCAATTCAGAATAATTAAGCATATTGACATATATGAAAATAATCAGTAAAACAATTTGAGAGAAATATCCCCTTTTTCTTGAAAACATTTAAAAGTCTCATTATTCATCAATAATCCATTAAAAATAGATTTTTTAATAATATTTTCCCGTATCACATTGAAACTTTTAAAATAAATTTTAATTTTAAAAAATTCAGGTCCATATAAATAAAACCTTAACACCATTTTTAATATATGGACATTAATGAGAAAGATTTAGAAAAATTAATCATTAAAACATTTAAAATGATATTTTAGTTTGAGATCCTAACCAAATGGGAGACTCTTGAATACAAATAATTGAGGAAATAAAAACATTATCATATCATGAGAATAAAGGGATTCATGATATATTATGTCAAAGTACAATGTGTACACCATGTAAAAGTGAATTGGCGCTTAACAACAAAAAAGTATAAATGGATTGTAAATTGAAATGAAATCCCTTATAAAGACCATATCCCTATATTAAGGATAAATAAATGAGATAATTATCTATGAAAAATATAAATACACTCAATATTATTGGATATTTATTGTAAATATATCAGAGGACATTCACACATAATCTTGTAATAGCACTAATGACTTGGATGTTTAACTCAATGAATGGAAATTGAGTAAAGATTACTTTTATCATGTTTATATCAATTACATGAGAATTTATCAATGGAGTGATTATGTGTATAAAAAGTATATACACACAAATTAGAGTGGAGATTTTGACATAAATAAATAAATATTGATTTCAAAAATAATATTGGATTAAAATAATCATTGAAGATTATATAAAACCAATTGAGTGGAAATTGAAATTTGAAATTCAATTACTGATTTGGTAACTTAAAAAACATACACACCATGAAATAAGTCTCATACAATTAAAATTTAAATACCCATAAATTAAATTATATTACACAATTAATATAATCATGGGTTGTATATACCCCACACAAAATAAAATAGTAGCAATATAGAACAAATATCACAGGAATACGAATTGAGATAAAAACCCCTTACCTTGTAATTTTCCTTAGTCTATGGTACATTAACCACCTATATAATAGATAAATCATTTTAATTAAATTATACAAGAACCACATACATAAATATTATATCATATATGATCTTATAATATTTCATTGTTAATAATATTTTAGTAGTATCATTGTTTCGGGTGTTAACTGATTCATTATCCATTATATGTTTTATTACGTAAGTCATTTTTGATAAGTATAATATGTACTTGATTCATATCCAGAATGATATTAAGTTCATACACATTATTTTAAATCAAAATAAAATTATTATTCTGAAATGGTTTCGATGGGAAATGAATATCATCGCGTTCATAGAGACGGTAATCCATATGTACGCACGAGCGACAATATCATTCTATTGATGGTGAAATAGTATGTAATTAGATGTTATATAATATATAAATAATCTTTATAATGTTATATTTATTATTTAAATAAATTATACTCATTTTTATACCCATCCAAACAATGAAGTGTTGAATAAAAAACTACACAACGATGTGGACACAGTAAGCTGTACTTACGCATGTATGGTGACTTTCCCATTCATAAGATGGATAGAATAAAGAATATGGTTGTAACATATTTATAATAAAATCATAGTATATAGAAGGTATTGGAGTATATATTTTTTGTATGGAAACAACAAATAAATAGAAAGTGGAAGAATAAAAGAACATTGAAAGAGGTGGTGAAATTATTACCTCTTCTTCGGGTTCTTCCTTTTGATTTGATTAAAAGGGATCTCTAGGTTGTCTTTTTATCAAATTAAGTCCACTATGTTGATTTGAGGTTAGTTGGGAGTATATTTGAGCAGTTTTTGGCCGAGACAAATGGCTTTGTATGTGTGAATTTTATAGAAGGGGTAGTACCATTTTATAAGAGAGTTCGGGGTCACATTAGGAAAAGTTTGAAATATTATTTTATTATTAAATTTTTTTCAGTTTATAATGGCTCCAAATGGACTTGTATTAGGGATATGGCAGGTATAGGTAAAAATATTATCAACTAATAGGTATTATTCAGGTTTTGGTCACTATATTAACTTTATCATTTATATTTATTTCATGGTCGAATAGTTCAAGTTTCACGTTGTCTTCTTGAATTTTTATATTACTTGGGTAATAAATTTACTATAAAATGACAAGATAATCTCTTGTGATTAATTAATGAAATATATATCATTATTTAAGTCATTTTTCCAAACAATATATTTTTATGAATATTATATCATTTAACAATATAATATTTTTTTAAAACTCATTTAATTCAATTTTGAAACTATGTAGTATTTGGTTTTTAATAAAGTCAAAGAAACATGATTACATTGAAAAAAATACATTAAATCAACCCTAAAAATTCATATTAACCTATAAAATTAGTGGAATGTGACAAAAACTTCAATTTACAATAATTTTAATATTTATAACATCAATTATTTTCATCTTTCATTAATTAGGCAATTATTGCATCATCGTTGTGTCATAATGAAATTTCATTATATAATGTTTAAAAATTATAAATAAACTGCCATTAAGTAGTAAATATTTTTAGCTTTATAAAGCATTTTTTTAATTTATCTTATGTGTAACCCTATATTAAAAACAAATTAGTCATTAAACATTTAATTTAACACTTTTAACTCTTATTTAAATAAAATAATAATAAAAGTACTAATCTAATATACCTAGATCAAAAAGAATAATATTTTATTCATATAGTTTATTTTAGTTGAAATAAACTTTTCTAACAGAATTAGGACAAGTCTTGGGGTAATTATAATAACATTTTTACCTTTAATTACCCTATTTACTTTTAACCATGGTAAATAATATTCAAAAGATATTGTTAACCAAAAATTACTTTCATCCTATTGAACCACATTTTATATACTAATGTCAACCATGTCCTTCATATTTGTTAAATTCAATTCACATAATTGGTAAAATTATGTTATATAGAAATTTAAAATTGTGCCAAAAAGGTGGGTAAAATATGATAAAAACATCAATGAAATTTTAAATACCTATTCTTATTATAAAATGACATTAATTAATTATATTGAACAAATATAGGTATTATGTATCTATTTTTAATATAAATTTAATTAAATAAAAAAATTAATGAAATAAAAAGTCGGCTTCAAATAGTAATGTAGTGTTTTCACTATTCATCAAAATTGAATGTTATTAAAAAATTACCAAAAAATAACCCAAAAATAATTTTGATAATGAAATTTCAAAATAGATGTATATTTTACAAAATTAAAAACATAGAAGTCATATTAATTAATTTAAAAAACATTCCAATTGTCAAAACCTGAAAGTGGGTTTTTGAGAAGTAAAAACTACGAAAAGATTGATATGTGTTTATGTCCAATTTAAATTTAAAATTATTTTCAATGATAAAAATTGTATTAAATTATAAAAATATAATATAATTATACTTTGAAACTATCCAAATTTATTATTTAACACTATAAATTTTATTGATTAAAAATGTTTTTCCAATTAAAATTTATTATTTTTCACCATTCATCAAAATATGAATGTTTTTAGAAAAGCAGGGAAACTTTTTCCAAACTGATGTTTTATGTCCTTCTTGTAAAGAATATGTCTATTTTGTAAAATTAAATATATAAAAATGTAAATTATTGGATTCAAAAAGGTTTTTCTATTAAAAGGTGATAATTTTTTTTAATACTTGTTTTTTCTGAAAAATGGAATTTGTTCTTACATTAGGTATAATAATATAGATGTTAGTATTATATGGAGTATATAAAATTCAAAATATAGTTAAGATTATTCATAACTAATTTTTGAACGTCTATTCTGGTAATTTATAGTGAGCTCAAACTCAATGTTTCTTGTTGCGCAAGATATAAAATTACATTAAAGAAAATAACATACTATGAAATATTGGGGTGTTACATTATTCCCCCTTTTGTAAATTGCATCCTCATTATTCTAAAATTGGGCTTGGGAACATCATTGAATGTCCCACATTGGAAAAAAAATTCAATATAACTATCACTTTAAAAGAGATAAATATAAGTACAAAAGTCTCCTAAGATAACCTACACTAGGATTCTATATAGGTAAACATGGATATGAATGATAAATTAAGTGTAATGTTATGATGGAGAGTGATATAAAACATGATTAGGAGAATATGAAAAAAAATAAAACCCCAAACAAGTGATGGGTAAAACAGTCATTTGTTTCATTGTAGGAAAAGTAAATGGAAAACATTTTTTTAAGTTCCATTTCATAATGTTGAGGAATTTATTTATGAAATTAACTAAGAACACAAAGAGATATACCTACTTTTCAAGTATAGTTTTATCCTTTAATAAATTTTTAACACTAACTCGTCTTTTCTCCAAAAGATGAGTATTCAAGATAACATGGTCACACCTGATGTTCTAGAATCAACTTATATATAATCACATAATACACAAAGTATGAACTATATATTTCCCTTTCCTTTAAAGATTAACCAAAACCAAAATGGTTAGTACAAGATCAGAAGATCCTTAATATGGATAATTGTTTATTGAAAGAAATACTAATCTTAATTTCCAAAATTAAACATACATTACCCAAAGATAAATAAAGACCATTCAACAAATAATTGTCCTTAAAATCCTTCAATATAATCAAAACTACGATTGAAAACCCCAAACTCAGAAGAATGTAATCACATGGTCATTCATTGTAAATCTTAACACTTATCTCCAAATAACGTCAATTACTCCAAAAGATTCATACTAATGTGTAATTAACGAAATCACATACTTTCTATGATAGGTTGATCATTCCATTAATCACATGAATCCCTATAAAAACATAGATTCTTCCAAAATAAAAACCCACCATTACTCCTCAAATGAAATCCCATAGTATTATATTTTCTTTAGGCATATTGTGTTATCAATAGAGTGAACGTCTTCCAAGATAAAATTTATCAATTTATCACCAAATCATTTTCCTATACTAAGTATTTCCATTGGATAAAACATAAGATCCCAAATCAACTTATTATTGATCAATAAAATCATTTAACTAAAAATAATTAGTCACACTAACCAGGGACCTCACATAGTCCTGTGGTAGGCAGTAAATCACAGTCCTACTTTTTTTTGGGTTTCATTCTCGCAAAATTGTCTCACACGATGGGTTTGAAGATGGTATGTGTGTTGTCTATTTTCAAAAACAATATTTTATAACATTCCCAAAATGAGATAAATTCCTCAAAATAACCATAACATAATTTAACAAAAAAAATTATCTCATGCATCGCATTTTCATCCCAAAAACTAATAACATGTAATTGCCTCAAATTCAACAATGATATAAACCCAAATGGTTCTTTATAACTGTATCCAAAAAATAAAAGATAATTATTCCTCAAATAGAATTTTCACAAAACAATCTATAGGGTTACAAATAAAAGAGAAAATTATTCCAAAGTAATCCAATTATCAAAGAGAATTAATAATTTTAAACAATTCTTCATCCATTTATTTCCACATAGGTTCTTCCATAACCTAGTGGTTATCTTATTGGATGGGGTATTGACTCGGGTAATTCCCAGGTCCCCTATATCTACTGAAAATAACTATAAATAGATTCTTAAGATCACTTCTATTTTCGTCCGTTGTACTCATCATTTTTTCACAGAAATTATTTACTTTATGTCCTTGTTTACTACACATAATGAATTTTCTGGTTCCATTGAGACACTTTCATGGGTGTATCCTTCCACATTTCATTCATGATTTAAATTGATCTTTCTTTTCTCTATGGACTCCATTGCGGTAGCTCTTACAATTCTTTGTCTTTCTCTTCTTTGTTGAGTTTGGGAGATGGTTAATGTATATGTTGTGGATCATATTTTTCAAAACCTACTTTGGTATAAACATGATAACCTTTACACCTATAAATATTCAATTTATTTTCTCATTTCTACCATTGTTCCCACCCTGTAAATCCTCTTCAATGTTAATATTACTTCCTTGGAATATATTAATTGACTAAAACCAGAAAGCAATGTTTGAGTAACAATAGTTACAAAATCATTTATAGAATAACATGACATATTTTTTTCAATATAAAGCACCTTATAATTAACCAATATTATTTAGTCTCATATTATATTAAAAATATTTAAAATGGCTTATAAGGAAAATGTGAACTATCCTTAGCATATCCCTTAAGAGAGTCATAACCAAGTGTGCAGCTATGCCCATTTTCGTGTACCAATTCCATTCGAGTCTATCTCAAAGAAGTGTTTTTGGGTTTTACCCCTAGAGACATATGTTCTGGAGCGACCTCTACCTGCTCGTATCTAGATAGGGATGTATTGCTTGAAAAATTCTCAAAACCAAGTCATTACCAAAATTCAAGGAAGTTATTCTATACTAATTTTCAAAGTCTATCATAGGGTAATGTTCTCTAATCCATGTTTTTTTTAATATAGTTTCCCTGGATTGTAATAATCTTCCTCTAATACCAACTGTAATGCCCCAACCCTAGTTACCCAGATTTGGTGCATTATTACATAAAATTGGCATGATCATAAGATATCAAGTCTCAAAATACTGATTAGTTTAGTATCCTTGATTATACTAGATACATATATATGTTTTAAATTATATAATGAAATAAAAAACCAAAAAAATTTGTCCCCTTTGAAAACACACATATCCCATAGCCTATCACTACAGGTCAATAATAATATAATTATTCAAACCATGGGAAAAAGAAAACATAACAATGGGGTGAGCTCAGATTCTCAGTAAGGATTACAATATTTGGGAAACATTCACAAAAAGGAATTAATATTTAAGGCAATGTATAAGAATAAAACACAAGCCTTTTAAACATAAACTTCATCAGAAAAAGAAAAATATAAATCCAATAATTCTATTTACTTATTAACATGGATATGATGGCGACTCAAGAATTTCAGAGTGGCAAAAACCCTAGAAAGCGTTGTGATCATGGTGATAAACGTGAGAAAGCTGATGGTGCAAAGGTGAATAATGAAGATCGGATAGGGCATAAAGATCTTTTCAGTCTCTGTTCCAAACAGAAATCTGAAGAATTTGCTATCAAGGATGCACTTTCTCAGGGGGAAGCTTTGCAGATGTGATCAAGAAGTCAGGGGACATATCCTTCTTGGATCGCGATTCGAGAAATTCAGGAAGGATTATTAGAAAAGGGAGGGGCGTGCATGTTTCTGCGAATTAGGCGGCTGTTGAAGAACGGGTGAAATTATACAAATTCTCAATCATTTCTCATGTGGTAATTGTTAAAGGGGTTCGTCCCTGGAAATTTCATGATCTCACCAACAGATTGGCGGATTTATGGGGTTTCAGTGACTGGAAAATGACGGGTATGGGAAGGGGTTTCTATCATGTTTTCTTTCCTACGGATGAGTGTAAGAGGCGTTCATGGAGTCTGGGTTCCATTCCATTGAAACCTGGCTTCCATAGAATTCATGAATGGGATCGAAACTTTGACACTAATTCTGTCAAGAATACCTTTTCACGGATATGGATACGCATCCATAAGTTGAGTTGGCTTTATTGGCACCCACAAATTTTGTGGGATATTGCTTCATCAGTGGGTAATCCCATCTGGCATGACAAGCAGATAGACAATCCAATCATTGGCCACTTTTCAAGGATTCATGTTGAAGTGGATATGTCTAACACACTAGTGGAGGAGGTTGTATTCACCACAAGGGATGACAGTATTAACCTGGAAATAGGTTATGAGAGGAAACCAAAATTTTGCCTCAACTGTCATGTTTTTGGGCATACTATTCCTGAATGTCAGAGGAATAAGGTATGTAGTTTCTACAACATTAGAGGACATGATGATGATCATTGCAGGAAAAAATATACTGAAAATGGTCATTCTAACCCCAAGGAACCTAATCAAGCAGGATACAGTAAAGGGAATGATGCAGCCGATGGTAATATTGTCATTGCTGCTCCTCCCAAAGATTCTTTCTATAATGAGACAGGTAATGGCTGTGATAGGAAATCTGAGGATGGGAAACCTGATGAGTCTAATGGGAAACCTGAATATGATATTGCTATTGCTCATGCTGATGATAATCCTGTTCATGGACAGGGTACAGGGATGGTTGATGCGGTGATCACTCCTAACCACAGTGCGCAGGTGGTCCTTCGTGATTCACCTGATACATCTGTAGGGGTTACTTCCCCGACAAGACTTGACGCCCCTACAGCGGATGAGTTACACCATGAAGGGTGAACTGATGGGATGGAAAGTGGTGAGTTGGATGGAGAGTTTTCGCAAGTTCCCCTCGCTAAGGCTGCAAAGAGGATTCTACCAGCAACTTTGACAACACCTGTAATCTCGTGTAACAGGTTCACATCTCTTCCTGAGGATGAACCTGAATCTGGTCGGGGAGAAGGAACCAATATGGAGGAAGACCTCACTGCATCTGAAGAATTCATAGCAACTGGTTATGTTGGACCCTGCACAAGGCAAAGGTCTCCTCATCAATGAAAATTCTCTTTTGGAACCGTTAGGGCCTTGGGAACACACCCACGGTCAGATCCCAGAGAAATATAATTCTGATCAATAAACCCAAGGTCCATGGGATTGGTGAACCTAGATTAAAGTTTGTGAGTTGGATGGCTTTTGATTGTCATGCTCTTGGGTATTCCTTCATATCTGCTAATCATTCAGAGAATGAGATGGATTCCTTATGGGTGCTAAAGCACAATAGTGTTACTGTTGACTTCTGTCAAACTAATCTGCAGTCGGTATCAATAACCTGCTGCTTTTAGTCAAACTACTTTTATGTTACCTTTGTGTATGCACTCAACAATTTTATCAAGAGAAGATCTTTGTGGAGGATCCTATCTGAAATTTCTGACGGTATGGATATGAGATGGATCCTAGTGGGTGACCTCAACACATTCATGAGGCCTGCTGAAAAAACAGGAAACAATTTCTACAAAGCATCATCAAAAGACTTCTCCTCTTATTGATAAGTGTATGCTGGCTAAAATACTAGTCTCAAGAGATAATTTTACATGGACCAGATACACTATAAATGGAAGGCAAGCGAGCAGGCTAGATAGGTGCCTTGTAAAAATGACTGAAGGGAATGATTTTATGGAAATCTCGGGCATGACTTTATCCAGATTCCATTCTGACCATCATCCCTTACTTCTTGATCTTTGTTTCAGCAACATCATATCTGCTCCCTTGCCATTTAAATTCAACAATGCCTGGTTAGTTGTACCAGGATGCAGGGAAGTTGTTAAAGAGGCCTGGGAGGTTGCTGTACAGGGTAGTGCTATGCATATTTTGACTACCAAACTGAAAAATGTGAAGATCAGAATTAAGGAGTGGAGCAAACAGTCTTTCTCCAATTTGGAAAATGACATTAAGGAAGTTGACTTTCACCTGGCTAACTGTCAGCAAGATAATATGCATCATGACATACCATCTCAAGAGGAGATACAGGCGGCTGCAAAGCTTGATTCTTTACTGGCTCTTAAGGATAACAATGATCAATATCAGTCCAATGTGAGATGGTTAAAGGAAGGGGACAAGAACTCAAGATTTTTTCATCGTATTCACAAAGAAAATAAGGTAAAGCAATCTCTTAAGGCACTGCAGATTGATGGAAACATATTTACTGCTGAGAATGAGATATCCAATGTTGTGACTTGTTACTTTGAGAATCTCTACTCTGAATCTAGGGATGATAATTCCAGCAAGATCATTGAATTCATAGAGCCAAGTATTGATGACAACAAAAATAAAAAACTCACTGGAATTCCTACACTCAAGGAGGTCCATTCTACTCTATTTTCTTTAAATATGGATAGTGTCTCTGGTCCTGATGGTTTCCCCAAAAAATTATTTATGTTTTATTGGGATATCATCCAAAAATAGGTGATTGATGTTGTGAAAGAATTCTTCTGTCATTCCTACATGCCTTTTGGGATGAACTCCAATTTCATTTCCCTTATTCCAAAGAAGGATAGTGCTTTGGATATAAAGGACTTCCAACCTATTGATATTGGGAACGCGATTCCTAAAATTATCAGTAAATTCATTGTTCTACGGCTAGGTGATATTTCTAATCATCATATTTCTTCTAATCAGTTTGGTTTTGTTCCCAGTAGGAATATCCAGAATTTCCTCTTTACTGCTTCAGAGTGTGTTAATATCATGAGAAGGAAAGTCAAAGATGGTCATATGGCCTTGAAGATTGACATTTTGAAGGCCTTAGACACAATAAGGTGGTACTTTATTTTCAATATTCTTAAAATGCATGGATTTTCAGGGAAGTTCATTAGTTTTTTCTATGCAATTTTGGAAAGTGCTAGCCTCTCGATTTTGATCAATGGATCCCATAGGGGCTTCTTTTGATGTTCTAGAGGGGTCAAGCTGGGTGACCCTCTTTCTGGGCTACTTTTTTCCATTTCTGAGGATTACTTGACTGTCTGTTTGAATAATCATGTCAATAGTGAGTTATATCAAAGGATGAGAGATGGTAGGAATTGTCTTTCACCCTCTCACTTGTTATATGCTGATGATATCCTCTTATTCTCCAAGGATGATTGTAAAACTATCTATTGCATCAAGAATCTATTTTCACATTATGAGGAAGTGGTAGGTTAGGTCATTAGCTGGGGGAAGTCTTTTGTTGTCTTTGGGGAAGGGATTCGAACATAGAAGCAGATAAGAGTTTCTAGCAGGCTTGGTGTGAAGAGAGGTAGTTTTCCCTTCACTTATCTTGGACTGCCTCTGTTTTGGGGGAGGGTAAAAAGGGTATATCTGGAAGAGATAGCTATAAAAATCACTAATCAGCTAGCTAGCTGGAAGGGGAAAACCATGTCCTAAGCTGGGAGAGTTTGTTTGGTCAACTCTGTCATCTCTTCAATGTTTGTTTATTTATTCTCATTATATAAGTGGCCCAGAACTTTATTAAAGGAGTTAAGTGGGATGATACGCAACTTTATATGGACTGGCTCTATTAATCATAGGAAACTTGTCACGGTGGCATGGAAAGAATGTATCAAGCCGGTGGACATTGGTGGGATGTGGGTGAAAGATGTTAGGATATTTAATGATGATATGATTATGAACTTTACATGGAGACTTTTAAATGGAGATAAATCGATGGAATTCCTGACCAACAGGTTTACTCACAGGCTGCATAATCATAGTGATTCTTACCTGCAGTCCTCTGTGTGGACCTCTATCTGGAATACCTATTCTCATCTCATGGAACAATCCAAATGGCTGGTATGTATCAATTCTGCTTTGAGTTGATGGAATACTTTATGGATTTCCTATCCCCTTAAGGAAGTCATTGATATTCCATCATCTTGGAGGCAAATGTCTATATGTGACATGCAGAGGAATGCTGATGTTATGGCAATTATACCAAGTAACTTTTGTGTGGAAATTACAAATTATGACTATGCTGATCATGACATTCTTGTTTGGAAACCTGCATTAAATGGAATTTTCTTAAGTCGTGATTTTTATAAGCTGGAACGTGGTACTGCATCTACTATACCTTCATGCTTCAAAGGCATTCGTAGGCCTTTTATTTTTCCAAATGACATTCTGCTGATTTGGCGAATCTGGAAGGAAAGGTTACTGATTCAGTCTTCCCTTCAACTTACTGGTGTACATCTTGCCTCGGTGTGCCCTATTTTCTTGAGTAATGAAGAATCTACCCTCGATTTGTTCCTTGAATGTCCTCTTACTGCGTGATTATGGCTGTATTTACTGTCCATTTTTCACTGTTGTTTCATATTCTGTTCGGTTGATACATTCTTCAACTCGGTGCTTCAAATAGAAGCAAGTGAGCAAGTGAAAAACCTGCTCACTACTGCTACTATTTTGGTATTTTCATACATCTGGAGAGCTCGCAATAGTGCGGTCTTTAATAATGGCAACCCCATGTTTAAGGAAGGTGTTTTGTTTATTCACCGAAGCATTCAGATTTCTTCGGCACATCAATATGGAAGAATGAACAATGATATTTCTTACATTACACTATTGAGGACTCTTGGTGTAAGTGGCAGGGAGAGGCGGCCGTGTGTGATGAAGTACATTAGATGGATCCCACCAATCCATGATTGGTTGAAGGTTAATGTGGATGGAGCGGCCCATGGTGCACCGGGCCTGGCTGGCTGTGGTGGAGTTTTTCGGACTTTTCAGGGCTTTGTGAAAGGCTGCACCTTTTATTACATTGGGATTGGGCATGCGATTGAAGCAGAACTTTGGGCGATTTTAAAAGCAATTAGCTATGCAGTCCGATATGGCTGGCGAAAGTTATGGCTCGAGTCGGATTCCTCTGTTGTTGTGCAGATCCTGATGGATCGGTCCAGGAATGTTCCATGGAGAATGCTACCTGCGTGGATAAAGTGTCTCAAGCTTGTTGAGAGGATTTTTTTAATGTCTCACATGTCTATAGAGAGTCAAATTAGGTTGCTGATGCTCTTTCTAAAAGAGCAATTATGGAGGTCAGTTCCAGCTGGTCTTTTTTGTTACCTAGTTACTGCAATGGCCTAGTGCATGATGATAGTGCGGGTGTTGTTTATACTATGATTTGTAAGGCTCCACTTCTTTGAGCTGTTGCTCTGTTGTGTTTCACTTTTTTATTAATAATTTGGTGGGAGCAGGATTTTCCTTTCTCTCGGACTTTTTGGCTATTAATATGGATATTCTACTATTCTAGTAATCACATGTAATATGAATAGAAAATTTCATAATGATGAATACATAATGTTGAACATCATAACGACATAGTCAAGTCCTCATTCCAAGACTACAAATAAGATTTTTTCAAGGCCTTCTTCCAAGACACTATTTTTTCTCATGATACCTAACAATGCATCGAGGACCTATAGTGGGTTCCACCCATCACATACTAAGTCCAATTCATTCTTCATATGAAATGGTTGAAGCATAATATAAACATTCTTATTAAAACTAGCATATGAAATGTCAATATTTTAACCACAAAACATGAATGGTGTAAAAATAGAACGTCCACATTCAAAAACTACGCATTCAATACAACATTGATGAAAATATTATAATAAATCATCCTCAATCAAGAATAATGAAGGATATTGAGAAAGATTAAAATAATCAGTGAAACTATTTGAAAAAAATATCCACCTTTTTTTGAAAACATAAAATTGTATCACTATTTATCAAGAAGATATTAAAAATAGATATTGGAATCAAAGTGTCTCATACCAATTTTAACCTATTAAAATGAATTTTAATTTTCAAACATTAATTTACATATAAATAAATCTTTAACATCTTTTTTAAAACATGGATATTAATGAGAAAGAATTAAAATAATAAATCCTTAAAATATTTAAAATGATATTTTAGTTTAAGTTACTAACCAGATGAGAGATACTAGAAGAAAAATAATTGAGGTAATAAAAAATTTATAATATCATAACAATAAATGGATAAATTATATTCTATGTCAATGTATAATATGTACACCATATAAAATTAAATTGGTGTCTAACAACAAAGAAGTCTCAATGGGATTTAAATTGATATGAAATCCCTTATAAAGACTATATCCATAGGTTAAGGATAAATAAATGACATAATTATGTTTGAAAAATATAAACACACTCAATATGATTGGATATTCAGTGTAAATAAATCATATGTCATTCACAGATGTTCTAGTAAAAACAACACCAATGACTTTGATGTTTAACTCAATGAATGGTAATTGATTAAAGATTACTCTTATCAAGTCCCTGTCGATGACTTGAGAATATATCAATGGATTGATTATGTGTATCAAAAGTATATCCACACAAAGGGGATTGAAAATGAGGGCATAAATAAATAAATAGTGGTTTCACACATAATCTTGGGGTAAAATAATCAATGAAGTTTCCATAAAACCCAATGAGTGGAAATTGAAATTAGAAATTCCATTACTGATTTGGTAACTTACAAAACATTAAACCTATTAAAGAAGGATAATATGAGGAATATGTAAATATCAGAAATTAAATTATATTACACAATGGATACAATTGTTGGAAGTGCATACACTACCCAAAAGAAAATAGAGGCAATATTTCAGGAATCTCACGGGAATAAGAAGTGAGATAAAAAACCCCTTACCTTTTACTTTCCCGTTGTTGAGGGTATGTTAACCTCATGTATAATAGTTATATAATTGTTATTAAATTATACAAGATCCACATACATAAATATGATATCATATATGATCTTCTAGTATTTCTTTTTAAATAATATTTCGGTAGTATCATTGTTTCAATTGTTAACTGATTCATTTTCCTTTATATTATTTGGTACATAAGTTATTTTTGTTATGGATACGATGTATTTTATTAATATCCAGAATTATATTAAGTTCATAACCATTATTTTAAATCATAAAATGAAAATTATTGTTGAATGGTTAATATGGGAAATGAATCTCATCACATTTGTGGAGATGGAAATCTGTACGTACGCATGAGTGACTATATCATTCTATTGATGGTGAAATAATTGGTAATTGAAAGTTATATCATATATATAGATATTAATTAACATTTTATATTTATTAGTTACATCAATTATACTCATTGTTATACTCAACCAAAAAATGAAGTGTTGAATAACCAACTACACCACGCCATGTAGACGGTAAGCCATACATACACACATATGGTGACTTTATCATTCATAGGATGGATATAACAATGAATATGGTTGTACCATATTTTTAAAAAAATAAAAGAATATATATGCTATTTGATTTATTATTTTGGTTTGGAAACAACAAATAAATAGTATGTGAAAGAAGAAAAGAACATTGAAAGAAGTGGTGAAATTATTACCTATTCTTCAGGTGATTCCTTTTGATTTGATCAAAATAGAACCTTAGTTTGGATTTTGGATCAATTTAAGGAATATATGTTTAATTTAGGTTATATGGGAGGATATTTTATCCACAGTTGTCTGATATAAATGTCTTTGGATGTTTGAATTTGAGAGAAGGGGAAGTACCCTTTTATAATAGAGGTGATTGTCACTTTAGGAAAATCTTGAAATATTGTATTATTATGAAATCATTTTCTGTCTCTAATGGCACAAAATTTATTTATTCCTAGGATTAGTAGGGTATGGGTAGATATATAATCGTCCAATATGTTTTAGACGAATTTAGGGAACTATATTGACCTTATCTTCTAGATTTAATTATTAGTCAAATAGTTTAACTTTTACAATGCCTGCTTGTATTTTTATATTACATGGAAAATAAACTGACTATAAAATGATGAGATAACCTCATGTGGTTTTTTAATGACATATATATCATTATATAAGTCCTTTGGAGGAATAATATATTTTTTCAGTAATTATATCATTAAATAATATAGTATTTTCTTTAAAAACTCATTTGTGTCAATTTTGACACTATTTAGTATTTGGTTTTTTTGAAAGTCAAAAAACATGATTACTTCAAAAATAATACACTAAATCAAAATTAACATTTCATGTTAAACAAGAAAATTAGTGGAATGCATAAAATGTTTAAATTAACATTTATTTTAATATTTATATCATCAATTATTTTATTCATTCATTAATAAGGTAATTACTAAACCATCGTTGTGTCATAAATAAATTTCATTATTTAATGTATAAATACTATAAATATAATTCCATTATGTAGTAAATATTTTTAGCATTCTAATTAATATTTATTGTCTAATTTATCTTACGTGTAACCCTATATTAAAAAAATTAGTTATTAAAAATTGAATTTAACACTTTTAACTTTTCTTTAAATAAAATATTAATAAATGTCCTAATCTAATCCAATTGTATAAAAATTGATCAAATTTTATTCCAATGGCTTATTTTAGTCAAAATATACTTATCCAATATAATTAGTACATGTTTTTGGGGTAATAATGTAACATCCCAAGTAAGTAATAAATAAAATATATTTTTATCTATTCCTATTAATGAATTAGATAGTGTTTTAGAGGCTTAAAATGAAAATAAATCCAATCTTAAGCATGGAATACACTAATATTTTTAAAAGATTGTTTTACTGCCTTTTGATGGCAAACCATTTTTAAATCTATCTTTTGACAATATTATAAGCTATGTTTGTCAAAATAAACTTATTCTTTATGATTGGGACATAAAAATTTACTTTTTGGGAATTTTTGGTATTTTTCCGATAAAGTTCATTTTTTTAATGAATATTGAAAAAATGTTGTATTTTTATTCAAAACCTCTTTTTAATCTAATTTATTTATATGATTAGATTGTCTTTTGAATTGGTTTTAAAGTGAAATTAGAATATATTTTTACCATTTAATCTAATGGTGGTCATTGGAATCAATTTCACTTTGAAATTGTACTTAAACTAGTGTCAATCTTTTGATACTTATTGTTTCATAAAAACACGCTATTTGTCATGACAGCGGGAATTAATTATTAAATTAATTAATGTGACTTATATGATTTGAATTTTGTAAAATAGACATCATTTTTGAATTCATAATATCAAATATATCTTAGGGTGATGTTTTGGTATTTTTCTGAAAAACTTCAATTTTTGATGAATAGTGAAACCACCAAGTGGTTGTTAAAGAAACCGATTTTTTGTTTAAATGAAACTTTTTCACTTATGTGATTTTATTTTCAAAAACATGACATACATGGTTGTCATTAAGAAGTAAAATGTGGTTCAATTGGATTAAAATAATTTTTTGTTGAATAGTAACTTATTATGTTTTTAATCGCGATTAGAGGTAATTAGTGTAGTTTAATGTAAAAAATAATTTTTTAATAATATGATATGAGCTTGACACATGTCCTACCCTCATTGGATGTGTCATGGCCGACCAATACAATCCATGGGTCATCTTGGGGACCCCTTGGAGCCACTTTGGTTGGGAAATGACATAAATAACTTTTTATTAAATGTTAAAGTAAAAATGACACAAACATGAGATGTTTTACTAAAAAAAATTACATAGGGTTATACAAGTCAGATATTTGACAATAAATATTCATTAGAAATATAAAAATATTTTCTACATCATGATATTTTTTTATAATTTTTAGACATTATATATATTAAATTATTTATGACATCATGATGATGCAGCGATTACCTCATTAATAAAGGATTTAAATAAAATGAAACGATAATGTAAAATCTATAACCTACACATGTCAAAAACTTATTGTATGGGTATATTTCGAACCCTTATCACCTTACCCTTGAATTATTTCAATTTGGGACCTTTTGAATCCGAATCTCATTTTAAAATAAAGTAACATTTTTTTACTTTCCAAGAGTGCCCCTCCTCTCCTCTTATAAAAGGCACCCACCTCTACCTCTTTACCCACACTTCCAAAGCCTTTGGCTCGGCCATCCCCTGACCATTTTGTCTCTACACATCCCTCTTGTACTCCTTGAAGCCTCACTTTGGGCATAAGTCTTCCCAAGAAAGCCTTTGAACACAAATCTAAGAGAGTTACCTGATTTTAAGGTAATGTCTTCACATGAGTCCTTTTGTTTTATTTTGCTTCTCCAACCCCCTAAACTCTTTTTATTCATTTATTTTGTAACAACTCCAGTATCTTCGATATACTAGGATGTTTTTATAAGAATTATTCTAGCTACACTTACACACACCTACATCTAATGGTTAAATAACATACTGTTTCCGTGGATGGTGAATTCCTGCCTCCCGAAACGATGATTGTTCAACATTCTTTTAACACCATCAAAGGTGGCCATTAAGATGACACTATATTTATATATGATATATAATATGTTTTTTTTCCTTAAGATTCTGTATTTTTCATTTTTGGCATACCTTTATGGTTTCCATTATGGGTAAACGCGATATCTTCATTTAAGGAAATGCGGACTACCGCCCCCTCAAAGTGATTTGATTCGTTAATACCATATGTGGGATGTATAAAGGATGGAGTTATGATATTATATATGATATTAAACTGTAATTATAATATACCTTTATACCATTATGATTCCATTCTATAAAAATACAAAATAGAAATGAAAGTAGCGTTTATGCGTACGTATGGCTTACCGTCTCCATGAACGGTGCATTTCATTTCTTATCCCCAAATGTAATGTACTATTATAAGTACATATATATAATGGATATATATGATGTATGTTACATCTAAATGATTAATATAATTCTGGAATTAAAATATACATACCTCTCATTTAGTTTTAATTCCATTAATATGATATAGAAATGAAAGTAGAGTTCATGCGTACGTAGGGCTTACCATCTCCATGAACGGTGTATTTCATTTATTACCTCTAAATGATTATGTAATATTATAAATTCATGTATATACTTGATATATATGATATATATGATATATATGATATCCAAATTAGGAATGTCATTCTGGATATAAAGAATCTTTGACCACACGAACAACATGTAATCGTAAGAAGTCCACTTTCGACTTAAGAACCAAATATCGACAAAACAAACATTATTAACATAATGATTACATAATTTTTATAACATGGAAATAAGTGATATAAAAGGAATAATAAACTTGGAAAAGGTTCTTAAGAAAGTATAAATTAACTCAATTTTATTATTCAGGATGTTAAAGAACGATCGAGTCAAGTCAGACCCGAGGTAAGGGACTTCGTCTCAATCTCCTTTCATTGAGGCATATTTCGTTTTATACACAACTTTCTTTTATACGGTGTATAAACCCCTTTGACATTTACTTTTATACAAAAGGAATCTTTTTCTACGAAGCTTTTTACAAAATGACAAAAAGTAATGTTTCTTTTAACATACGCGGTGACAACGACCTCATCCGCCGCCACGTGTATTATTTGGTCATTGGCTTCCTGAACAAGCCATAATGTTTTTTAAAATGAAATAAATACCATATACTCTTTTCTATATTTTTTGTATTGAAAATTTTTTTTATAATGGATTTGTTATGTCAATATATTTAAGTGATATATTGTGATCAAAGTGTGGAAATTTTTTCTTTCCATTATATTTGTTTTATGTCTTATGATTTTTATAATGGTACTTAGACATTTGACGGGTGGTTACGTGATAAACCATATGACGGATGGTGTCGTGAATACTAGGATGGGTGGTTACGTTATAACCCCTAATGCATTGGGTATGGAAGTCGGCTGTATGGCTATTCCATTAAGTATGTATGGAAGTTGGTCGTACGGCTATTCCATTAAGTGATATGTGTGGAAGTCGACCGTATGGTTATTCCACTTAAGTATGTTTATGTCCCAAGTTACCATTATATGTTATGTGTTCTTTATATGGGTTTTATGGTAATCCTTTGGTTACAAAAGGGTAAGTAATGATATTTTATTCAGTGAAGAGTTTTTACTACTTCATAACGGTGATGGTATTACTTTGATAAAGTATACATGGTTTACTTGATGTTTGAAAAACTAACAGTTTTCATTCTTTGTGTATCCCTTACTGAGCTTTTTATGCTCATCCCAAGTTTTTTTTTTGAAATTTTTTTCACAGGACTTAATGTGGATTAGGGTCAAGGATGGGATCAAGGGAATGTCAGGCCATCTAAAACATGGAACTAGACATGTTTCTTTTTAAGAGTTTTTATTTTATGGAATCATAGTAAAAGTGTCTACTTTGTAATCTTTTGAGATGTAATAGTTATGTCCTAATTCTCTAAAACTCTAAACCTAAAAAGATCCTCAATGTGAATTATTCATTTAATTCAATATTAAGTAAGGATTAAGGCTGTGGCCTTATAGTTGGTATCAGAGGTCGGTTTAGACAACTTTAGGAGTTAGAAAATTGTTAAATTATATGTTAATTTATGGTATGACTGAAATTATATAGCATTTAAAGATTACCATGTTGCTTCGCCTAAGATATTTCTGTGTTTAGAATAGTTTTCCGCAGAGGAAACAAAGCAGCTATGTTGGGACGACATCAGGAGGAAGACAAACTTCAAAATTAGCAACCTGAGATGGTCGGAATCGGAACTGAACAGTTTGTTGCAGTGATGGCACAGTTGACTCAGGCTATAAATGGTGGTGGTATCCATGAACGAGATGAGCCAGATCAACCACAAAGAAACATGTCAGTGGTGGAACATTTCATGAGGCAACATCCCCCATCATTTAGAGGATCATCTGACCCCGTGCAAGCTGAAGGGTGGATTAAAGCACTGGAGAAGATTTTTGTTGTCATGGGGTGTTCAGAACTTCAAAAGGTTAGTCTTACTGTCTACTATTTTGAAGGTGAAGCTAATCAGTGGTGGTCGATGGTGAAAAATATCAGGGATAGTGATGAGATTGAGGATCTTCACTGGGATGAATTCAAAGGTATATTTCTTGAGAAATATTTTCCTAAGGTGGTTCATCTTAGGATGGAAAACTAGTTCCTAGAATTGAGGCAGGAGGATGATTCAGTGGCTGCTTATGAAGCAAAGTTCACACGATTGGCAAGGTATAATCCAAACTTCATATGAGATCTAGATAGTAGAATAAACCGTTTTTACTCAGGGTTAAAGCCAAAGTATTGAAGGGCTTTAGCTTCTCGTGAGTTCAAAAGTTATGAAAAACTTGTTTGATGTGCGGAGAAGGTGGAAATGGAGTTTGCCGATGATCAGGTGTTCTATGACAAACAACCGAATAAGAGGTCCAGTTGGCAGGAAAAGGGGAAGAATTCATCAAAGAAGCAAGGAGGTAAGAAACCCAAATATCCATCCTGTGAGAAGTGTGGTAAAATGCATCCTGGAGAATGTTTTTCCAAGTCTCGTAAGTGCTTTCGGTGTGGTAAGTCTGGTCATATTACTCGTAACTGTAAGGAAGATGATCAAGCAGGCAATGAAAAGCCAACAGTAAGATGTTTTAAGTGTAATTAAATGGGTCATTATGCAAATCAGTGTCTAACGAAGAACTCGACTGGGGGAAAGTAGCCAGACTATAAGTAGAAAGGGGTGGTGAAATTATTTTCAATAACTTCAACAGATGTTGGGCCATCAAATGAAGTTGTATCAGGTACACTGTTTGTTTGTTCAGATTATGCCAATGTGTTGTTTGATTCAGGGTCTACACACTCTTTCATTTATGATAAGGTTTCTAGTAAATTGGAAATTCCATCTCAAGATATGAATTCTGAACTTATGGTAAAAACACCTAGAGGGAACGTTGAGACAAAAAGGAATTATAAGAACCTTCATATCCTTGTGTGTGGAAAGAATCTACCGGCAAACCTTATTGTTTTGCCTCTAGTAGAGTTTGATGTTATTTTGGGCATGGATTGGCTTTCTGTTTATCATGCAATGATTGACTGCAGAGCTAAAATGGTTTCTTTTCAGAAAGATTTTCAGTTTGTGTACAAGAATGAACCCTTGATTTTGATAACATATCAGGAAGTTGAGAAACTAGTAAAATATGGAAATGAATTTTACCTTGCACATATTGTTGAAAATAAAGAAACTGTTCAGATTAATGATGTGCCCGTGGTAAATGAGTATCTTGTTGTTTTTCCTGATGAGTTTCCTGGTATTATTCATTATCGGAAAGTTGAATTTACTATTGACGTAGTTCCTGATTCTAAGCCAATTTCAAAACCCCTTTATAGAATGGTTCAAGATGAACTTTTAGAGTTAAAGAAACAATTGCAGGAGTTATTAGATAAAGGTTTCATTCGACCTAGCACATCACATGGGGTGCTCCTGTCTTGTTTGTTAAAAAGAAATATGGCTCAATGAGACTTTGAATTGATTATATAGCCTTGAATAATATTACTGTTAAGAACAAGTATCCTTTTCCTCATATCGATGATTTGTTTGATCAGCTCCAGGGAGCTCAGTATTTTTCTAAGATTGACCTGAGGTCGGGGTACCATTAGTTGAAAGTAAAAGAAGCAGACCTTCTAAAAACTGCGTTCCGTACTAGATATGGCCATTATGAATTTGTAGTTATGCCTTTTGGGTTAACCAATGCACCTGCTGTATTCATGGACATTATGAATAGAATTTTACATGAGTTCTTGGATAAGTTTGTGGTTGTTTTCATTGATGATATTTTGGTGTTTTCTAAAAGTAAAGAGGAGCATGAAGGTCATTTAAGGGTTATCTTGCAAACTATAAAAGAAAAGAAACTATATGGAAAATTCAGCAAGTGTGAGTTTTGGTTACAAAAAATTTCATTCCTGGGTCCCATTGTTTCAAAAGATGTCATAACTGTTGATCCTGTTAAAACAAAAGTTGTTGAAGAATGGCCAAGACCCACAAATGTAACTGAGATCCGTAGTTTTCTTGGTTTGGCAGGTTACTACCGAAGGTTTGTTGAAAATTTTTCACGGTTATCTAGTCCAATGACTAAGCTAACTCGTCACGGTGTTATGTTCATCTGGACAAAAGAATGTGATGATAGTTTTCAGGAGATGAAAAGAAGATTGGTGAATGCTCCAGTTTTGGAACTTCCTTCCAGGAATGGTGAGTTTGTTATATACAGTGATGCTTCATTGAAGGGACTTGGATGTTTCCTTATGCAGAATGATCAGGTAATTGCTTATGCTTCACGTCAGTTGAAAACTCATGAGGTAAATTAACCTAAACATGATTTTTAATTAGCTGCTATTGTTTTTCTTTAAAAATTTGGAGGCATCATTTGTATGGAGTAAAGTGTGAAATATATACTGATCACAAAAGTTTAAAGTATATATTTACTCAGAAAGAATTGAACATGAGACAAAGGAGATGGCTTGAAATAATCATGGATTATGATTTTACAATTCACTACCATCCGGGAAAAGCAAATAAAGTGGCAGATGCTTTGAGTCGAAAAAGAACTGCTTCATTAACCATGCAACATTTGGAACGAGATCTTTTGGTTTTTCATTTGATAAACTTTGGAATAGAAGTTTTTGGTGCAGTAAGTTCTTCTGTTTGGTTTCAGGTATCAGTGAGATCATCCCTATCAGACAGAATTAAGAAAGCACAGAGGGAAGACAGTGAGTTGTAGAAAAAGGTAGAGCTGGTTCAAAAGGCTAAGTTGCCTAAATTCAACATTGATAATGATTGTGTTTTGAGGTTTGTGAAGAGATTATGTGTGCCTTGTGATTCACAGTTGAAGAATGAGTTGTTATGTGAGGCTCATAGTTCCCCTTTTTCAGTTCATCCTGGCAGTACTAAGATGTACAGAGATCTACGGGAGTATTACTGGTGGGATGGAATGAAAAGGGATATTGCTGATTTTACTGTGAAGTGTTTGACTTGTCAGCAGGTTAAAAAAGAGCGGCAGTTATCGAAAGGGATGCTTCAGCCTTTACCAGTGCCAGAGTGGAAATGGGAGAATATATCCATGGACTTTTTTGTGGGATTACCAAAGACATCTCAAGGTAATAATGCAATCTGGGTTATTGTCGATCGCTTGACCAAATATACTCATTTTCTTTCCATACAAGATACTTTTTCCTTAGATCAACTTTCCCATTTGTATCTTAAAGAGATATTCAGGTTACATGGAGCTCCCATGTCCATTGTATCTGATCGTGATCCCAGGTTTAACTCTAACATTTGGAAAGGCCTTCAGAAGTCATTGGGTACTGAATTAAATTTTAGTATAGCTTTTCATCCGCAATCAGATGGGCAGTTAGAACGAACTATTCAGACCTTGGAGGATATTCTATGAGCTTGTTCGATGGATTATCATGGAAGTTGGGACCAACATCTTTCTTTGGTTGAGTTTTCTTATAATAACAGTTTTCATTCCAGTATACAGATGGCACCATTTGAGGCATTATATGGGAAGTGGTGTCGAACTTCAGCATTTTGGGATGAATTGGGCGAAAGGAAGAGGATGGGACCAGAATTGGTAGAAGAGATGGAAGAAAAAGTTCAGTTGATTCAGAAACACATGTGAACAGCTCAGAGCAGGCAGAAGATTTATGCGGATAACCGGAGTAAGGATCTATCTTTCGAGGTAGGTGGTCATGTTTTTCTCAAGGTTTCTCCATGGAAAAGTGTGATGACATTTGGTAAGAAAGGAAATCTGAGTCCAAGGATCATTGAACCATATAAAATTATTGTAGAGGGTTGGATCAGTTGCATACAGAGTGGCATTACCTCCGAGTTTATCTCAGGTACACAATGTTTTCATGTTTCGATGCTGAGAAAGTATTTTCCAGATCCATCTCATGTTTTGAGTCCAGAGGTAGTTCAGCTAGAAGAGAACCTATCTTATGAGGAACAACCGGTCCAGATTCTTGACCATGGGGAGCAGGTGTTACGATATAAGGTGATTCATCAGGTAATGGTTTTGTGGAAAAACGACATGATTGAAGAGGCAACAAGGGAATCTGAAAATGAAATGAGGGATAAGTACGCCCATTTATTTGATAAGTAAATAAACTGCAGGGACGCAATTTTCTAAAGGGGGGAAGGATGTAACATCCCAAGTAAGTAATGAATAATATATATTTTTATCTATTCCTATTAATGAAATAGAAAGTGTTTTAGAGGCTTAAAATGAAAATAAATCCAATCTTAAGCATTGAATACACTAATATTTTTAAAAGATTGTTTTGCTGCCTTTTGATGGAAATCCATTTTTAAATCTATCTTTTGACAATTTTATATGCTTTTTTTGTCAAAATAAACTTATTCTTTATGATTGGGACATCAAAATTTACTTTTGGTGAATTTTTGGTATATTTCGGATAAAGTTCATTTTTAATGAATAGTGAAAAAATGTTGTATTTTAATTCAAAACCTCTTTTTAATATAATTTATTTATAGGATTAGATTATATTTTGAATTGGTTTTATAGTGAAATTAGAATATATTTTTACCATTTAATCCAATGGTGGTCATTGGAATCAATTTCACTTTGAAATTGGACTTAAACTAGTGTCAATCTTTTGATACTTATTGTTTCATAATAACACGCTATTTATCATGATAGCGAGAATTACTTATTAAATTAATTAATGTGACTTATTTTATTTTAATTTTGTAAAATAGACATCATTTTTGAATTTAGAATATCAAATATAGCTTAGGGTGATGTTTTGGTATTTTTCTGAAAAACTTCAATTTTTGATGAATAGTTAAACCACTAAGTGGTAGTTAAAGAAACTGATTTTTCATTTAAATGAAACTTTGTCACATCTGTGATTTGATTTTCAAAAATCCGACATACATGGTTGTCATTAATAAGTAAAATGTGGTTCAATGGAATTAAAATAATTTTTTGGTGAATAGAAACTTATTAAGTTCTTAATCGCGATTAGAGGTAATTTGTATAGTTTATGGTAAAAAATAATGTTTTAATAATATGAGATGATCTTGACACAAGTCATACCCTCATTTTATGTGTCATGGACGACCAAGACAATCCATGGGTCAACTTGGGGAGCCCATGGAGACACTTTGGTTGGGAAATGACATAAATAACTTTTTATTAAATGTTAAAGTAAAAATGACACAAACATGAGATGTTTTACTAAAACAATTTTTACATGGGGTTATACAAGTCATATGTCTAACTATAAATATTCATTAGAAATATAAAACTATTTCCTACATCATGATATTTTTTTTATAATTTTTAGACTTTAAATATATTAAATTATTTATGACATCATGATGATGCAGCTATTACCTCATTAATAAGGGATTTAAATAAAATGAAAAGATAATGTAACATCTATGATATAAACATGTCCAAAACCTATTGGATGAGTATATTTCGAACCCTTATAACCTTAACCTAGAATTATATCAATTTGGGACCTTTTTAATCCGAAACTCATTTTAAAATAATGTAACATTTCTTTACATTCCAAGAGTGCCCCTCCTCTCCTCTTATAAAAGGCCCCACCTCTACCTCTTTACCCACACTTACAAAGCCTTTGGATCGGCCATCCCCTTCCCATTTTGTCTCTCCACATCCCTATCTTACTCTTTGAAGCCTCACTTTGGGCATAAGTCTTTCCAAGGAAGCCTTTAAGCACAAATCGAAGGGAGTTACCCGATTTTAAGGTAATGTCTTCACTTGAGTCCTTTTGTTTTATTTTTCTTCTCCAACCCCATAAACTCTTTTTATTCATTTCTTTTGTAACAACTCCAGTATCTTCAATATACTAGTATGTTTTATATGAAGTATTAAAGCTACACTTACCCACACCTATATCTAATGGTTAAAGAACATACTGTTTCCGTGGATGGTGAATTTCTGCCTCCCAAAACGATGATTGTTCAACATTCTTTTAACACCTTCAAAGGTATCCATTAAGATGAAACTATATTTATATATGATATATAATATGTTTATTTTTTCCTTAAGCTCCTGTATTTTTTATTTTTGGAATACCTTTATGGTTTCCATTATGGGTAAACGCGATATTTTCATTTAAGGAAGTGCGGACTACCGCCCCCTCAAAGTGATTTGATTTGTTAATACCATATGTGGCACGTATAGAGGATGGAGTGATGATATTATGAATGATATTACACTGGAATTATAATATACCTTTATATCATTATGATTCCATTATATAAAAATACGAAATTGAAATGAAAGTAGCATTTATGCGTACGTACGGCTTACCGTCTCCATGAACGGTGCATTTCATTTCTTATCCCCAAATGTAATGTACTCTTATAAGTACATATATATAATGGATATATATGATATATGTTACATCTAAATGATTAATATAATTCTGGAAATAAATATACATACCTCTCATTTAGTTTTAATTCCATTAATATGACATTGAAATGAAAGTAGCGTTCATGCGTACGTACGGCTTACCGTCTCCATGAACGGTGCATTTTATTTCTTACCTCTAAATGATTATGTAATATTATAAATTCATGTATATAATTTATATATATGATATATATGATATATATGATATCCAAATCAGGAATGTCATTCTGTATATAAAGAACCTTTGACCACACGAACAACATGTAATTGTAAGAAGTCCACTTTCGACTTAAGAACCAAATATCGACAAAACAAACATTATTAACTTAATGATTACATAAGGTTTATAACATGTAAATAAGTGATATAAAAGGAATAATAAGCTTGAAAAAGGTTCTTAAGAAAGTATAAATTAACTCAAGTTTATTATTCAGGATGTTAAAAAACGATCGAGTCAATTCGGACCCGAGGTAAGGGACTTCGTCTCAATCTCCTTTCATTGAGGAATATTTCGTTTTATACACAACTTTCTTTTATACAGTGTATAAACCCCTTTGACATTTACTTTTATACAAAAGGAATCTTTCTCTAAGAATCATTTTACAAAACGACAAAAAGGAATGTTTCTTTTAAAGTACGCGGTGACAACGACCTTATCCGCCGCCGCGAGTATTATTTGTTCTTTGGATTCCTGAACAAGCCGTAATGTTTTTTTAAAATGAAAGAAATACCATATACTCTTTTATGTATTTTTTGTATTGAAATTGGTTTTTATAATGGATTTGTTATGTCAATATATTTAAGTGATATATTGTGATCAATGTGTGGAAATGTTTTAATTCCATTATATTTTTTTATGTCTTATGATTTTTATAATTGTACTTGGACATTTGACGGGCGGTTACGTGATAAACCATAAGATGGGTGGTGCCGTGAATACCAGGACGGGTGGTTACGTTATAACCTCCAATCCATTTGGTATGGAATTCGGCAGTATGGATATTCCATTAAGTATGTATGGAAGTTGGCCGTATGGCTATTCCATTAAGTGATATGTGTGGAAGTCGATCGTCTGGTTATTCCACTTAAGTATGTTTATGTCCCAAGTTACCATTATATGTTATGTGTTCTTTATATGGGTTTTATGGTAATCCTTTGGTTACAAAAGGGTAAGTTATGATATTTTATTCCGTGAAGAGTTTTTACTACTTCATGAAGGTGAAGGTATTACTTTGATAAAGTATACATGGTTTACTTGATGTTTGAAAAACTAACAGTTTTCATTCTTTGTATATCCCTTACTGAGCTTTTTATGCTCACCCCATGTTTTTTTTTAAATTTTTTTCACAGGACTTAATGTGGATTAGGGTCAAGGATGGGATCAAGGGGAAGTTAGGCTATCTAAAACATGGAACTAGACATGTTTCTTTTTAAGAGTTTTTATTTTATGGAATCATAGTAGAAGTGTCTACTTTGTAATCTTTTGAGATGTAATAGTTATGTCCTAATTCTCTAAAACTATAAACCTGAAAGGATCCTCAATGTGAATTATTCATTTAATTCAATATTATGTAATGTTTAAGGTCGGGGCCTTATAAATAATAATATCATTTTTACCTTTAATTACCCTATTTACTTTTAATTGTGGTAAATAAAATTCAACAGTTACTATTCCCCAAAAAATTTTGTCATCCAATTGAACCAAATTTCACAAACTAATGTCAACCTTGTCTGTTGGATTTCTTAAATTAAATTCAAATAAGCAGTAAAATTATGTTTTATGAAAATCTGTAAATTTTCCAAGAAGGTGGGTAAAAGATGGTTAAAAGTTCAATAAAATGTTACATATCTAATGTTATTATAAAATAACTTCAATGAATTACATTAAAATAATATAGGTATTATGTAACAATTTTGATTGTAAAAAAAATTATATTAAAAAAATTATTTAAATAAAATGTCAGCTTTAGACAATAGCGCAATGTCTTTCAATATTCATCAAAATTGATTGTTTTTTGAAAAACCAGAAAATAACCCAAATCAGTTTTTCATATTCCAAATTAAAAAACAATTCCTATTTTCCCAAATTAAAAACATATTATATGTATTAATTAATTTAAAAAAATACTCCAGATGTCAAAACCAGAAAGCGGGATTTTGAGAAGTAAAAACTATCAAAAGATTTATATGTGTTTATATCCTATTTAAATGTAACATTACTTATATTGACCAACAGTGGATTAAAAGATAAAAATATAATCAAATTATACTTAAAAACTATCCAAATGTAAAATTTTACACTACAAATTATTTTTATTCAAAATTTTCACTTCAATTAAAATTTTGTATTTTTCACTATTCATCAATATGTGAATGTTATAAGAAAAGCACCCAAAATTTTTCCAAACTAAATTTTTATGACACGATTCTCAGAAAATTTATTTTTCTAAATTGAATATATAAATATTTCAAATATTTCATTTTAAAAGGGTTCTCTATTAAAAGGTTATAAAATATCATTTTTGTAAAAATACTACTTTTATCTGAAAATTTAAATTTGTTCTTATATTATGTCTAAGAGACACATAATATGGGTTTCAAAATTATATTAAGTATATAAAATTTAAAATGTAGTTAATAATATTCATAAATTCTTTTTGAATGGCTATTTTGGTAAGTCTTGGTGCACTCGAACTCAGTGTTGTGTGTAACGCAAGCTATTGAATTACTATAAGGAAACTAAATTACTATGAAATCATGGGTGTTACATATCATATACCAATGGTATCTATTAAACTATCCCAAAAAATAGTGTCTACATAGAAACCATCACGAACTAGATGTTCAAGGTGCTACATTTTTCCAGAAACGAGATCTTCTCCAATGATACCACCACTTAAAAAATGAACTACTTGAGTGATATTGAAAGAAATGATTCCACTAACCTGTGCACCGACTCACTCCTTGATTCAGGAAACATAAAATCATCACAAACTAAAATAATATTCATCACACTAGAAAGCGTCAGTTTTTCATCATTATACTTGGAAAATGAAGTTGAATTAATATTTTGATCACCAATGATTCATTATAATAATCAATTAGACCTAAGATATTGGGTTCAATAATAAATTAATGTAGCAGCATGGAAATTTCATCATATACAACTCATTTGATGGATTTCTCAAGAAGACGGAGTAGCCAAATCAATTGCAAAACCCAAATGATATGATTGAACAGATCAGACGATTTTGGTTCTTTAGGATCTATAGTAACATGCTTATGGTATTCCCACTTCAAAAAAATATATGATTAAGTTACCCTTATATTACAAGGCCCAACACATGCAGCTCAAAAAAATGATACCAAACACTCCAATTACTACCTAGCACCACCCTATGATGGGAATTGCTCCACAATCATGATGCCTCACATGATGGCCCTTCGCTGCCTCATATGTTCCACTTTGGTTTGATCCTTGATATCTCTCTTATGGCATGCTAGCCTTTCTAGAGTTCGACTACCCACCCAATCTGTGTATAGTAGTCCCTTTGGTGGGCTGGTATGCTTGGATAAAATATTTATAAGACTATAATAATTTATCAAATTTCATATAATTAAAATCCAATTAATACAACATTATCAAAAATGTCAAATTCAAAAGACAAAAAACTCAATTCTTCTATATTTGGAATTCAAATCTAAATTCAATACCCTCTCCTAATTCATAAAATGTTTTAAAAAATTTTTTAATTAAAATAATCAGGGACATATGTTTTCTGAACAATTGACTAGATCAAAAAAATTTCCTTTTTGGGTAGAAAAAAATACAAAATAATCAATTACTTCATTTGTTTCTTGAATCTCCCCAACTATATTTTTTTCAATATTAACAATTCTCATCAAAATTCATCGAAGCACATAAATAATCTTACATAAAAAACGCTTCTCTTAGTGTCAACTTAGATGCTTACCACCCACAAACCATACCATTACTCCCACTTTCTTCATTAACCTTGGATATAGATTCAAATAAGATAATAATAAAATCACATATTTTCACACCCTTGAAATTAGAATCGAAATAAATAGTGGTGGCATCCCCATTACTTCCTACGTGAGAGGGGACAGGTGAACATGGAGTTTCATCCTAGGTTACTCAAAAATTTCTCTTAGAGTAGCTTTAATAAATATAATAATGATTTTATCTTTTGTATAAATATAATCCTATTTAATATGTCTATTATATACTGTCTCAATAATGAAATGATATTTAATATAAATATGTTTTGATCGTGAGTGGTGCACTAGATTTTTTTAAATATTGATTGAACTAATATTTTCATAGTAAATTTTAAATGTTCTTTCAGCATTATACTTTAAATATTCATGGTATACTTTCATCTATAGATGTTTAGTGAAGGAATTTGGTTACATGAATTTTTATTAGAAACATACATGAAATCATTTGTACATATAGTCACAATATTCTATTTATTAATATTCCATCTTACATAACATTCTCCTAGAATGAAAGTTCCTCCTAATGTTGATTTATAGTCATTTCAGTCTCTAGCCTAATCAGAATAATTGAATCCTAGTATGTTCAAATCTCACCTTCTATTATACACAAGAAAATTATTATATATTCCCTTGATATACCTGAGAATGATTTTAGAATCAATCATGTATGATTATTTCAGATCACTTTGATATCTAGCACAGTGTGTTATTTCATCTAAAATATCTTGTCTGGATGATGTAATATAATGAAATATACTAATTAATTTTAAGAAATATTCCAAATTAACATTATGTATTTGGTTATATTTACTGATCTTTACAACAACTGTGATTAGTGTAGATACTTCTTTTGTATATTCTATGCGATATTTCTTCAACAACTCCTTGGAATATTTTTATAGTGAAAGATATATATATCCTTTATTTTTGAGAAATTTTAGTCCTACAAATAAATTCATCTCTCTAAGAATTTACATTAAAAAATCATCTTAATTTGATTAGAAAAATATTCACATTCATATTCTTTATCGCCTATGCCAATTTTGTCTTCAACATACACAATAACAATAAGTGTAATTTATTTCAACTCCTACAAATATAAGTTTCCTTCAAAATTTCCATTAGAAATGGTCCATTACTTTAGGAAACTACCTAGTTTATAATACCGAGATAGAGGATCCTATTTCATCCCACATAAGGATTTATTAAGCTTACATAATTTAGTTCCATCAACATAGAGAAAAAATCCATCATATTCCTCAATAAAAACATCTTCTTCAACATCACCATTTAAAAATGGATACTCCACATCCATTGAATAAACATTATAATATATGTGAGTTACAACTACCTAAAACATTCTAATATATTAAACTATTTCAGTGGGTGTAAAATTTTTCTTAAAATCTAGACCTTCTATTTATGAGTACACCTTACAGAAAAATATGGATTTATTTCATGAAATTTCACATTCCACATTTTATTTATTTCTAAACACCAATTTAGTTCTTATTAGATTTTTTTATTTAGGTCTAGGAACAAGTTCCCATATTCTATTTTATAAATATAATTTATCTCTTCATTCATAGAATTTATCCACTCTACATGTTTAGTAGCTTCTCCAAATTACTTTGGTTGAAATTGAGAAATGAGATCCATTTGATATTCAATTATCAATCTTATTCAGGTATGTACTAGAGCTTCAAAATATCTAATTATATTTCTTGAATCAATATTATTTTTCAATTTTTCATGCATTTCCTTTTCAACTCTAACATCTTTATCCACACCACTAGTTTAATCTATGTAAATGTCAACTATCTCTCATTTAGTTACAATATATTATTAACTCTCTCCTCTAGAGATCTATGTTATTTCTACATCAATATTTTCAAAAAATTCTACATTTGTTGAGTAAGGGTTATATTGATTTTAAATAATATTTATATAACAATACTCTACCAACTTGTATAATATATTATTCTAAAATATATATCTTCAGCCATTTTAAAGATTTCCTAAGCAGATCCCTTCATCATCATTCTCCATAAATTTTCCCAAATTTTCATTATTGGATATTGAGAAACATGGAATTACAAAAACATTGAAATGTTTCATTATTGGATTATTGTTGTACACCATTTCATATTGAGTCATGTTTGAGTCTGGTATCAGTAATAATTTTTTCTTTATATGAATAGATGTACACACTACTTCTATCAAGTATATGTTTGAAATTTTATGTTCAGCTAACATCATTCAACCCATTTCAACTATAATTTCGTTATTTCTCTCAACTAATCCATTTTAATGAGGATTATATTGAGTAATATATTCATGATAAATTCCATTATTTTCACGATATGATTCAAATTAATTACTAGGGAACTCAACACCATTATCTGTTATCTATTTTTTAAAAAAAAATCACAGCTCTTTCTCTTCTTGTCTTTTATAGAACATGAACATTTCAATATATTCTGAATTTTTTTTAATAAAAAAACATTGATCATATGGGTGAAATCATCAATTAATTTAATAAAAAATATTCCACTGCTTGTAGAATTATGTCTCATAGTTCCATAAATGATATAATTTATAATCTCATGTTATTTAACAAACTGAATCTCTACTCTATTTTGAATAGACTTTACAATCTTCCTCTTTTGACTAGTATCAAATAAAATTTATCTTTCTCTATTTAAATGAGTAAGATCACCAACCACAAAATTCTTTAAAATATTGACAAAAACTTGTACATGATTGAAAATCCTTCTATTCCATATATTTTATTGATTTTTTTCACTCAGATAACATTAATATATAGGATCACTAATTTGTATTAGATTACCACCCATTATTTCCCCCATAATGATAACCCTTCAATTCATTTATTTTTTGAAGATGAAATAATATTTTTTGAAGATAAATTTTTTTACATCATAGAAAAGTTAAATTAAACTGAGTAATTATTTTTATGTCCAACAATAAAAAGGAAATCCTCAATTTCAATTAATGGGATTCAATCTTAATAGTCCAAAATAATTTTATTTCCAGAGAGAATTCCTTCCCAAAAGTAAATTCTCCTTCATTTTTTCATCAATGTTCTTTAGGAATTTTTGTATTTCATATCATGTGATTGGAAAGATAGCTACCAAGATTCCATTGATTGGCTCTTTTTTAGCATTCAATGAAACTTACACAATAATATATTTTCCTTCCATCTTGTATTTCTGAATTTGTTTTCCCATTAAATTAATGGAAATCTTTCCAGGATTAATAGACATTAATCCATTAGAATAATGATCATGATGATAAAATATTCCCAAAAATTTATTCTAAACAGTGAAATATTTTCAAAATGGTTTCATTTGATGTATTTTTCTGAGTATTGTTTTTATTGAATTGTCTTGTCTTTATCATTTAAAATTTTCTTCCACTTCAATCAAATAAAATTCAAGGAAGTGACTTGTTATACCCAAAAAAATACTCATTATTCCCTTAAGATCCACAACACCAGTAATACCCATAAAGTCTATTTCAACTATACTCGTAAAGATTATATTCATGATATTGTTGTTGTTTTAATATCACATATTGTTCTTCATTCTATCATGATGCAATAAAATTATTAAAAGTTTCAAAATCATTCTATATTGCATATAAATGTTTCTAATTGTTCTTATCAGGCCATATTTTCTCATTCTTTCCAATATAACCAAAATTATTAAAAAAAAAGATTTACCTTGACATTTTGTAGAAGAAGATGTAACCTATTTCTTTGAGAAAATTTTCTCAGCTTCCTAATAGGTTTAAACATTAATGTATGTAGCTTTTTTAAAATTCTAATTGGTCATATTTAGAGAATTTTAATTTTTTGAGAAACTCTATCCAGATACTATCAAATTAAATATCATTTAAATTCATTCTTTAATAAATATATTCATCATTTTTCCTTTTTCTTTAACATTCTTCTACATATTTCTGATTTCATCAATGTAAGAGTCTTCTATTTTAATCCCATTCTTTAGTAGTCTAATTTATTTCTTATGTTTTTTATTTTTTTAATGAAAGAATCATGTTCGGATTTAAATATATGTTCCATGTAAGACACTGTGTTTTCTTCTTTCACCACCACTTGAAGTTTCATCAAAATATATAATTGGAGCCATAAAATTCCTTTTTTTACCCTCTTCTTTTTTAAGACTACCCGAGGAAGCGTATTCTTTATCTTCTTCACTCATAAATGATAATACATTCCTTTATTGAAATTTTTTCTTATTCCAATATATTTTTTAGAATATTTAGAATATTTTCTTATTTTTCTAAGAACATTCATCAGGATAATCTCAATCATATCCAAAACATTACATATTTTTAAAATTAACCACAAAATGTCTAATTCTTCAAAAATATAATCATTTTAGTGAAATATTACATTTTTACATTTCCTTTCCATTTTTATGTATATTTATATACGATAAATGATTTTCTTACACTCATCACCCATAACTTATTCATTTTTATATTCACTGGATCCTTCATTTTCTTCTTCTTTGATCTTTATTCTACTCAGGTCCTTAAATTCCATTTCGTCCATTGCATTTTTATTGAATATTGGAGCCATCCTCATTTTAATGTTGGGTAAATAATTGATTAAATCATAAAGATATATTTCTTCCTTTTCTTCTTAGGATAAAATGTTTAGGATAAATCTGTTTAGAAATTTTCTCATTAATTTCATAACAACCATCGAATCCTCAAGATTTTCTCCAAACCCACTCATATGGATAACAACTTCTATAAATCTATTAGAATAATCATCCATAGTATCATCTTATTTCATTTTAATATCATTAAATTTTTCATTTCATGTTTTCAACATGGATTCTTTAGTCCTAAAGTTCCCTTCATACATGTTTTAATATTTTTCCCACATCTCCTAGGTTGTTTTAAGTCCCATAAATTTAGTAAAAACATTATCATTTAAGGAGGATAATATTTCATTTCTAGATATTCAATAAATATATATATATTTCTTTTTTCACCAAATTTCATGGGGGATACTTTATCTATTTGAGGAAATCCAACAATCACAACTTCTCGAACCTCCAATACTAGTGCTAGTAAGAAAGGAATTACTTGATTCTTCTATCCATGAAAGTTCTTTTCATGAAAAAGTTGAACGACCCTCTTGTTTAATGAATTAAATTTATCCATCACTACATTAAAATGATCATTTTGAGGTAACCTCCTCTAACACCAATTAAATTATCCAATAATGAGTTGTATCGTGAAGATGGGGTTAATAAGTGGTACTATAGTTTTTATATTATTTTCATTGAAATAAACCTCTGATGAATTCTTAGAGTCTGATCCAAATGAAACAAAAGATTATTAGACAGTTAACCCCTAAAAAGGTTGATTATATCATTTTTTTGGATAGTTTGATCTAAACCAATGTTTATCCTCTAAAAATATATCCCAAATTATAGATGGGTTAGTTAGGTATCATCATGAAACCATGAAAGATAGCTATCAATAAATTAAAAATATAAAGTCTCCCAAAAAATATTAAACTGATTGTTATTAGTATACAGTCAAAACACAACCACTATGAGAAATAATACAGGATTCTCTAGATAAAAAAATAATTTTTTCTCTTAGAGCCTTAGTAAAAAGATGATATTTCATTTTCTCAGAATATATCGAGTCCATTTAGCAAAAAATCAATATACTAAAACACACCACATTCTAGGGAAATTGATTCAATTTAATACTTCAAATGTATATACTATTTGATATCTCAAACTCGTGACATACACAAATGTTTCAAAAACCTATGTGAAGCTACATCCATAGGAATTTAAATCCATTGAATTCACTATATTTTTTTACTTATAGTACAATTAGATATTTAAAAACTTTTTTATAAATTATCTCACCATTGACATACCAGTATATGTGTGTGTTGCCTCTATTAGGATCATCATACCACATGATTCATGCATGTATCACAGAACAAAGGAAACATTGCCTACACCTTCTATACAAGATATTCTTCTTCAAAATATAATGCAATACACTATCATATTCACTCTTAAAACACAAAAAGGTATGTATGGGATTTCATGACTTCATGTATATGGTCATATACATCACTTCCATTTTCTCACTACTCTGTTGTGCACAACATTAGAGAACGCAATGTATTTCTTCTTTCTTATGTGCAAACCCAAATGGGTATAATATGTAAATTCATGGATGACCTTCTTCATGAGATATGTTGTCTTGTTTTCCTCTAAAATTTTCATACAAACATTCAAAGATATATGTGTAGGAGAATCATGATATCTCAAGTGATTCAAGGAACCTTTTTATTTACAAATCACTACAAGTGTGCAAAACACTTATCATATGCCTATGGGATCAAATCAAAATCGCACAATAATAGAGTTTATATGGAACCCTTCACAAACTAGATGTTCATGGTACTAAATTTCTCCATAAATGATATCTTCTGAAATGATTTTTAATCCTAAATAATGTACTCCAAAGGTGATATCTATATATAGGTTTCCATGAATGTTAGAAATGAAAAACTCCTTGATTTTCACTAATAGAATCATCATTATCTAAAAAAATATCTTCTTATGACTGAAAAGACTTCATTTTTTCATCCTTATATTATGAAAAAAAATTGAATTAAGATTTTGAACACCAAGGAATGAAGTAAATTCTCAAATTGATCTCTGAAGTTTTGGTTTAAACATTATTCAATGTTTTATCATGGAGATATCAGTGTTTACGACTCCTTAGATTTCTTAGTGGAGAATTCAACATAGAAAGATCAAACGGACAACCCATATGATATGACAAGATAGATCAAATGGTTTTTCTCTCTCAAATCTATAGAAATACACTTCAATCATTCTAATATTGAAACAAAACAAGATAGAGGTCCCCTTTATTATACATGGCTCAGCCCAAGAAGCTCAAGAAATGACGATGAACACTCCTATTACTACTTGGAACCTCCTTGTTTCATGTGTTGCTCTACTTCCAGCCCCCCCCCCATACGATGGATCTACACTACCTCATATACATCTATCTAGCACTCTCCTCATTAACTTTTGGTCAACATGCTGGCTTAGATATAGGTTGACTACCCACCTAAGAATAGGTTGGTAGCCCCCATGGTTGGCCGGTATTATTGGACAATTTTTTTATAAAACTATTAATTGTTTCAGAGTTTATATAATCAAAAACCAATTTATTCAACTATCTCAAAACAGAACAACAAGAATTCAAGAGTCAATCAACTCAATTCTTCTCTATTTATAATTCATAGATAAATTCCTATTATTATTATGATTCATCTAATGTTTTAAACGTTATTTCAAATCAAATAAGAAATGAAATAAGTTTTTTAAAATATTGACTAGCTCAAAAATTATCACAGTTATTTGACATCAAATAAAAAAACATCAAAGAATTCACTTGGTTCATCAATAATCCAATAAAATGGAAATAATGAATGTATGTGTTACATAATATTTTCAGAAGCCTAAATACCTCATAAATATCATATATATAATATATAAATTGAATTAACATCATTATTTCCAACCATGGATTGTTTAAATACAAGAACCAATTATATCATTTCACAAGGCGATAGTCCTCTATACACATGAATGACGATTTTGAATCCCATATGATGTATGTGTGTGTGAGTATAGGAAATACCCTAATCATTATAATATATTAGTATATTTAGTATATAGATGTTATTATATAAGAACGCGGTAAGAATAATTGATTGGGTATTGAATAAAATGAAACAGAAATGCTTGTTGAAGGATGCTACCTCTTCCTTGATCAATTCCATTTGGTTACCAAAAAATGGATTCCTTGGTTTGGATTAGTCCAAAAGTAAGCCCTCACTGATGAAGGTAGGGAATTCTTGAGATAATATAGGTAGAATTTTTATAATCCAAGGTGCTTGAGAGCTGTGAATAAAAGAGAATAAAATTTTCTCTTTTATAAGAGAGGGGATGTTCTCTTTTGGAACTCCCCAAACTATTAGTTTATAATTATTCTAATCTCCATAAAAATACAAAAAATTGTAAGGGATTTTAATTTAATGTTGGTAAGGGAGGTAATTCTCAATTACAATAGAATTTAGATGAGTTTTGGTGTAATTTTAAACCCTCCCATTTGGATTAAACCTTAGTTAACCTATTTAATGTTTAACTATGGTAACGACTTATTCAACATTAAAATGTTCATATTTTACCTATAAAGTTTAAATTGAACCATGAATGTAAAATTTACAATAGTTTCAACCATAATTTAACCCCTTTGACATTAT
Organism: Viscum album; assembly: GCA_963277665.1. Classification (NCBI taxonomy): domain Eukaryota; kingdom Viridiplantae; phylum Streptophyta; class Magnoliopsida; order Santalales; family Viscaceae; genus Viscum; species Viscum album. Next base: position 153,647,817 of record OY728158.1, on the reverse strand, counting down.
TCAAGGGTTTTAAATATTTAACTAATTAAACAAAATAATATCTTCATAAAATATCATCAGAGTAAATTTTTACACTATTCATTACATTAACTTTAAAAAATAATGACTAGATTACTCAAAAAATAATTTAATACAACCATAATATGTCACAATAATCTATAAATTTCTTCAATCACATTATGTATTTCAAATTACATCTCTTTTAGTATTTATAATATCACTTAATTGGTTTTTTCATTTGTTGTATAATTCATGAATCATCATTGTAAAAAAATTATAATACTTATTTATTCCCAAAAAATGAAAAATAAATTTCCATGGAGTACCTAAACCTTTAATATTTTATACTAATATATTTAATTGATCATTTCATCTAATTAATACCATATTAAAAATATTATACTCATTAGAAGTGAGAGTGTGAAATTTTGTCACTCTCTTTGATATTAATAATATCTAAGTCATTTTCAATGATAATTGTCTATTATGTAATATAATTTAATTCATTATTTATTAAGTTTCAAATTAAATTCTTCAATTAATATTTTGGAAACTGATAGGGTAATTTTCTTATATTTACATTATTATTTTTACCCTTAATTTCCATATATACCCTCAACTAGTGGAATAAAAATATACCAAAGATACATTTCATATTGTCCAAAAATAAAAAGAACACATACACTAAATTTTTACCATATAATTAAAATCATGGAATAAATTTTTTATAATTTGATTCATAGAAGATGCATATATTAATTTAAAATTAATCTATCGAACGGGACAAAACAATGGGTTTTAATGTAAAAATGATTGAATGTTTAAAATGTTTTTGTTATGTCATATTTCAATGTGAAATTGATTTCAATTACCTAAAATATATTAAATTATATAAAATAAATATAATTATAATTTAAAACCAATCGAAAATGTTGGAACCTCTTGTAAAGACCCGAAACTTCCATGTAATTTTTTTAATTAGTTGGAATTTTTACAAGTGTGTGAAAATGGACCATGCGTGATTTTGAGGCCTGGTGTGACCAGACTAAATTTATGAACATTTTTTAAGTTACGTTTAGTAAACACGTCGGTGATATTTTCTATATTTTCAACTAGTGCTCTGAATTGAAATCTTATAGAATCGTTGAATCCATAGTACCAGGATTTTCTTAGGGGTAGCATCACTTCAACCGTAGTAGTTCGGGAGAAAAAAAATAGTTTTTTGACTTTTTAAAGAATAATAATATTACATGTAATTTTTATTTTCTTTTCTTTTTCTCTAATAGATGATCAGTGGTGGAATGACTAATGACTTTTCAATCCATTTAATTTCCTGACTCATCAACTACATAACTCCACTATTATGAATTAAAATAGGTTCATTAATTCATTTAATGAAACTCATTAAATCTTCAATGGGTTACTCACCTTACCCCATTCTATTTAAATGGAGCTTAGGGTGGGGTTTTGGCATGAATTATTCAAGTGGGGTTGCTCTAGTAGAGTTCTGCGGCAACATACACCGATGGAGGATGGAAGCTCAGGCGACAATGATCCAAGATTGATGAGCGCTGACGACTCCATCCAATGTGGACGCTCCTCCTACCACAACCGTGACACCTCCAATAGATCCTAAGGTAGGTGGTTTATGTTTGTATGTGGCTTAATATTTTAGAAACCTAATGAATATTTATTCTCTCTTTTTATAATGTTAATGTAGAGTTCATGGGACAAATAAAATAGGCCCGGACCCTCCGTCGCTTTGTTTATCATTTGGTTCTTTAGGGACGGTTTTACCAATTTGCTGGAAAACTGAGTGATAGAGGGTAATGCTATGATTGGGGCAGTCCATGAGGCCAATAGGCACATACGGGAATGGTAACAGAGCTCTGGGGCGTTGTCAGAGCCCCGCAAGAACTCTACAGATGCTGGTGGTAGAGATGGCGGCCAGAACTCACCGGCTACAGAAGAATGCAGCGCTGTGGTGGCCGAACAGGCGGCTAGAAGTGGGCCGACTGTGAAGGTGGAGGTGGTCCGCTATCGTGTATCGCGTTGAAGGAGAGTTGCGACTCAAAAATGAGATGTTCTAGAATGGGACCCGCCTCCTGTGGCCCCTATGGCTGATAAGGCGGAACCACCTAGCACTGCCCATAAGTGAAACCGAACGGTTATATGAGCTGTTCGAGAGGCATATCAGGCATAGCACGCAGGGCCTGTCATTGGTTAGGGTCGTGTCGCCCGAAAGGCCATTCCCAGTCAGCGGGCCTAGCCAGTCTGTGGCATAGGGGACCGGGCCGACCGCGTCCTGCCCAACCGGGCGAGCCCAGGCCGGTTCATGTTGGACCGGGACGGGCCGGACCTGGACCCCTCTTAAGCCTAGAAACAATTAATGGGCCATAACATGTGAACTAGATGTTCGTTTGATGAACCATCTATAGAACTAGGATCTGTGGAGTGAGACATTCCATTTTAGATACAACACGAGTGTTTTGGGAAAATTTGGAATACAGTCGGGTTGGTTCGACTCTGAATCCATCAGGACCATTGGGTCTAAGATGCCAATAAATAATAGACCAGGTGTCCGATCGATGCGCCATATATGGAATAAGGACCCTTATGACAAGGAAGTCCATTAGAGATACTCTATGTGAGTTTTGATGGTGTTTGATATGCGAACTGGGTTAGATCATACATGTATCCAATCATGAACCTTTTACAAAAGTTCTCCATTCTCATAGACCAGGCGTCTGATCGATGTGTCATCTATCACGTTTGGACCCCAATGATGGGTTGGTCCCTCAGGCATGGTTTTTTCAGGACTTAGTACCATTTTAAATATGACTTATGGGTAGAGGATTATAATATTGCAGAGATTATTTGTGCTTTGTGCGGGAATCCAGTGGCTAGCTATGACATTAAGAAAAAGAGTGACCAATACAGGTTATTTTCAGAAACACAATAGAGGTATGGTCTATTTGTATGACTTGTCGTCCCTACCTCTGTACCAGCGATCAATATGGGTCAGCACCAGCGACCGTTATGATTCAGCACCAGCAACTAATACGAGTCAACACGTGTGACCAATATGGGTCAGCCTCTAGTGACCAGTAAAGGTCAACACCAATAACCAATACAGGTTATCATATAGTGACCTATACAGGTCAGCACTAAAAATAAATAAATAAATGATTTGAGTCAAAGAAAATATTGTAAAGATATTTTAAAATGTTTTATCTTTGACAGCACTAAAAGAGGTTATACTTCCATGAGCACCACATGTAATCTAGATCTTAATTAATTTGAGATGTAGTTAGATCAAATTAGTTTTAGAGGAATGATTGGATGTCTTATATATTTGACTACTAATTTGACTGATATTATTTATAGTGTTTGTGTGTTCTAACTTTCAATAAAATCCCAAAGAGTCTCACTTACTAACTAATTAAAGGATATTTATATGCCTCAAATATACAACTAATTTAGGATTATTAGGTCGAAGAGGAAAATAATTTGATTTAATACATTATTCAAATGAATATTTTTGTGGTTGTATTTAAGATACAAAATTCACATCAGGAAAATGTCATATTTTATGAAAACCTCTAGTATCATGGTGTAGTACGAATCAAAATCAGGTTTCCATAACTACTGTTGAAGATGAATACATAGTTGCATGCAGTTTTTGTGCCACTATTTATCCACTTGAACATACCTTACCAGATATTCAACACTAATTTAGATATGTGCCAATAAATTGTTTTAAAACAACTGTAATAAACATTTTTTCAAATCTTGTATCTCACTCTAAAACTAAACTCATTGATGTAAGACATCACTTTTTGAGAGACCATTATCCAAAAATGTGATATAACTATAGAATTTATAGGAACAGAAGAGCATCTTACTAATATCTTCATAAAGACGTTAAATTCTGAATTGTTTAATTTTATCAAAAAATAATAAGGAATGATATATTTAGGATTGAAATTCAGTATTTCAAAGTTAGTATTTATGATTCATTATTGATGAGTCACCAATGATGAGTCATCATTGATGATTTGCCTTGTATGAGTCATATTTGATGACTCGCCGATGACGAGTCACCATTTATGAGTCACTCTTGATGATTCACCATTGATGAGTCATCATTGATGAGTCATCATTGATGAGAAACTGTTTATGAGTCACTATTGATGAGTCATCAATTGAGGAGTCATTATTTATGAGTCACAGTTGATGAGTCACCATTGATGATTCATTATTGATGAATCATTACTAATGAGCCACCATTTAACACATAACTATTGAATGAGTAACCAATACTTTTGATACCATTTTTTGTTACTATTACTACTTATTTTTTAATTAAATTTTGTGTAGTTTCATATTTTATTATTTTGAATACCTAAATATTATGATTTACATCCTAAATAAATAAATTTACTTATCAAGTGAATCCTTCCCTTCCTCAATAATAGATCATCTTTTCTTATTCTCTCATCCCAGCTAAACATTCAACCGATTAGTATAGAATGTAAAAAGAGATCAGGAAAATCAACTCTGTAAGAGATGAAAAAATCACAAGAAACTCAACGGATCTATAAGTAGTTCTATTATTGTTTCACAAAACCCACATCTTGTGAAATTGGTAGTCGAAGCATAAATGGAGACAGATGTGCAATGGATTCCATCATGGCATGTGCCCATTTTTAAATTAAATGAAGATGATAATTGGATGAACTTTATTACATCGAATAATCATGTGTATTATCTGATGTGAGTATTTGATTTCTATAAAAATGATGAGTTTGCTTTCAAAGATAAATATCCTGAAAGAAGAATCTGTGTTGATGGAGAAGATTTTTACTTCACTTAAAGGGAATGGGAAAAGTTCCAAATAGTACTTCATAAAGGGGTATATGAGGATTTACAAGGCATTATTCCAAAGGATAGTTGGATTTTTAATTATGAATAATATCTCCTACAGTATGCAGGTGATGATACACTCTAGAGACCAACATCTGTTGAACTCGATGGTGAGTGTAAGCTTTTATTCATGTTTGTATAGCATATATTGTGTCCAAAGAAGTGATATTTCAATAATATTATATATCAAGATGTTTAATTACTTTTTATGATGAAAAAAGGAAAAGGATAAATATTTTTAGATTTTTGATGATCCATTTATATGAAATGTGCAAGAAAAGATCAAGGTTGAACTATTAGATATACCCTAAGATGATATGTTTCTTCTTGGATGCTATGGTATTAGTAGAAAAATTTGATGAACCTGAAGATAAGTATGGTGGATATGGTTTTTCAATAAAAAAATTAATAATTGTTATTGTATGTTTGAATCCATGGAAGAAGTGTTTGGTTAGATATAATAATAAACAATATGATGAATTCATCCCAAATAATCATCTAATAAGACCTAAGGACATGGTGGATCCTATCCTTTATCCAGATGAGTGAGTTGAATATTTTGATGAATATGATGATAGTTATAAAGTTGATAAAAATATTGAATAAGTATAATAGTTCTCAGTTTATGTGGGGAGTTATCTGAAGATCCCTAAATATCCTCATAATGTTTCCTATAGACCTGTCATTCCACCTAGTTCTCTATGAACCTGAGAATAACTTTTGGATGTATAAGATGATGATGAAACAAATGTACCTGGTGGATAAAAATTCAAGAAATCTTCCTCTTGATCATCGGGAGGCCATGTTATCAATTCTGATATTGGGAAGGGCAGTGATTTTAATGCTTCTATGGAAGAAGATGATGAAAATTCTCTTGAAAAATCAGATGAAAACTAAATTAAGGATGATGAGGATCATAGTGATGGAGAAAATGATTTACATAGAGGGTTGATAATGATAATAATGGATATGATCAAGGATATTTCATAATAATGGAAATTATAATAATGGAGGTGATCATGAGGATGAATATCGTGAAATGGTTTATTCACATACTTCATCCCATGTGGTATCAAGTTCTATTAGGATCAAGGATCATTTTAATAATAATGAGATGAATTTAATACCAACTATAATTATAGATGATAATCAATATACTAGTGAGGGTGGATAAGTCTCTAAAACATGATGGTCACTCTGATACAGTGGATCACACAAAACAAGTAGATCTCACACTAACAGTTCATACAGAACTATCCTTCACTATACATGAACATAGTGAATCTTTTTCTTTTCCTAGATAATCTTATATTCTTCTTTATAAGAATCATAAATTAAATTATTTTTATGATTGGTAATAGAATACTCATTTTTATTGACTTGTTTTTTATTACATTGATTCATATGATTAAGTGAGTGAAAATTATTTTAGATGAGAAAGATCTTTTCTGGATCAGATTGATCAAGCTAGTGTGTTACAACCTTTTAATCCAATGGAAATAGATAGTTTGGGTAAGGCTGTTGCACCCCCTAAAAATATATATTATCGTCATGTTCAAATTATAATTCTTCTAGATATTGTTACAAAATATTTTTTAGAATCATTTTATAAAAGTTTGAATTCTGTTTTGGAATCCTTGAGATGAAATTTAGTTTCTGATTTTATAATTTTCATAAGCTCTTAGCCATATCTAGTTCCCAGACTCAGTGAATAAAGCACTATATATTTGTCGTAAATTTCTATATCTCACTTACAATCAAACATTAAATTTCATATCATGAATTATATGTGAAAAAAATGATTTTTAAAATTGGTTGAAAATCTGAAAGGCTTTTTATAGATAATGACATCCTCTTTCTCATAGATTTTAAATTTCATCTTTCAGAAATTTGAAATCATGTATATTGATGCCTCAACATCCACTGCACATCATCCTATTTCTGTTCCAATTAATAGATATCTGCATATATAGATTATTAGGTATGAATTGGATACTAAATTGTCTTATGTGTCAACTAATGAATATAAATTTAAGAAAGTACTCCATCATGGCAAGAACATTTATAAGATTATAAGGTCATATGGCCTTAAACTCAAGGCATATACAGAGATCATAAAAAATATAAAAAGTATAATTGGTCAATATTTATAAAAATAATGATCTAAATAAAAACATCAGATTCTTGATTGAGATCTTGAGAATGCTTCCAGTCATAAGAACTTTACAAGAATGTTTGAGTGAACTGAAGGTTCTGACACCGATGTTGCAGAGATTCATGGAAGACAAAAAATATATATTTAGTTCTATAGCGAGGGGTGGTAATATTATTATCGATTTTATCAACCTCATAAATCTATTCATTCATGTTTATTATAGGATTTTAATTTTAATAGAAGTTATCCCATTGAAAATTGTTCTTTACTCAACCTCCACGGAGTTAGTTCAATATAGAACATCATTGACTACTTATTTAGATGGTCGTCTACCTCCACCATATTTGCCTTTGAATTTATCACCAATAAATTTTTTGTTTCCTCACACCAGTTATTGTTCAAGAGTCTATTCCCCTAGCCACAACCATACCTTCCCTCACAACCTATGCTTAAAATATTACTACTACAACTTCAACCCCTTAGAAAAAAACAAAGACATTGAAAACTTCACAGACAGTCTTTAGTTAACCTCAAACAGTACCTCTAATTAATTGAAGTCTTTGATAGGGTTATGATCCTATAATCTATCTCTTTTTTTATTAAACTCAACAAAATTTTGCTAATATTCAATGTAATATCTTAATGTTATTCTCATTTTCTTGATCTTTTTATCTTGTCTTTCTTCTCTTTTTTGATAATATCAAAGGTGGAGATAAATTGTATTTTATTTATTACAAGGTTATAAAATAAAAAATATAATATTTTGGGAAATATTATTTATATTTATTTTATAGTTATTTATTTTACCTATTTTATGCTCATAATATTATTTTATTGACTAAGGTTACTTTAATTAAGATCATACATTTCGTTGATATTACAGTTTTTTATATCACATATATATCTTTTTAAATGTTAATATGATTTTATGAACGTAAATACAACTTTTTTTATCTATGCTTACTTTTTGAGTACATGAATTATAAAATTCCATGTGTTTTTATCATCAAAAAATTGGGGAGAATGTTGGAACCTCCAAATAAGAAGTGTTTTTAACTTCCTTATTTTAATGATCAGAAAAAATTATTATTTTTATAATAATGACTTACATGTTGTTTGATATCATTTTATATAGAAATATTATTTTTATGATAATTTGGCTAAGTATTGATGTGATTAACCACCGGGGAAGAGTCACTACTAAGGATGAGATACAACCAAACTTATCACCCCTAGTAGATTTACCATCAAAGAGTTTCTACAAGGTCCTATCACCATTATCCATTGAGTCACTGTTGGACACTGAGATACCACCATACTAAGGTACCACCAGTCTAAGATAAAAAAAAATGCAGAGTCACCACCCACTTATTGTTACCATTGTTGTCTGAGAACATTAACACGAATAGCTTAACAACTATTTTTAATTAAGGATAAAGTGACCAAGTCATGACACAATCAAATCATGTCCAAGGATTGTGAATCTACTCAAACCTTTTTTGTTATATCTATGTTATGTTTCATCTCTCTATACTTACTATTATACAGTATAACAAGCCTATAGAAAAAAAATTTGATTTAAATTTTTATTTTGTACAAGTTTACTAATTCATCTTTTGTTAATATCATTGATATAAAATAATGGAATCCTTTAAAAACATTGAATGAGATACAAATAGATATCAAATAGAACATTCCTTCAAATAACTGTGATCCTATTTTTTCTACTACATTCAATAATGAAGCTCGAACTCCATAACAAATCTAATCTGAGGACTTTGAATAGTCTATGTATACGAGACTGAGCATCACTATTCTATATATATTCTTTTGATTTCCTTTTTTTTCTTATGAATAGTGTGTTTTTACTTTTTTTTCAATAACACACTATCTACGTCACCTAAATTGGAGAATACATGTTATTATATCTTTATATTTACATTTGTTTACCCATATTGGTTTTGGAAGAGGTCCTTATGTGGCATGTACTATTTTACTTCCCACGTATTACTGTCAAAAAAGATTTTATTCTAGATAGAATTTTCTATTGTTTTCTTTTATGATCCATGTTTTGGATCTATATTCATTATTATTATAATCTACTTGGTAGTATGTGATTTTAATGTAGAGGGGACTAAGACTCATATTGAGATCGAACCACTTGTTTATTCCACTATGTTAATGTATTTTATTTTGTTACAGAAGACAATTTTTTTTTCAATCTACAAAAAAACTATTACATTGACAGTTAATCTTAAAATGTTTTTATATATGTTTTTGCCTAAGTAAATTTATTTCAAATTCTATGATAATATTAAAATTATTTTAAATGATAAATAATCACTCATTTAGAAATATTTTAAAATAACTAATCATAAATCAATAATCTATTTTTATTAACTTGTCCGTTTATATTATTTTGGGGATGTTAATTTTAATATAATTTTTTTAGGAACTAAATTCATACCCCCCCCCCCATCTTGAGTTACTCACTTAAACCAATAAAAAAATACACTATAAATTATCTAAATGTATAAAATTCAATTAAAAATGTCTATTTTTTACTATTCAGAAAAATATGAAACTTATCCAAAAAATACCAAAACATAATCCAAAGTAATATTTTTCTATTTGAAAGAAGATAGTTATTTAGTCAAATAGAATTAATAAGTCTCAAAAACTAGATTTAAAACAAATTTATCACCAAAAGGTGGAACATTGTATTTTTTTTTTGAAATGTATATATTTTATAAGTAAAATTTGATTCAATATTATAATATGTCTAGAATAAAAATAAGATGAATTTTAATCATTTTAATTCATGTATATTTCATTAATATTATAAATCAAGAGTGATTTAGGGATTGTTTTGTATTAAACACAATTATGGAATTTATCTAGTTTTCTACAAAAACATTCCCTTTAATTTTAAAAAGGGTTTTATTTTCATTTATAATTAATTGTTCATCGAAGAATTATTTATATATTAATTTATAAACCTTATTATAATAATTTAGTTAATAATGTTCATACACACTATTCTAAATACTAGGTTAAAATTCTATTATTTATGTAATTATAATAATAAAATGATGTCTTGTAGAAACTCAGTGTGGCAAGTAATGAAAAAACATCAATGAAATAATTTTTTTTAATATATTTCAATAAAATCTCGATGTGTGACATTATGTCCCCTTAAATTAATTTCTCTATCAAAATTTTTAATAGTAATACAAAATATTAATGAAACCTCTTCCCCATTATATCCTAAAATTACCATGTAACTTCTTCAAACTAGTGGTTTCTCCACAAAACATTAACCGGGTGAGTGGTATTGTTTTTTTCAACTTTATTTGTATGACCAAGAATTTCAATCATTCTGTTTATAAGAAATTTATTTCTCTCGTGGTATGAAATATCAATTTAGTATATGTGAAGTATCAGGTTTGTAATTCCCCAAAAGGCATACATGGACCATATCATGAAATTGATAGATATTAAGTGGTAGCACCAATCGGTAAGGTGTCATTATAATAAGTTCAATAATTTAAAAAGGAAATTGTTTCCTTAAAATTGGAGATTTCACTTATAATATTAAAGGTGGTTGTTTGATAATATTTTTGTGGGTATCCCACAGCATAAAAAGAGTAAATAAAACTACCTCATAAAAAATATGGAATGTAAAAGATAAGATTACCTCATATAAGGATTTTGAATTGGATAAATTGGAATAAAGTGAAAAAATGTTCTTGAAAGTTAATTCAAACTATAAATTTTTGATATACAGTGATAGAAAAAATTGTAATTATTAATTTAAGCAAGAAAAAAAATATTTTTTTTATTTGTTAAAATCCCATAAATTTTATAGAAATAAATTAAAATTTATATATTTTTTTGATCCAATTTTATTTTCCTTGAGTTGTGGAATTATTTTACCACATAGATTAATAACATAAGGAAATATACATACATGAGAAGCGAAGTCTTATCCTTTAATAAATATTAACCAAAAATGATAACTTTTTCTAAATATATGTATTCAAGATATATTTTTCATGCATAAATCATCAAAATCTTCTTCTATGGATCACAAAATCCTTAATAGAATTTAACAATCTTTTCTACCTATCATTATCCATTTATAATAACCAAAATAGATAATACAATATATTATAATTATCTAAAAATAATCATACATGATATTAGTACTGCTCAAAGGTCAACATTGATCAATAAGTAAATATCTACCCTAAAAATTAATCAAAATTATGTAAGAATAATATTAAATCCCAATAATTATGAAGTATTCAATCCCACCATCATACAAGATAAATTAAAACATTTATCTCTAAATAGAATTATCACTTAACCAATATATCAATATCTAAACCCATGGTCATCTATTAGATAACAAATATGTTCCCAAGAATCAAATTATTCTTCATCCATCAATTTTTTTAACTAAAAATTAAATATAATTCTAACATGGATTACACATATGAAATTTGGTAGCTGATTCATCCATGTCACACTTCAGTATGAGATTCAATCTAGGATGCCTTGGTGAATGTGATAGGTTTCCACCCATCCTGCGGGTGGTAATTTTTATAAATCTATATTAACATAATCCTTATAAAATCCAATAAAGGTGATGAATATCCCAAAAAAATAACATTTACACATTCATCATTAAAGAAATACCTTAACATTGAAGTTTATCACCTACCTTTCATCTTTCATCTCTAAATATAAAACCTCATAATTACCTCAAGAATAAATTTCTCCAAAAATATCATTAGTGGTCTTAGAATTTCATAACTTTATACATCAAAAGGAGTGTCTAAGACATAGAAAATAAGGGATTATATACCCATGATGGTATCTATAACTATTAATACAACCTCTTCTGAAAACATCATACTATCTAAAGTTATCTAACTTCTGCTATGATAAAAATGTAACATAACCGAATTGAAACCCATTGATTGGGTGCTAAAAACATTAAAATTTAAAAATGTGTCCTAATTTTTTCATAAAAACATATAACATCAAAAGAAAACAATCGATCACTAACAAACTGAAGTACCATTTAGTTTTATATTTTTTTATAATTAAGAAAAACACTAACATATCACAGAAAAATAAACACCTATACCATAAAAAATCTATTTATCACAAAATTTCGTCACATCTAGAACCTATATAAGATATATCCTACTTAAAACCTTTATTCAAAACCAGGGGATATGAAACATAAGAAAGGGTGATATCATATTCTCAGTAAGGTTAAACAAGCGAGATACAAAAGCATAATCAGGAAAATAAGGGTATTAAAACATGATCATAACATTAGAGGATCATCCCCTACATATCAATGACCATATACATGGGTCATGGCATAAATATTAACAACTCTAAAGACATTAATCATAAGGGAATAAAGATAATATTAAATGAAAACATAACATAGTAATAAGGCATGGAAATGTTTTTAGACACATAAACATTTAATATCATTGCCTATAAATCAAAAATGATTTCCAAAACATATTAGGGAACTTCATAGTGGTCACGACTACTGGGTAGGACACACCACCATCCTCATTCATGGTTATTTCATTATACTGGATTGGGTTTCCCCTACTTCCCATATTATATCAAAAACTTGTACATGATTCCCATTAACATCTCTATATATACAAATCTTTACCAAATGAATTAGAAGAACATATAGGTCCCAACTATAAAATAATGAGAACCATACGTATTTATCCTAGAATAATAACCCCATAAAATCATAAATAATGTCAAATAATGTTATTTTAGGTAAAAATTGTTTTGAAATATCACTTGAAATAATTATTGAGGAAGATATCCTTTCCATTTTTGATATCAAGCGATTTTGAAATTATAAGACATTTATAAAAACCTCTTCATTAAAATAAAACCTTGAAATTTTATAATGGATATTTTTAAACCATTTTAAACTAATAAAATATCCTACAAATTCATTTCTATGAATATTCTTAAAAGTTTATTTAAAAATATTTTATGAAAATATTTTTTTGAAAACATGGTTTTTGAATAAATCCAATTTATAAAAAAATAAATAATAATAATAAATAAGGATTCAAATAAAATAAAAATAGGTATATTCCTAATAAAAAATTTCAAACGTCAATAAATAAACCTCATAAAATAATATATGTGTATAACAAAACATGAGTCTCCAAGAAAGAAAATTGACAAACCATTCTCTTCTCGATTTAGTAACATTTGAATTGTAAACCCCATGAAAGAGATATCATAAAATGGATTTGTAAATAATCATAAATATAATTATAAATATCATATATTACATTCATGTGAATTATATATATCATAAAAAATAAATGAGTGGTGAATATGGCATAAGTCTCGCAAAAGTAAAATTGAGACAAGATATCCCCTAATATTATGTCATGACTCTCTTAGTACTCATTAAGTAAATTTATAATAAATATAAGTTTATTATAAATATATTATATAACCTTATTAAATTATATTAGACCATATATGATTTACTTAGGATATTTTGTCACCCTTTTACTAACAACTCAGTCATGATGTTACATTTCAGGTAATAACAACATTGTTCTTCACATGTGTTTTGATTTGTTATATTTTTTTCCTCCAAATTATACAGTGATTCAAAAATATACAAAGTGATAATAATGATATAAATATAACATATTATTATTATATATGTATTTATAATAATCTATAAAATATATATATATGAGATGTAATGCACCATTCAGGGTGACGACAGGTCGTACGTATGCATGAATGCTATTTATGTTTTCTTTTCGTATTAAAAAAAATAAATTAAATGAAATAAATTTATATATATATTAAAATTTAATATTTATTATTATGTAATATATATCATATAATTTTGTAAAACCATCCTTAATATATTTCATTTAATGTATGAATGAATAACATCGCTTTGAGGATGTGATAGTCCATAAATAAAGTTATGGTATTACCATAAAATATAAAGCTTGAACATATGTGTTATGTATTAAATAAAAGAAAATAATTAAATAAATAATTATAAAATATCATATGAAAACAAAAATTAGATAATTATTCACATCCTTGAAATGATGCAATCGAAGAACAAATGACATCAGTTCGTGAGACATTAGTCAGTTCTACACACGAATGATGATTATGTATCCATTTTCATGTATGTGTGTTGGAGTGGAGTTTTTAACATTACAATAACAAAATATAATTATATTTTGTACACTAAGGTTATTGTGTAATCATATAATAATAATAGCTGAGGGGTGAATAAAGAAATAAAATTAATGTTCTTGTTGAAGGATGCCACCTCTTATTTGGGTAACTACTTTTGGTTTTAACTAAAGGGTTAACTTTGTTAGATTTAATCCAAAATTGAGGCCTATAATATTAATGTAGGGAATATGGGAGGTAATTTTAGTAGGTTTTTTTAACCGAAGAGCTTGATAGGTGTGAATATTATAGAATAAGATGTTCTCTTTTTAATAGTGGGTGCGAGCACCTATGGAATTTCTCAAAAGATTTATTTATAATAAATTAAATATCCATAAAAATTACTAAAAATTTCCTTTTTTATAATATAATTTTGGATATGGTAGTAATACATCAGCCAATATATTTTAGCTAGGATTTGGGTAATTTTAACCCTTTTCGATTAACCCTTAGTTAACTTATTTTAATTTTAATTATAGTAATGACACATTTAACTTTAAAACGCATATATTTTTAATTATAAGGTTCCAATTGAACAAAAATGGTCAATTTATGAAATTTGAGACCATAAGTTATCCATTTATTTAAATTTTTTTAATTTTCAACTAATTTAATAAATTATTATTTTCATAAAATATCATTACTGTCAATTTTTACAGTATTCATTACATTGACTTCAAAAAATCTCTACATCAAGTAAATTCTATAAAATTAATTTAATACACCCCTAAGATGTCATATTAACCTAGAAAATTTGTGGATAATCTTAATTAATTCAAATTATATCTATTTTAATATTATTAATATCACTTAACTGAGTTTCCCTCCAATTGAATAATTACTCCATCATTATTCCATAATTATTTATTAAAGCCATTTCATCAATAAAATAATGTAGATAAATCATTTATATTTCATAATAATATATATATATATTAAATCATGTATTCTATTTATCCTCATATTAAAAATATTATACTTATTAAAAGTTAGAGTATTAAATTTTTTCACTCGCATTTATTTTAATAATATATATGTAATTTTCATAGAAAACTGCCCATTAAATAATTAAATTTCGAAATTTATTTGTTAAAGTAAGATTTATCTTCTTCAAAAAACATTTAAGAAAGTGTTATGGTAATTTTTTAATATTCATAATATTATTTATACCCTTAATTACTTGATTTTTCCTTAAGAATGAGAATTTTTATACTAAAGATACTATTCATTTTTCCCAAATATAAAATTGATATATTTACTAAATTTGAACATTATGATTCTTAATATTGATTACATTTTTCAAAATTCAACTTCTATAACATTCAAATATTAATTTAAAATTAATATCGCTGACAAGACGAAACAATGAGTTTTTTAAAATAAAAATGTTCAAAATATTGTAATGTTTTTTTATATATTATTTCAATGATTAATTGATTATAATAAAAATAATTTGTTAAATGATATTAAATTGATATAATTATTCTTTAAACCTAATCAAAAAAATTATATAAAATGATAAATTAATTAGATGAAAGGTTGTTTTGAATTAAAATTCATTATTTTTCGTTATTCATAAAAACATTAAAAATATCAGAAAAATACCAAAACATCAACTAAGATAAATTATTATATTATTATTTAAAACAATATGTTTATTTATTCAAATATAACTTATAAATTTTTCAAAAACTGGACTTAGGAAAAACATCCATCAAAAGTCGTTAAAAATGTCTTCTATAAAAATACATCTTTTTTGAGTAAAATTGGATTTGTGGTTATATCTTGTCTAGAAAACACATAAGATTAATTTAATGAATTATATCTAATATTTATATAATTTATATAATACAAAATGAATGATTTTATATTTATTATTATAATACACATTTGTGGAAGTTTAAATAGTTTTCCAGATAAACATTTCCGTTTAATATAAAAAGGGTTTTATTTTCATTTTTTTAATTGGTCACAATTTAATTTATTATATATAAATTTTTTAAACAATATTTCCATACTTTATTTAATCACTTTCATACACGCCATTCCGTCGGCTATATTATAATTGTCTTGTTTAAATAATTACAATAATAAAATGATGTTCTGTTGAATCTTAGTGTTTTGAGTAACGTAAGATTTAAAAGAAGTAAAATTTAAAAACAATTTCATAAATAATTTAGGGTGTTATATCTATATACTTTCATTTATTCATCCATACATTTAAAAAATTATACCATTAACAAATCATTGGAATTTCCTTGTTGATATTATATGACTATTATAATACAAGGGGACCCTTTATGAGTATATTGTAATTCAACACATACCCTTACATATCCAATATATGTTGGATTTGGTTCTCTATAACCAACTACATTGTAATTTAGATTACATTTAAATTCAAAATATTCATATAAATCTCTAATAACATGTTGATTTTTTTTGCATAACATTAATGGTATAATGACATATGTTATCTATCACATTGATAAGGTAATATTAGTTCCCCACTATGATTAGAACCTTAATGTGTGTAACATCTCAGGTTTTGAACCTGATAAAAAAATATAGGGGAATTTAAATTTTTCTCATTTAACAGATGGGATGTTTATAAAACCGAGCATTAAAAAGTTTTTTCGAGAGTCAGAACCCTATGATGTTTATCTTATAAGGAATTAAATTTATTATAATTAAATTAAATTTAAACTAAAAAATGGTTTAAAATGGAAAATAATGATAATAAATAAATGTTCTAATAATAATAATTTTTTTGTTGTTTTATTGTTTTTTTTATATTTTTGTACTTATTATTATTATAATTTTATTATTATTATTATTTTATTGTTATTATTTTAATTATTATTATTATTTATGTTATTTTATAATTATTATTTTAAAGGTCAAGGGGTCTCCTACCCCTCTTCCCCTTAGGTGCGACACATGCCTAAATGGACCACCAACAAATCATGATAGACCTACTCCCTCGGCTCCCTCTTCATTTGGTGATTCCACAAAAATTTGTTCATGAATCTTCTTTAATAAATCATGGTAAGGTTCTCTGCTCCTCCTCATCTCTTTTTATTGCCTATTATCAGTCTCCCCATCACCCGATATGTGTTGTCCAATTATAGGGATTATGATTAATGTTGATTTCTGATTATATTTTGGTTTTTGGTTGTGTGAAGTGTCTCTCGAGACCTATTTGTGCGGGTTCTTGCAACCACTGCCAATGGAAAATGGGATCTTCTTGTTTCAGTTCACCTCCACTCTCTGAGGTAAAATGTTTCTTCTACTACATTGTTTCTCACCTGTTAATTTAGCCTCTTTAATAATTTTTATCCCCTCAAAATATTTATATAGAGTGTTAGTATGTTCCATAGCATTTTTTAATTCCAATTAATTATTGCAGAGTGATTGGATCATCATTGAAGGTGTTCCGTTACATACATTGGTATGTATGTATATATATATATATTCCTTGTGAATATTCCCTCCTATATAGGTTAATATGTACATTGGATAAAGGGGTGTATATATATATACAAGAATGTTTGTGTGTGCATGTGAGGTGTTTTTTCGAGTGGTTGTTGATTAATCTATTAGGTGTCAAATTTAGGCTTCGTCAAATTTTTAGGTAGGATCCCTTCCCTATTTCCAATAACATTATTAATTAATTAATTAATGAATTTACATTCGTAGTTTTTAATTAATGATGTTTGGTTTAGATTAAATACTTCCCTTGAATAAGTCATTTAAATTCTAAAATCTGATAAATAATTGTTTGTAAAAATTTCATGTTTTTTATAATAAAGCCCCTCCATCAGAGCTGCTCTTCATTCAAGATAAAAATGTAGTGATATACTTTTAAGATATTCTAACTTATTTGTTTTATGTCTCTCTATGCTTGAGATTTCAATTTTTAAATGCCATGTTCCTACATATAACATCTTGGTTATTTATAAATGTCATTCCTTCCTTTAAAAATATATAGATAAGGCATGGAAAGACCTATTTGTGTGGACAAACATTTAATTAGAATTACCAGTGTTGGTCATTTACCCACTCCCTTTTTCTTCGTCTATTATTCCATGTTGCATCATTGTTTCACTCACTAAAACCTTCTGGTTATGCCTTTTTTATCTCTTATTTTTTTTTTGGTTTCTTTTTTGTGTCTGTTGTGGCCTTTATTTATAGGGAATCCAATTTGGGGTGTTATTATTACGTCTTGGATTCTCCTTTGGGCGTTCCCAGCATAAATATAATTTTTCCTAGTGCCTTGAGTTTTGTTTCGCCTTTGGGTGAGTGTGTGGTACCACATACTAATGTACTATATTTATAACATGATTTATAAATGGGAATTGAATAATGGACCGGGCTTTTGACAATGCATAAGCCAAGTTCCTATTGGTTAGACTTGTGCATATGCTTCTGTATTGTGTTTTCCAATGTGGTTTGAAATAGTTGTATAAAATAGTGGGTCAAGCATGATTGTTTGAGAACATGAGATGTCATGGATGATATATGTTTAAATTCATTCTAATTCAATGTGGCTCTAGTTTCATTTCAATTTTTTGGAATATTCCTTGTTGCTAATCATCTTCTTTGAACCTTACTTTTTTTTATTTCTTATTACTTAGTGATCCTGCTTATATCCTTGGGTTACATTTGTGTTAAATTACTTATTCTATATTGACTTATTGGATTTTTTACTTGATAACATCATTAAATTGTGGTTCATGGTTCTTGTTTGATAGCATGATTTATGTATATTCCTTCCATGTGTTTTTTGTATTGATGTTTTCCATGAAATAGTTTTTTGAAACTATGGTTTGGTTGATAAGATTCATGTGAAAATAGGGATTCCCTGTTAAGGACACATGGGTAGACACCCATGCTCGGGTGGTTATAACATAACACAATTGGAATGTATAGTTTTTCCTTCGCAAGGAAAGACCCCCCTAGGGATTCTTATTATATTATTCGGTGATACATGTTTATTATGGGGAAACTGTGGATAGTCCCATTGGAAATATGGCTATTCCAATCCTCATGTGATAATTCATCACTTACATGTGATACCTAATATGGAATCATGGTTACCATACCATGAGCATAGCTTGGACCTTCGAAATGATCACCTCAGATTTTCTCGGTGGGATAGTATAATTTGAATAGATTTACCATAGTGATACCTCAAAGACAGGATAAGACTCCACTAAGGGATTTGACAGATTGATTGGATTGAATGGATTGATTGAATTTGTTAATTACATTTTCTATACTTGTTGAGTATATTTATATTTTATCATTCACTTATGAATTTTCTCTAATTACTATTATAATGATTTTTATGACACAAGAATTAATACCCAAGCCTAAGAACAAGTTTGGGGTTGCAGCTATTTGATTTTTCTTTTTTACTTTTGGAAATGGTACACATATTATGGTTGCAATGGTACCTATTTTAAAATTTCTATCTTAGGGAGAAGTAGGTGGTTTGGGAAAGGTGTCTGTTAGGAACCCTAACCAAGTGGCTATTATTAATTTATTATCACTCTTAATTTATTCCATATAGAACACTTTATAATTTAAATTGAATTATCTATATTGGGATATACATTATGGGTGTCATTCTACGAAGATGTATATATCATTCCCTATTCTGGTACCCTTGGTACTTGAGTATCCCTTAAATTGTAGGATATAGGTTCACTGTTGATTTTAGGAAATATTGTTAGACAATATTAACTAGGCTTGAACTGTAGTTTCAAATTGGCTGCTTAATATTCAATCTTATGGTGGGAATTACCTTTGGCGAGTTTCTCAAAAAGATGATGATATGATCATGTCTCTAGCTAAATTGGCTTCGGTAAGATACTCATAGTGTTTTTTTAGAACGAGCATCATGTTGGCTTTTGAAAGATTAAGTTTCCAGGTTTTTGAAGTTATGATTGAAGGTTCATTTGGTATTTTTAAATTTAATGGGACCATTTAAACAAAGTTTCATGACCCTTATAGGTTGGGTGATGTTTAAATTTTTTTCAATGGCTTCTCGGGGACGAGAAGTTATAATGTAGTGATGTTGTAATGTCCCATGTCTTCAACCAGATTAAAAATCCAAGATAATATAATTTGTTTCATGTTTCTTACATGGGCTATTTATAAAACAGATCATCAGAATTTTTTTATTACAGTAGGAAAACTAAAATTTAAATATTTTAAGGAATTAAATTAATTAAATTAGATTTAAAATGGAAATAGACTAAATGGGGGTAAATATAATATAATAGAAATAAATAAGTGTTTTAATATAAGTAATAATAATAATAATTTTATTGTTTTTGTTGTTGTTATTATTATTATTATGTTATTTTTTTAGAGGCCAAGGGGTCCCCTCCCCCTCTTCCCCTTAGGAGAGACACACCACTAGACGGATCCCCTATAATGTGTAGCATCTCCCACTCCCAACACTCTCTCATTTTGGAAATTCCACACAGTTTCCTTCTAGACTCTTCTGCGATCCATTATGGTTTGGTTGTCCGCTTCTTCTCTCCTTTTCTAGCTGAATCTCACTATCCTAATCACTTGATATAGCTCGACAAAATATATGGTTTATGGATAATGTCGAGTTCTAGTTTTCATTTGGTTTTAGGTTGGTCTAAGGGTATCTCAGGACCCATTCGGGTTGTTTCCGATAACTAATGCCAAATTCGAAGTGGTTTGCCTTGTTTTAGTTCATCGTCATTGTCTGAGGTAGGGTTTTACTTCAACTACATTGTTTCAATCATATTTATTTAGTCACATTATGTGTTTTTATCCCCTCTTAATTTTTATTTAGTGTGTTAATCCTTTTCTTAGCAGTTTTTAGATCTAATTAATTATTGTAGAGTGTTTGGATCATCCTTCGGGGTGTGCACATACATACATGGGATTGTTTGTATAAATATATGTATACATATATCTTCAACGTGAATTTTTCTTTATAGAAATAGGAATATGTAAACTATATTAAGTGGTATATATACCTATATGAATGTATGTTTGTGCATGTGTGGAGACATTTTGAATTGTTGCTGATTAATCTATCAAGTTCTGAGTGTCATCTTGGTCAACTTTTGAGGGAGGATCCCTTTCTATTTCCCTTTAATATTATTAATTAAAAAATTAATTGATTATTATTATTATTATTTAATTAATTCAGTTTGGTTTAGATTAAATACTTTCCTTGAATTAGTTAATGATGTGCTTAAAGGTGATAAATGATTGTTTTCAAAAAAGAGTCATATTTTTGTATTAAAACCCCTCCAACGTAGGTGCGCTTCCTTCAAGATAAAAATGTAGCGATCAAATTTTATGCTTTTATATCCTTATGTATTTTATTCTTGAGATTATAATTATTAAATTTAGTGATTATAAATGGCCCATATTTTTTATTTAGAAATGAAGTTACTTCTTTGAGAAATGATAGATGAGCCAGCGAACCTCCAAACTATGTAGCCCAACAATTAATTAGAATTATCGATGTATGTCATCTATCATATCCCTTTTTCTATTTTATCTTATATCATGTTGTGTCATTGTTCTGATCTCTGAACCCTTCAATTGATGTCTTGTTATCTATTATTAAATTTTTTTGTTCTATCATGTTTGTTGTGGCATTTGCTTATGGGGAAACCCATTTGGGGTTTTCTTTTTGCCTCTTAGCCTAGCCATTGGGTGTTCCCTACAGAAATGGTATTTTTTATAATACCTTGAGTTGTGATTCACCATTGGGTTAGTGTGTGGTTCCATAGAGTAATTCCCAAAATTTATAACATTATTTAAACATGGTAATTGAACTATGGATCAGACCATTGACAATTAATATGCCTAGTTCATATTGTTTTCCCCTGTTTATGTTTATTACTTACTAATTAGTTATGTTTCTTAGAGACTTGGGTTACTTTTTTATAAATTCCTTATTCAATGTTGATGTATTGGATTGTTTTACTTAATAGCTTGTCTATTTATGGCTCATGGTGATTGTTTGATAGTATGATTTATGAATGTTCCTTCCATGGGGTTTATTTTTTAATGTTTGACATGTAATACACCTTCAAAACTATGCTTCACATTATATGGGCTAAGTTATAACACGGGTTCCATATTAATGACTCATGGATGGACTCCTGTCCTTGGGTTGTTAAACCCGAATGTGTCTGGGAAGCGGTGTTGTAGGCTTTCTAGGCATGTTCTCCCATGGGATTTCTATTATACTATTTTGTGATATGATTCCCTAAAGGGAAATTGAGGACAAACTTGTTGGCATGATGGTTACACCAATCTTAGGGTGTTACTCAGTCCCTTACATGTGATACCTTGGATGCACTAATGGTTATCATGTCATCACTGATACTTGGACCTTCAGAGAGATCTCCATGGATGGGCTTAGGTGAATTGGTTATTTTGAATTGATTTAATGAAGCAATACCTCAATAAAGAGGTCAGAATCCACCACTGGATTTGATGGATTTATTGAATTAAATTGATTGATTTAATTGCATAATTTCTTGTTCTATACTTGTTGCATCTATTTATATGAAATCCTAAACTTGTGAGGTTTTTCTCTTTTATATTAGAAAACATACGTGATGAAATGGGATTTATACCCCAAGCATAAGCATAGGTTTGGGGGTGAACCTCTTTGAGTTTCTTTGATAATTTTGGAACTAGAACACATATTATTCCAGTGCAAGCACCACTTTTCTAATTTCAATATTAGGCCAAATAAGGTGGTATGGGATGGGTGTCCGTTAAGAAACCAGACAAAGTGGATATTATTAATTTTTTATCACAATGCATTTATTTCATATACCACACTTCTTAATTTATATTTCTTTTTTTGGATTGGGCTAGATATCATGGGCGCCAGTATACTGTGATTTATATCTCACACCCTCTTTAGGTAACCTTGGTAGTTGTGTATACTTTATAATTTTAATATCTCAGTTGACCGTTGTATTGATTGTTCCGGGGAGTAGAAAGCAGAGGACCAATCTAGAACTCTAGATGCTTATGGAGATCACATGTGGGGATTTTTTCCATTCTTTATTATTATACTATTTTGTAAACCATGTTTTACTATTTACTTCCGTCAGTTATATATCATCACATTGGAGTTCCTTTGTCTCTTGAATAAATTATATTTGACCACTTTTACTAAATTTTTAAATATTCTCTTCCACTCTTGGTCATTTATTTATTATACTTTATTTTGTTGTATGTTATCATTATGCTTCCACTAGTTTTTATATATTGATAATATATTTGAATAATCTAATTTTTTTGGGAATAGTCTCCCCATGAACACTCCCTAGGACCTTATTGTTAGTTGGTTGCTTCTGGAATTCTGGGACAAGTGCCTGAGGTCATGTGGCCCAGCAGTCTAGCCAGGGTCATAGAGATGAGCCAGGATAGGATGTTACAACGTGCTATGATGATATTTTTAAATATAATTTTACAGCTGGAGAACATAATATTATTTTTCATTTAGTAGTTAGACTATTATGTGTGAGTTCTCATAATCGGATGAGGCTTCTTCTCATGAAGTTTTCACTTAGTAATCTCTGTGATGGGAGATTATGAAAATAGACAAACTAGTTGGAATTTTATATGTTTTGGTGTCATAATATATTCCTATTTGTGAACATATGAAATGTTCCATAGACATTAATATTATCATCAATTCAGTCATGACTCATGCACGTAGATTTTCTAAAAAACCATCAAACAATATGTTGGTGGGAATTTGGTTATATTGGGCGTGTCATGATTTGCATGTCATTAATGAATAAGTAAAGGATTTTTTCCCTTCCATCTTTTTGGAAGTTGATATATCACCCCATTGATTGGAATTTAAATTCCATACTAAATTCTAGGTCCATGGTGTGTGGACATTTATTTTAGATAGTCAATGAAATATGTATCGTGCATATTGGTTCTAAACATAATTTTGAATCCTTGTTGATGAAATATTGACACAAAAGGATTGCATTATATTGTGAGTGTTCATCTGTGGTTGTTGTATTTAAATTATTTAGTTCATTTCCTAGTGTTCATTGACCCATTTCTAGATAGTATTCAAATAATTTAGGGGATCCCCCCAATTCCCATGAGAAAGAATCCAAGATGGTAACACACTAAGTGTTTCTGTTTAACAAGGTTAAATTCTATTTGAATTTATTTAATTAAATTCTCATGATCATGAAATAATTTTATTTTATTTTTAATTTCCTAAATATCATAAATTTTTATTCACTAGATTTTGGACAAAAAATATTTATCTATTTTATTGATTTTATTCAATATTTAATAAATATTTATTTACATGTTTTTGAATATGATATAAATTTAAGGAAATAGAACGTTTTGTTTTGTTTATTAATATATACTAAATGATTTTAAATGGAACAAACTATGTCTGATTACAAATATTATTTTAGATGGTTAAATAATAATTACTACAAAAGTATACATGCACCATAAAATAATATTAATATTATATTAGTGTATGGAATGTAATTTATTAATGGTTAATATATTATTTAATTTTCATCATGACATTAAATAATTATTTTAACCTATACCCTTGATCAATAAATAGAGATTTAGGTCAATTGTGTAGTATATGCAAAAATATAGATCAGTGTAGTTGAGATGGAAAATTATTGTGCACAATGAGTTCTCTCTCGAATCCACTTTCTCTCTACCAATCAAGAACCAGAAATTCAAGAGATGTTTCTTCAATAAAAAAGAGAAATAGATTAATAATTAAAAACAGAGGACATTCAATTTTCTACTCTGGCACCCTGAGATCAATTGGTATTTCACAAGGATCATAAGAGCATATATAGGTCACCACTTAAATGATTATATATTTTGATCCTCAAAGCTCCAAAAAAGAAATATAAAAGGTTCATTTAGGATGATCAACATTCATT
This sequence comes from Viscum album, assembly GCA_963277665.1. Taxonomy (NCBI): domain Eukaryota; kingdom Viridiplantae; phylum Streptophyta; class Magnoliopsida; order Santalales; family Viscaceae; genus Viscum; species Viscum album. The sequence goes on along the minus strand of OY728158.1, from coordinate 153,622,473 downwards.
AATGAAGAAATTGTTAAATCCCATGTATTCATTTTTACAAACACTAATCAAATTAATTATAAATTTCAAATTGAAAATCCTCACTCATGGATTTGATAAAATGATTATTAAATGAAATTTAATTTATCTCTCCGCACCACATGCCTCATCATTGCTCGAAACAAATAACTTGGTTCAAAATGATCGTTTTTAAATTTTTAATTATTTATTTTATTGGTTATCTACATGGACTTCTGGTTAGATTTTAATTTCATATTATTTTCTATATAATCGAATTTAAATTAACAAGCTTATACATATTAATCATGATTTTTTCACTGTTTCTTTTGCATAATATTTTTTGAATAGTTGATGAATGATTCATTATTCCATTATGAGGTAGTAGTTTTTTTATCAGTAAAACTGGGTGACACGGTGTGTACTCTGATTAACGTTTTATGTTCAACAGTTAACGGCATCTAGATGCACCAAGGGATACACAATGTTCCAAATATTAATTATACATGTTGTACTATTTTTATTCAAAATGATACTTGGAACATGGTTTCATAATTACATGGTGTGTATTGATGTACATGTAGTCTATTCTATATGAGTTAACGGCATGAATCACACAATCCATGTGATAATTCTACTTGGCTAAAAAAATTTGATACTAAAAACCTATAGAATTAATGATATACCTGACATGTATATGGTGTACACGACATGTATTTCATAAAATCTTTTATCTAAAAAACACATCAATTCTCTATCCAAGAAAATAGAAACATAGATCAATGAGACACAAAACAAAAGTATTGGCATGTAAAAACCATGTAGTCTATCATGACACACTCTCAAGACCAAGGCCGACATCTTGGAATCATATAAAGTGCAATACATGGTGTGTAACTATTCTTTAAACGTCGTGTAGTTAGGCTTAGGTACATGCTGATGACCTAGACATAAACCCTTGATACATATAAATTGAGATACATGGCATGTAGGTGGATGTACAATCAACGTAGACTTCTATTAATATACAGAATTAATAATTACATGAAATTGAAAAATTGCACCATAAACACCTTATTTTCTTCATTGGAACACAATTGTGTGTTTAAAAATTTAATAGTGATTTAAAATAATTTTAAATAATCTATTAATTTATTGTAATAAATATATGTCATTAATGGTTCTATTGTTTATTTTCCATCAATGAAAACAAAATTATGGGTATATCTAATAATGTATGGATGATCATTAAGATTAAATTAAATTAATTAATTAATTGATTAGTTAAAACAATTTCATAATATTTATATGTAATGAGTCAAAAAATAATTCTATCCAATTACATTAGTATATTTATGTTTTTTATGCCAGTTCATTAGCTTGAAAAAGACCTATGTATGTTATGGAGGTTTTAATTTAATTTATTACATGGGTTTTTAATTGTTTATTATTTAATTAAATATGACGGAATGTGTGTCATCCCTCCCTCCATTATTATGATGGTCCTTCATGTACAAATATATTTATTTAATCCCCATTTAATCATTCCTTTGGTTCCCCCACCCACATGTCATTGTTAAATTCATGTAATTAATGGAGTATCCCAATGCATGTGGGTAATTTTTAAGATGGAACCATTTTGACTCCAACTCAGGTGATATATAGTAGGTTGGGATGAATGTTTTAACTCAAGAAAATACTGGAAAAAAGAGTTACTTCACATTGTTAAATGGTAGATTTAATGTTAGATCATTATATCAGTAATTACACAAATATCATGAATGGTTCATTTAGTTATTTAATTATTTTTGTTGATAAAACCTTTTATTTTATGGATTCAAGGTAATAATCACATTAATAATTAAATTAATTTTCATAGATAGAAATTGAATAAATGAATTATATGTAAATTGTCTACACAACATAGTTAATTAATTATATAATATCCACTTAATATTAAGAAGACATGTTAAGGATAAAAAATGAAAAACATTCTTCATAATAAATATAAATCTGTAAAATAAATTTTATGTCAAACTTGAAATTCCATTACTTGATTATGAATGAGACACAATAAAACTATGTGATTTAAGAACACTTTTTGGGATACATACTTCTATATTGGTAGTTTTAAAATGGTTTTGGCTTGATATATTCATTTTACATCATGTGGAGTGTCCCTGGAATGAAATGGTGCAATTTATAGTCATGTTTTGTGGAAATAAAAGTCATGATTTCAAGATATGGGAGTCCAGTCAATTGATCAAAGAGCTGTGGGAATTCGGTTACCAAATACATGCTCACCAAAATACCTTCTAGTATCTTGAACAAACCTTGTTACTGTTATTTCAGGTGGAAGATTGATCCTTACTACTAGAATTTCCTAGAAATCGTACATTCCTAGTTCTATGGTGAGGGAAATTTGGACATGATAAAATATTTTGAGAAGTTATAAAATTAAATTATTGTTAGTTCTCACATAATTTTGAATCATGTAATGTAATACCCATATATTTTAATTTATTTATAAAAATGGAATATAAATCCATGAAACAATTGAAAAAATTCCTTATTTAATATTATTCCATTAAAAATAAAAAATTTAAGATGTTTTATAATTATTATTGTTCTTATCTATTATGAAAAAGTTTTTGTTGTCAGTTGGAATACCTTATTCCAATTCTTCCACAACATATGTTGATCGAATGTAAAAGGTAATTCTACCAGATATATTTTGAGGATGATACTTATGTTTTTTTCTATTATAATATCCATTATTATTGGATTGTTGACGATAAAAAATAAAGGCAAGGATGCATACACCATAATAAAACATCTCTATTATCTTGATAATGAGAATTAAACACTTAAAATATATAAGAGTGTCACTTTAATATACCAGTGAAAACTAGAAGAAGTCAATTTAGCTATTGATCATGTAGTCAAAATGATGGGGTATATTAATAGATTATAAA